>OY987243.1:14082285-14756918 GCA_963920765.1 Ulota crispa
CTTGTTTTGTTGTTGTTTTTAGTCTTGCAAGATTGTGCTGACTCTAAGTTTTTTTACGTTAATTTCTAGTCAATTAATGCAAACCTACTACTACTTGTTTTGCAACTGACTCTAAACAATACTAATATGGTGATCACATTTAGAGATTAACACATTGCTCTACTCACAAATATTGTTGCAAAAAATTCAACCAGCACTCATATTATATTCACTCCACATTTCAACTCTATTGTAAAGTACCGAAGTGAATCAAATTTCGCAAAAAGGAAACCTTTTATGTAATAAAAATAAAACATTGAACAATGGATAATAATTAAATATACATAAAGTAGCGAAGTGATGAGAAGTTATTGTAACCGTTATGGTTGAGTATCTCTAAATTCTAAATTAAGAGTGACAATTTTCCAAAAAATATTTATTAGGATGCAAACTGAATTATAGCATTTCAAAATAATTATCTGTCTCAAACTTGACATACATGCTATTAATCAACAATAGATGTGTCCACTTTAATGAAATTTGATAAAGAAAATCAAAAGCAACTGATTTGTCCACAAACATCTATGTAGTTATTGCATACAAATGTAAGAAGAAGAAACTTGACTGAAGGAAATGGAAGTTAAATGCCAAATTTTATCTACAACTCCATATTCATTAAATTAGGAAAACCAGATTCCCAAGTTGTACTCCACCTTAAACTCAATGTTTCTCTTTAACCCCTGAAGGACCAAGCAAAGTTTTCACCAAAAATTCTTCAAAACTGTCATTTTTAGAGCATCAATCAAATTTGAAAACAAAAACATTTTTATGCATATTTGATTGTAGGATTTTGTAGAAGAATGGTTTTAGAGGATGTAGAAAAAATTTCAGAGTTTTTCATTGTGTGGATTGGAAGTTAGAATGGATTGAATATTCAAAAACGTCTTGTGAAAAACTGGGCAACTACCCTTCAAAAGGTGAAATTCCTAAGGAAAAAAGGCCATGTGGGTGGTGCTTCTCTAAATTTCTTATTCCGCCTAAGTAAAGTACGTGCCAAAAAAGTTTCAAATCATTTGGAGTTGTATAACATATGGAAAAAAATTAGAAAGAAATTAAAAGTAGAGAATGATTCAAAACACCAAATTGTTAAGAATTTAATTATGGAAATGAAAAATGCCAATCCCAATATTCATAATGTTGTTATAAACATTCTTCATTTTTGGGTTTTGTTCTTTTTCCAAAATGTTGAAAATTGAGTAAAATAAAGGACTTCAAAGTTTATTTTGGAGTAGAGAATCCAAAACTGCAAACAAACAAAAAATCCTCATAACTTTCATCTCATTGATCCAAATGGAATGGTTCAAAGCTTCCTACATTCACATAAATCTCCTAAACCCATTTAAAATTTCTATTTTTGAAAAAAGTGATTTTTAAAAATTTGCTTAGGTTGCCTGACAAACGTAAAAAACAACATATTAGGCCATAACTTTTTACTCATAATTCCAAATGTCATGAAATTTAGTGCATATGAAAGATAAACCTTGTCTCCACATTTTTTTAAAATTTCAGCCTAAATTATGAAAAGCTCCAATCATAGGTACCTGTCCAAAATTGCTATGTTTCTAAAAAAAGGGTCTAGTCCTTTAGGAGTTATACCATTTAAATGCCATATTTGAAGGTATCAGATTCAAAGGTTACAAATTTGGTTTAAGCCATTGAGGTTTTGTCCCTTGCAAATTCCTCTTCTCATGTGAGGGCATAAGTACCAAAAAAAACGTTGCTAAAACCTAAAGCTCAGTTTAAGGTGATCACCTCAAACCTAATTTATTCCAAAAATGGGTGTTTCTTCCCAAACTAACAAATATGGCATTCTACCTTCTTCACTCCAATAACTTTAGACACTTCTTGACCATTACTTTCTTATATTTTCATGCAACCGTATGGTGGTATTGTGAATGCCTCTGGCATTGTGAATGGTCAAGTCCTTGGACCTGCCACTGGTGGTTTAAAAGATAAAATTTGTGAAAATAGTTGGAGCATCATATTGATACTGTAGGTGGAGGGCAGATTTAGCATAAAATAATCTCCTAAAATTTAGCCAAATATTTCTATATATCACTCTCTGAAAATGCCGAACTGACATGCTTGGTATTACAGAAGTCAATGACCTTAGCTAATTATGTTTCTACTAAAAATACTAGTTGACTGCCAAACCATGACTACTTTTTTTAAGGGGTGAATCTATAACAAATTACTGGAGTAGATGCCGAATCAATTTTTTTCTGAAAAAATATCTAATTTGGCGGCTGGCAGCCAAATCTACTCTCCACCTACAGTATACCATGTCACCTTGTGTACAAAAATGAGGTGATTACTTATTGGTGAAGGGTTCTTCTATGTGAGCTTTAGCATCCCTATCTTTGATAACATCATGGAATGTTATGTAGATGGCTACTCTTTTGTGGAATGTTGCCACCCATATGGCACTAAGGGCATCTGTAATGGCGGTGGGAAAAACCCCGGCAACAGTCCTGGCAATTCAATATAATCTTTTAATAGATAAGATAAATTTTTAGTGATTTGAAGGGTATTGAAAATATTATTGTGAAAGTGTAACAATATTTGGGTTTGGACATTGATTAACTTAGATATATCCCATCAAGTGTTAGCTAACTTCCAAAAAATTTAGAGGCCCCTCCAAATCAAGCCTATAAAGGAAATTTTTGTAAAAGGGTTGGCAAATTGTTGGAGGGGCCTCTAAGTTTTTTGGAAGTTAGCTAACACTTGATGGGATATATTTAAGTTAGTCAATGTCCAAACCCAAATATTATTACATTTTCACAATAATATTTTCAATACCCTTCAAATCACTAAAAAATTATTGAGAAAATTATGGTCAAATTCACTCTCTATTAAAAGATTAGACTGAATTGCCGAGATCGTTGCCGGGGTTTTCTTGGTGCCATTGCAGATGCCCTAAGTACTTGCTCTCCACATATTGCACCATCCAAAAATAGCTCCCCACAACGGGCAATCCATATTTGCCACATGATGAAGCTCCTCAATAAATCTCCTGGCTGCTTGCTACATACATTGTCTACAATAGGGCTTGCACCACTCATCTTGTAGCTCCTAGCAGGGCTTGGTTGCCAAAGACAATAGTGTGGCCATTTTTGGTAGATGCTAACTAATTATACCATCACCAAACGTCCTTGGTAAATGGGCATTCCCAAACAAGGTGGAGTGTTGTTTCAATATCCTATGGACAAAACGCGTAGCACATCGTGACATGTGGTACACAATGCATTTGGTCACTAGTAGCAATGCCTTGTTGAGGACCGGCCACTGGAACCAAGGTCCAAGAAGAACTGGCTGCTAGTCCAAAGCTAGCCGATTGAACTTACAAAAAACCATTTGCATGTTGTAAACTTCAGCTCTGAAAAACCGGTTAAAATCTTTAAAAGCATGATTTACATTATGAAATAGAGAAAATAACGGGACAAGTTCATTGATAAATCTATTCAATATGGGAGTTGAAGGAGATCAATTTGTCAATTAATTTTTTGACAAATTTTTGCCTAAATCTTGCCTCAAAAGTCCGCTTGCAATCCTTACACTAAGAAATCCTTGTGAAAAACTAGATGAAATTGCCAAACCCTTCCCAAAGCAAAATTCCAATTTGCTAGATTTTGGATGAAAGTAGCTTATGTTAGCAATTTGTTGGATGAACATCCGTGTATCATTTATTCATTGCAATTTTAGCAAAATTTTCCTTACTTGCCTGCATTATGGGGTGTGGGTTGCTCTAAGGTAGAAATACCATAAATGGTTACTGCCCAATAATGACAAAATAGATTGTTCTTAACCCCTCAACGCCTTGGGTATCAAAGAAAACACAGGGAATGGGATCAAAGTTCTTGTTGCTAAGGCATTGAGGGGTTAAACCAACGATAGGTGGTTTTGAAAAAGATTTCAAAAAGATACTCTTTCCTTGCATTTGATTGGTTCAAACTTGTTTTAGAACAAGGTTCTAGAGGTAGCCATTTAAGGTGCACCTATGAAACCAAAATCAGTCCAAACCCTAAACCCACATTTATATTGCATAAAATATTCATATTTGAGTATATATATATATATATTGCACTCTTCCTTATCCTTGTTTCTCTACAGATTGAGCTTAATTTCTCAAGAAATTCCCCATATTTTACTGGCTAAAATGCCTTATTTTAACCGTTTATGGTATTTCTACCTTACCTTCACAAAAAAACAAAAATCAAACCATGTTGTAGTTGCCAGATTTGGTCTTTGGGTACACTCGTGATCTCCATGTTCCTCAAGCATGTGGAGTCTTCTCCAGTTCTCCCACGCCCAGTGTATCTTTTTTGGGATTTTTGCTAGGTAGAGTGACACGCACCCCACATGTGAGCAAGTAAGGAAAATTTTGACAGATTCATCAACGTCTGCTTGTTCATCCACACATCTACTAATTTTAGTAACTTTTATCCAAAATCTGGCAAACCTGTTGCAAACCTCAAAAAGAGATTAACAAATCCATCCATTTTTCCAGAGATTTTTTCTAGTGTTGTGTTCGCCAGGCCAATTTCAAGGTAAGATTTAGGCAACTATTCGCCAAGAAAATTTACGCTGCCCACGCCTATGGTGGCACCAATGCTACAAAACTCCATATCCGCAAATCCTACCCTGTGACATTAAAGAGGTCGTACATACCCGGCTCCAGAATGACGGGTATCAATCTCCAAGACCACCACTTTCGCATAGCCTAGCACAACAAGCCGGCCTTTGGAAGCATTTGCTGAGCTTGTCGAGCTTTGCAGGGACTCTCCGATCACCCACAAGTCCGACATGTTGTCGAATTTGGGGCATGCGATCATGAAAGCTCACTTCAGGGAAGCTTTCACATTCACATCTCCCGATTTCCGTGGGCGCAATTGCACGATGCCAACTCCCTTTTCGTTTCGACTTATTTCTAGATGCTAAACTAGGGTTTCATTTCCGTCTGTTGAAGTTGGATGCGGTTGCTAGGTTTTCTCCACAGGTTGCTATCTTGTGCAGAGCGATTTCCTGGGCACGCTTCCTTTTTATGCATGTTTGAGGGCTACAAGAAGGCGGATCACATCCGTTTTGGTTCCACATGCGTGCATGTTTTGGCCGATTTTTGCACAGTCAAATAATGGGATAGAAAGGAGATTTTCTGCTTCCCAGCAAACCTCATCGTCCTTGCAATTTTGAGTCACCACAAGAGCGTCGATGTCTTTGCTCGTAGAGAAGAGTGGAGATTTATGTGCGTTTGTTGTGTGGAAATATTGTCTAGGGTTACTTGTGAACCCATTTCGTCACTCCCACAACTTTTGGTTTAGGGTTTGCAATTTTGGTCTCAAGTTGTCCAACACATCTTGGTCTTGTCACGTCAATCATTCGATTGTTTGCCTTGCCTCACGTGTCGGGGCATTTCAGGTGAGTAGACTAGTTCTACGTTTGATGAAGGGCTTGAATGGCGGTACTTTCAAGAGTAGTTGTGTGTTTATCTCACGGCGGTACTGAGACCACGGGTCTTGAGCCTCTTTCTTGTGCAGTCACAGGCATGCTGAAATGCGTGAATTGGTGGTCTTCGGAAGCAACCGTGTTGAATCGAAAGAGTGTTTTTGGCCATCGACAACATCTCAGAGACCTGGAAGGAACCTTGCATAGAATCAAGCGCGGTGGTCTTGCGATGGCTCGTTTAGGTAGTCAATGGTCAACAAACATGTGAGGGTTAGAAAACTGCAATTTTCTTGGAGAGCCTCGAGAGCAGGAGTGACCATGTCATCACTATGTGGTGCGTTAGAGGTACTGGGTATCGGAGACGTCGTCTATGGCCAAAAACACTCTTGCATATTCAAAGCCAAAGCCTTGAGTAATGCTTGAACATTTGTGCTGATGGACCTACTACGGAGGACCGGAACCTTTGCGCATTTGGAGGTGCCGCCATTAGTGTCCGACATTAGTTTGTCTCTGTAGGATCCGCGACGTGCTGAGGCCTCTTGTTAGATAAGTGGACCATTTCATTCATAATGTGTTGCTAATCATGTTTGACAAGTTTCCAGGATCCGGAATTGACATCTTTGAAGAAGTAATGTCAGGCGGATTTGGGGAGGCTGAGTATGTTTGCAAGATGTGAGTGGTTTGTATCAGGTATGGGACGGGCATCATACCAGGATTGTGTTTAAACTTTCATGTGTATGTGGGAGGTAGAGTTTGTTGCAAGTGATGATTTTTATGTTTCAGGGATGCGACGGCCATCATACCAGGATGTATTTCGAGGATGGGCTACCAAGTGATGGTACCTGAATGAAGAGGGAGATGGTGCAGCTACCTCGCGTTTTTCTGCCATTGTTTGAGATATTTGTTTGATTGGAGTAACTTGGTTTGTCCGAGCTTGACTAGTCCCCAATTTACAAAACCTCAGCAAGCCGTTCAAGATCCATCTGCAAGCTGTATTAGGTTTGCAGCTTTATGTCTACCGAGTTGGAGTTCCCAGGATATAGTTGCAGAGCCATCAAGCTTTCTAGAGCGTCACGTTTGTAGTATGCTACCAGCGAGCATGCTTCATGAGGTTATGTATCTCCAGCTGAACGGTTTGAGGCCGCCTCTTGATCCTGGTGCACATTATACACCTCATCGTAGTACAGACACTATTTTGTAGAATGCTCTCCGAGGATGTGAATGGAGTGGCCCAGTGTTCTTGGTACTAGTGACCTTTCAGTGATGGATTGCAGAGTGTGGAGAAGGTGACTGGACCTAGGAGGACCTCAGCAACGCAGTGGCAGTAGTGGCTCTGGTTGAGGCGGACAGGTCGATGATCTCCAGCGACACCTTGCCTTTCAACCGTGAAGCAATGTATTTGCCATACTTGGGGCTATGTGCAAAATCTGAGCCAGTTGGATTCCTGGCGTTTGGACACACGGTGTGAGAGTTGTGGATTTTTGAATTAAATAAATACAATTGTTGAATGGAATCTGGTGAGATGGATGAAATGTAATATTAGAAGTTCAGTCACTTCAGTGATGTTGAGAATAAATTAAGTGGGAAAAAATTAGGTTGTTCATTGAACAAAGTTGACATTTTTAAGTCCATGTATATGATGAGAACCTTTGAATTTGTTTTGCAGTAACTTAATTTGTAATGAAAGTAGGCACTTAACCCCTAAATGCTGCGGCACCAGATTCTGGGGATTTTTACACTAGAATCCGGTGCCTCAGGCATTTAGGGGTTAAATTTCACTGTGTAATAATGGGCTTTTTGTAATTGAAGCATAGAAACCCAAACGCAACTTCTATAAAAAAAAAAAGATGGAAATAAACCTCCATATCAGAACAGCATTACACATGAGGAGTTGAGGACAACGTGGATAGAATGTGTACAATGTACAAGCAATGAATGCTTGGACATTCAACGGTTAAATTTTTTTGCATAGTGAATGTTCTGATTTTGTTTGTAATGGCTTGGAATGCATGTGTTTGATGTATAACTTACTACCTTAGTCAAGCTACTCAGCCAGTATGATGAAACAATTGAACTCAAATGCTGTGGGAACACTACCATTGCTGAACCAGCGTTGTACCCAAGGAGAGTCCCATAAAGAATGGAGGCTGGTAGCGTTATACAATTCAAGTTGAAGCTAGCGAAGGATTCATAATTCAAAAGTGTGCCGTGACAAGGTGAGGTGCTCACTTGCACGCACAGATCTGGTACTGCACGGCTGCATTAATACCACACAAAATTCATCACTTACAATTGACAATACACAAAATTCATCACTGACAATTGACAATACACAAAATTCATCACTTACAATTGACAATGCGTTCCCCTAGAGCCAATTTAAGAATCTCGGTGTGGCCTTTACGAGATTCTTGCTTGGAACTATTAGTTCGAACTAAGTATGTTGGAGAGGCTGTAAATTAACTTCCAGCACCACGGTAGTTATGGAACAACGTTTGCTCAAATAGCACTGGTAACAACCGAGAACAAAATGATTCCAGCACCAGTGCACTTTTGAAAGAATAGTGTGCGCTTTCCAAAAGTTTCAACATTTCAGTCTAAGCTACAAAAAGAACCTAAGAATTACAGAATCACGTACACCAAAATCACAGTGCGTCTAGATTCTGGAACTCACAAAGTTTGTTCAGAAAACTCTCAATTGCATAAGTTCCGCTACCAACCTCTTAAAAAGCAGCTAAGAAACTACCATTCTAACCTTCACGCACAACGTAATGAGGAAGATAGAGCATGTAGGTATAGTTTTTAAACTTGATTCACACGCATGTTTCTTCTCAAAATTGTGAGTATATATCGACATATGGATGAAATCCGTGTAGTTTGTATGGTGCCAAACCACATCAAAAATACCTCAAAAAGAAGGAAAAATCTTTTATCCTGTGAAAATAAAGATAGACAGTCAAGTTCAAAATGTCCCTTTTTTGTGGTGACAACAAGGGTGCTGAAACACTCCTAAATTACTCGAACCTTGAAGTACAAGTCAGCAGTAAGTGAAAACCGAAGCTCCTGCCCAACCTTCAAGCGATTGGCTGTCACAAATCTGTTCCATTCAAGCGGCTTGAACACCATCCTCATGTGGCCATCCTTCAAGCTTGTGGATCGAGAACAAGGTATCACATAAATTGGAGAATCTTCGTGTACCCCTTGGAGTTGGACACTCGCCTGAAGTTGCTCGCCATGGGTCCTCACAATTTCTCTTGGAAAAACCGTACTTGTGAGGAAAGTACACACTATGAGGATGCATAAAAAGGTGGTGGTAATCAAAATAATCTCTAATATCTAATGCAAAAGCAGAAAGATTATTGAGTACGTTATGCCACTTTCAAGCCCGGGTTTTCAAGCTTGTGATCTAGCAGGGTCTCATGATAAATCTTGTCATTTTGTTAAATTCAAGATTAGAGGTGACCAGAAACTTACAAATTGCCCTAAACGGGGCAGCGCAAAACCGTCAGTTTGTAGGATACTAGAAACTGTTAGTAATTTGCAGAAGCCTGGAAAAGCTTTGCTGTTTTTCGGATGTTTGATTTTATGATCTAGACAACCATATCCAGTGGAAACTCTGTTGCAAGCATCTTGACGGTGCACACGAGTGCGGACAAGACTCTGCTTGTTGTCATCATTTGAGTCCTTGGCAAAACTTTCTTCTTCATTTGAGTTGGAAACATACTAATGTCATATGAATCGTTAAATTGGGAAAACGCGGTTCCCAAATTGAACTTCACCTTAAACTCAAAAAGTAACCTCAAATCAGATTCAAAGGTATGAGATTCAGTATGAGCCACTAAGATTTGTTCCATCGCAAATTCCTCCTCTCAAGTGAAGGCACGTGTACCAAAAAAAACATTGCTTAAACCTAGAGCTTGGTTTAAGGTGATCACCTTAAACCTTTAGAAGTCCCAAATTCAAACATAGTTCCCAAATTAATGAATATGGCATTTACTTTTGTTATTTGTCTGCCTCCTCATCATCGTTTGTAGCAACAGAACAAGCACCCAGGTCTGGGAAGTATGGAATCTCCTCAGGTCCTCGAAATATGTGCACTTCTAACTCTTGATCTCACACCCTCCTTCAGAAGAAAAATCAAGGAGTCACCCATCTTTAGCCTATTGCCTACAGCAAAATCTTTCCACCCAATGGCAAATCGTACAGTATCTCCTATAGCAGATGTCATACGAACTTTGAGTCGCACAGCCCATGACCTTGATGATGACAGCACTCGAAGGGTGACCCATTCTTGATCTTGAACTTTGTCAGCGTGCTCACGAACAAACCGTGCAGGTAGTGCTTAGTCGAAACAAAGCAACCGCACCACGTACTTCATTAGCATTGCATGGTCAGTACTGCCATAAGTAAGGTTTGGTAAAAAAAAAGTGCACTCAAATCTGCATCCAAAGCATCCTCAATGCAGATCTGTACTAACACCATTAAACAACACAGCAAAACGTAGAAGAGTGTGAAAATTGAGGTTTGGATAAAAGATGCTCTCAATTCCATACCAAATAAGCACCAGTCTTTTGTGCGAGAGCGAGAGCGGGTATTGATGTCCAAGGGAGTCTTGTCTTTACAAAGTGGATACTTCCCGAACGCTCCATTGTTGCAAGAGCGTCCTTCATATTTGCTGCCTTGTGCCTCTTTGAAGGCCTCAAAATCGGCTCTGCTTCCCTCTTCATGACTAGAGTCAGAGTGATTTTAGTGCATGAATTGCTGGATTGAAACCTTCAAGCTCGGCTACACCTTCAACAGAGAGACACGTCAACAAGTTCAGTAAAATTGCATCAATTGCCGCAGAACTTCAATAGCCTTACTTAGCTGCTAATCTGCTATTGCTAATGATTCTCTACAACAAGCTAGCAAAAAAAAATAGTGCTGGACTCACACAGACAATGCTGCACAGAGCAATAGAATCAGTAGCTGTGCCTTGGACGCTTACGTACCGCATCATGAAAGCAAGTAAGAAACCTTCCTCATGCCGCAGGGGTTGCGGACACAAGCAAGATATGCTTCTGCTGGATTCTCTTGAGACAGCATAGAAGAGAAACCAACAAAGGTAAATGGAAATGCAATGTGGTCCTGCATCACTGACAACAACACAATTGATTTTGGGACCGAAACCTCCCAAATTTCAATCTAAGCCTGGCGTACATGGCTTAAGCATAAACACAGCTTCCTAAAACTACATAATTAACACACCGGTATGATCCCAGAGAAACTCAAATACCTGTCTAATATCAACAAGGCTGTACATCCATCCTTTTAGGACGCAAAGGGTGTTATATACAAAGTCAGAACCCCGTAGTTTCACATTGCTAAAACAGTTCCTGCTTCCAAAATAATGTTACTAAAGCTGAAATTGGCAATCATGTAGATCGTGATCACAACGAGAACAGAACATAATACAAATGAAACTTAAGCGTTGAACACCATATTCGTTAATTTGGGAAAAACGAAGGTACAATTTTGTACTCCACCTTAAATCCAAAAAGTTACCTTCAACCGGATTCTAAGGTATCAGATTCAATCTGCGCCACCAAGATTTTTTCCCTCGCAAACTCCTCCTCTCAGGTGAGGGCACGTGTACAAAAAAAGCTGAGCTCAGATCTCCTGAAATCTTGAAAATCCCAAAATGTACCGTTTTTCCCAGATTAACGAATATGGTGTTGTTGCCTATTGTCCGAGTTTTTGTGAGCACAAATTGCTCTGTACCAACTCTAGTAGCATCAACCTGCAATACCTTGCCTCTCACCCAAAGTGTCTCTTTGGTGAGAACCGCATTAAGCTCCTTCTCAAGCAACGTATCAACAATACTAACCAAAAAAATTCAGCACTACTAATCCTCGATAGTCCTACTCTAATTGCCTCGAGTCTGGCTATATATATGCATCAGTTTTGCGGCCTTATGCCTCGTCATATCATGGAAGGTACAAACTACAAAAGAGAAAAGGCATAATGCACCATACCAAGGTTGGACAATCACATCCACAGCAAGGGCTTCCTCATCGCATCCGAACACTCCGTGCATGCAAGTGACATTGCGAATTCTTGCTAAACCTCTTTAGAATTGGGACTGACCAACCAAGGCACCAAAATCGCAGCTGCTGAAAGGAGCTCGAGACTGTACCACTTGCACAATGGCTTACGTCATTTATTTCTCCATGCAACCATTTGGGAGGATGTAAATGCACTGCTTGTTATTTTGAAGGGAAAGTTTCAGAGCAGCATGGAAACCAACGCTTAACTTACCTTCACGTTCACAATAGCGCCAGTGATGGCGCCCGCAAGCTGTTTCTGAGGAGCCGCGACACGTCTTCACTGTGCATGCCAGATAAGCAATGCTAAGCTATCCCAGTTCCTCTCTAATATCACCCTCTCGAAGATCACGTTATCAGTTGAGAGGGTGTTATCACAAATTTAATGACGACCTCACAATTGACTCTTGAAAGCCATCCATACCTTAAATCAGGCTGTTTGTTTGGATGTTTGTTTTGTTTGGATGTTTGTCACATTGAGATCTTCCGGAGTTCCGGATTGTGTGTCCCCTTGTTGCATGCTTGGTATTGTTGGAAAGCTCTTGCCAAGGAGGGGTGCACGGGCTTGGTTTGGGGGCATTTGGGCTTATGGTGGGAAAGTTATTGAATTTCAAAATTTGTTAAAGATTAAAAATTTAGAAAATTATTGATTGGCCAAAAGCAAGTTTTGTATAAAAATAGGGTAGAGTACATTTTTAACTAAAGTCTAATTTGGATGTCTACTTAAAAATAAAGTAAAGTGCAAGTTTAACTAAAGTTAAGCACAAGTTTAACCATAAGTGGCACAAGAAGATGGCATGGGGGGCATGGAGGGCATGGGGGGGTGAAAATTGGGCCAACGACACAGTGCCACACTAGTGTTTACTAAAACACCACAACATGGTTTGGTTTTTTTATTTGTTTGATTTTTTCTTTGTGAAAACAATATCAAGTGTCAATGGGCTACAACATCTTGCACATAACAACTAAATTCATAAATTGATGTTGGTTGTCATGGATGGAAGTGAGCCCTACTACTTCTTGAACCTTTTTAGAAAAATTTTAGAAAATCTCTCTACTGTGTCTGAACTGTTGAATTTGATGCTGTCTCTAGTCATACATTCTAGCCTTATTTTGAGGATGTACTCAAAAATATTACCAAAGATTTCCATGTTTGATAAATATTTGAACACAGGTCTAATGCCTTAAGAAAATGTATAATGATCAATTTAATAAAAGCGGTAGTGAGCATCTAGAATAAATTTTTGAAATAAATTGTTAGTGTGAAGTCCCGCAAGGATGCTTCTTGTTCATTCCTACAACAAATTGTTTTGCAAAATAAGATTTTATGAGCATTTCACTAGAGGACTTTCATGATTAGAAATTACAAAATTTTCATCCACAAAATCACAAGGTCATCCATTTTCCTTCCAATGGTTTACATTGAACAATTCTTGATACAGAGAGCATCATCAAAAATTTGGGCTGACTTGTCAAACTTTGCCCTTCGGGTTAGCCCATTTTTCCTTGTTATGCTCTCTTCATCAAGCATTAATTTACCCCTTACTTAACCTTGGAACAATCAGCTGGCCACCCTGTTTGCTTCTTTAACCCTTAAAGGTTGAAGCAGACGGTTTCCGTCCTTTCAGTGGGGAAAAGACAGTTATTAGGTTGAAAAAAAGTTTTTGCATCCATTTTTTTCAAAAGTGGTCATGGAGAAGTGCTCCATTTTGAAATGTCAAAAATAGACTTATAAATTATCCTCCCATTTTCTAAACTCTAGTTTGTGAGAAGATTGACAATCATGGTTGAAAGTTCCATGCTACCCTAATTACAATTTTCGTGAGGGCAACTTGTACAATTGACTTTTGCAAATTTCAAAAATAATAAATAGTATGTGGGTATCACTATAGAGATCACTATTCACTGTAAAACACTATTTTGAGGCAGGCACGGTGACCACCCGGCGTTAGGGGTTAAAATAGTTCTTTTATAGTAGCTCTACATTGCTTTGCACACTGGTGTGGGATGGTAGGTGCTCGTCTTTTATAATAGTGATTCTAAAAGTTGCAAACGTCAATAATGTATGTTGAATTCATGAAATTTGTAAGAAGAGCAACATGAGACCTAACACTGTATTTCTAAAAAAATTTCACAATTTGGGTTGTTTAAGAATATGAGTACATTTTATGAGGTTGTTTTTTGCCTTCTATGGTGCATCCATGCATGACGTATCTGTGATCATTTTTTGAAAAAAATCAAATTAAAAATGGCTTTTTTTTGCCTAGCACGGTGTTCCTTTTATGAGCAAGGGACAATTTTGTCCCCTTGGGCAAATAGGGGTTAATCATAATACAAGAAAAGGTGGAAGCATCCACACCCAAAAATTTAAGCAATTCTTGAACAAACTACAAAGAGTTTGAGGCAACAAGTTTTTTTCTAGTGTAGGAAGACAAGAAATATTGGGATTGCAATTTTTTCATAATTTTATTTGCAAAACTGAAATAATTGTGAATTTTGGGAGTAATAAGATGCTTTGAATCCATTACTAACCTCTGCACTCATGCAATTCCAATAATAGCCAAACTACCTTTTGTTCATTACTTCCTACTTCACTTTCAGACACGTGGCCCAACCTTGAAAAGGATCAAAGAACACATCCCAAAACACCAATCCTTGTTGAGATTGGAAATAGCTCACCCCATTGATTGGATATGGGGCACTATTGGATATAATAAGTGCTTCCACCTTAGGGTATGTTCACGCTTGGTGTTTTAATAGTGATAGTAGCAAAGGAAAATTAGATGCATTTGAACACACATTTAGATTACATTCATGTTGCTAGTACCTCTCCTAACACCAAGTGTGAACACACCTTTAGTACCCTTGATCAAGGAGATGTACCAAAAAACGCTTTTTTAAACTTCTTTATCATGTAAAGATGTTAGCACCTTCTCCTCCCAATTGGTGGCGACCCCTGGTGCGCTCAAGGCCGGGCCATAGAGGCCAGAACCAACTGTTCAAACCAGCAGTTTGTAAAAACCAAGTGGCGGAGTTACTGATTTGCGTAAAAGCAGATTCTTTGACTTTCAAGGACCCAATAAATTTTTTAGATCGTTCAAAACTGCCAGTTTTTAGAGTTCACAAACTAGCGGTTCAAATCTCCTTCCCTAGAATGGTGGAGAGGTTATCTTTAGATGGACAATAGATGAAAACTTGGAAAAATGATTGTCCTCCAGTTTTCCAAAAGTACAAGTTACTCTTCATTTGTTTCAAACTGCCGGTTTTGGGCAGATGACGCTATTTTGTGAGCGTAAATTGGTGAGCCCGTGAGTAATGAGCCAAGATTTGGTGAGCAGGAATCAATTTAAAATTAATGAAAAAACTAAAAAAAATGTAAGTTTTTTCAAAAAATAAAAGTTTAAAATGCATAATCATAAGGCCCTACATACTTATAGATAAAATTGATTATTTTGACCAAAAATCTAGGCTCACAACTCACAACTCATGGATCGCCGCTCACAACAAGGTAGGAGCACCCATAAGCATCAATGTCCCCATAACCGTCACTTCTGAAATCTTGGAAAGTCTGTGGAAGTGAATAGATGTAATGACAAGAATGTACAACATGAGAACATGAATTCTTAAAAGTGATTATGAGTGCAATGGCAATTTGCTCTTTGAAAATTCATAACTTATTCTCACAGTATCCAAATTATACATTTAAAAGTGCAATCTCTTTTTGTTTCTATTCCTAATAGGATCTTATAATTTGCTAATTGTTTCTCAATAGTCACCACGTCCAAAACCGTTAGTTTGACGTTTATGGGTGCTCCTAACTTATAGCATTTCCCGTTTTGGGCCTGTGTGGCCCCGGCATTAGTCAGGCTTCTTTTTCTTCAGCTGGTGCGACACGAGAGCGAGGACCCTCCTCGTCGCACGCGACGCGTCCCTGGCCTCCTTGTGCCTCACGCGCGCACTCCAAGTGATATGCATATGCGTCATGGAGCAAGTCAGAGCTTGTGTCAGCAACGCTCACGTCGCGAAGCTTTTTCCTTAGAAATTGATGAAGCAGCCGAAGTTCCTGCAGAAATATCCCGAGCTCTTAGAATAAGCTTACCAGCCAGAGCATCACAACATTTTAAGCGAAATGCGATCCTTATGCGTCCTTGAGGGCAGGAATTGAAGTTGAATTGATCTCTTAGTTGTATTGATCTCTTAGAACTAAGTAGACGATTAAGCAGAGGAGTTTGAGGACCTTGTGGACTTTATGGCGATGGCGATGGCGAAGGAGGAGGCGAAAGGGAAGGTTACGGTGTTCTTCAATGCGAGTATACTCACGATGGATAAGGGATACCGTGTGTTTTTGAATAATGGAGCGATGGCTGTGGTCGGGGACAAGATCGCTGCGGTCGGCAAGACGGAGGAAGTTTTGAGTGCGTATGAGGGCAAGGCCGATGAGGTTCTCGATCTAACATCTCGCTGGATTATGCCGGGTAATTATTCATTATGATCCTTGGTTACACTCCTCGATTTCCACACCAGCTTGCTTTTTATTTCTTTGATTAGGTTTATTTGGTAGCAGTTTCATTGTTTGAGGTTAAATAGAACTTTAGAATTTTCTACTGTAATGCGCTACAAACTCAGATTTCTGGTACTGGTGATTGAAGATGATATTCAAAAGGGGATTGGTATGTCTACCACACCCTTTCAACTATTCTAACACACCCCCGGGGTAAATTTTAGATTTCCTACCATCAAATAGTTGAATTTGAGAATTTGAAATTCAGATTTGGATTTAGAGACCTTGCTTTTGTTTAGAACCATAAAAAAATGGTTGTAATTGAACAACACCCAATGAAAAAGCTTAGCTCGGGGAAAAGTATTACTTTTACTTTTGTTTATAAAAAGAGATAAGATTTTTCATTGGGTGTTGTTCAATTACAACCTTTTTATGATTCTAGATTAAATCAAGGTCTCTAAGTCCAAATCTGAATTCCAAATTCTCAAGTTCAACTATTTGATGGTAGGAAGTCTAAAATTTACCCCGGGGGTGTGTTAGAATAGTTGAAAGGATGTGGTAGACATATAAATCCCCTATTCAAAAACTGGAAAGATTTTGTTGAAAGTGCCTGAGTGGGAGGAAAACTCTGAAGGTTATATATATTTATTTAAGCTGACATATTGTGCCTATGACTAAATATTGGTGCGATGAGACCTTGTGTTGGAGAGCTTTTATAATGTAGTTGTTTGTGGTGTGGATGATTCAGGCATGATTAACACGCACGTACACACTTCGCAACAACTGGCGCGCGGCATAGCTGATGATGTGGATCTGCTCACTTGGTTGCATGACCGCGTTTGGCCGTATGAGTCCAACATGACGGACGAGGATTCGTACTTGTCTACCCTGCTATGTGGCATTGAGCTTATCCACTCCGGGGTGAGAGAGGGCAGCACTCGTACTCTGCGTGTTTTTGCCTGTTTTCTACCATTGCTAACTAGTTAGGATATAATTCTATGAGCTATGTTCATGTGAGCTCTATTTTCAGATTCTGGCGATTTTTGTGTTGAATTGTATGCCTTTGCACATTCGGAAGAATTAGTTGCATACTCTTCCTCCGACATGTAATAAAATGCTGAGTGTTGTGTTGGATTGAAACGGTTTGATTTTATGTTTGAAGGCATGTCGAAAGTGTTTTTGCCCAGATTCTTACTAAAGCTGTGCGTCCTGGTTTTCAGGTGACATGCTTTGCCGAGGCAGGTGGACAGCATGTCCCTGCCATGGCCCGTGCTGTGGAAGAGCTGGGCATCAGGGCTTGCTTGACGCGCTCAACCATGGATTGCGGGGAAGGTTTGCCTCCATCTTGGGCGGCTGAAACGACGGAATCCTGCTTGCAAGTTAAACATAACTGCCTTACACAAGTTTCTTAATATCTACTGCTTTTGTTAATGAGTGTTTTATCTTTGCATGCGTAGGTTCCCCTAATCCTATTTACTGTTCGTTAATGCGATCACAGGTCCAGGAAGAGCTTTTTGATAAGCTGAATGGAAGTGCAGAAGGAAGGATTCGTATTTGGTTTGGACTACGTCAGATTTTAAATTCGACCGATCCTTTGCTCCTTGGGACGAAAGCTGCCGCTGATAAACACAAGACTGGAATCCACATGGTACCAATCTCCGTTTGTATCCTATCTTTCTAATGCGTGATATTTAGTAGTCAGTTAAAAATTGATTTATACAGGGTTATATTGGACGGGTAAACTGATGACAGATTGAATATTTATGTTTCGCTTGTTTTGGCAGCATGTTGCAGAGATTCCCTTCGAAAATGAGTGGGTCACAAAGACAAGAAAGGTTGACCATGGGACGGTCACTCACTTGGAGAACATTGGAGTACTAGGGGAAAACCTTTTGGCTGCTCACTGTGTTTGGGTCAGTCCGAACGAGGTATTTACATACTTTGCACTTTCCTCCTCTTGGATGCCAGCATCTCAATTTTCAGACTCTCGATCTATGCTTACCAACTTGTTCAATATTGAGAAAACATGTGCGTGCGGGGGATGGTGATTAGGTGCAAATGTTGTCCAAACGGGGTGTAAAGGTTTCGCATTGTCCTGCTGCTGCAATGCGAATGCTTGGCTCTGCTCCCATCGTTGCGATGCACGAGGCGGGAGTATGTGTCTCTATTGGTACCGACGGCGCTCCTTCGAACAATCGGATGAGCTTAGGTGAAGGGCTACTTTTCTTAGATGTTTCCATCTTGCTACGTACAGTGGACCTGCCTATTTCTATCCTTCTGTAGTGAGTCATGTCTAAGCTCTTTATTTTCCGATTTCCAACGAAAATATGGGCTTCCTGAATGATTGATAAAACGGGTTACTACAAGCTTTGGCATTCGAGATCATTGGAAGACATTAATCTGACTTACAGGTCAAATTCTTCTCGATTGCAGTTGATGAAATGTTCCTCGCATCTTTGATCAACAAAGGGAGAGTACCGTATGAAAATGGCACCGATCCAGAGTTTCTGCCACTTGAGACTATGTTGACGATGGTCACCACCAGCGGGGCTAAGACTGTCCTTTGGGAGAATGAGATTGGGTCCCTTGAGGTTGGGAAGAAGGTATCTTTGTTTTGAACACATCCTAAACACAATTGTTTCTTCCATTTGGTTACTTTGCATTTAGAATCAAGTTAGGGGTAGAAGCTGCGACTTCTTTTTGCTTTCTTTCCTGTAATTGACGAGATATCTCATGACGGATGGAATAGTGAATTGCATTGGGTTCAGAGATTACCATTCGTTGAGTATGGGGACAACCGGTTTTTTTGAGGCAAACATGGACTTAACGATCCGTCTTGAACCTAAATACATGTGCAGGCTGACTTGGTGATCATAGACCCTAACTTGTGGACGATGTTACCCCTTCTTGATCCGTGAGTACTGCTTTCTGATTTTTTGCGAAATCCGTCCATTATGTTCATTAGAATCTGGAGTTACATCAAGAGACGTGCTGATACTTTTGAGCTCTACGCAGAATTGCAAACATGGTCAACTGTATGCGTACAGAGAACATTGAATCTGTGATGTGCAATGGCCGCTGGATCATGAAAAACCGGAAGATATTGACAGTTGATGAGGTTAGTGATTCATTGCTCCATCTAATCACCATCAAATGGTTTATGATGGTCACACTGTCCATTTAATAGGCTTAATGTTCGGCAATGTAAATACTGGTAGAATCATCACGTGACCAAGGAGTCTCATCTAACTGTGCCTACAGGTTGAGATTTGCCAGAAGGCTCAGAAGGGCGCCTCCAAATTAATGGAACGCGCCAATATCATACTGCCACCACGATTCAACCTCGTCCTATAGAGCGGAGATCAGCTTACCGGTGGCATGCTTGCTCATCCAGGTGTGGACATATGGATCTGTAGAATTCATGTTCCTGCTATTTAATCTGATTTCAGACTGTTTAGTCCCATGGGGTCCTTCGTACTCCATTAAAAATTGCAGTAGCATTACGATTAAAAAGCTACAATTGCAGAGATCAAGTGGTGTATAGATTGTAATGAATCTAGCATCTTCTGTTTTTTTTTATGTCTGATTATAATCACAGCAGTGACCCTTTGAAGGAGTTTTGCAGACCCTTACTCGTTCAAATTTGTTTCGGTTATGTACATGATTCCGAAGAAGTTTAGTGCAGCTTTCCATAACTTCGCATTCTTGGAGAGAACAAGCCTCTATAGAATGTACACTACCTGGTCAGCGTATCATTTTGGAGACTAAAGGCCGGATCAAGGTGAGTGGTGCACTCACTTGTGCACCTCGGTACTTCCACCCCCATCACTAGTATTGACTGCTACCCCAACTGAAACAATATTTATGTGTTAGGAGAAGTATCTCCAACTCCTTGTTTCCCTGAGCATGCAAATAATTGCCAAAACTTTCTTATTAATTCTCCTTTGAGTAGTTTAGGGGCATCTTTGTGTTCGTTTTGTTGTAAAGGCACATACTACTAGGTATGTTAGGTTGTGGAAATCAACGATGAAGAGCATCTTTATCATCACATCCATTTATAGCTTGTCTTTTTATTGCGAGATTGGCCTTTGAGAATAATGCTAAGAAACCCAAGGTGTGTGTGCTTGTGCTTGACATAGAACTACATGATATCCATGTGCTCTCCCATTCACAAGCATGTTGGAGTTCTGTGGGGGTTGAAACTAGATGTTAATACTGTGTGAATTTTGCTGCACTCTTCGGGTTTATTTAAAGACATTACTGTGTGAATTTTGATTGAGAACAGATTGAAATATTTTACTTGATGAGTACTTGACAGTATACCCCTTTGTGTCAAAACTAAACATAAATGGTCCACTTTGGAATGTGTACTCTTGGCTGAGGAAGTGGAACTTTCATAACTCATTTTCATTGACGATAAGTGACTTCAAAATATTCGTATAAGTATATATTTTTTTGCCATTTTTAAAACTTTTGAAAATAGTCATTTCAACTCCATAAGTCCATTTTGAGCACACTTTTGATTTGACCTGGAAAGTGACTCATAAACTTCTTTGCCAAGTTCAGCAGAAAGGAATCAGACTTCTTTAACCCCTAAATGCCTGGCTGGTCACCATGCTATGCCAGGCCACCTTAAAAGTGGTAAATTCACTTTTATACAAAACTAGCTTAAATGTGGTATATGGTGAAAGTTAAAAGTGGTTATATTTACTTTTATTCATTTTATCCATTTCCTTAGTGTCTACAAGTCTATTTGAATTGAAAGCACAAATTGCTTTGTTGCAAAACACCTAAGGATAAATTGGTAATGGAGTCCTGGTATTTGTCTTTCTCCCAACCAAGGATGGAGAAGTCAGACTCCACAAATGCAGTATTTGAAAACAATGTAGCAACACCTCCTGCCCAATCACACAACAATTCGTACCGCTCACCAACAAGCTTCCAACCATCCTCAAATGAAGTCTTGTGGTTGCAACTATCTAACACAATAGCAAAACCGCCGCCCTCCAAGTATGCTTTGCGCATGGCTTTGTGGTCCATCTCAACTTGAGCAACACGTTCCGCCAACCAGTGACAGTTCAAACGTGGAATAGATTTCTGAACAATCAGACTAAACTTGCAGCCTTGCAATTTGACCAATTGGAAAGGAAGAACATGAGGAGCATCTTCAATGTTTGCTATGTTGTCACTCTTTCGCAACGTCTTGATTTTCAAAAGGACATCAATCATCCCAACAATAGTTGTCCAATGTTTTGCTTGATTAACATGAAAGTGGTGTTGTCCATACCTTCAAGAGCTTGCAAAACGTAGGATCCTTAATCACGGAGGAATCCATTGACTGCAACATGCGTGATTGACCACAACCTGGAAACTTTGTAGGCCATGTCTCCTTTGTCAAAGGTCACAATCCCATATTCAATCAATATGGAGTTGTCAGTTATATATGGAGTGTATTTGGACCAATGCAATGTCCAAATACACTCCATGTGTAGCTAACAATTCTATATTGATCGAATATGGGGTTTCACGTTGTGCTCAACATTGCACTCAACTGCTAGACCCAATAATAGGCGCTCAATCTCCTCCTGCTGTGACATTAGAAGGTTTCTGGCTTGCATGTTCTTGATCAACTTGTTGACAAATTCAAACAATGCATAATTAGCAGCAATCACCGGCCAATACCACAAAGGAGGAATGACCTGGTCAAGCTGTTGTCCAGAAAAAAAAGCATCAAGTTGTATGTGCTTCTTGATTTGCCAAAGAGTCCATTCTCCCATGGCCATCCACCGCATTGTCATTTTGGGACACTTTGCTCCCATCTGTGTTATGAGAATGTCTTGTTTCCTTGAGCAAGACGCAATCTTGTTGACCACATTCATGAACTGGCCTTCAAACAATTGTGCTTTGCAAACGAGATCAACTTGATGAATGAGGCACCACAAGCGATAAACTTTGTGGGTGGCTTCTTTCACCAGCAGTGTAACCACACCACCTAATCGTCTAGTCATCACATTGGCACCATCTGACCCAATCCTGAGCAACATGGAGTGCCCACTGTGTGCACAAGACATCCATCATCTTGATGACCATGCCTGATAAAATTGTTGCCAGATGACGGTCATGAATTGGGAGTGCTATGACATGCATGTTATACAAGATGCCATAGCGGTGCATTCAAATTTGCACATCGATAAACACAAGTGCCCTAGGTGAGTCGACGCATCCATTGCCAATGAAATCGCCCAAGTGCTCTCCAATGCCAATAGGTTGCGTAGCACTTGCAAGTTGCAAGCCACAATTGCAAGCACTCGACCTTAGTTAGACACGTCACCATTTGACAAGCAACCAAGTTTGCTACTCCTGAGGCGGCACTTGGTGTCATGAATGACAAAAACTATTTGCCAAAACAACAAGCCGCTTGCCAAATGATCAGCTACAAGATCGAATTGCAGCTTGTTTCTTGAACTGCAGCTTGTTCTTGATGACCACTTCGTACACTGCCTAGAGTCAAAAGTCAAAACTAGAATAAGAAAAATGCGTTACAAAATATTTCATCTCAAACTTGTCTCTATCAGTGTCATTTGATCTATCTAGTTTGTATCTATAAAAGAAAAACAAAACCCTAATATGATATGAACATCAGATTCATGTGCCTTGATTTTGCTTGGTGAGCAAGCCTAGTAGCTCCGAGAATGCACAAGAAATACAACTCCTTTGTTGCTCTTTTGAGCAAGCCTCCTTATCAGAATGCACAAAGCTAAATCCGATCAAGTGAGGGAGTTTCAAAAGCTGTGCAATCGTATTAGAGAAGAAAAATCTAGGTTAAGATTGTAAGACAGGTATTCAAATGGTGTCAGTGATTTCAAGATGCTCTTCGATACAAAGGATGTAGATCAGACTAGGACTTGTCTAGCATGGAGCAATCAATTTCAGCTTGCTCGAAGGGGACTTTTCTTAAAAAAAAGGGGGTTTTTCTCAAATTCACCTTGCTCGGCCTCATTTGACGACTTCTTGAACAAGGACAAGGCTTACTGCTGTGACATCCCTCCATGCTCTTTCAGATTGAAGAACATGTATGCAATGATGACATCGACGATTGCATCCTTGACCAAGAAAGATGCTTTCTTCGATGCTTTGCCAAAGTGGTTGAAGATGGTATTCATGAACGGAACAACATTGTCAAAGAATTTCTTCTTCTCGGCATTTGTTGTTGCCTAGTACTCAGCCCACTTAATGGGATGTCCAGTATTGTAATGCTTGACGCACAAATCAACTCAGAAGTGTGGTCTTGTCCATCTTTTAACCTTCTCAATTTTTTGCCTCTGACGTTGCTCGCCACCAACCGCAATATCTCCAACCTTGTCATTCTCCATACCAAAGGTAATGCATAGTTGGCAAGCCACACCAAAGACATTGTTTGTACGAGCATCTTGTTCTATGATTTTCAATGCGTATTGGAGAGCATGGCTAGGCAGAAATGCAGCACAAGATCGTTTAGCAGATGCCATCTTCAATTGAAAACAAGCTACAAACAAATCAAGAATGGTATACTAGAGAACGGTTTGCAAAAATGATTTGCAAAAACTTGAACAATGGTAGAATGGAGAACTGTCAACCACAAGTCATGAATGACTCAACCACAAGTCACAAATGACTCAACCACAACTCACAAGTGAGATATCGATTAGATCCTTCCTGGCTTCATTGGATTCCCTCCCTTTGATGCCTCCCAAGTGGCACCCTTAAAAGCAAGAAACGGCTAATCTTAGCAGTGGTAAAAGTGGCATCTATTAATAAATTTCCACTTTTAAGGTGCCTTGCTCTATGTAGATGTTCTATAATGCTCTATAGTGGTGTGGTAAGTGCCTATCCAATGTAATATTATGTTTAAAAGTTGTAGAAGTCAATAGTACATGTAAACCTCATACATGAGACTTAACACAATGTCTCTCAATCTTCTCACAATTTGGGTTACCTAAATAAATGTGTACATTTAGTGAGGATTTTTTTTGCCTTCCATGATAGACCATTTCTTCTTGATCACTTCTAAAAGAATTAGCTGAAAAATAGTTTCCTCCATCCTATAAAGTGTTTTTCTAGTAGCCAGCGAATGTTCCTATCCACTTCATTGTTTAAGAGTTAAGTCAAAACATAAATATCAAAAAGAACTATATTTTCTTAATTTACTTGAAGCATAACATTGTTCACCTAAATAGATTGTGTGTGTTTTGTGAATGGTGTAGATGAGATACTGTTTTTTAGTCTCAATTTGGTTTGGTTAAAAGTTGGGACATTATCAAACATTGTGTGGTTTAAAGTTCAAGAATTGCAAGATCTTTCATCTCCATTGTTGTCTCATAATATTATTTAGCATAGCAAGTTGTTCTACATAAAAATAGAAATAAAATATGTTGTTTCCTCTCTTATTCTATGCATGCCACTAGTATAAGGATTTAAGAAGGATTTGCAAAGTTCTATAACAACATTCTTTTTGTTGAACAATGTTTGAGGGAGAAGAATAAGCAAGGTTTGTAAGGTACCTTTGTACATGAAGTACTTCAAAATTCAACATTCTTTAATGTTCTTAATATGGTTCACACTTATGCATATAGAGTTTGGTATTCCAAATCACAACTAATCAATAAGTGTATTCTAGTCATATGTAAAATATATGTTGGTTGGATGGAAACAAAAGCTCATCACAAATTGTAATGTTGGTCCAAGATCTTAAGCATCAAGTTCTTTTATTATAAATATAACTATTTTGCAAGAGTCCAAGAAATAGCCCTAAATGCTTCAAAGATTGTGTTCTAGATGATGACTAGAATGCTCCAAAATTACTATTTTACTCAATTATTCAATTAACTCATTCACATAAAGAAGTCATGTTTGAGTTTTTAAAAATTAGAAAAAACCTTGTTTAATAACTTAATTAGTGAAATTTAGGAAACGAGTATACTTGTATAAAGATGAGAGAAAACAAATGCACAATTCCAAAAAAAAAAGGCAACAAATCAACATACATATAACTTGCTTCATTTCAAGCATCTCAACACTTCAAGGACAAGACAACCACTTTTTGAGCAATTTCCAATATATTTTTAAAATCATCATCTTTAAAGGTTTAACCTTTTTTATTTTAAGCATTTCAACTCTAAGTTGCCCCTTAATTCTAGGTGCTATAAATGATTTTGCAATCACGATTGTACCATTTATTCAACTTATATTAAATTTTGATAGTATTTATGGTAGCCTATTTCACATTGAGTGTGTTCTCTTCTTACTATGGTCAATTTCTTAACCCCTAAACAGTTCAAAGGACCAAGATTGTCCTTGCATGATTTCAAAGGCTTGTTTGAGGCATTGAATCTAATTTTTTGATCTTGCTATAAATTACAATTATCAAAGCATTCAAGTGATTCATGCAAGTGGAGTAATGGTAGGGCAAGCCAAATGTCATATAAGTGTCTATAGAGCCTTAACTGCATGAAACACCATACGGGTCAAGGTGGTAAACATCTTATAAGCTGCAACCTATCAATACCCCTTGCAAATTTCCTTGTGTGTGTTTTGTGGTAGTGGGAAATCCACCAACAAGGGTTCAAGCATGTTCTCAATGCATGTTGAGGTAACCCTCACCAATTGTGCTAGTCATTGTTTTGTGCAATAGCAACTTGAAGCCCTGAAACTTGACATACAAAGAAAGTACAATCTTCAATAATTTGCTAGTGTGTGCATTGACATCTAATCTTGTTACTCACAAACATTAAGATGAATCAACTACTTATGAAATTTTGTAGAAACTACTTACCAAAAACAGAAATTTTGCCTCACATATTGTTTGATCAAATGTTATAAACTCCCATGGTCAATTATTCCCACAATTTGCAAGCAATTTTCTAAGTAGGTGTTCCAATGTTTTCAATGATCACTTGGATCATCCAATTGGTTAAGATAGAATGCATCAAAATTGTAGGTCTCCTGAAAACCTAATTTTGGTGAAAATGGCTTGGGTGCTTAGTGGTTAGAGGTACAATAAATTCTACAAAAAATAAGCTATTGTTCAAAGACAAGTCAACAACTTCAACCTTCTCAGTCACATCTCATCACAATCAGTTATTATTCCTGACCATGATTTTAAGAACACAAGTATATAGAGATGACGATTTGAGAAAATACATTGAGACAAATCTATTTTAACCGAAGTTTTCACAACTGAATCCCTTGTGCAATTCCAAAATTTCAGGTACAAGGTTGTGGACAACTCAACTTCCATCCAGATTTTAGTAATTCTATCATAATTACATTACTTGCTAAAAATGTTTGGGGGAGAACCGGCATTTAATGTAAAACTAGATACTCATTGCCTTAAGAAGCTACCGGATAAAAATCAGTCAGAATTCTACATCAGGTTTAATTATAGTGGAAGAAATAGAGGCCATACCAAAACCACTCTAGTTCCTCCATCTAGGAGATACAAACCAGATGTCAACATTACATTAACCTTTTAACAAAACAAGGGTTCTGGAAATACACTAGAAACCGACCACTTTCTGGTCGCTAAAAGGTTAAGAATACACTAAAATCGAAATAGGCAAAGTATAATACATTTCGATAAGACGGTGCACATGAATGTGCTTATAGTACAGTAAAAATTGTTAGGGTTTGTTCGTTTGGCTAAGAGGTCCCAACATCTCAACCTTCATTAGAAATCCCCCTACTCTAAATTGAAAAAGAGTCTAAGTGGTCTAATCACTTATGGACCATCACTCGGGTTACGTAACCTCTTCTCGATCTTTCTGGAGCTTAATATGCAATGCTCGCTCACCCTGCTCAAAATTTGGTACTCAAGTAAACGCTAGATGCCATTCCTGTTCACGAGGGACTGCTTACAATTAGTGTCACTTATCTAGATTGATAAATCCCAGAACCCCCAAATCAACGACGTTTTGAAACGTACCTGAGACCTCCAATCTTTTATGATACATGACCATCCACCAGAGAGATGTCCAAGGGTTCTTTCTCCGGTGAATCAATCAATTGTTTCCGTATGTACAGCTTGAAGCGTGGCAAGGTTGCTCCTAAGGGCGAGGGGCTGACATCTGCTGTTTCCTTACAAAAGGTCCAGCTATGACTGAAGAAATATCATGAGGTGTGATGAAAATCCATTGTGACCCCTGGTTCACAGCGAAGTCCACCACCGTATCGAGACTGATTTTGCGACTGACGGCATCCATGAAGACATCGAACTCATCCATTGCTCGGAAGGGAGCCTCTGTCATATCGTGAAGTGCTAACGCGAATGCTAATGTCGAGTAGGATCTTTCACCACCTGAAAGAGCCCGCGTGTCTCGCACAGCACTGCCAGCAGCGTCTTGCGGCATCTGAACTTCTAATGCGAGAGTCTCGGTTTCATAGTCCACCTTCACGCTGCCACTAAAGCCTTTCTTTCGAAGGTGACCATTGAACTGCCATGTCAGCTGACGGCGGAGCAGGACACAGTTCCGTTGGAATTTGCTGCAACGCTTCTGGAAAGCAGCATTCAGCAATTCAAGTTTGCTGTGGAAAATACTATAGGACAGCTCTTTCTTCGCGACCTTGCGCTCAATTTTGTTTCGCTTCTCTAGGAGCTCATCCAATGGTTCGTTCTGCTGTTCTTCGCGTCGAATTCTGTTGTTTAATTGAGTGTAGGCAGAGCTCAACTCATGCGTCGACTTGCCTTCCAAGCCACCTAGGTCTATTACATCTTGTTCTGGACAAACTTGGAGAGCCTTGCCTCTGGTCGCTTCCAATTCTCTCTTAAGATCCTGTATAATCGTCTCCCTTTGTCCAATTTCAGCCAAAAGGTTCCTCATTCCAACTTCGTAGTGTTGCTTGTTCGCATTAGCATCATTTAGTTCATCCTGAAGTGAGAGGAACTCCTGCTCTGCAACATTTACGGCTTCGATGTCCCCTCTGGATGACTCATAGTGCTCATCAAACCGAGCCCTTACTGCCTTGACTTTTTCCTGTGCCCTCTCCACCCTAAACTGCACCTTCACAGTGATGTCTTCATTACGCTGAATATCATTCTTCACTTTAGCAACTTCTTCTTCCAGCTCATGCACATCAGGCTCAGGCTCAAGTTCTGACTCAGCAAGAGCGGTGCTCTTTATCTCCCTTAGCCGGAACTCATCGCTAGTAATAGTTCGTTGAAGATTTGTCCTCCTCTTTTTAGCGGCTTGAAGCTCATCATGGCAAGTCCGAGCCAAGTCTTCGGCTGTTCGCTTTCGATTCTCAGTATGCCGTAATTTGCTCTTCAGTTCCTGAACTTGCGCATTGGCTTCCTTCTCTTGGTCATCGATGCGTACGCCCAACCGCCCTTGCATACGCCGATCCTTGGGCAACGTCGTCTCACTCCCACCTCTCGCAAACATCTTTAAGCCATCTTTCGTAAGCACCTCTTTCACATTCTGACTAATACGAGACCTCCTGAAGGCGATAGATTTTCCCTCGTCATAATCTGCTGCCAGTACTTGCCGTTCCACGCTTCCCTGAAAACGGAACACCAGAGAATTTCTCAAGACAAAAAAGAGGGTAAGACCATACGATATGGGGAGATCAAGGCGAAGAAGAAAAACGGCATCACAGAAAACTGACGAACCTAAATTTCATTCTTGTTCCAAAAAGGCCACGAACAAATCAGAGTCACGAAGCAAAGGGAAAACCGGTTACACAGCAATTCAACACAGAAAGCCGCTAATTATCTTTAGCAGTACTTCCAATGAGCAGGAGAAAATGAGAAATACAAGCAATGTAACCAAGCCAATGAGCAAGCGAATAAAAAATGTACCTGGTCAATAAGAGTATTCATAACGACAGTATTCTGTGTTTGGAGGACAGACTTCACAGTCACGAGACTTGGGTCTGGAAGCTGGTCCGGTCGGATTCGTAGTGGAGGCAAATTAAAATCGTAGATGATAATTTGGAGATTACTATAACGTGCCCTTGAGGCAATTTGTCTAAGTAACAACATGTCCCTATGATTTGCCACTATGAAAGCATCGAGAAGCTTCCCAATGGCTACTTCAATCGCAAGCGACCAATTTGCATCAACAAGAGTAAGATGAGATCCAATTGGCCCAATTGGTGGAGTAGAGAACTCACGTTCTCGCTGTTCAATATATTTGAGCAGCTCTAGGACTCTGTCTCCTCCGAAGGTGGTCATTTGGTTGATCCGCTGTTGATTTAAGCGGCGAAGAAAACCGGCCAAATCGTTCAGATTAGAACCAATTTCATCCATCTCAGCTTTTATGCTGCCAACTTGCTGGGTGGCCGAATCAGTCTTGCCTTGCAGATCTTTTTCTTCTTCCATCAGAATATTCAATTCGTTCTTCTTCGACTCAATGGCTTGATTAACAGCCAGAAACTGCTGCTCCCTTCCAAAGGCCTCCGCTTGAGTGTTTTTGGCATGCTTTTGAAGAATTTCTGCGACCTGCTGCTCAAGGCTTCCCAACTGGTTTTTGCTTCTAATTATTTCTCTCTTCTTCTTATCCAAATCCTCTTCGAACCCTGCACGTTCTTTGGTTGCCTCGGCTAGTTCTTTCTCCAGCACTACTTGAGAGCTCCGACCCTTCCCAGATGCAGTTAGAAGCTGATCTATGTTCGCTTGTTTCACTTGCATGGCCTCCTTTACTAGACTTGCTGCTGCCTCTGCATCATCTATTTTCTCCTGGCATCTAATTGTCTTACTCCGGAAGCTTTCGACAGATTCTTTCACCTTTGTAAGCTTCTTCCTATTTTCTTCAACCCACGACCATGCGAGCTTCTTCTTCACAGCATCTACTTGCTGCACCAACAACTCAATCTGCTGAACACTCTTAATCTGATCCTCGAGGGCTTTGAACTCCTCTAAGTAAGGCCTCATTTCCTCTTTAATCTCTTCAATTACGCCATTTGCACTCGTAAGGCTGTCACCAATGTTTTTCAGCAGGTCTGCAACCTGCTGCAACAATGTCGCCTTGAAAAAAAACATAAACTTCTCCTTCCCACTGCCAGCATGAAGGAACTCCCTACTTTTGTCCTGAGTCATGATAACACAAGGGTTCTCCACTTCAATATTGAAATGATCAAGAAGCTCCTGAAGGTCTTCTCTCTTGTGTCCTACTTTTTTCCCACGCTCGTCCTTCATCGTGAAACTCTGTCCGCTCTCAGTTATTCTCCTCTCTATGGTTAGGACTTTCCCATAAAGATCGGGTTTAAAAGCGTCCCCGCCCTCATTTTTAATGTCCACTGCTACAGCACCATAGCCCTGGCCATTCTTAATGAAGTCCTTCAGCGAAGTTGCACGCTGCGTACCTCGTGCTTTGATACCGAATGCAACACACAAAGCCGTAAGGATTGCACTCTTTCCACTGCCATTCTGACCTGTGATGAAATTCACGCGATCCACAAGATCTATGGAAAGGCTGGTGTGACACATGAAGTTTTCAACTCGGACGCATTTGATAGATCCAGCCTTCTCTTCAGTTCTTGCTTGCTTTGCCCGCTGCTGTCTTCGTATGTCATTAGGGACCACAACCAAAGTATCACAACTCCACTGTCTCATATTATACTTCACGTCTTCAATGTCCATATAACCAAGACGAACCTAAACAAAAAACCTGAAATTTGGAACTTAAAACGACTTCCTCAGAACCGTAAACCAAAGAATCATCGCACACTGAAACACATCCCTAATACCAGAAAAAAAAAGTCCCGAACTGGTGAGACTTGACGACAAACCAAACCCTAACACTAAAGATAAAAAAAAGGTTCCTAAGCTTAGATAGATGGCCAATTATAGTGACAGTAGAGGAGGCGCGAAATTTTCTTCTAACGAGTGGGCGCTACAAAAATGACGATAGCCAAAGACGACGTACAACAGAGCTTACAAGGCCCTCCCTTCCAAACTTATTTCACAAAAGCATTGATGTCATAGACCTCATAATCTCCTCCGAAGTTATACCTCGGACTATAAAAACTAAACAGCCGCCTCCAAACATTCACAACAGACGAAATTGCATCTAAGTGTACGGACTTGAAAGCCGCATTGTACTGTACAAATGCTGCGACATACTTCCGACGCTAACTCCTAACCAATTTTTCAAAAATGTCATAGAAAATAGAGAAAAAGAAAACAAATAATTAAGTTGACCGAAACAGAGATTGCCACTACGATAAACGCGGACTAAGGAGCCAACACTAACACACTAGACACTCGCCACCTAAAAAGACGAGAAAATCCGAGCCTGTTTTTTCCCTGTCGAAAGAAATGCTTAAACTAAAAACCTAACTATCAATTGGCGGCAATCCCTCACAACCTCGAAAACTTAAACACGCGAGATAAGCAATCCAGACACGAATTCAAGCCAAACTGCGTAATGCAACAGAAGGCAGTATGTTTGAAAAAAGGAAAGAATTGGAGGATACGAAGCGCGAGCGGGATGAGCGGGATGGATGCCGTTAGCGACCACACCTTCGACATCTCCGTCCTCCGACTCGTCCATGGGCAACGGCTCCTCCATTGCCGTCGTCGTGTTCGTGTTATTGTTGCTACGCATCGTGGTGCCGATGGCTCCGGCGGTAGACCTCTGGAGACCGGAGTCCGGAATCTGTTCCGCGCGGGAAAAAAGTGTTGTTGGTGCTGCAAAGTAGACGATGGCGCGATCCGCTGCATGGACGCACTCTGCTGCCGAAGAAACTTGGCGAAGAAGGAAAAAGAGGAGTAAAAGGTTGGAGTCGACGACGGCGGGAACAATGAACGCGCAGAACTCGGGGTTATGAGGAGCTTCGTTGTTACAGGTCTCCAGTTTCTGATTGAGGTCCGGATAGGCGTTTCGATTGAGGACCGCTGGATTTCACCCGGCGGGTATCATTCTTCCATTGAACTCTATTCAGTTAACCTGCTGGGTGCACTTCTGTACGGTTTTCAAGTGTTTCCAAACTGAACACATAAGGTAGGCGCACCCATAAGCGTGGAAATAAGGGTTTTGGAGCAGGTAAAACAATTGACTAACTTTGAAAAAAATACTGTAAGTTAGGAAATGGAAACCAAAAATATTGGTATCAAATTCAAGGTTCCAACTACAAACATTTATTCACAAAAGATTTTTCAAAGTCCAAAATCACTAAAATTGTAGGGACCATGTGTAAGAGATGTTAAAACAAGGCTTGTTGGTTTTGAAATAGTGAGATGGGTACTCAAAACCGTCATAGAGTCAACCATAACCATCACTTTGTCACCCATGAATATCACTTAAGTATCCATACGCACCCTCACTATGTCAGTGATGGCCCAGGGGACGTCACGTCCATGGGTGCTACTACCTTAGGGGTAAGGTAAGAGGCTTGAACTCCGTTAGAGCAGTAATACCGCTCACATCCCCAAATGAACTTCACAGGTACATGCCTTATTCATGGCCTTTTAGAAATGTATAGTAGGCGTACATTTTAAGAAGTGATTCATTTTAGAGCCCTATGACCTTTCCACTTCAAAATTTCATAACTAATTTTGCATTGCTCTAAAAAATACAAAACAACTTGAGTTAGATGCCAATTCCTATTGTCTTTCAAGGAAAATTTATTGAAAAATACATCAAGAAGTTCCACCTCTCCAAAATTCAATTTCAGCTCGTAGATGGTCAATTTACGAGCCTCTTAACTTAGTCACGGCACTTTGGAGAATGAAAAGAGAATGGAGATTGAGAATTGATTGAGTGAAAGTACACAAGTAAAAAAATGGGTCCACAATGACTAAGTGATAATGACTGCAATGACTAAACAACAACTACAAAATGACTGTAAAATGATTGTACAGTCATGGTTTAGTCATTGTCACTTAGTCATTGTGGACATGTTTTTTTACCTGTGGTAGGAGCCGATAGGAGCTCATTCTTTGTGAAGATGCTGTGACACCCCATTTGTGTGTGATGGAGAATTGAGAGTGGAGAATGGAGAATGACATACTTAGAGAAAGGCAGCATGGATAGTGGTTGGAGGAGCAAAAAGAGCTAAGATGAAAAGTGATTCATGAGCAGGGAAAACGAGCTAACCAGGATAAAAAGTTCACACACTAACTCATTCTCCACTCCATTCTTCACCTCCACAGGAGAAGAACAAAGTTGTGAGAAGTTTCACGCTTGAAGCAAAACACAAGCTTAGGCAACCACCAACAACGGGACGTGTCTACATTCTCATTCTTCACTTTCAGAGATGAAAGTGCCATGACTACCCCTAATATGTAAGGTAGTATGCTCTAAAACCCTCAGTTTCACGAGTGCCCTGCCTTTTCATAGGCTTTTTGAGACATGTATTTTTTTTGTCTAATATCTAAATAAAGAAAAGTTGATGTCAAATGTAATATAATTTTTTCATATTTTTGAAGCACTATTTAATTGTTGATGAATTTTTAAATTTTTTTGTAGTAGACTAGTTTGTCGCATCATTTAGCAAAGCTAAATGAACAATAGTGAAAATTCCATTTAGCATAGGGTATCAACCTTCCATTGAACTCTATTCAGTGTAGTGTGCACTTCTATACAATTTTCAAGATTGTTACCAAATTGAACACAATGTAATCCTTCTCACTAATGTTTGTGGAGGAATTTTAGCTTCAGTGGCTGAAATCTAGCATTTTCCAATTTCAATCATATTTGCGCTAGCATGCACATGTTATTTCTTAATGGTTATGTCTTGTAAAACTTCTATATTTCTACTATAATATATTATAATTAGGTTTTTTGGAGAAAAATGACTAGTTTTTTATCTGGTACTTCAAGTTTCAACCAATTTATTTTGCAATTTCAAACGGCTAACAAAAAGCTTACTGCTGGTTCTCCCCAAACACTGCTTCTCACTTCAGCAAAATGTTGTGTCTACTACTAAATGGATATTAGGTAGGAGCGCTCATAAATGTCAAACTAAGGGTTTTGAACATGATAACTATTAATAAACATCTAGCAGATTATAAGACCTTATTAGGAATAGATAAAAAATGAGTTTGCACTTTCAAATGTACAATTTGGATATTGTGAGAATAAGTTGTGGATTTTTAAAAAGCAAACTACCATTGCACCCATAACCACTTTTAAGATTTCATGTTCACATGTTATACATCCTTGTTACATCTATTCACTTCCATAGATTTTCCAAGATTTTAGAGGTGACGGTTATGGGGACAGTGACGCTTATGCGTGTTCCTATCTTATTTATTGAAACAAAAATAAAATCCACTTTCAAAGTTTCTTGTTTAGTTTTACTTTTACAAAATCAATTCATTTTTTGTTTCAAAGCTTTATCATGTTATTCTATAATCCTCCTAATTTTTACTTACTTTTTTACATTGTTTTTGAAATTCATTTCGAACAAAATTGCCATTTATGTAGACTCCACTAACCCTTAAACATTTGGTGGGTGGCCGTGGCCTGCCCACACTGTAGCTTCAATAGTGTTTATACTGTAGCTTCAACAATGTTTTGATTGATGGGCACCAATAGTATTGCTTTTAAAAAATTTCAAAAGTCAATAGTGCATGCTAACCTCATGAAAATTGCAATAAGGGCACCTTGGGACCTACCACCATGATTTTGAATTTTCTCACAATTTGGGTTACCTAAAAATATTAATAGAGGTAGTCACAATTGAGTTGAGATTGAGGTTTTTGTGAAGATTGAGAAATGGGTGAGTGAATTTAGGAGCCAAATGGAGCACTTCTCCATGGAAGGAGGTGTGACACCCTTTTTGTGGGTGATGGAGAATGAAGAATGAAGAATGGTGAATGTTTTATTTAGAGGAAGGCAACACAGGCACTGATTGGAAGAGCAAAAAAAACAAGGGTGAAAGCGTTTCACGAGCGAGTAAACAGTCCGATCATGGTAAGAATTCTCACGCAAATAATTTTCTCATGCCATTTCTCCAAGCTTGGGGGAGGAGATATATTTTTCTTAATCTTCATAGAATTGGCTTTACGCCACTTGCGGACAGCGCAACACGTCAGTTTTCCGTGAAGATTGAGAATGTGCAAACTCAACCGTGACTACCCCTAGTATATTTGATAAGATTGTTATTTGCCTTCTATGATGGATCATATGTTTATGGTCACTTTGGAAAAAAAAAACAATTGAAAAAAAAAACTATTGTACACACTAAATTTTTGGGGCCAAAGGACGATAAATGTCCTCATGGACATTTAGGGATTCCATATAGGGCATTGATATGTGTACCACACCCTTTCAACTACTATACCACACTCTCGGGGAAAATTTAGATTTCTACTATCAAAAAGCTGAATTTGAGAATTTGGAATTCAAATTTGGACTTAGAGACCGCTCTTTAATCTAGAACCACATGAAAACGTTGTACTTGAATAACATTCAATGACAAAGTTTAGCTATTGGGGGAAAATATTATTTTTACTTTTATTTATAAAAAAATATAAACTTTTTCATTGGGTGTTGTTTGATTAGCACCTTTTTACGATTCTAGACTAAATCAAGGTCTCTAAGTCCAAATCTAAATTCTAAATTTGAAATTCAGCTTTTTGATAGTAGAAATCTGAAATTCTCCCCGGGGTGTGGTATAGTAGTTGAAAGAGTGTGGTACACATATCAATTCCCTTCCATGTATTGTAAGGGCGGCTTTACACTATGGCCAAAGGTCAAGAGGCCGTCGGTTTGCACCAATCAGATTGCACTAAACCAAGAGTCCGGCCGCTCAAGCCTTCACACTAGAAGCTAAACTCCAAAGGCCGTCGTTCACCATTTGCCTACATGGCAACACTTTATCATCCAAGATTGAGGGCCTTTGGACAAGAGTTTGGGTCCAGCAAAATGTTGGACCCAAACTATGGGCAAGAGGCCATCAGTTTCAACATTTATTGCTGTCAGTTTTAGCATTTATTGTCTATTTTCAACAGATTTGCTTGGCCTCTCAGCAAAGTTTGGCCACTCAACTTGACAGCCTCTTGACTTGGCCGGTCATAGTGTGAAGCGTCCCTAAGCCATGATATTCACAAAGTCAAACCAACAATTATTTTTCAAAAATGATATAGTTCTATCTATTGCAATACGGAGGAGAATTTCCTTAAGTTGGATTAACAAATGCTTAGAAGGAGATGTTTTATGCAAATTAAAAACTCTATCCATTATATTCATACATTCTTCACACGTACTACATAACATTTAGTAGCCTAAAGAGAGGCTACCTTTCCCTCTCTCCAGGTATCATCCACAAACTTCATCTTGACAAAATAAATAAATAAATAAATAAATAAATATTTTTGACACGTCTGGCCCCCTCAATGTGTGTGCACTAAACTAAGCCTCCCTTTCATAAACTTTGACAAATTCAACCAAGTGTCCCTATAGCTAAAGAAGGGTGTGGAATATTCCACACCATTCTCTTGGAGGGAGGGCAGCCTTTACTAGTGCTACTGAATGTTGTGTACTCTTTAGTCCAATTCCTTTATAAAAATTTGATACCAGATTTTCAATCTGTCTTTCTTGTACAAGCCAGCCATGACCTCATAATTTACAGTATTTTACAACTTCTTTGACAACCAAACTAAAAATTTGCAAGATAGGTCAGCATAAGCATAAACCAGCCAAAAGGGTAAAATAGCCATTTGTATGACAATATAGTTTCTTTCTTTTTTAGTTATTTGTGAAACATTTTGACATATTCTTTGTATTTTCCATTTCATTTTAGTATCATTTGGTGACTTAGAAAGTAAAAAAAAATTGGTAGATTTTGGATTGTCAACGACAAACAACAAGTTCAACTAAAAACGCTAGTGAAAATGTTTTATACTTAATTTACATGAATGAGTCTAAAAGTAACTGAATTATTGGGTGAGAAAAGAAGAGGTAAAAAAGAAAAACCTCAGGTAATAATTCATATTAGTACCTTAAAATTTTAAGAAAGGAGGCTTTTCTTTGTTTTTTTCCAATTTGTTAGTTCACAAGAAGTCATTTAGGATTTTTATAAGATCGTTTAATGCTCATCCTATAAAAATCATTTTTGTGCACAACTACTTGAGTGGTTATAAGACGCAAAAGATCCCAGGTTTTGATTCATGGTAACTTATAAATTTTCAATCACTGAAATCTTATTGCACAACTTTTTATATACTTAAAAATAGCTTGATGAATGTATGAATAACTCACGGCCATCCTGATGCATTTAGCATTGAGTTTTTTTTAATTTACAAAGATTAAAAAAACATAATGCCAATCCTTAGTATATCCACCCAAAAATGTAGAGAAACGACCAATGAGGATGCTGATTTATCCGATTAATTTAATATGCACAAAATTTGTGATTTAAAAACATCTCCATAACTTTATTAGCAAAAAATCAATTGACATGGTCTATATTTTTCTAAATTATCCTCTACTTATATTGTGATTTGTTAGCACATAATTGTCAATTTTTTCTTGATCAATACATTCTATGTTTCATTTGTACTAACTTCATGACAAACAAATTTTAAACGAGTTCCATATTGATAACTCATACAATCCAGAGTTGTCCTCTTTATCACCAGCCAATTAATTGTATTTGTACCAAGTGCAATGATGATATGTCTTACTTGACCTCCAACATGTCATCTCACATGCTATTCCCAACATGTCACTCACAGTTTACTTAATCCCCAACAATCATGACATCTCTCACACTAATCCATACGTGTCTTTCACATATTTCTAGTTCTCTCCCATACTATCCCAACTTATCATTTCTCATGAACTCTCAATAAGTTGCGTAACATTATTACCAAGTTGTCATTTTTCACATTCAAATTCAAGATGTTAATTTATACGCAGATAAAAAGCTGTCCTGTATTTTATGGAATTTTCAAAAATATCAATTTTCAACATATCAATCATATTTCCTTTATCGAATGAAAAATCTCAAATTGTTGTGTGTTGATCAAATATAAGCATAGTAAAATTCTTAAAAATGGACAAGATTGAAAACTTTAGAATTTGAGTTGTTATAACATTTTTCCTTACAATTAGCAAGATAATTTAGTAAATGAAAGCGTGTTTTTTTGCACAATGTGATACTTCAAATTGGATGAAAACAAGATGCACACAATATCAAGCTTCTAAATTTAATACCCAATGGTAGTGGTGAAATTTTCTTGCACTCATTGAGAAAGTTACAAACTTATGAATCATGAGTGTGAAGATAAAACTCTTGGATGACACATGTGTTACATTCAAAAAGAAAATAAAAAACAACATTAACAATCCTATTTAACTACATGCAAGTGGGTTTTACTCCTCATGACAAGGAGAGAGGTTCAACAAAGGGAATTCCAATAACCAAGAAGATTCTCAAAGTCCTACCCTCCTCCCTAGTTTTTCAAAAAAATTACAAAAAATTAAGAAAGACATTATTGATTACCTTGAAATTCATGCATTTAAAAAACTTAGTTTTCCAAAATTTCAACCTTGATGCCTCACCTATAGTGCTAGAGAGCGTAAACCAACAAAGATGTAACAATCATATGAACTATTTATGGCACCCCTCAATAAATTAAAAATTCAGTAACTTTAAGCAATGAGATGTTAGGAAAATAGTTATGAAAAAATATTGGAATTGTTGTTTACCAAAAAAAAGTTATCATCATTCAGAAGTGACAACTATTTGACATTTTACACTAAGAACGTCATATTTGTTAATTTGGGAAAAAGCATACAAAGTGAGACCTGTGGCTTTTTTTCTAGAGAATGCCATATTCATTGAATTGGGAGTCTGTTGACAATTTTCCAATGAAATAAGATACATATTTTCCAAAAATACGCTCTTTTGGACTAGAAAATTCATTAACTTCTGAAATTTTGAACAAAAATTCATTAATAAGGTTTAAGGTGACCTCCTTAATTGAATTAAGTGGCTATTTTGGATTAAGGTGAGGTACAAAATGGTACTCATTGTTTTCCCAAATTGACAAATATGACTTTTAAGAAAGTAAAGAATTGGCCACCCTAGCACTTGTTGCCCAGTTATTAATAATTAGTTTAGACTTAAATCAACTAGTTGAAAAACTAAATTTACAGAGATCCAAAAAAAATCACACTATTCATGAGGACATTTATGTCAGTATGCCAAATCTAGGAAGTGCCATGTGAATTTTGGAGCAAGTCAATATAAAAAGTCAAGAAAGAAGACTGCCCACGGAAATTGGCCGCTTCTAGAGATTTGTCTGTTTACGTTGTCACTCACCATTATACCACTATACACCCTTTTAAGCTTAGTGGTAAGTAGTATGGTTTAATGAAAATTGCTTGCATCTCATATGTGTTCCACCCTCCACAATGGAACTGGAACTTGAAAAGACTCAACCAAAGATAAATCTAGGGGCTCTTCGGACTATGTCTCAAGTCCCAAGTCCCATTCAAATTGAAGAATCTCATTGGTATTACGTCAATTTGGGACTTGGCACTTCACACAATATTCCAAGTTCCAAGTTCCACATCCCATTTTGTTATATTTTGCTTATGTGGCAACTTCATGGAAATTTTGGTACCAAGGAAGGTAGGAGGATGTCACTCAAGATTTGGGTTGATCATTTTGCTAAATCCAACTTTCAACTTAAACCCCATCAATAATTTTACATAAAATATTTGTAACTTTGTTTAATACTCCTTTTTATCCTTGACACTAGTGTAAAACTTAGTTCTTTTGTTGTTTGGTCGCGTTGATGAGTGCGCTTTTTAGTTGATTTTTGAATAGAAATCAACAAAAAAATTGTCCAAAATCAACAAAAACAAGTGAACTCATCAACACAATTTTTATTTTTGGGTATTATACATAAGAGCCTACTTGACATCCCAAGTATGGGCACCTTTTTGAGAGAGACATGCGCATTGGCTGAAATTGAATCAATTAACTTCATATCTGACCTCATACGGCCCCAAAAAAAGTCCTAAGGTAGTTTGCTCATATTCTACTCATGTTCTAAAATTGCTCACCTCCCCAAATGTATCCTACTGGTACATGTCTTATTCATAGCCTTTCAACAATGTACACGGGATGAACATTTGAGAAGTGGGTGGTTTTAGAGCACCTACGACTATTCCACTTCAAAATTTCATAACTAATTCCACAAAACTCCACAAAATGTGAAAACACTTCTTGAGATAGATGCCAATTCCTCTTGTCTTTCAAGAAAAATTTACTGAAAATTATTTCAAAAAGTTTCACCTCCCCAAAATTCAGTTTCAGCCCTTATATGAACGGTTTACGAGCACACTCCCTTGCACAGAAAAATTGAGTTTTTTTTTCTAGTGCGATAACCCAAAGAAACTGGGATCTCGCTTGGAGATGGGACCTCAAAGACGGGACCTGGAACGGAGTGTGAAGCGCCTCACAAAGGAGTGGATCAGAGCTTCGCGCTGGTAGACCCCACCACGGACGCCAGTGCCACGTGGCAATCTCTCCATAGCCGCTCGTAGGAAGCTCGATATCAAGCGGAGGACCTCCATCGCCACAAACGGCGACGACGATTGTGATCAGCAAAAGGAGGCAATCAGATCCTTCCCCAAGCGATCGAAGGCGAAAGTAAAGCCAGCCCCCTTCTATCCATGATCGCGCCTCATCACTGGATCTCAATTCCTCTGGAGGACGTCGAACTCACCCCCAGTAGTGGGTTCATTTCTGCAACTCACCAACTCGGAAGGGCGTGGTCGTTGCACTGCAGTCCTCCGCCATGGCAGCTATGGCAGCCTTCACTGCGGCCACTGTGCCGAGTACGTCCGCTGCCAAGGTACTGCACAGCTCTTAGGCGCAATGAACATAAGCATAATCAACAGCAGATGTTGAAATCCTGCGATATGGGTGGTCGATGGTTGTCGCTTGATGTTTGTAGACTGCAGTTGAGGGTGGAGCAGAATTCGCGGTAGGAGAGAATGCTGATGGGCGAGTAGAGAGGAGGTGTCTCTGTCAATGTTTACTGCTGCTGTGGTGCTGTAGGAATTTGAACTGCATGATGTGATGGTGTTAACTCACTCGATTTCTGCAGGTTGCTGGGTCGAAGGAGTTCTCGGAATTCTCTGGCATGAAGAGCACCAACGCTGTGGTGTTCGGCAAGCGTGCGATTGACCTCGCCATGACCGTGGCTGCTCATTCAAGTGAGGTACGTTCTTGCTCAAATGGTGCGGTATGTCATTATTTTATGTAAGAGTTATGCATAGAAGGGGTAATTGAGACACTGGAATTCGCTCATACCCCTGTTCACAACAAGGGAATACACACGAGTCTCCTGTGTGGTTTCGAGGATTTGAGATAAATTGCTTGTGGTCTCACTTTCTTCTCGAGGGTTAGGGAAATGATGCTATTTTTTGGGAGTGACTAGATAACCCAGCTTATTAAATTTGAGATTATTAGTACGTGGAAATAGCATTGCAAACATACAACAAACATGTCTCATTTGTGACACGGTCAGGAGTTAAACCAGGACTTAAACCAGTAATTGAAGGGAGCTTAAAGGGAGCTTAACTTTTGATTATGTCACAAACAAGATATATTTGCAATAACTCGTGACTGTGTCACAAACGAGACATATTTGTTGTATGTTTGCACCGATTGTAAACGCAAATGTAGGCTAAAGTATTGCTTTGATTTTATTTCATATTTCAGCGTACGAATAATCTCAAAATTAATATGCTGGGCTATGGGGTGTCCTAATAGCAACGTGGGGGCATCCGCTTAGTCGCTCCCTATTTTTTTGTGAGGTAATGCTGATATTAGCTCACGAGGGAATTGAAATGATCTCCTTGTGCTTGCTTCTGTGTTTGTATGTCGAAATGTTACCGAGTATGTTTGTGCCTACATGGAGGAGTCAGTTGAGGTATTTTGAAATATATTGGTTTGGGTGTCAGGCTGCCAGCTCCGGAGCCTCGAGGGCGGTGACGGAGGCGAAGATCAAGGTGGCCATCAATGGATTCGGGCGCATCGGGCGCAACTTTGTGCGATGCTGGCACGGGAGGGCGGACTCGCCTCTGGAGGTGGTGGTGATCAACGACACCGGCGGTGTGAAGCAGGCGGCGCACTTGCTGAAGTACGACTCGATGCTGGGCACATTCAATGCGGACGTGAAGGTGTCGGGCAACGACGGCATCAGCGTGGACGGCAAGGTGATCAAGGTGGTCTCGGACAGGAATCCACTTAACCTGCCCTGGGGGTGAGTGTGTAGCCTTTGATTCGTTCTTCTCCACCTTGATACTATCTGACTCCGTATGAATTGAACATATTCCTCCTCTTCTTACATAGTCTTAGATTGTGACGCTGACGCGTCACTGGCACTAGACGCCCGGGAGAGTGTTACCCGGCGGATTTTCCTTTGAAGCTCCGAGGCTCGCGGGGGAATTGTTTATGTGTGTATAGTTACCTGAGGTTTAATCGCCCGTAAGCGCCCTGTGAAGAAAAAAGAATGTTTTCAATGGGCACCCTAGCGGGCACTGACATCATGCAACGTGCTATGTACGCCTAGGAGTTCCTAGCACATGGAGCTAAATGCGTGTATAATTGGTGGCATTGCGGCTGGGCAGGGATTTGGGCATTGACCTCGTCATCGAGGGAACCGGAGTGTTCGTGGACGAGGCAGGTGCCGGCAAGCACATTCAAGCCGGAGCCAAGAAGGTGCTGATCACGGCTCCGGGGAAGGGACCGATCCCGACGTACGTGGTGGGCGTGAACGAGCAGGACTACAAGCACGAGGACAAGATCATCAGCAACGCGTCGTGCACGACGAACTGCCTGGCGCCGTTCGTGAAGGTGCTGGACGAGAAGTTCGGGATCATCAAGGGCGTGATGACGACGACGCACTCGTACACGGGTGATCAGAGGCTGCTGGACGCGTCGCACCGCGACCTGAGGAGAGCGCGCGCGGCGGCGCTGAACATCGTGCCGACGTCGACGGGGGCGGCGAAGGCGGTGGCGCTGGTGCTGCCGAGGCTGAAGGGGAAGATCAACGGCATCGCGCTGCGAGTGCCGACGCCGAACGTGTCGGTGGTGGATCTGGTGGTGCAGGTGGAGAAGAAGACGTTCGCGGAGGAGGTGAACCAGGCGTTCAGAGATGCGGTGCAAACCCCGCAGCTGAAGGGGATTCTGGCGGTGTGCGACGAGCCACTGGTGTCGGTGGACTTCAGGTGCACGGACGTGTCGTCGACGGTGGATTCATCGCTGACGATGGTGATGGGAGATGACTACGTGAAGGTGGTGGCATGGTACGACAACGAGTGGGGATACTCGCAAAGGGTGGTGGACTTGGCCAACTTGGTGGCTGAGAAGTGGAAGTAGAGCCTTCCTTACGCTTTTTGCTGCAGCTTTTGTGGTTGTTAGTCAGGGCGCTTGTAAGTTATGTAACTCTTGTTGATGATGTGTTCGAAATTTGCATGAAGGTTGCCGACCGAGTAAATGGCTCAGTCGTCCCTGCAGTTTGATGGACTTGCATCATCATTTTGTAACCATTTGTCGAATCCACTAATGCAATACAATGCTGGAACGCGTTTCCTCTGTAATATCTCGTTGTGATGTATACGTCGGTCCCTTGCGACTGACTTGGGAAATTGATAATGCAGGTGAACTGGTTTTGTGCATGTGTTGTCTGTTTTGTTGAACTGTGAATATTTCCTTCCTTTTCATGTCTATGCTCTGTAATGAAACTACGCGACCTTTCACTGCAGAAATAGTATGGCTTTATATATTTACTGCTGACTTGATTCTCTCTATGAGACGTGTGGATGGTTTCGTCATTGCGTGAGTAAAGTGTTACTTGTGTTCCCACTACTGATTCCTTTCATGCGATTCCTCTCAGAAATTTATTCCGTACCTCTTCAGTTTAGTAGACAACCTCTGAGAGTATAAGAAGTAGTCTTCCATAGAATCGATTTAAATGTTGCACCAATTTGCAAACATGCTTAGAGGATTAGAGATTTAGTTGTCACCAATATAAATATCCCATTCATAACTGTTTAACCAATTGAACCATATATGATTTTGTTACATGAAGGCGTATGCACAATCCACCTAATTAAATTGTCATATAAAGGCGTATTTGAAGAAAGTAGGTTGACTCATTTTTGGTATGGACGCTCTCTGAAGAAGAGCAACTGACACATGTGCCAGTCACCTGAAAAATTACAGCTCCTGATCCGGGTTGCAGATGAAGTTTCATCCACTTATCATCCGGCCTTGTCGAGCAAGGCAGTCAAGACCGGTGGGTTGACATTCATTCCTGCACAACAATGGAAGAACTCTTGGACTCTAAGATTTCTGTGCCCCACTTTCAAGCCGCCAATGGAAAGTAACTTATAAGTTAGACTCAAGACCAGATGCTGTTATAGTAGTTCTCAGATACAGAATCTTTCCTGGCCTCGCCAATTACCCCTGTAGACTGAATTGATGTGATCTCCCGTGCATTTCTCTGAGAACCCACTAGAGAATTTGGGCGAGACCCACGTTCTACTCCTTGTTGCAATCTTCACGGGGCAATCGGGTGTGACTACTTTGTTTCATTGGATTTGATTATTTTCAAGCTTTTTGAGTAGAGAGTAGTGGAGATCTGATGCTAGCATGCATGCAGGATCAGCCATGGCGATGATGATGTCTGCGGAAGTGAGGAACGCCCTCGCTGCGGTGGTGGCCAGCGTGGTTGTGTACCACGTGATCAAGTTCTTCATGGACGCGCTGTGGGAGCCGCTGAGATTGCGTCGCATCATGTCGAAGCAGGGCGTGCGCGGACCCCCGTTTCAGTTCCTGCTTGGCCAGATCATGGACATGGTGAAGTTCTCCCGGTCTTTTCCTGACGATCTTCCCATGGACGACTTTGCCTATCTGTCGCCGACTGTCACGCCGCAGTACGCCTTGTTCTTCCCGAAATACGGTACTACTCGATCGTTAGATGGTGCGGAGTGACGTCGTTCTCTGTTTGATCATTCCTGCGGCTATTGTCGTGACTGAAAACTGGTTTGTGGTGACTTTGGCAAAAGGCAAAATGTTTCTCTACTGGTGGGGAACTATGACGCGCTTGGTCGTCCGAGACCCGGACATTGTGAAGGAGTTGATCATCACCAATCACGAGTCCTTGGCGAGACCTGAACGTGAACAAAAATTCGTCTCGCGAGTGGTAGGTAAAGGGTTGTTCACTTTGGTGGGACAGAAGTGGACCACCGAGAGACGTACACTTACTCCATTCTTTCACCAGGACGCGCTCAAGGTATGCTACACTTCAAGTCATTTAGAACGACGTTCACAAATTTTGAATCGAATGAAATGCAATTGCAGAGCAGTCAATGACAATTCACGTTGCATAGTGTACACATGAAGGATACAACACCATATTAAGTAATCTGGGAAGAAGGGAGGTACCATTTTGTACTCCACTTAAAACCCAAATAGTTACCTTAAACCAAACCAGATTTGAAGGTATCAGATTCAATTTGAGCCACTAAGATTTTTTCCCCACAAATTTTCCTTTTAAGTGAGGACATGTGTACCCAAAAAAATGCTGGAGCTCAATTTTAGGTGATCACCTAAAACCTTCAAAAGTTCCAAAAAGTACCATTTTTCCTAAATTACTTAATATGGTGTTATACAATTGATACTCTCTCTGTCCCTCTAAAAACATCCAAAAAGCTTCAGTACAAAAGGATTAACTGCGTTTTTAGTCTTTGTGCTAGTGACACATGCATTCTAAAATTAATATACCATCTATCAAAAGTATGCAAAAATCTCCAATTTTTATGTCACCGTCTAGGCACCCAAATTCCATGCATAAAGTATCATATTTGTGCATAGTTTGTGAATGCTGCTAGAGCTGCTCATTATTTTAGTCTTTGTGTTAATAACACATGCATTCTAGAATCAATATATCATCTACCAAATATATGCAAAATCTCCAACTTTTATGTTGTCGTTTTAAGTACCCAAATTCCGTGCAAAAAAAAAATACATTTGTGCATGTTGCCAGTTTCTCAGTATTGATGATTTTAAAGATTAGTAGCAACAGTGGTACCTCATATGGACAAGGCCAAAGTTGCTAGGAGAGGAATGCATCCTAATGGCTTATCTTGTACCCATGAGATCATTGAACACGACAAACTTTGCGTTTGAAATCAGCTAAAGGGAACTTTTCAGTGGTACAAGAAAGAAATGTGTCTGATTTGGACGTTTTCAGAGGGACTGAGGGAGTAAATGCCCTCGGCTGTGGCGTGCAGGCCATGGTGGGGGCTATGGTGGACGGAGCTGCCACGGAGATACAGAAGTGGGAGCAGATGGTAGCCAATGGAGGCGGCGAGGCTGAATTGGACGTGGTACCATCTCTTCACAAGATTTCTGGAAGAATCATCTCGCGGACGGCGTTTGGTGACGATTTCGAAAGAGGAGAAGAGATCTTCAAGCTCCAGACTCTTCTTGCGGAAGAGCTCCTGAAATCTTTCCGTAGCGCTGCGAAATGGCTTGTTCCAGGATACAGGTATTCCTATCATCCCCTGGCCTTGCTTTGACCTAAGAAGACTCCCGGCTAAGACGTGAATGGCACTGACAGGATTTCGATGCTTTGATGTGTAGATATCTTCCTACGGCGGGGAACAGGTTGATGACTCTCTATGCTTCCAAATTGGATGCTCTACTCGTTGGCGCCATCGACAACCGGCGAGACGCTGTTCAAAAGGGGGAGATTAGCTCCTATGGTGATGACCTCTTAGGGCGCATGCTGGCAGCAGCCTCGGAGGGATGGAGTGAAAGCACGCAGGATTTCAACCTCGCATCTGTGTTCAACAACTGCAAGCTCTTCTACTTCGCAGGTCAAGACACCGTTGCGAATGCGACGAACTTCGCAGTTCTGATGCTGGCGTTGCATCCCGAATGGCAACACCGTGCCCGCAAGGAGGTTTTGGAGGTCCTCGGGGATGAGCAGAGTTACACTGCTAGTGAGGTGTCTCGCCTTAAAGTGGTATGCTCATTCTCTGCCCCCCTTTAGACAGACTTCATAGCTATTTGCGCTGTTTCGAGTCCGTCGAAGGGGATACGAACTTAAGGTAGACATACCCATTCCCGAGCGTTTAAGGATTTAGGGTACCGCAAGGTCTTGGAAAATAAAGGAAAAATATCCATAGGGTTAGCGTTTCAACAAGCTACCATGGAACGTCATTTTTGTGGAAAAAAGTATTGTAGAATATTTTATATTAAAGAGTTTTATATTAAAGGGCAAAGGTACAGCTCATAGGGTCCATAAAAATAACTCTAGATTAATCTTGAATTGGATGTATTCCTATACTAGCACTTGACTGTCCCAATCCCAACCCTCCCAAAGCAACTTAACGACTAACATGTGGTTGAATTTGTTGATGCAAGCAGTGTTCACTCCTCCACTTTGGGTTCATGAGTATGTCATTAATATAATGTGAACCTCAAAACTGGGGTGCAGGATTGAGTGCCGCTAGGGAATGGGTATGTCTACCTTATGATGAAAAATCATCGTAAATAGTTGGAGCTAAGCCACATGGATGTGGGGGTGCAGGTGGGAATGGTACTCAACGAAACATTGCGACTCTTTCCACCTACATCTACCCTCACTAGAGTGGCAGCAAAGGATTTGCACCTGAAAAGTCTGTTCGTTCCGAAGGGCATGGCAATCGAGTTTGCCATGGCAGCAATACATCAAGACAAAGAGTACTGGGGAGACGACGTGGGAGTGTTCAATCCTGAAAGGTTTGCCAAGGGAGTGTCGGAGGCGTGCAAACATCGGCAGGCGTTTTTCCCTTTCGGCTTGGGGCCGAAGTTTTGCATCGGGAATAACTTTGCGGTGATGGAAGCGAAGATCGTGTTGGCCATGGTGCTTCAACGATTCCAAGTCCTGCCGTCTCCCAATTACAAGCACCATCCCGGCTTTACGATGGTGCAGATGCCGAAGTTCGGCTTGCCCGTTATTCTCAAAGCGTTGTAGATCTCGACGAGTATCTACAATCTATATTGCGAATGGTTTCACAGGAAGCCTGTAGAAGTGCATTTAAATGGTGCTTCGATGATCAGGTGGAGCATGAAAGTGAGACACTGGCTCTAAAATCACATTGTATTTGTAAGATAGTATCAAGTCGGGATACAGCTGGAGCTGTTCACCATGCTTCATTTTTGTCAGGATCGTTGGCTGACCTTGTCCAGTGTCGCCTCAAGAAGAGAGTGAGAATGCCTAGTGCAGGGTTCATGTTCTTTTGAGGCAAACGTGGTTGGGTGATTTGAGTATGTATGATATCAGTTTCTGAATGTTATTTATATTCACCATTTGGATTGAACAAAGCGACATCGTATGTTTACTTTTGGGTGTTTTCCCCGCGTCTATAATCTTGCCATTGAATTTAGTTCTCATCTGATGCACTTAGAATAGGCTTTGGATGAGAAGAATATCAAACCGCCTTGTTCGGTAGATTGAGCTTGTAGAGTCTGGGAATGTGGTCAGCACATTGTGTTTGTGGCTTAAAATATTCACGGCATCCACATTAGTACGACTAAGCTGCTGTGTTGTGGCGATATATGGCTTATAATCCACCACCTTCTGAGTGTCCGGTTTTTTTTTATTGTTTTCTCGTCTCTTCTAGAATCTAGACTCTCTGCTTTCGTCTGCGTATCAGTTTGTGAGGCTAATAGTGGGTGTCTTAGATGTTTTTGGCCCGGTAGCTTTGGAAGGGTTCATCCCATAACTCAATCATTTTTGCAAGTTATGAGGTATGATAACTTTATCACGTGATAACTCAAACTAGTTATGACCTTTGGTTATAAAAGTTATCAAGTGATTTTGTAGCTCTCTTCTAGCAAGCTAACCTTGTTCCATTACTAAATTGTAGATTCTAATGGGCACAATTATGTTATTGAGCTTGTTTGTAACCAATTCTCTTTACAATTGAATTATATAATGTTTCTCAAAATCTCTGTCTTCTAATGTAAAAGCGTGTGATTAAGAAGCATTATCGTGAATTTTTATGATGTTGCTATTAATCATACTACTAAAATTACAATTACCTTTGTAATATCACATCCTAACATCTTTAATATCACACCTCAACTTTGTGTGATATTATAGATACAATTACAGTGACCTTTGTAATATCTTATTCTGACCTATATAATATCACATCTTGACTTCTTTAATATCACATTTCAACTTTGTGTGAAGGATTTATGCAAGGGAAGCAACTAACGCCATATTAGGTAAATTGGGAAAAACAAGGGTACCATTTTGTACTCCACCTTAAACCCAAAAAGTTACCTTAAACCAGATTTGAAGGTATCAAATTTAGTCTGAACCACTAAGATTTTTTCCCTTGCAAATTCCTCCTCTCAGGTGAGGGCATGTGTACCAAAAAAAAAAGCTGAGCTCAATTTTAGGAGATCTCCTAAAACCTTGAAAGTCCCAAAATGTACCATTTTTCCCAATTTACCTAATATGGTGTTAATTAGAATTATCAAATGGTTTGTGAAGTTTGTAAGAATGACTTCTCTGTGGATTGTTGAATGAGCAACCACCCCATAACTTTGAGTGAATTGCAGGATAAAGTTAACCAAAAATCACCAAAAATCAAAGGTTAACACCCACTAATGCATGAGGAGGAGAAGTGGGATAATAGTGTCCCGACGAGGAGCATAGTTCAACAAAGAAGGACGATTTCTTTTCGAATCCAGTAAAGGTCGATATAAGTTAGGAACAGTGGCAATCAAACTCGGAGCTGCTTAATCCAGAAACTCAGCCCTGACTGCCTCAGGAACAGCCTGAAGCTCTCGTTGTTTTGATAGCAATCGAAGCATTGTAACAAGAATATGAAGAGGGCATGTCATGCCCTCTCATGTCTTTATTTCAGAAAGTTCAGGTTACAAACACAAGTCTTGAAGAAGTAAAGTGTTGTCAGGAAAGGTGTGAGTTGTGCATGAGAGCGTGATAAACAAGATCAATACAAAAGTGAAAAGAAGTAATGGTCAGCAGTTAATTAGCCTTTAAAAATTAACAACTTACATAATTATAGAAAAGTTTGTATGTGTATGCTACTTTATAATATTAAATATTCAACCATAAAAAACCTTTTACATCAAAATACCACCATGACTTGGTTTAGAAGGTTAATATTAGAAAACTGTTAATTTCAAACGTAGGAGTGATAGGACAATGCATGAAAAAAGGTGATTCTATAATTATGTAATGAATTACCACCACACCATTGCAATCACAATTTAACCTCATTACTAAGGTAAGTTAACGTGTACTATAAGCAAAAAAAATTGCAAAGTTTAATAAAGGTTAGTCAAAATTTGTGACAAATTTGAAGTGCGGTACAATTTATGGAAAAACGCAAATTTGTAGAGAAACATCTTGTTAACATGAAGAATGAAAATATTGATATACAAACAACCAATTTGTTGTGTACATGGTCAAATTTGTTTTGCATAATTAAATGTCACATTCAAATGTGACAATTTCATGAATAAAATTTAAGGTTATCTTAACCCTTAAAGGACCGCTGGGTGGCCGTGGCATGCCCACATTGTAACTTGAACATTATTTATACTATAACTTCAACAGTGTTTTGGATAATGGGCACCAATAGTATTGCTTTTAAAAGTTTCAAAAGTCAATAACACCATATTCATTAAATTGAGAAAACTAGATTCCCAAGTTGTACCCTAATGGTCGGTTTAGTTGGTCAACTTAAACCCAAAATGTTACAAATTTCCCAATTTAATGAATATGGTGTTCAATAGTGCAAGCCAACCTCATGAAAATTGCAATAAGGGCAACTCTGGACCCAACATTGTGATTTTGAAATTTCTCACATTTTAGGCTATCTAAAACTATGAGTATATTTGATAAGATTTTTATTTGCCTTCTATGATGGATCATGTGTTTACAATCACTTTGGAAAAAAAAAATGAAAAACAAAAAAAATCTGTTGTATAGACTGAATTTTCAAGGCCAAAGGACAATAAATGTTCTCATAGATGTTTAGGGGTTAAGAATGTGCCCAACAATCTGCTATGATAATAATCCATCTTATCATAATTTTGCAAGTAGGCAATTTTGCCACCAAGGTCCACTAGCTTATTGCTTCAAAAATTTTACTTCATTAAACTCTTGTAGTTTTATGCATAACTACATTTAGAATCGCAGCCAACCTTGCTTATTATTGAATCATCATTGGTGCACGTAAATTGGTGATGAAGTTTCAAAACTTTTTGTAGTAAGCACTTATTTGTGACTTGTAAGTTTTTCAAAATTTGTTCACTTACAAGCTACAACTTGTAAAGAAATGAAAGAAAATCAAGGAATATGATTGACTCTTGCAATAGAATACACTTATTCTTCTATGGTTATAGAGGTCCATTCAAAGACCATTTCATATCAATTCATGATAGGCACTTTTTACATGAGAGGGTCGCAATCCAAGCGCAGTACCTTATAGCTCAGCAATCTCTGAGAAAAACTCAATAACAAAATCCTTGCTCTCATTTTACGAAGAACAAAATGCTAGATTGTAAAGAATTGTAGTTTTGTTGTAGTTTTTAATTTTGTACTTGCAAGCGTTGCAGCTCATTTGCTTAGTACTTGACATTAACCCATAGTTACGTATACATCTGCAGTTTTTCACTGTCAAGAAATAATTTGCTAGTCATCACAAAATAAAAAAAACATGTAAAACACATACACCGTCAGAAGTTACAGTTATTCATAAATAGTGTTTTTGTTAAAATTTAGTATTTGACTGTTTGTATCATTAACACATCAAAAACACCACGTACGCTACACTGAACAACTAACAATTTCTCAAAAATTGCTGTTGGTCCTCTGCACTCACTTTGCCCATGGTTCTCACATTGGACAAATTATATTTGTCTACTAAAGTAGGAGCACCCATAAGTGTCAATCTAAGGATTTTTGGGTAGGAAAATCAATCAATGAACTTTGAAAATAATATTGTGAAATCAAGAAGAGGAAACCAAAAATAATGGCATCAATTTCAAAGTTCCAATTGCAAGCATTTTTTTGCAAATATTTTCATAGTCCAAAATCAATAAAATTGTAAAGCCATGTGTAAAAGATGCTAAGAACAATGGTTATTGGTTCTTAAATACTAAGATGAGACACTCAAAATTATCCTTGAAATTATCATGTTAGTCACCCAAAACCACCACTTTGTTACCCATAACCATCACTTTGTAACTCACAATCATCTGTTTTTCCATTTATTAGTCCCTGCCACTGTCAGTGATGCCCATGGGGGCACGATGTTTATTGGTGCTGCTACCTTAATTAGTTTGCTCAGAACGTCCAATTGAGCTTTTGTTTGTTTGATGAAAATAATCTATAGTTGATTTTAGCAAATGATGAAATTTTTCTACCCTGTACATGTTGGTTACATACATTGCTGCCAATAGCATTGTTACTTTGGGCAAGTTGAGGTTGTCAAACAACATGGGCGGATGGAAAAATTGGACTAGACAAGCGGACATGTTTGTCCGCTCACATTTTTTAGGGCTTTTTTAGGGTTTTTGACCTAAGAAGGGAAGAATCAAATCACTATTTTTCATTTTTACTACGTGATATGGCTTTAACTCCACATTTTGACTTTGTGTTGGCAACTATGAGTGTCACCAACATGTATGAAGTAAGTTTTTTCATCAATTTTTATCATTTTTTGAAGCCAACTATGAGTTGACTACATTAGACAAACAATTGGACAAGAGCTCAATTGGGCACTTTGGGCGGACGGGCAATTGTATGGACTATGGATGGGTGGTCCAATGTGACAACCATACATTGTTGATTTGCTACCAATATAAAGTCAGAATGCAAATTGAAAACCATATTACGCAATAAAGATAATAAATTGTAACTTGATTCTTTCTTTTTTAGGATTAAAACCCAAAACCATGACATTGAATGGACACATCCACCTATGTTATCCAAACCACTCATCTGCCTATGTTGTCCAAACCACCCATCTGCCTATCTTGTCAGTTGACCTAATCTTGCCCAAAGTGACAACCATGGTATCAATGACAAATGGATTTGTCACTCAATTGACTTATTTGATGCAAATGTAGACATGACTATGTTATCAATATATCATCATCACTTTTGTTTTACAAGCATTTATGCTAAATGAATGAAAATAATTCCTTATTTCTGTACTTTATTTGGGTGTTGATTAATATCATTGATCAATAGGATCTGAAATAAACATTTGTTGTTGAAAAGATAAAAAATGCACAAGTAGAACAATACATCTATTATCTATCAATACAAGCACCATGGACATGGTGATAAAATTTGCAAGCCAATTGTTTCAGTGATATTGGTGAAAGTACAAACTTGACGTTTTTATTCAACAAAAATTAATACAATATTCATTGTTTTGTAAAAAACCCAATTTTGGGAGTTTTGGGTATTATTTCCTTCAATTGAAATAGTATTGAATAAATAATCATACAAAGAATTAAAAACTCAGAAGTAGCAATATAGAGAGTTTTTCAAAAAGAAAGATTATTGTGTTAGTTGTTTTGATTCTTGGAACTTTTATTAAAGGCAACTATTGAATGTAGCCATATATTTTTGGAGGCAACCACAAGCCAATTAGCATCCTAACTACATGCAAAGATTATACTCTAACTATGTTCAAGTTTGTGAATGGCTCAATAAAATCACAATCAAAGTTTCTCTAAAATTGCTAGATTAACTAGTTTTTGGCATGTTGTACCCTAGTTAGAGAGCTCTAAATTCCATCAATACAATTTAACTTTGAAATCTCAAAAACTTTATATTATTTGCAAAAAACTAGTGTCATAGTTCAATATAACAATTTATAAGTGTTCACAATATTGTCTTGGGGGTTCTAGCAAGGCAAATTGACATGCAATGTTGAAAAAGAATGTCCATTTGAAAATCTAAATTGTAAGTAATGTAGTTAATTGAATATGTTGCAAAAGAGATTTCAACTCAATCTGTTTGATGGAAACAACATTATTTTGTTAGATAAGATGCATATTATAATCAAAATTTACATTAATTCAATCAAATTGGAATTTTGAAACAATATTGTTCTCAAGTACACTAACCTAGTTGGAGATGGAAATTTTGTGCAACCATGATTACAGTTGCTACTCTTGCTAGAACTTTTGGAAGACATAGCTGCATGTAATTGAATGTTCATGATTAACACTAACATTGAGAGCATTCATCTTGGTAAAGGCTTGATGATTACATTTTTTGAGTAAGTCTTAGAATAAAATTAAAAAATTAAACAAACCAAAGCTTCTTAATTTTTTTCAAAAATTCTTTACACACTTAAACTTGATATCCAACAACATACAAAAAGGACTTGAATTGATAAATGTAATAATCACAATAATTGTCAAAGGTTAGATATTGTATTGGTTGAAGATACAAGCTATACCACAATTTTTACCACCTTATACAATATACACTTGCCAACGTGCTAATAGTTATATTGCTTAAAATTTAATTTATGTTTGGTCTAATTGGTGGAAAGCAAAAAAAACTAAAATTACTAAAAATCAAAGTTTAGCAAAAAAAATAGAGATGACTAATGATGTGGCAAGTTTAATATTAATCTTGATAAAGGATTAATCTTTCATTCTCTTGATTATGGTAAAGATTAAAAACTCTTGAAAATGTTAATAACAAAGTAAATTGCAATGACATATAAAATGTTTGAAAATCTAAGATTCTTTGTGATATAGCAATTGGTCATATACAAATTGATGACCCATAAGATTACAATGACCTCTGTAATGTCACATTTGCACCTTTGTAATATCACATCTCCAATCTCTCTACTATTATAAAAATGAGGAGATAGCTTTTGAAATTAAGGTGGTGTTAGAGAGAGGTGCATAGAGTGATATTAAAGAGGTCATAGTTTTATTGCTTCTCTTTGGTTCACACTCCGTTGCATTTCAATTTTTTTGATTTTGAAGAGCTTTGGACTTTTATGATTTCATTTTTTTAGTGCTACTAGCCTACTACCAAACAATTTGAAACCTTTATTGGAATAAAGCAATTTTGGATTTCACAACAATTCTAATGACAAATGTGTAGCATAGCAAGTGCCAATAGCTAGTGGCTCTTTAAAATCATATCAACTACTTTTGCATCTTCAAAAAATTGTTGCAAAATATGAACAACAATCTAATGGGCACCTTGTGCCTTAACATGCTAGGTTTACTAAAATTTGATTTGACCCTTTTGCATTAATATTAATTAGGAAGCCTTAGGGTATGTTCACACTTGATGTTAGGAGGGGTATTAACAATATGAATGGAGTCTATAAGTGTATCCAAATGCATCTAATTCTCTTTTGCTACTACCACTCTTAACACTAAGTATGAACATACCCTTAATGAATTATTTCCTAAAAAATTTAGCTGAAAATGATTTGCATGATTAACATACAAATTGTTTACCAAGAAGCATTTGAATTTTTGCTACACATGAATAATTTCTTAAAGACTTTAAATTCATAATCTATGAATGAACTATTTGCAAACTTTGTCATACTTTGCTATCTTGAACCTCTTGGTCGATCATTGCCATTTAAGTGATTTAATCGTGGTTGTCACAGTAGATTGTTTGTTTGTTTGTTTGTTTGCTTGCCCACATGTCCAAAGTGCCTAGTTGAGTTCATAGTTCGTCTAATGTAGTCAACTCAAATTTAATTTAAAAAAATGATAAAAAATGAACTTTTTTTACTTTGTATATGTTAGTGACATTCATTGTTGCCAACATGAAGTCAAAATGTGGATTGAAAGCCATGTCAAGTACTCAAAATGAAAACTAATAATTTTATTGTACCTATATTAGGTCAAAAACCCTAAGAACGCCCTAAAAACACAAGAGGATGGACTTGTCTACACATGGTGTGTGTTTTGTGCATTTGCTTGTGCTATCTAAAAACCAAATCTTGCCCAAAGTAAAAACCTTGAATTTAACCTTGTATCGCCATATTTGTTAAATTGGAAAAAACGGAGGTACCATTTTGTACTCCACCTTAAACCCAAAAAGTTACCTCAAACTAGTTTCAAAAGTATCAAATTCAATATGAGCCACTAAGATTTTCCCTCACAAATTCCTCCTCTCAGGCTAGGGCACGTGTACCAAAAAAAAAATAGTGGAGCTCGGTTTGGGGTGATCACCCCAAACCTTCAGAAGTCCCAAAATGCACGTTTTGACCCAATTTAATGAATATGGTGTTTTGTCTAAAAAACTCACCTTTGATTTTTTAATTTCCATTTTGTAAAAAACAAAATAATGATTCTTAAGTAAAAACTTGTAGTGTTGGTATAGAATGTACCTGACTAGATTTGCATTGCATTTGCATATTACTTGATATTAATTAATAATCCAAATGTATACAATTCTAAATTTTTAATGTAAAATATAATTCACTATTCATCACCAAATGAAATAACATCATATTAAGTAACTTGGGAAAAAATGCAATTTTAGGATTTTTGAATTTTGGGCTTTTTAAAGTGCATCTATTAAATCTTCTTCAAAAAACAGAAAATCCGATAGTCCCGAAATTGCATTTTTTCCCAATCTACTTAATATGGTGTTATTGGTGTTATTGTTATACACACCATACACCATACACACTGACAAACCTCAATACACACCTCCAAAAATTACATTTCTTCGCAACCTTTGATTTTATTGAAATCTAAAGTTGGTATCCCTAATATACCAGAATTTCCACGTGCTCTAGCCTCTAGATGAACAATCATTGCAATTTAAATCACCTTACTGTCCACAACACCATATTAGGGAAATTGGGAAAAAGGGTACATTTTGGGACTTTTGCAGGTTGTACATGATCATGTACAATTGAACTCAACGTTTTTTTTGTACACGTGCCCTGACTGCCCTCACTTAAGAAGAGGAATTTGTGAGGGAAATTTTTTTAGTGGCTCAGACTGAATCTAATACCTTCAAATCTGGTTTTAGGTGACGTTCTCAGATGTAGGTGAAGTACAAATTGAGACACTTTTTTCCCAATTTTCCAAATATGGAGTTCCACACTTAACACTAATTCTGCCTCATATATCTTGCAAATCATTATGATTGACAAGCAAGGCCACAAACCCTATACTTAACAACTCTAAGAAGCTTGAATGTCCTTTGGAACGACCTAAAAGCTAAAACCAATGCTATTCTACACTTCTTTTTAAATTCACAACACCTTGCACAACAAAAAAGATTCTTACCAACCAAAAATACTGCACTACATGGTGAATTTCGAGCAGGCTTGTTGACATTCACTGCTGCAGCAGGCCAGCACTCCCAGCAGCTTGTAAATAGTAAGTGCTACCAACACTAAACAGCACATTCAACTATGCTCGAACATCGTGAAAGTAGATCAGAACCAACATTTGGCAAGTGTATACTTTGCTTAGTACAAATCATGGACCTTCAGAAAAATTTATGACGCTCGCAGCCACGGAATGTCTAGAAATCTTCGAACGCTCTAAGCTTGAGGCACCATCGACGCCGAAAGAATTATAGACTGGGTGTAATCTAAAACAAAACCAGGAATGGGAAACACACAACTTCAATCAAAACCAAAACCAAAAGTAATTTAAAACAAAATCAAACCTTCACACTTCGACAGTCGGTAGGCGGTGTACACTCTAAGTACAGTGTGAACAGAAGCAAAACTGGGTAGTTGGTAATCGGCTTAGACTCGTTAGTAGGCCTACACTCCTTGCACATGTGTCAACATGATTAGACACTACCCAGCGACGTCCCTGCCCTGCCCAGCTACAGCATAAAACCCGTAACCATCAGAACATTTCTTCATTTTTTAGCATTCTTCACGTTCCGCTCTGGGTGCGCTTCCGACTTTGTCCTGTGCGGCGCTAAAAGCATGTTTGCCATTTGCACTTGTGCGCCGCAAAAGCAAGTTGGTCATTTGCACCAACGTTGAAGCTAAAGAAGTATCAGTCTTGGCCCATTCTTTAGAATCTTTCAGCATGGACGTTGTCATGCCTCACGAAGATTGGAGTTCTTCGAGCACCCTCGACTGGCCCCCAGGGATTCCAGTCGAGTTTTGCAACTTCAATGAGTTTAATGGCATGGATTGCATTCAGCAGCAGTTTCTCCAGGAAAGCGTGTTCCCATCCCTCAGCACAGGCGATCACGGCTACGATCCACCACTCAACAATCTAGAGCAGTTGGTGTGGGAACCTGAAAAATGGGAGCCTGAAGAGGAGTTGGAGGTGCTGTCCTACGAGGAGACGCAACAATTTTGGGAGCCTGTAGTGGAGGTGCAGGCACCTCATGGAGATCAGATCGTCCAGGGGCCTCCTCAGGCGGAGGTGGAGGTCGATGCGCCTGAGACGATGCACTCCAATCCAGATTTTTTTGCTGTGAATCTGTCTGGACAAATCCAGGAATCGGGATCCCAGGATGGAGACGACGGAGACGTGGAGGCATGGAATGCAGCATGGGAGGAATCGAATGCAGAGAAACTGCCCCTTGATTTTGTGAGCACGGCCGTGGATGCATTGTTCTCAGTGGTGAAGCCTGGCAAGACTGCGGGGATCACGTTTCACAAGAAGAACAATGTGTGGGAGGCGCACATTTGGATGAGGGGCGTCACAGTGCGCGGAAGCACGAAGAAGGGTGTGCAGATCTTTTTGGGCAACTTTGCCACAGCGAAAGAGGCCGCATATGCACACGACAGGGCTGCCATCAAGACGTTGGTAAGGGAATCTATGAACCCTCAATCATTTTGCCTTTAGAATGCTGTTCTAAGTTGAATCTCTCACTTTTTCAGAGCTTTTTCAAGGCAAAGATCGTCATATACGTGAAAATGGTTGTAAGGACGCTTTTTTGCAGACGCCCATCTTGGATTGTGTCGACGTCTACAATAAGTACCAGTCCTAGTTTGTGCAATTGAAAGGTACTGCTTGAAGGTGTCGGCATTCTACTTTCTCACGAGCTGCGTCGTCACTGGAGGTGCAGACATCTTTTAATGGGAAGCCCTACAAGCTGAACTATCTGGAGGCGGAGCAGGAGGACTACATGAGGAAGTACTCGGACTGGTCCCAGAGGGACTTTATATGGAGACTTAGGCGCCGGTCCTTGAAGTTCAGCAAGGGCGAGAGCGAGTTGAAAGGGGTAAGTGTGAGACGACGATCGCTAAAGCGCAGCCATGAGAAGGTGGTCCGCTACGAGGCCAAGGTGAGCCAGAAAGTGACGGAATCCGTGGATGACAATAAGAAAACCGAGAAGAAAACGTACATGCTGGGGCATTTTAAGAGCGAGGAGGAGGCAGGGAGAGAGTACGACCTAGCGCTGCTGTTCCTGCACTCGCACTTGTCAGACGTGGAGCAGCTGGGGTGTATCACAAATTTTCAGCCTAGTAGCTACTCAGCAGCTGAGATCGAGGACATGGGAAGAAAGCGTTCGATGAGTGGAGCTCTTTTGCATGGATGCTGAACTCTTGGAATGATCAACGTTGGATCATGATTCATGACCACCCAGCCAGTTGCATGCATTCCATGCAGGCATCCATGAGGAATTGAGGACCATTGTGAGAGGGGAGTGGCACCTTCATCAGCTAGGGTGTTACTAGCTTAGTTTTTTAATTACGAAAAGTTCTTGCGTGTCATAAGTTTACTTTGGGAGAGATGAGTATCATCAGGTTCTGGAATGTGGCAGTCAAGTGTGCTGAGTTGGCTGAAGGTCGGAGCTGCTGTAATTAAGCATGCAAACTGTTTGTGACTGGACGAGGCTAGGCGAAGGCATCATCGTTGACGACATTGTCAATCGGGTGAAACACCATATTAAGTAATCTGGGCAAAAGGGTACTTTTTGGGACTTTTGAAGGTTTTAGGTGATCACCTAAAATCAAGCTCCACTGTGTTTTTGTAAAATCAAGCTCCACTGTTTTTTTGTAAACGTGCCCTTACTTAAGTGGAGAATTTGAGAGGAAAAATCTTAGCGGCTCAGACTAATTTTGATACCTTTGAATGTGGTTTAAGGTAACATTTTGGGTTTAAGGCGGAGTACAAATGGTACCTCCCTTTTTCCCAATTTACATAATATGGTGTTGTGATGGTTTGTACTTTGCACATTGCATGGAGTTTTTGAATTGTTGTAGGTTGGAAGAAATTTTTTATATTGCATATTGTGTAGCAGGATTATATATGTTGCTTGGTTGTAAACGTGTTGTTTGTTAAATTGGGAAAAACAATACAAAGTGCGACTTTCAAGAATTTAGGTGGTCACCTAAATTCCAACTCACAGCATTTTTTTTTTGTACACTTGCCCTCACCTAAGAGGAGGAATTTGTGAGGGAAAAAATCTTAGTGGCTCAGACTGAACTTGATACCTTTAGATCTGGTTTAAAGTTACTTTTTGGGTTTCAGGTGAAATACAAAATGGTACCTACGTTTTTCCCAATTTAACAAATAACATGTTTGTAGTACATGTACGAGTGACGAAGTTGTGGATGATCTGCGTATATATATATTTGCTGATCAAATGATCAGTGATATAACAAGAAATCGAAAAATAAAACAGGAACCCTTAGTCAGGGCAACCTCTTTTGTTAGGTCGTGCAGTGGGCTACTGGGCGGTATCTAATAGTCAGCCCGGTATGGTGTAATCAAAACGCTTGCATAGTTGCATTGGGTTGCAATAAAAATGATCTGTGCGGCTCGAGATGCTGCTTGTGTGTTTGAAGTTTTAAGAATGTGTGTTTCATGAAACGTGTCTTCAAATATTTTTATAGGAGAGTGTTCAACATTCATTGGAAATTTTGTAGTGTTAGCACAAGCATCGAGAGAACTCACCTGTTTAAGTTTGGCTTAGTGTGATTTGTGGAATCATTTGTGGCATTCATTCTAAGGTAGGAGGCTCATAAATGGAGCATCTAAGGGCTGAAACTGAATTTTGGGTAGGTGAAACTCCTTGAAATGATTTTCAGTAAATTTTTCTTGAAAGACAAGAAGAATCCACATCTAACCTAAGTTGTTTCATATTTTTTGAAACTTTGTGGAATTAGTTATGAATATTTGAAGTGAAAAGGCCATAGGGCTCTATAATGGAGCACCTCCTCAAATGTACATGAGCTGTACATTGTTGAAGGGCTATGAAAAATAAGATGTACAGAAAAAGTACATTTAAGGAGGTGCTCCGAATTTGAGCCTGCTCCAAATTTGAACCTCCTACCTTATGAAAAATAAGATGTACAGAAAAAGTACATTTAAGGAGGTGCTCCAAATTTGAGCTTGCTCCAAATTTGAGCCTCCTACCTTAGGTTAGGAAGGTTTTCTACTTTGGAATAATAATCTCTGATTTTATTGACACTCAATCTGTTATTCAAGTCCAAGGTTGTGATTCGTGAATGAAAGTCTCTTTATAACACATCGTCCTCTATTTGTCCATTTTCAAAGAAATCATCCCGTCAAGTATAAACATAGCATGATTTATACTTTAGATAAATGCTCACTACAGCAATTTTTGATAAATTGAATTATTTTTTTGAATGTAAAGTAGTGACATGCATCTCATATTCTCATAAGGATTTTGTTTGAGCACACACTCTATAAACAATATAGAATTTAGGTTCATGGATTTAGGTATTGCCACTTGAATTGTGCCAAAGTATTCAACTACCATTTCAATTTTCAATTGTGAAACTAGTGTTCTATTATTCGTTAAGAAAATAAAAGCTGAAACAATTTTGACACTTTAAAACTAAAAGAAATCAAGTTGAAGTTGAATGCAAAAGACAAAAGTCACTACTTAAAATTATTATAAAATTGTTGTTGGAAAATTGTTGTAATAGATTTCTTGTAAACATGTAAATTTGTAAAATAACCACAAGATGATGGAAAGCTGTGAAATGTGACATTAAATTCTACTTCACCAAACCTTTTAAAATTTGAATTTCTAAGAATTTCCAACATGCCAAATACTTGATAATATGTGGTAGCAACTAGTCTTAGCAACTGACATCAGTAAATGTGACTAGTGTACAGCACTGTACATTACAAATTGTAGATACTAAGTATGAGTAATTAATTGTGTGTATGAAGTATGAACTACATCTAGGACTACTAGAATGGTTTGTAACAATCTTGTATAGAACAAGTTCACTACAAGGGAGCATTGGGAGCATTGTCAATTTGGACATTTTTTGTCAATTAAGCCACCTTGATTCACACACTTTTTTGTCAATTTAGACATGTTTTTGTCAAATTATTGTCAATTTGGACATTTTAGTCAATTTGGACATATCATTGCGGACAATTTTTCTTGTAGTGGTTACTTTACAAAACACACATAATTAGTCACCACAGATGAAATATTTTAGCCTTCTTAGCAAAACCTATTGATTTGTCAAACAAAGTTTAAAAAGAAGAAATAAGAAGATGAATCTTTCAACCATCATACATTCATATTTGTACATACACAAATTTAAATACGTGTATCATGTATGTGTTTGTCAATGTGTAGTTGTATAATTACAGGATTGGTTGTTACTTTGGGTAAGATTTGGTTGTTGGATAACACAAACAAATAAACGGCATAAACAAGTGTGCCCATCTAGTCATCCACTCTTGCATTTCAAGGCATTTTTAGGGTTTTTAACCTAAAAAAGAAAGAATCAAATTACTATTTTTCATTTTTATTACATGATATGGCTTAGAATCCACATTTTGACTTCATGTTGGCCACAATGAGTGTAACTAGCAAGTCTAGCATGTACAAAGTAAGTTTTTTTAATCCTTAAATTGTACCATTTTTTAAAGTCAAATATGAGTTGACTACTTGACTTCATGGTTGTTACTTCGGGTGAGTTTTGGCTGTTTGACAGCATAAGCAAATAGACAAAAAAGACAGCACGGAGGGACATGTCTACCCTCTTGTGTTTTTTAAACCATTTTTAGGGTTTTTGACCTAAAAATGAAAGAATCAAACTATCATTTTTCATTTTTAAGACATGATATGGCTTTAAATCCACGTTTTGACTTCACATACACTGGCAACAATGAGTGTCACTAGCATTCACAAAGTAAGTTTTTTTTATCATTTTAACACCATATTAGTTAAATTGGGAAAATGGGGGGTTCCAATTTATACGTCACTTGGATCTAGGAAAGTCACCCAAAATCAGATTCAAAGGTATTAGATTCAGTTTGAGCCACTAAAAATTTTCCCTCACAAATTCCTCCTCTCAGGTGACGACATGTGGGTGATTGCAAGAATGACCTATACTACATTCTGTCCCCCTCACCTTGTGCATCTTGTTTTTTGCTTGTAACTTTTGCAAAAGAAGTCATATTGACCTGTCCTTTTAGAGTAACGTGAACATGCAAGTGACTAATGTTCAATGATTTTTTGGTGTTTTTTAAATTATTTTGCTATTTTTGAGCAGCCCCCAAATGGGTGTCTACCTTGGCCATTTTGGAGGTTTTTAGTACTATTTTGGGTCCAAAAATGCTTTTCTAGGGCTATAAATCAAGGATGTTGTTTATGGAACATGCTTACACGCATTTGTAGAAGGGTTTTGCAAAATTATAAATTCCATGGCATCTACATAGTCTCAAAGTGGGCATCCTATCTCCCTTCATTGGCAAAATACAAAGAAATTCCTTAGCAAAGAAATTGTACCATGTGAATGTGTTTAATGGATTCTCAAATGGCTAGTTTTTATTTTATTTTTTTGAATTATTTTACTATTTTCTAAAAAGCAAGAAAGAAATTGGCTTTTTAAGGTGATTTTGTTTTGCGCATTACTTTTAGAATAAAATTTTTCTAGGTCTAAGTTTTCACAAGTATGCTATTTTAAGTGCTTTACAAATTTTCTATATTTTATTTATTTTTAAAAAAATTATTCCAAAAGCTCAATAGTATTATTAATACTACCAATACTAAAGGTGTTTGAGACAAAACAAAGAGGTCATTCTTGCAACTACCCAGTTGCTCAAATTGAATTTGATACCTTCAAATATGATTTGAGGCGACTTTTTGGGTTTAAGGTGGAGTACAAAATGGTACCTCCTTTTTTCCCAGATTACATAATATGGTGTTTCTATTGTAAATCTAAAGTGTTAAGATTGTTCCAACTCCTATTCAACATGGATTGCCAATTTCAATAATATGACAACTGCTATTATTTTGGCTCAGCTCAAACTATTTGACATCCTGACCTAAATTTGTGAACCCAAAACCTACACCAATCTTTAACAATTAACACAAATTGAAATTGAGCCCTTATTCTTATGGCACGCTATATTTGTTAATTTGGGAATAAATGCCCATTTTAGAAATAAACTAGTTTTAAGGTAATCACTTTAAACTGAGCTTTAGATTTCCACAGCATTTTTTCTGGTACATGTGTCCTCACTTGAGAGGAGGAATTTGCAAGGGACAAAATTTGCAAGGGACAAAATCTGAGTGGCTCAAACCGAATTGATACCTTCGGATCTAGCGTTTAAACGGTTGAAGGAGAAAAAATGGGTTTAACGTGAAGTACAACTTGAGAATCTCGTTTTCCCATAAATATGGCGGTATGGCGGTATGGACTAGAATTAGACCTTTGTGAGATGTATATTGATAATTTTGGTGCATGAATACCAGGCTACCAGCTAGTTAACAAAATTGACGTCATAATTACGCTTTTCCCCAAAGAATCTATCATGCCATGTTTACATTTGATTGGATGATTTCCTCGAAAGTGAGCAAATACAGGATGATCCGTTACCATTACCAAGTAACTTCTTCTCACAAGTCACAACTCTGACTTTTTATAACAGATTTTGTATCCACAAAATCCAGTTTTTTGTTTCACTAAAGTGCAAAACTCTTCTAAACCAGAATGAAGCCAGCAAAAAATTTGCACAAATTGTCATACGCCAACCCTAAATGGGTGGGTTTTCAAAATGCTTGTTCTAGCATTCACAATTTTCCGGTGAATGTTGAACACTCTCTAACACTATAAACTATAGAGATCTAAATACTCTCCAACATATAGATTAGAGATCTATATAAGATACGTGTATGATATACTCAGCACACTTGCTGCGGGTTCAAAACACGAAAGCAAAATCCGAAGCAACATAATTCATCTGTTTGATTATACCTCAAGAATTACTATTCCATACAGCCCATTGCACTACGTAAATGAAAAAATTGACCTTGCTTAGCGTTCTTGTCTTTGGATAAATTTCCTTTCTACATCACGGATCAGTGGTTTGAATTTTTGATCTTCTACAACGTCGTCTCTCGTGCATGTACAATGTCCGAGTCACATATAACCATTCCTCATTTCCGCTGCACTACATGCAAAACATATGGATTCTTCAAGCCGTACCAAAATTTAGAACGTCCAAGTGAAGAGAACACTATGAAAACGATCACTTTCTCGACAGTATCGTCAATATTAATGCCTTAGCCTCGTCCAGTCATGTAAAGTTTAATTTCCTTCCTACAGCAGCTCCGAATCTCTGAACAGTGAACACCATACACTCGTACATTCCACTGCCACATTCCACCTTTTTGTTTCTATCCACCTCCTCCATAGCACATATTCTTATATGCAAGAACTCTGAGTGACCGAATCTAAGCATGTGATAGTCTAGACTCTAGCTGCTCTAGCCATGAAGGTGCCTGCCCCCTCTCACAGTGGTCAAAATGGTCGAACTGTGATTCTGTGAATGCATGCATGCACGTGGACGGTCACGCTCCCACGTCGGTCATTCCACGAGCACAGCAGCATCTGTGCAGCAGTCTCATCAAACTAGCTTCCTCCTCATGTCCTCGATCTCAGCTGCCGAGTAGCTACTGGGCCGAAAATTTGTGATACACCCCAACTGCTCCACGTCTGGCAGGTGCGAGTGCAGGAACAGCAGCGCTAGGTCGTACTCTCTCCCTGCCTCCTCCTCGCTCTTAAAAAGCCCCAGCATATATGTGTTCCTTTTCCCGTCCTCGGACTCAATAGCTGTCCGGCTCACCTTGGCCTCGTAGCGTAATACTTGATGCATGCAGCCCCTTGGCGATCGTCGTCTCACACTTACTCCTTTCAACTCGCTCACGCCTTTGCTGAACTTGGTGGAATTGCGTCTGATGCTCCATATGAAGTCCCTCTTGGACCAGTCCGAGTGCTTCTCCAAGTAGTCCGCTTGCTCCCCCTCCGGATAGTTCAGTGGGTAGGGCTTCCCCCTCAAAGATGTCCGCACCTGCAGTGACAACAACTGAGTGCGTGAGAAAGCAGGAAGCTGACACCCAATTCCAGTTCCACAAACTAGGATTGTTAATGGGCGTCCGGAAAATAGCGACCCTACAGCCATTTTCACAACAATGACGATCTTGGCCTTGAAAAAGCTTCGGAAAAGTGGGGGCTCAGACTTAGAATGTGCAGCATTTCAAACTTAGAATGATTGAGGGTTGGAGATTCTCTTACCTGCAGCTTGATGGCAACCCTGTCGTGCGCGTATGCGGCATCTTTCGCATTGACAAAGGTGCCCAAAAAGATCTGCAAGCCCTTCTTCGGGCGTCCGCTCACAGTGACACCCCTGATCCAAATGTGCGCCTCCCACACATTGTTCTTCTTGTGAAACGTGATCCCCATAGCCTTGCCAGGCAGCACCACAGGGAACACTGCATCCTCGACCTGGTGCACAAATTCCTGAGGCGGTTCCTCCGCATTCGATTCCTCCCATGCTGCGTTCCATTCCTCCACTACTGCCTGGCCATCGCCTCCATCATCTCCATCCTGTGATCCGGATTCCTGGATCCATCCAGACAGATCCACTGCAAGAAACTCTGGATTAAACTGCATCTCTGAATTTAAATGCGTTGTCCTAGGCGCATTGACCTCATGACACTTTGGATTAAACTGCATCATCCAAGGCGCCTCTACCTCCACCTCGGCCTCATGAGGCCTCTGGACCTGCTCTTCATGAGGTGCCTGCACCTCCTCTACAGGCTCCCAAAATTGTTGCAACTCCTCGTTGGACAGCACCTGCAGCTCCTCTTCAGGATGCCACTCTTCAGGCTCCCACAACAGCTGCTCTACCAGGTCGTTGAGTGGTGGACCGTAGCCGAGATCAGCAGGATCGCCCGCGCTAAGGGATGAGAACAAGCTTTCCTGAAGAAACTGCTGCGGAATGCAATCCAAACCATCCAAGTCGCAAAGCTCGACCAGCATCCCAGTGGATGAGTCGAGCGTTCTCGAAGAACTCCAATTTTCGTGGGACATGACGAAGTCCATGTTACAAGAATCCAAAGAATGAGCCGAGAACGATACTTATGCTTCAACGTTGGCGCAAATGGCGAACTTGCTTTAGCGGCGCAGAAGGTGAAGAATGCAAAAAACTGGACAAATGAGGGCAAATGGCCAACTTGCTTTAGCGGCGCAGAAGGTGAAGAAGGTGAAGAATGCAAAAAACCGGACAAATGAGGGCAAATGGCCAACTTGCTTTTAGCGGCGGACAGGACGAAGACCGCAGGGCAGGCAGGATGGAACGGGAAGAATGCGAAAAATTGGACAAATGTTCTGAAGGTTGCGGGTTTTATGCTGCAGCTGAGCAGGGCAGGGACGTCGCTGGATAGTGTCTAATCACGTTGACACATGTGCATGGAGTGTATGGCGACTACCGAGTCTACGCCTAATACCGACTACCCAGTTTTGCTTCTGTTCACACGGTGCTTAGAGTGTACACAGCCTACCGACTGCCGAGGTGCGGAGGTTTGCTTTTGCTCCACTTTTGGTTTTGGTTTTGATCACAGTTATGTCCCCATTTGTGGTTTTGCTTTAGATTACTCATTACTCGGAGTCTAAGTATTCCTTCAACGTCGATGGTGCCTCTAGCTTTGAGCGTTCGAAGATTTCTAGACATTCCGAGGCTGCGAGCATCTTAATTTTATTCTGAAGGACCATAATTTGGACTAAACAAAGTCTCCACTAGCAGAATATTGGATCCAATCTACATTCACGAGGTTAGAAAATAGCTATGCTGTTTAGTGTTGGTAGCGCTAGTTACAAGTTGGAGCAGGAGATGTCATCAAGCTTACGCCAACATCATCACCATGTAGTGCAGTGTTTTTGGTCAGGAAGAGTATTTTTTTCTTGTGCAGGTTGTTGTGGATTAGAAAGAGTTCAGAATCTCAATGTTTTTAGGTAGTTCAGAAGAACGTTCAAGCTTCTTTGCATTGTAAACTACAGGATTTGTGGTCTTGCTTGTCACAGACTAAGGTAGTCGCTCTAAAACCGTCACTTTAAGGGCTGTTCTAGATTTTCATGGGCTTTTCAAAGACATGAAGATTTTCTGCCTAATTTTTTGTCAAAGAGAAATGGATGCTAAGCATTATTGAATTGTTGATGAATTTTCAAAGTTTTTGTAGTAGGCACCTATCTGGGATCCTAGGTCTCCCACAAAGCGTCCCCTTGCAACTTGTAAAGAGATTAAGTGAATAGAGGAGTGTGATTGGCTCTTGTAATAAAATACATCATTTCTTTTAAGACTAAGAAGGGTCCATTCAAGAACCATTTGAGATCCATTCTTGGACTAACTATGTATTGCTTTATGTGAGGGTCGCAATTAGAACAAACTACCTTAATAGTGATAGAGATTTGCAAGATATAAGAGGCAAAATTAGTGCAGAGTGTGGACAACAAGATTATCTAGAATCATTATGATTCATATTCATTAAATTGGAAAAAGAGTATATTTTGGGACTTTGAGGTGGTCACCTCAAACTGAGCTCGCAGTGTTTTCTTGGTACACTTGTCCAATTGCCCTCACCTGAGAGGAGAAATTTGCAAGGAAAAAAATCTTAGTGGCTCTAATTGAATTTGATACTTTTAGATTTGGTTTAAAGTAATGTTTTGGGTTTGAGGGGAAGACAAAGTGGGACACCTCTTTTTCCCAAATTAACCCCTAAAGGACCATTGTCTGTTTGAGGGACAAATGGGATTTCAAACAGGTACCTACGGCCTCAATTGTTGTCCTAATTTTTTGAAACTTTTTTTGAAGATAGGAAAGCACATTAGCTTTTGGGGAATATAATTTTTATTCCAATCAATGCCATGAGCAAAAGTTATGCCCAAATAAGCAAAAATTTGGGGGGTCCAAGCAGCAAAAAAAAATTTACAAAAACTTGATTTTTTTAAAATTTTTTTTCCCTTGTGGATTATATCTTTGTTTACATTTGAAGTTTTGATTTGTTCCATTTGGACTAGTTATGAGAAAGTTAAGGACAATCTTGTTTTTCGGGCAATTCAAGCATCCTCTTGAAAAAATAACTTATATAGTTAGTCATTTGGAATGGAAGCTTAACATTTTTTCAAAAAAACTGTTGGAGAGGGTGAAATTTTCTTTCTAGAATAGCCTTGCCATTGGGATTATTGAGTTTCAATTCCATTGCAAGGTTATTAGCAATTTAAGTTTTTGTTCAATCTCATACTTTCTTCTACCTAATGTTTTTTTAAAGTATGAAAATTAAGTATTTTTTGTTTTGGTTTTTTTCTAAAGATTCTCAACTCAATTCCCCAGCATAAAAAAATAAACCTTAGAACTCCATGGTGCAAAAAAATTAAGTTAAAAAAGTTTAAAGTCAAATAATCTAATCGTGCAAGGTGCAAAAAAACTTGTTTTTGGTACTTTAAACGCAAGTATCTTGCAATATGTGCTTGTTAAGTTTTTAAGTTTTGAATGATACATTCTTATACAAGTCTAGTAAAAGATCCTATGGTCAATTATGCAAAAAGACCAATTTTCAAACTTTTTTACTCTTTGCCATAAAAGTGGCAGTTCTGAGTGTCTTTTGACAAAATAAAGGCCATGATCCTTCAGGGGTTAATGAATACGGTGTTCATATTAGTTGTTCACGTATAGTATGTGGCAATTTTGGTGTATTACTATTAATAATGCCAATAGTTGATTTCAATAAAATAATATACGTGAAGTATTGTAGTTTTTGGAGGTGTGTGAGTTTTACATGTTTTCATTTGGTGATGGGTAGCAAATTCATTTTGACAATGAAAAATTGGAACTATATACATTTGGTATAATAGTAGGAAATTGATATGGGCATCGAGGGTTGATATATGCACACCTCCCGCCCGTGGGGGAAATTTTAGATTTAAACCATCAAAAAGTTGAATTTGAGAATTTTGAATTCAAGTTTGGACTTACAGAACTTGATTTGATTTAGTCTACGACTGTAAAAAAGGTTGCAATTGGACAGCATCCAATGAAAAAGCTTAGGTAGGATGCACACTAATACTTTTACTTTTGTTTGTAAAAAAAAATAAGCTTTTTCATTGGGTGTTGTTCAATTCTAACTTTGTTCATGGTTTTAGACAAAATGAAGTCTCTAAGTCCAAATCTGAATGCAAAATTTTTGAATTCAACTTTTTGATGATAAAAATCTAAAATTTACCCCGCGGGGGTGTACATATATCAAATGCAAGGTGTGCACATGTCAACTTCTTAATAGTATATATTAAGACAAATAAAATGCAATTCTAGTCTTACAATCAACACCAAAGCTATAAGTCTTTAGCAATCATATTGTTCTTTACAAAATGGACACAACAAACCTAATATTGAATTCAATTTAGGAATTGCTAAACAAAAGTGTTTGAGTTGTTGCACTCCTCAAATCCTCAATCTTAATGAGGTAACCATTAGTCCATTAATTTACTTCAAAACAAGATTGGCATAACACATAATTTGGAACGCGTCAAACATGTTACAAAATGTTAAAAGTAAATTGAGTAACGTACAGTAGTGCCTCAATATGGTGAAGGTACTCGGACAACATATTCATTTCATGTAAGGAAAACATTCATTGCACTAGAAGAAATCTTGCATTAAACGACTGGTTCACAACAACTAAAAATGTCCTAAACGACTCAATTTGATTGTAATTTAGTCGTTGTTTAGTTGTTTAGGACATTTGCAATTGTTGTGAACCAGTCATTTAGGACATGGTTTTTTTCTAGTGTTGTAACTAAAAAATCTTTTGTAGCTCCCCAACTGCCAGGGACAGTTATCTACTTCATCTTAGCCAAGCATTTTTTCTTATAAAAGTTCATCTTAGCAAGGCACTACTATATGTGAGTAATATTAAGTAATTTGGAAAAAAAATGCAATTTTAGGACCTTTGGGAGTTTGGGTTTTATGTTCTTCAAAGAATATTCATTGAATATTCTTTCAAAAACATAAAATTTAAAAGTCCCAAAATTGCATTTTTTTCTCAAATCATTTAATGTTATGTAGTAAAGAGTAGTTTACTATAGATCCTTTACTTATAAACACTGATTCCAAAGGAATCAAATCAATCTTTTGGAAAGCCTAGCATATCAACTATCAAGGCACTAGCCACTAGGCCACAGGCCCATGCCCCATAGGCAATTATTAATGTTTTGCAATAATTTGTATGAAAAAATTTAAAAAAAATTTGTTTCAGATTTTAAGAGCTTTCAAGACTGACATGACCTATTACTATATTGCAACAAATCACAGTTTTTATAGCATAAAACAAATTACAGCAATTCATTTATCTAATATCATCTTCAACACAAATATCAAGTGTTTGAAGTGAAATTCCTATATTAGGATTGAAAATTTTACAAAATCATTGGCCATTTCATCAAGCGACAGTTCAACCTACACTAATGTTTTTGTTTCCCATTGCTTGGTTCAAATGCCTTTTTTTTTATAATAAAAATACCAATAGGTTGACAAAAATGAGTTAAACAAAGTGAAAAACACTTTAATATAATTTGGATTTTCTACTAATACAATTTCCAAAGTTTAAGACTTTAAGAGCTTATGTGGTTGAATCTAAATATCATAAACCTAAACCACTTTTTAATGTAATTGCACTTGAAAGCACAAGGTTATTTTAGGAATTGCGAAAAATGTATTTAATCAATTCAGTTTGTTGACATTATTTTTTAACTAACTTTGCATATGTAATCATTTAGGTTTCTTGTAAAATAGTTGCTTTTAACATTAGTAATAATTTAAATAGAAATTTCAATCATGCCCTAGCATTTTTCAAAAAAATTACAATTGTAACCATAACTGCATAAACTTCTTGTCCAAAAGTTGAAACTATTTTAGACGTGTACTTGAAAATAATTGCGCTCCAAAATTTCAACCTAACCATTGCAAATGTTGCTAATAAAATGGATTTTATCACAAATTTTTATGCTACTTTAGTCAAACAAAATCAAATTGAAATTTCTTTTGCAACCAATGCAAATGTTATATCACACGCACTTCATTTGGATGTTTTTTCTCAATATTATATGTCAATTTGTTTTATTTGAATGTGGCGTTATGTGGGACAATAAGACAATATTGTGAACAGTTGTAAACTACTAGATTTAACTATCACATGGTTTCTTTGTAAGTGCTATGATTTTTAAGATTTTGAAACTAAATTATATTAATGTAGTTTAAAACTTACAACATGCCAAAAACTAGTCAAGTTAATAGTTTTAAAATTAGCTTGATTCCATCATTTTTAAGATATTGAAAAATTCACAAGTTTGAATACAACCGTTACACCTAGTCTTGAGCAGCTAGTTGATAAGCTTGTTGACATGGGGCCACATATGAAAGCAATTTTTATGAATATAAATTTTGCCCTCTAACAGCTAAGTGAGTGTTGTTACATAAAAGAGTCAAGAACATCATATTTGTTAAAAGGGGAAAATCATAGGTCCCATTTTTTTTTCACCTAAATTCAAAAAATTCCCCTTGATTTATTAAAGAGATCACCTAAAACTTGCTTAATGGAACTTCTATCCAAAATTTTAGAATTCCTGTCCAAAAAGAGCATATTTTTGGATGACATATATCTCATTTCATTGAAAACAGTCAAAAGATTCCCGATTCAATGATTATGGCGTTCTCAAAAAAAAAAACCAAAAATTTCAATTTATAAGAATGGTACCCTATTAACAAATATGGTGTTGAAGTTTGTATCTTCACTATTGTAGTACCATTGAAATTATTGTCTTGATTTTTACTACCATGACTTCTTTATATCGTTGAGATATTTTTATTTTCCAAACTTAATTTAGAAAAGTTTCAACTCTATGAGCATAAAAACCTTGGACTTCATGAATTGTTTCATTTTTGATCATCAGAAAATTGACTTTTTTTGTAATGCAATACTTGCAAACGCAAAGGTGTTTGTGTTGTTTTTGCAATATATAACTCAACCGTCATAGAAGTGTAGATGACATCTTCAAGTACAATATTTTCTTTCATAGTTCTTCCTGTAACTTCAATGTTGGAGTACATCATGTCAGAAATTGGTGTGTCTTTTGAACTTAAAGATACTCCCACGTCTTCAAATCTGTTTATATTTGACTCTTAAACTTCTGACTTAGATCGAAAAACTTTCTTGGCTCCTCTATCTATAGCATCCCTTCTTCTCTTCCTTGACCTTTGAATCCTCTGAAAATAACCACTCACATCTGATTTCTCTTCGTCAGGATTATTCACTTGAACATGTACAACATCATTGGATTCTAAATTTTCTTCAACGTTGCGTCTTGAAGAAGGCTCTATGGTTGAATATGTCACATTCTTGTGAATCTGTGTTTGTATTAAATTTTTCCCATATTTTTCTCTTGACATATGATGAAGTGATGCAGTGCAATCAGCAGAATCATCAAGTACAATTATTTGGCAACTCACAAATCCGTCTTCTAAAATATAAGGAATGGCCTTGCTAATGCCAAAAGCTACCGAACTCCAATTTTTCAGCAAATACACATGAACCAACCTCTTCACCTCCACTGGTGTCATCTTAAAACGATGAGCAACACAAGAACTTGTAGCCTTGGGCAACAAGTCTATAAAAATGGTAGGCAATGCCTCTTTGCCTTTTCGCACATTTTGAGATGCTCTCGATCCACTTGGATGTTCAAATATGAATTCAATATTTTCAAATGGTTGCATACTTTTCTCTAATTTCCCGTCATGCTTCATATCATGCATATAAGAGTGAACGCTTTCAGAATGAAAGATCCACATTCCTTTACGCCAAGTGCAATTTGAAGATATTTGCAATGTCTCGCGCATCTCCTATTTAAAATAAATGCCTAGTGGAAATAAAAATATAGCATTCCACTTATAAACGCCTGTCATCCACATCTTTAGCTGTTGAAGTGCCTTGCTATATTCTTGATTTGTCCAAACCATATCATCTCTATTTATTGCTCCTTGTCTGCAATCAAATACCCACAAGCAAAGATTTTTAAATTCAATGTGATGTCTTTTAAATAAATCCCCTCTGTCTGGAACCATGAGTCTTGCATTCTCATCCACGGAAATCACATTCGGAATAGAAAGTTGCCAATCTCAATTAGCTGTTTGAAGATCATCTACACTTCTTGAATATTCACCATATTCACGCCCGCCAGTTTTAATATCGACATAGTGTTGACGCAAAAATGGTGGTATAAAATCTTCAAATTTCTCTAACAACTCAACCATATTTGCTTTTGGTGATGCCCAAGCATTTTTCATATTTTTACCAATCATCTCTCCAAGTGCTTGGAATTGTTGCCCACGCTCACCTCCGTACCTGGGTCATTGCAAGAAATACATGTTAGTTTTGTCTCAAATAGCCTAAACATTGGTAGCACTGTGAGCTTTTGGAATCTTTTTTAAAAATAAAATAAAACATGGATAATTTGTAAAACACTTATAGTAGCATACTTGTGAAAATTCAAACCTAGAAAAAATAAATTCTAAAAGTTATGTACAAAAATGAAAGACCAAAAACACCAAGATTAAAGACATTATACTTTTTGTTTTTTAGAAAATAATAAAAAATTCAAAAAATAAACTAAAATTTGGCTATTTTTCCTAACTTGAAAGTGCTCATTTTTCATAAAATTCATTTTGAAAAAAATAAATTGTGTTATGTGCACTTGCGCAAAAGTAGTGCACTTTGAGCATACTTAGGAGGTGGATATTTTACTACCTTTGAAATTTCTTTTGTAGAATTGTACAACTTTAGTATAATAGTTTGTTTGTGAATTTTGGCCTTCAAATTTGTATTTTTAGGTCAAAAATAATATTCAAGACCTCCAAAGTGGCAAAAGTAGAAACCTAATTGGGGGATATTTAAAAATAACAAACTAATTTTATAAATTATATAAAAATCATGAAATATTTGTAATTATTACATATACCTTCATTTCAAATTTCAATAAAAAAAAGCTTATGACTCAAAAGTTAATGCCATAAAACCACTTGCCAAAGACCAAGGGAACAAAAAAAAATACAAGAGTTTTGTGTAATCACTCACTTTGACATTGAAATGGATAGAAAATCTTCTAACTAAGCTGGAGGATGCTCCATATCTTTCACAATCAACCATTGTATCGCATTCTTCACTGCTTCACGGCGATGCATCTGATCAATATTCCAAGCCAATGTTTGTTTCTGCGGATTTGAGCTGCTGCCTCCATTGAAGTATAATTTTTGTGATGCTTGACGTCCATTCACTAAAGGTTGAGCTTCCAATTCTCTTGCAACCCATAGATAATACTGTTGGGGAATTCTGGTCAATGGTCTCAACTAGTTCTTCTCCATCTTCTTCCTATCTTTTTGTACATCAACTGTGATATCCAAATCATGCCTAGAAGCATATTCCTTCCATTTCTTCTCTTCTTCTATGCTAAACCAAATAAAACCATCTTCATAATCTCTGCATACTTTCAAAATGGCTTCAAAACATTCTTTTTCTTTGTGCCATGCATGTCTTGCAACATCAACCAATTGCTTCATCAAAGCAGTCAAAGCAATATTAGTTCTTGGTAGACTTGCAATCATATGTAATGCGCTTGTAAACATTGCACAAGTTTGTGCATGCTTTTTGTCATTGACTCTTACACCTGGGTCATTGCAAAAAACACTTGTTAATTTTTACTCAAACAGCCTTAAATATCTTTAATACTGGTAGTACTGTGAGCTTTTGGATTCATTTTTTAGAAATTTAATAAAACATGAATAATTTGTAAAGCACTAATAGTAGCATACTTATGAAAATCCAAACCTAGAAAAAATAAATTTTAAAAGTTATGCACAAAAATAAAGAGACCAAAAATACCAAGACAAAAAACATTATACTTTTTGCTGTTTCGAAAATAATAAAAAATTCAAAAAATAAACTAAAATTTAGCTATTTTTTGTAATTTGAAGGTGCTCATTTTTCATCAAATTCAATTTGGAAAAAATAAATTGTGTTATGTGCATTTGCGCAAAAGTAATGCACTTTGAGCACACGTAGAAGGTGGATATTTTATCATTTAAAAAATTTCTCTTGTAGGATTGTATAACTTTAGTACAATTATTTGTTTGTGAATTTTGGCCTTTCAATTTGCATTCTAGGGTCGGAAATAGTACTCAAGACCTTAATATGGCCAAAGTAGAAATCTAATCAAGGCATATTTAAAAATAGCAAACTCATTTTATAAATATTTTTAAAAAATACCAAATAATTGTGATTATTATATGTATCTTCATTTCAAATTTCAATAAGAAAAAGTTTATGACGCAAAAGTTATAGTCAAAAAAATACCTACAAAACACCAAGGTAACAAAGAAAAATATAAGTGTTTTGTGCAAGTACCCACCTGCGTTAGATCTTCTACAAGCTATCTAGATTTTTTGCAACTTTAGTAGATCTTCCTACATGGTGCTGTAAAACTTCCTCTCAAACTGTTGCGCATTAATACGCACGGACGTCTCAATATAGCATCGAGAGTCATTGTATACTACAAATATTGCCTTTTGTACTGCAAATATCTCCTTGAATTCTTCATCTGATAATTCACCCTTTTAATTTTCAACCTGAGCCTCCTTACAAGCAGCTATAATATGTTGTCCATCCACAGGTTCTCATATAATACAGTTCTCCAGTCAACTAATTCTTGACATGTTAATCACATCTCCATAAGTTGTATTAGCATACTGCAAGAATACTCTATTAAATTCCTTAGCTGCACCTTCTTTGTTAAATTCCATTTTTTTTTTTACTATCCCCCCATTTGGCCCTTCACTGTGTACAATGTGCATAATAGGCCTAAGTGTAATTGGACTCACCAATCCTCGATCATTCCCTCTCAAGCGTGCATATAACTATGATGTCTTCTTTTTTGTCAAAATTTGATGGTTTGTTTCCGTATTCTCCACCTCGCAAACATTTTCAATTTTGATATTGAACATTGCGTCTTGCCCCCAAAGATATCCCTCCATGATCTGCTGTTCATTTGAAATTGCCAACTTGGTCTTTTCAGCGCTCTGTTGTTGTGCACGTTACTCAGAAATATCATCTTCAGAAGGAACATCAATATCTACAGCTTCTACATCCTCTTGTACATTTGCACAAAATGATGTTGCTTCTTCTTTTCTTTGTGATCTTCTTTGTCTTCTACGTGTAGCTTGCTTTTGAGGTACTCGATAGTTTTCAGCTTCTAGGTCAAATGTTGGGTTTATGCATGGTGGTGTTTTTCTTCTTCGCTCTTGCACTGGAATCCAATTTTCATTTAAAGAAGCTGCAAATGTCCTATAAATGGGGTCTGTATCTTCTGGCTCTTGAGAAGGAACTAGGGGTGCGACTTGTTGTAGATCCGTCTCTTGCAAGTCCTCATACGCTCTGTGCTCCAAAAAAATCTTCTAGCTTGAAGCAAATATTTTGGAGTCAAACCTATGCACTTCTTCACAGAAGCCTCCCGCGAAGATTTCAGCTGCTCAGAGATGTTTGATTCATATGATTTGGCCAATGGCTTCAGTCTTTTTATTGGAGACTCTTTGGCCAACAAACTCAGCGGAATAGAAGCCATTAAAAGTTTCTTCTGCAGCTTATACTTGATTTGTTGAAACTCTTGCATTAATATAGTAACATAAATAATAGCACCTGGCGATGTTGTTATGACTTGCACAATGCCAACAGTTCTTCCCAAAGCCGATCAATGCTTGCCATCTATTATGGCAAATTCGGTAATCCACAAAATTGTTTTTTGCGGTTCTTCAAGGGTGAACCACCATCCATGTTGTTCTCATTGAGTTTGACATTTGGGTGCCATTTCAAAATCTAGTACACTGTACAACCTACAAAAACAATGCGAACATATTAGTCACTTTCAAAGATCAATATAAACAAAGGCACAATGATAATCAACAAGGAAAGAATTGAATACAAAAATGTTGGTATTAAATTGTAAGTACAATTTTCAATTTTCAATTTTCAAAATATGATTGGTTTTGAAAACACTCATCTTCACGATTGTTGCGACCACTCTTTTATTTTCTGTCACACTTATTGTACTTGCAATATTTGCATTTTGTTACACAATACGATATCTAAAAGACATAATTTATGTTAGAAATCTACTAAAATTTAATAATAATAATTCAAATGAATACATTGAACACTGTTCACTAGTTATAGATGCATATGTAATATGTAAGTATAAACAAAAGAGTATAATTTTTATAACATATGAAATAATTGCCTGAAAACTACATTAACTCTTGAAAAAAAAGCAAGTAGCTATTATTGAAACAATAACTATCTCACAATCAATTACATTTCAACTCTTATACCATCAATACAAAATTGTGTGTTAACTTCTCATAGTATGAATAATAAAATTGATTCAAATACTTCTCATAAACATTGTAAAAAGATTCACATATGAGTTACTCCTATTAATATTGATATAATAGAAAATTAGTTGTTTGAATTATATGTTGTACATGTATTATACTATTACATTGTTGTAGCAATTACAATTTATTTCTACAAACATCCTATTCTCAAGAATTTATTTGATAAAAAAACCTTCTTATTTTAATAGCATTTTGATTTAAACACGGTTCACTTTTTAAACATTTTAAACTTATCAATATCTACTATTTCATATTTTTTATTGCAATAAACATTGTAGGAAATAGATTGAAAATGTTATATGCTTTCTATAACCATATGCAGTTTCTTTATAATTTTGTTAATAAAATAGTATTTTTTAAAATTCATTAAAATATATAAAATGTATAAAATGATTTATATATACTAGATACTACTTTCACATACTAATGGAATTAATTTGAAAAATATACATAACATAATTCAATTATTTGTTTTATATAGATATCATTAGCAATGGTATCTTTATGTCTTGTACTCACAATAGATTTTATAATAACAAATATGTCATGTATTCATTTCAACACAAAATGTACCATTTACTAATTTAATGCACACTACGTAAAGTTGTATCTTATAGTAGGTAAGATAAAAAGTATATTTACAAAATTCACTTATTGTGATAAGATCTTCCTAATTGTAAAAATATTCATTAAATTCCTCTTGTTTTTTGAAAATTGTTATTGATTATTTCAAAGTTCAATGACATATTTAACATAAAAGCTCACTCATAATACTTGTTTTAACATGATTCTAAATAAGTTTGAGTTTGTCACCTAAAATTTACAAAGAAAGTAACAAGTATCATTTTGGACAAATCTTGGATCACAAATTTGAAATGCATTTTGTAAAGTCACACTAATTTGTACACTACTGGTTTAGGTGTTTGCTACTAGGGATTCATACTCTTAGAGACAATTTGAGATATAAGAATTATCAAGTGTTTTTGTGCTTAGTATAGTATAAGTGTCCACAAGCTTGAAGCTAGTATTTCACTAGGCATTGCATTGCTAAAGCACAAAGGAAGAGGGAAAACAACTTTCTCATTTGAAAAGGAACTAGAGAAATAATTCAATAACCTTGATCCATAGAATAGAGGATTATTCTACACTTTTCTCAAATACTTCATCATATAATTGTAACAAAACTTCATAACCCAACACTGCAAGTGATGGTCGCTTGTAAACCTTGTCCTCAACTTTGGTAACAACAACCTTAATCTGCATAAAACACATCAACAACAAAAAACAAGTTATCAATACCAATTATAAAATCATGAAAAACACAAATAAATACTTCATTTTACTATCAAGAAGCACAATACCAACGCAAATGGCAGTTCCACCTTTAATTTTGATCTATAAAATCAGATTATAGGATGTTGAAATGACATTCTACCTTTTCTACCCTTGTTTGTCTAACCTTTAAAAAAATGATTTAACAAGACTTCAACTTGTATAGAAGAAACCAAGTCCATAGCCTAGCATTGGTTTCCTAGTTGCAAACAAAGTGTCTTTTGGTGCTAACGTATATAATAACAAGGGACTTCACAATTAAATGAACTTTGACTTGAGCTCACCACATTCAAAAATACAAAAATAAAAATAATTGCTTCTCCTCTTTCTCTCAATCCACCTCAATTAACAATAGGACATAGATAAGCACCATCCCTCTCACCATAGTCAACTCCAAGAGAACAAGTATGATGAAAATATTCATTGCAATTCATCACTTCAACTTCAAACAAACCGCCATAGAGAAAGCCTCATTATTTCAAACCAAGAAACGTGCATTCACCCCTCTTTGAGAGCTACCAAGGTCTTTAGCTTTTAGAAGTTCATTACGTATACTTTGAAAATGGTATAATGCCAAAATTTCTAGCTTCAAAGTTTAGCAACATAATTGAATCTTGGAGATACTTGTCAACTCTCATTGATTGCATATCTTTTAATTAATTAGTTTTATTATAACTAAATGCTATAAATAATATGAGCTAGCCATTGGTTTTGGTTTCTAGAGGCTTTCATTCATGCCCTCTTTGTTTTGTTCAATATCACAAATTCAAAACATTTGTATGACACAAATAAACATATTTAGTGAAAAAATGATCTCAAGAGGCTTAGCAATGTCTTTGTCTCAACTATTAAATAAAGTAGACCCTAAATTATGGCGTTCAAACTATCACTATTCATTATACTTTTGTCCAAAAGTTTTTTATCAAGCGTGTCTTTTACAAATTAGTTGCCTATAACAATCACAAAATTCAAGACAAACTTATTGTACTTTTTTTAAACAAAGAAATCCTAAAAGGAGAAAAATTATGTTACAACATGTAACTGAGTTATCATAGTCCCACCAAATATAGGTAAATATAGGTTACAAGATCCACTAGATAAACAAAGAAAAAAAAAACAAAGAAAATATAAGCATATAAAGACTACTTTTGCTTTGTTCATAGTTTTTTGGAGGTGCTTGACTTGACTAGAATACACATACTAGCATCACCAAAAGCACAAACATTGCAAGCAAAGAGATTGTAGCTCTAATAGGGCACCATAGTTGGACCTAACATATGTGTTGAAGAACCTCATGTATGTCAACAAGTATCAAAATCTGGAAACACTCCTTGAAACAAACTTATATTCTATTTACAAAGTTACTACTATTAACTTACTACCACAATCCTCAATGTTCTAATGAAGAACAAGTCTAAATGCAAGTATAGTCTTACATCATTCAAGACTAGTTCAATTCCCCGCTTTGGAGCTTCAATTAGATCTCCTGAGCATTGTATAGCAACACAAACAAGTCCACACTCTAGAGCAAGAACAATAGAAGATCCTTGTGCCACCTCCTCAACCTCAAAATCTACAACCCATTAAAACAACATACCCACTCACCTATATGAATAGACTTAAGAACCTTAAGCAGTTGGAAAGAGCATAAATACTTGTTCACTTCCTCTATAGAAGCACTTCAGCATTGCTTACACATCATGTGCTTCCCTATATCAACCTTGAAATAAACTTCATGGAAACAAAACTTTCGTGCAAAGACCTCTCAATTAAGACTACAGTTTAATTTCTAGAACTATTCTATCCATGCCCATGAACTCACATAAAATAGTGAAGAAGACTGTACAAAGAAACAACATGAACCTTCCAAAACAGCTCACCAATGTGAGCTTCAATGCAAACGTCCCAAAACGATTGAACAAGAACATGATAAAACATGTACCTGGGCCGTGAGGCCAACAATGAAATCTTCTTGGTCTTCAGCATCTTGATCACTGACATAGACTCTCTTGACAAGCTCTACATTTGTGTTTGTGACAAACATTTAAAAAAAACATTCTTGCGACCAAAATCCATTAACAAAGAATCTTTTACAAAAGTACAAGGAAGCACATCTCTAGAATCATCCAATTCAACGCATGGATCTGACTTGGAGATGATATATAGCCTCTAGTTGCATCTCAACTTGAAGTGTGTAGAGATACTCAGCAAATAGAGCACTATATTTCTCAACTAAAATGCCCAAGCAACAATAAGAACATTGTTGGTACAACAATGAAGATGAACTTGGTGCATTGAGCTTTTTCTTTTACTTGGAGACCCTAGGCCACATCCAACAAGAGAAGGAAGCTCTCTTCAAATCCTTAAGAATTCATACTTTTGCTGCAACAACAAAGCATGCAAGCGATTGCTTTTTAATCTGCGCAGAGGTGATTGGATATACAAAGAACAAATTGTGCATCAGTTTCCCTCATACAAATTTGGGAAATGTAGCGCATGGAAACGCAATGCTAAAGCGCAACGACGAGCAAACAACCACTTCTAATAAAGGCTGCACTGATGTGAACCTTGCCTTGGTAATCATGGATTTTGCCAAGGTGGCACTTCCTTTGCAAATAAAAACATTTTGTAATCTTGCAAATGTGAACGCCACGCAATTAGAGGTGTTCCAAAATTTTTGGACTCCTAAAAACTAACCCTATTCTATATCTGCACTCATGCCGTTGCTATAGTACCTAGTACTAATTTTTAATACAACTTCTTCAAAATGCCAGGTGGGAATTGAGCTTAACTTGGGATTGATAGTAGAGCCAATACAAAGTGAAAAGCTAAATTTGAGAACTTCCGCTAAATCTACCACACTTTTTGCTAAATCCACCACATTCCACCATGTTCAAGAATTTCATAAGGAAAATAAGGGTAGATTTCATGTTTTGTTGAGTAACTCGAAGGAATGTAACAAGTTATCTCTTCTAAGTCTATTAAGTCGCCTGAAGCACACGGATACTTGAATAACACTCTCACTTCAACACAGACTAGGAACAAGGATGTTATAAATTGTGACCACTTTGTTTCAAAAATAGCAAAAGAATGGTTCTATTATGAAGACCGCAAGTGGATTTAAATGAGGTAAGTTTTGTGCAATACATAACTACTCTGATTACACAAGAATTTTGCAATTGACCATGCGCTTGGCCCGTTTACATTGTGATTTGGGGAGTAATTCCAACTTACAATCCCGGAAAGATTGTGAATCAAAGGAAAATTATACAGTAAAAGAATCAGAAAGACCGGAGTTTGGCACTTGCTGTTTCTTCTCCTTCCGTTTCTTGTTTTTCTTTGTTGCTTTTGTTTTCGGCTTTGCTAAAGTTGAAGTTGGGTCGGCTTTGCTGAAGTTGAATTTGGGTCATAACCTGGTGGAACATCCGGTCCCTTTCTCAATTGCCATTGCATAATCTGGAAGAGTGTAAGTTGAGCTTGCAACACAGATGTAACACCATCTTCTAGTTGATTCATGATGACAAAACACTTGAGATGAGTCAAGGGTTAGCAAGCACCCGCAAGACAACATTCCCAACACTACAACAATAGTCGCCCGTAGTTTTCAAATGACTGTCACCGGAAATGTATGCAGCATCTCACAAAGCTTTAGGATTTAGGATTTATGTCTACCTATCATTATGCCGTCAGCACTCCTCCTTCTCAATGACGTAGGCCTCCATGCTCAAGAGCACTTGCAGCAACCAGGCTGCAGTTTATACTAGTGACCTAACGCAAAAGTAAGGGACAAGTTTGCACTTCAGAGACTAGCATGCGTAACACTGCAATTATAATAAGAGAAACTTTCAACTTTCCTTACAGTATACATTGCTTTGAACCCTTTGGTATCTAAAATATATTGACCGTATGGACATTGATGCTTGCAGGTACAAAGTTTAGTTGCACACGGGCACTTGCCCCTCACCAAGCACAATCAAATAGAGGCAATTTCCATTCCTAGGTTTAAGTTTCCAGTGCACCTGTCCGATCAGGAACCAAGAGGATAGGAGAAAAGAGCCAGATTTCTTGAATCTAGGAGCACGCAATGGCAACAAAGCGCTCCATCAGGAACGAAGAAGGGTTGGTGATGGAGACAAAATGACTGAACTCTAATAACTAAGGCCACACCAAGCACAAGGAATGCACAAGACAAAGTGAGCCAACCTGAAAGCGTAACAAACACCACCACCAAGCAAGCATGGAGCACAAAAAGTGGACTTAAAAAGGCAGGAGCTCTCAGAGCAGAAAGTGAGGACAAGAGAAGGCAGGAGCTCTTGCGCAAGCAAGCACAAAGAGGATGAGAGAAGGTAAGAGTTCTTCCGGCCCTCAAAGAAGTTAGATAAGATTACAAAAACTATTCTTGGTTGCATGAGGGACTAATAAGAGACACAAGGCTAGCAAATTTGCCTAACGGGACAAAGTCAGCAAATTCGCGCAAAGGGATGGAGGTTGCGACTTGCGTGAAGGAACAGAGGCTGCAGACTTGCGCAACGAGAGGGAGCCAACAGACTCGCGCGGCCGCACAAGTGTGGTGACCGGAGCCAAGACTCAAGAGGTAAAGTTCATTTCCTGAACTTCAGAGATTCTCAGACTGTGACTGTGAACTTTAGAGGTTCTTAGCCTATGACCATGGACTTTAAATAAACTCAATTTATGGCAGTAAATCTTACAACAATGTCGGGTATCAATTTTAATCCTATCAAGACTAAACTTATGATCGTCATTCACAATGAAAATAGTGGGTGTCAAACCTGGCATATTTGAAGGTTTCAGGATAACTCTGTCTAGATTATTTTGTAAAATTATGGAATGGTGGGTGAACCAAATTCTCCAAAGTTATCACCCTTTCAAAACTTCACAAACTACTTGATAAAAATTTGAGTAAGTCTTCATAACTTATGTATGGGATAATGTCACAAAGATTGAAGTGTGATACTAAAGAGGGAGGGTGTGATATTAAAAAGGGAGGTTGTGATATTAAAGAGGGAGGGTGTGATATCAAAAAGGGAGGGTGTGATATTAAAGGGATTAGGGTGTGATATTAAAGAGGTTAGGAAGTGATATTACAAAGGTAATTTAGATTTTAGTAATATGATTAGTAATAATACTATCATCTTTAATGTCACACCCTCCCTTTTTAATATCACGCCCTCCCTCTTTAGTATCACAATCTCCCTCTTTAGTATCACAATCTCCCTCTTTAGTATCACAATCTCCCTCTTTAGTATCACAATCTTCCTATTTAGTATTACAATCTCCCTATTTAGTATCACAGTCTCCTTCTAGAAGAGAGCTAAAAGATCACTTGATAACTTTTATAAAGAGAGGCCATAACTTGTTTAAGTTCTCAACCACCTCTAGAGGTGGGTGATGAAGTTATCATGCCTTATAACTTCAAAAAGTGGTTGAGTTGTGGGGTGGACCCAGCCAAACTTGTTGGGTGGGAAATAGCCAGGTTTGACACCCACTAATGGCATTGCGTTTCTCAAACAGTTTTATAACGTGTTTGTTGTTTGGGAAGCCAAATTATGGTCTTTACAATCTCAATAAGGTAAGTAACAAAAACATTTGAGAGAAATTGAAACTTACTTTATGAAATTTAGATTTGCACACTCATAATATATAACTTGTACAAAATATCTTCTCAATTTGGACTTGTCCAATAATCAATAAATATTGTAAAAACAAACAAACAAAAACAAAAAATACTTAAAAATACAATAAACACTTACAAACAAAAGAATTGTACTATATCCTATTTATTGTGATAGATTTTTATCTTCTTTTTTAAATTGAAATGTGTTATTTTATTGGGAAATTTTCATGGATACACCTGAAGTTTGCAATTTTATCACAAATACCCCTGAAGGTTTAGTAATATCACAGGTATCCTCAATCAACAACTTCTATACTGATGCCTTTTCTAGGTACCTGTGAAGCGGCTTGTTTTCGGAATCTGTGATATTATTGAAACTTTGTGGATATTTGTGATACATTGCAAATTTCAAGGGTATTTGTGATAGTTCCTCTAAAAAAATAGCAATTGCTTATCAACAACATCTAGTTGTTGACTTTGGAAAAATGTTATGTGTATATTGGAAAAGCTGATGTGGTTTGATATGGTATCTCTAATGTATAATTTGAAATGCATGGTTTGGAATTTTATAACATTTAGGAGCTTATGAATACGATCACTTATAAAGTGGACTTTTTTTTTGGTCAAATATAGAAATAGCTAATTAAGATAAATGATGTTGGGTTAAAATAAAACAACAAATTAATGTTTTGAAGAGGTAAGAGTTGACTTCATTATCAATTTTTGCAAAAAATTAAAAGAAATCAAGGGTTTTTTTAGCTTTGATTTGGAAGCTTCTGTTGCGTTACACATGAGCTAATAAAACATGCAAAATTTTGAAAATTTTGAAATGTTTAAGGACAAGAGAAATTCATAATGAAAAGTTCATTGTAAAGTGAATAGTTTGTAAATTTGTCATTTGTTTGTTTTTGTTAAGTTTTTCTATTTTATAACTTGTAAAGAATAATTTGATTTTTTTTTTATTTTGTTCAGCTATGACAGCAACATCCATAACCATCACCTTTAAAATCTTGGAAAAATTGTGGAAGCAAATAGATGTAATTACAAGGATGTGCAACATGTGAACATGAATTCTTGGTGTTGGTATTAGATGCAATTGCAATAATCTTTTTAAAAACTCACAACTTATTCTCACAATATCCAAACAATACATTTGAAAGTTCAAACTCATCATCTTTCTCTTGCTAATAGGATCATTCAATGTGCTAGATGTTTATTAATATTCATCATGTTCAAAACCATCAATTTGACAATTATGGGTGCTGCTAACTTAGTTTGTATTACAATTCAAAATAACGCATTCATAGAATTTGGTCGAAGTATCAACATATTTCAAGCAACATTAGAGTAAAGATTTATCATCCAACCATTTGGTTAAAAAGAAATGTGAAAGGGGCATTTCTAATATTTTCTTTCAAATAATAAATATTCAGTATTTGTGTATTAAGGAAGAACGCATTTACATCTAATGCAATAAAGCCACGCCTGAATGTGTTCAAATGAGTATTAAAGCATGTTTCCATTTATCAATTGAAGTGTGCGCGGGGTGTATAACACGTCCTCTAGGAACTTTTGGGGCAATATAAATGATGACCTTAGAAAAGTATAGGAACAAGTTTCACAATTTTGCATGTTTTTTTCTTTTTTGTAGAGGTTTCTACAGAATCACAAAACACCCAATCTCAACTAGTTACATAGTTGAAAAAAACAAAAAATTAAATTATTTTAAAGCGTATTTCTATATGTTTTTTATTTGTTTTGTTAAGCGCTTACAATAAGCAATTGCAGTCATTCCCAGTTGACATATTGAATAATGGCACTCTCAGTGGTTAACCCTTTAGAGACCACCAAACCATGTTTTGGTTCAAGAGAGTGGTTTTTGACTTCGACAGTAAAATTGCTCAGCAATTTGGAAATTGGTCTTGAAAACACTTGTCATCACAAGAATTTTTCATCCAACCAAAAATAATAACGGAATTGGGTTTGTAAGTTGATAAATAATGGTGTTTACACAACATGGTCTCAAAATACTTATCCATATTTGGTCAAAGACGGATCAAAGCAACAACGTAATACATCAAACATCTAGTAAGAATGTCAAATTACAATTGCGCAGTCCTAAGAAATCTCAAATTGCTTAAGAAATATGCTTGTATTGTTTCTTTATATGGTAGTAGTATAATTGTAGTATGTGAAGATCTTTTGAAATGCTGTTGTTATTTCATCTTGAAAATTTGTCATCCTACATTTAAGGGCAATTCTTGATTTTTTTCATCAATTGGATTTTCCATAGCATTTATCAAATTTATTGTAAACCCTTACTTAGATAGCACATGAAGTGGGATTTTTTATCCTTTTTGTCCAATCAACTACACCTTGTGATTGCTATTTTTATCCAATTTGTGTGAAACTTGTCTTATTGGAAAGATGGAAAACCTTGCTTTCTAGAAATATAAGGCTCTTCTCAAGCAAAGCTTGTTTGAAGCAATAAGATCCAAAACCACACAAGCATGAAAACTAAAGATTTTCCACCTACAATTCACTCAGTCGTTATAATATTTCACCTCCAATGGTAGATATGGTTAAAATCTTGATATGTTACAACAAACAAGGTGTTATTCTCATTTGTACAGTTGGATTATTAAAATTGGGTCCATATTTTGATTTAACTGCACATCCAAGTTAATTCCCCTTGGTTTCTAGTGGATTTTGTGAAAGTATGTGTGGTCTTTAAAGGGTTAAAGTTGCTTAATTCTTGTTGAAGCTCAATTGAGAAAGATACTAGAACCTTCTAGCAAGGGAATTTTGGGCTACTTTACGCCTCAAGTAAAGGTTAATTTGTAGTTGGTGTAAGTCAAAATCTTGGGCTCTTATTGGTTGATATTTTTGGAACTAGCTCCAAAGCTTATACGCCAGAAGTCACAACCAAATTTTTTTAGGGGAACATTCACAAATACCCTTGAAGTTTGCAGGGTATTACAAATACCCACAAAGTTTTAGTAATATCATAGATTCCGGAAAGAAGCCACATCACAGGTACCTGGAAAGAGCGGTCAATAAAGAAGTCGTCGGTCAAAGGATATCTGTGATATTATTGAAACATTAGGGGTATTCATGATAATACTGCAAACTGCAAGGGTATCCATGAAATTTTCCCTATTTTATTTATGATCCGCTAGTGTATGTATGTTTAATTTAGATCGGTATACCAATTTCCTTTCAAGTTTCAATACTTGCATATATAGTGAAATGATTTCTACTTGTGAGATTCACCACATTTACGTGTGAATTTGTTTATGACATATAATAGTGCAGTATACGAGTGATTGTATAGGGCAATGATGGATATTTTGGTTTTTAGTTTTAAAAATTAACCAAAAATATATTGAATTACAAAAAATCACAACCCCCAAATTTTCATTTTTGAGTATGCGTTTATCAATTCAAATATACTAAGAATTTTCAATTATCATTGTTTGATCATTCTCACATTTCAAAAAATTGTCTTCACTCTAAGCAAGAATAAAATTTCACTATCCTTTTTTATTTTAATGCATTATTTATATGGTTGTATCAGTAGTGGTGGAAAAAATCATCAAAAACTAATTCACCTGGGTAGTATTTACCATATATTATGGGCCCTTAATAGTTAAAGTTCAAAGTTTCTTATAAATATTTAAAAGGTAATGATATTTGCAAAAAGGTCATGCAAGAAATCATCTTTTATACAAAACAATCTTAATGCATTTAAATGTTTATTTTAAACACACATACCATTGTAGTGCAAACCAAATTTCTATGGTAAGAAAACCATGCCTATTAGTCCTACTTCAAATATCAATACAATATTCAATTTTTTGAGAATGATCTAGTTTTCAAGTTGAAGTAAAAACTACATTTAGGTAGCTTCATCTAGATATTTTAGCTCAAGTTAAACATAAGGCATGTTCATGATAAACACATATAGAAGAAAGAAAGAGGTAGAAGTTCTCTAAACCATTAAGAAGACATTGTTTGTGATTTGGGGCAGAATTGTTATCTTTCTCAAAAGATTTGAAATACTTCATTAAAGGCCCATTCACATTCAAAAGCAATTAATGCACTCAAGAAGTTTGTTTATAGATAAAATATGAAAGAAAACATCTTATGAATTCTAAGACAAAACTATATTTCACAATTCATAAACCAATTTTTGGCTCAGTTGAGATTTAGGGCTCAAACGTTGTTGCATGCTTGATTGATGTGAGCTTGTAATGAAACTAAAGAAGTTGCAATATCATAAAGTATATGAAAGAATTTTCATCCAAGTTTTTTGTCAAGGCTATTTATTGGTCATGGTTTTTATAAGCTATATAATGCTTATTCAAAGTTTCAAACTATTTTGAAGTAGAAAATGAGATTCTAAATATACAAAGACTTATAAAAATAAAAGAATGGTGTGAAAGTTGTGTATTTTAAATGGAATTTTGACCAAAAGTTGCAAAGGATTTAAATTAATAAAAAATAGAAGTGTATGTCAAGGAAGATTCAAAGCACTAAAAACTTTGAGAAAGAAGAAGCGTACAAGAATAATTCATGAATAAGTTTTTGGTCAAAAGGTGTTGGCTTGGGAAAATGCATGGGATTTTTCATTTTCCATTACATACAATATAAATTCCTAACTTCATAATGTAATGATGCCTTGTTTTAGATAACTTTAAAATTGCATACGGAATTTTTCATTAGGTTATTTTCAATTCAATATGAATTCAATAGGAGTGTAATAGTTTTTTTCTCTTTGAGGCAATATTTTTTGTTAACTATATTGTTATAGATTAATTAAAAAGGAACATTGACATATTATATATGATGCATCAAAAAAACATAAAAGTGCCACCTTTGTGTCCTAGATGTATGGGAAGAGTAATCATACAAAGTATACAAAGTAATTATGCTACATGATATGGAAGGCTAAGTGTTTTATGATATTTATAAAGAGATTAATTAAAAAGTTTAAACTTTTGAAGTTTTAGGAAAAACTTTTAAAAGACTTAGTTCATAAATTGTTCAAAAAGCTTATCAAAAGGATTTACTAATGCTGATCAAGTTTTTGGTGTACAGTATTGAAGTGATGGCAAATGCATTTGGAAGCCCAATACCTGTTCCTCAAAATGGAATACAAACAGGCCACACAAGAGGCATCATTAGAGATCGAATTCTTTGCGTTGCTCATGCACTGTCATTTGAAGATAACCATTCAAATACCAATCAAAATGTTGTGCAACAACAAAAAGGAGTAGTCAATTTATTAGATAAAGATAGACACATTGTTGGTACGGGCATAATACAAGACTCTATCAAATGCGGAATGGAACTACACCAAATGAAGTTGTTTCCTTCAGAGGTTGCTATATAGGTTACAAATGTTATGGACAAGAGAGCTTGGACAGGAGAGCTCATTGGTGAACGTCTTGGTCAATGCCAAGGTTTGATTATACATTGATAGAGACTATTATTACAAACTGTCACATGTCCTCAACAGAGTACCAATGCATCTAGTAGTGGCAAACAGGACGTCATGTTTTTGCCAGTATCATCATCCCAATTTGAGTTTCATGAAGACGAAGAGAATGTGAGCCCACAAGCGGTGTCTTCAAGTACTCTATCAAAATCAAATCTTGCAAATCAATCATCTCCAATGACGCAGAGCTCTCAAACTAGTGCAGAGAATATTCCATATGTGGATGGTTTAGCTCCAGAGAGATCTAGAAGGAGGTATTCTATGCAGAATCAAAGGACAAGAATTCCAAAACAACGAGAGAAGGGCAAATCAATTCACTTGAAAGTTACAATAGCAAGTGTTAGAGCTGCTAAAGAAAGAGGAGGTTGCAAATAGAATTGTTTGAAGGACGTCAACAAAAAGTACATTTTGGATCAACGTTGCATGGCATGGGCGCAAAAATACAAAGGCAATGCAATAGGGATCCTCCAAATGTTGAATGTGTTTTATACACAAACAGAAGGAACAAGAAGGGATAAGTTTGTAACAAAGTTGGATGGCATTGAGGTTTGCAATGCATGCTATGCAACGGCCGTGGACTATTCGCAAATATGTTTCAAACAACTGAAATTGTGTCATCAAGTGTACAAAAAAGTTGCAGCTATTCATAGAAACACGTGCAAGGTGAAAGAAAGTGCAAAAGTATCTGTTGCATGGGAGTGTTTTGCGGTCTTTGTAAATGAAGCTAGTTGCCCTCAACCAAATTGACAAGTATGACGAAAACATGACAATACGGTTGTGCCATTGATTTTGCTTCCAATGAACACAACAAAGTTGAATGTGTTTCATTATGTGAACGAGGAGGTGAAGAGGATACATGATGGAGGATTGCTTTCAATTACATCATTCCACAAGATATGGCGTACGGAATTTTCACATATACAAATTCCGCCATTTTCTAGATTTTCAAAATGTTTCCATTGTTGGGAGTATAAGTGTGGGATGGAAGCAACAAATAATACAACTTCCAAATCACGGATCAAGAACATGTTCATGGTGCACATTCGCCATCAAATGGAAGAGCGGCACAATTATTGGGCATGCAAGAGGTCATTGATAACATCTCCAGATGTGTACATGTGTTTAATTGTTGATGGCATGGATCAGAACACAATAATGGTTCCAAAGACAAGACAGACGGTGAAAAACATAAAGTTTTGATTTGTGAAGACTCATTTACGCAGAGTACTTGTACACGGGATTGGATTGTATGCAGATGTGTGGATAGACGCACACCATAAGCATGACAGCAATCAAGTCATCACATCAGTGATGTATGCAATAGCAGATGTGAGAAGAAGAAAAGGTGCGTTGCCTTCAACATTGCAAATTCAAGCAGATAATTGCACTCAAGAGAACAAGAACATGTACATGTTTAGTCTTTGTGCTTCATTAGTAGGAATGAGTTACTTCAAAGAAGTACAACTTTGTTTTCTTTTAGTGGGGCACACTCATGAAGACATTGATCAATGTTTTAACATAATCTCCAACACGTTGAAATGAACAAACATAGATTTGTTGAAGGAATTATTGGAACTTGTGAAGAAGGGTAGTTCGTATACAAAGGCCTTTGTGAATGCACGACATTTGGAGAATATGTGGAATTGAAAAGAGTTTATTACTCCTCATCTATTGAGGGGAGGTGATCAGCTGGTAGGCATAGCTTTTCCACACCACATGAGGTTTTACATGGAGAACGGCATGCCAAGAGTACAGCACAAGCACTTCATAGAAGATATTTGGATACCTGCAGAGGGACACTTATATTTGAAGTCTATACCAAACAAAAGCACAAAGTCAGATTTTGCAAAAGTGTTTAGTCCAAATGGTAGAGAGTTGAAAGCTTTGGAAGAGTTCCTTGTGTATAAAGAGAGGTGTGTAGAAAGACTTCAGGATGTGGAGAAAAACTTGCAGGCAATTGATGAAACAGAATGGCTTATGTGGTATCTCAAGGATTTTTCCACAAGAGATAGAATTGCAGAAAGAGAGATATCTTTTTGGCCACATGAAGAAGAAATGAACAACAGTGAAGATGGTATTAACCAAACAACCATGGTAGTTGACAAAGACTCAAGGACAGTGGACACAATGATAGATAAAATCATGGCAACCATGCCGAATCCTAAGAGTCGGGGTTACTTTAGGCCTCGCAGTACCAAACCTTCATAAACATTAGTGACCAGACGGAGTCAAAGAAGGATAGGCAGAAGATCAAAACAAACTTCAACATCTGCTCCAATTGAAACAGTAGAAGATCTTTTTCCAACTTATAACCCAAAAACTGATGTCCAAATTGGACATTTTGCAGCCCTCACTGTTGAAGAAAATGAAGTCTGAGCTGGCATACTTTCTTATGTGGCAAAGGTTTTGGAATTTGGACAACGCTCATGGGAAACAAGGATGAAAGTGATTTGGTATTGGCCTATTTTTGCAACAAGAGTTGAAGATACATCTGGTGGTGGCGCCCAACAATATAGAAATTGCATGGAAGAGTCTTGAGAGCCATCTGGTGAAAGACATGATTGGGTTGATAAAGAAACAGCTATATATTCATGGAGTAATGAGTTTGGAAACACAAAAAATATAAATTTGAAGATGACGTTTGTTTCTATTCAAGGTGTACAAACAAAAAAAAAGATCAGCATCCCGATGCATGCAAAACCTCACGTACTTGAATACATTTCCTTGCAATCAGAGCAAATGGACAACAAACATTTGCAAAATGATAGAGATGTGTATTAGAGCAGATGATCTATTCACGTAAGATGTAGTGAGTTCTATAGAAAGTTAGTTTGATGTTTTCTTATCATTGTATTACATACTTTTAGTAAAGTGTTGTTTTATTGCAATGTATGATTGTTCAGGAAATTGGAATACAAGAAGTGTAGCCATGGATTTTTAAGTGTTTGAAACCTCAAATGTTAAATATCTTGTATGTTAAAAAGCACAATAAGAAAAATGGTGACATTCAAAAGCTTCAAATTTTTTTATTTTGCAAATTTATCTTAGCAATTTTTTTATAGAGTAGAAAATATTAACACAACTTAATTACAAAAAGTGAAAAAAATTCAAGCAAAATAGTGAAATTCTCATGAAATCTAGAATTAACGGTTGTGTATAAACATTTGTTCAAAATCAAGTTTTACTCTTTTTTTATAGAAATTTTGTGTTAATTACATACTTTATACCAACGATGACAAAATACATGATTATAACTCCAAGTACAACATTTGCAAATTTGGTGTTATAAATCCCATTGGAGTTGTAAATTTTAAACCCATCATAAACATTTTTATGATAAACTAGGATTCTTTGGGGAATTTTTTACATTTGTCATATAACCATTTTTTCAAGTACTAAATGATCTTTTTATGAATATAGACAACACTTTTGGTAGGCAACATCCTTTAGAGGTTAAGAATTTATTTTTTCCCTTATAAATAAAATAGCTTAGTAAAAAATGGTATCTCTAAACTTGTATAAGTAATTATAAAGTACCCTAAAATAGGCCATTTTTTCAAATTATATAATTATAGAGGTCTTATTATTCTTGCCTAGGAAGTAAATAGCCCCTATAAATTACCCCCTCGTCGCACGTGGGGTACCCAAACATACAAAGAGTGATCTACCTAAGATTCAGCTTTTTGATGGTAGAAATCTTAAATTTACTCCGAGGTGTGGTACGGTAATTGAAAGGGTGTGGTACACATATCAATTCCCTTTATTTAATTAGATAAAAAACTTAAATTTCAACATACTTATATATAAGAATGCATTTTTGTTACTATAAGTTTTTTATTTGCTTTAGATTATTTGAAAACTTTAAACTTGGTAATGATATAGATTTGATTGTAAGTCAAATTGAGGGAATGTACAAATGCAAAGTCAAAACCATCAACATCTTTAATCCTAATACAAAATCACTTCTAGTAAGTCACTAGTAGATACTAAAAAAGAAAATAGTATGGTTTGAACATTGAATGTTCTAGCTTAACTCTTGGCATAACTATTGTATTTTAATTTATATAACCCAATATAAAATGATCAAAATTTAAAATCCAAGGCACATGAAACTATTTGTGAAACTTGTATATATAGACTGATTTGTTTCTGCACATCTAATTTGTATGTACATGTTGATACTTGTGTAGATATTGAATATATTTATATATTTTTACTTTGTGCATACATGTTAGTATAGTTTGTACGTGTTGTTCTTGTTTGTATATATTGATTATCTTTGTGTGTGTTGATTTTTTTTAAATACTCTAATTATGATTAAATAAACTAAATTTATTTAAGTAGTTCAATTTTCTCTATCTATTTTATCTCAAAGTTCTCTTTTTACCAATACCATGGATAATAACTTTGTGTTCAGGGCTTCAGGCATACTCCCATTTCCAACCTTGATTCCAACATTGAAAGACGTTTACAAGTATTGCATTACAAAAAAGTCAATTTTCTGATCAAAAATGAAACAATTCATGAAGTCCAAGGTTTTTATGCTCATAGAGTTGAAACTTTTCTAAATTAAGTTTGGAAAATAAAAATATCTCAACGATATAAAGAAGTCATGGTAGTAAAAATCAAGACAATAATTTCAATGGTACTACAATAGTGAAGATACAAACTTCAACACCATATTTGTTAATAGGGTACCATTCTTATAAATTGAAATTTTTGGTTTTTTTTTTTGAGAACGCCATAATCATTGAATCGGGAATCTTTTGACTGTTTTCAATGAAATGAGATATATGTCATCCAAAAATATGCTCTTTTTGGACAGGAATTCTAAAATTTTGGATAGAAGTTCCATTAAGCAAGTTTTAGGTGATCTCTTTAATAAATCAAGGGGAATTTTTTGAATTTAGGTGAAAAAAAAATGGGACCTATGATTTTCCCCTTTTAACAAATATGATGTTCTTGACTCTTTTATGTAACAACACTCACTTAGCTGTTAGAGGGCAAAATTTATATTCATAAAAATTGCTTTCATATGTGGCCCCATGTCAACAAGCTTATCAACTAGCTGCTCAAGACTAGGTGTAACGGTTGTATTCAAACTTGTGAATTTTTCAATATCTTAAAAATGATGGAATCAAGCTAATTTTAAAACTATTAACTTGACTAGTTTTTGGCATGTTGTAAGTTTTAAACTACATTAATATAATTTAGTTTCAAAATCTTAAAAATCATAGCACTTACAAAGAAACCATGTGATAGTTAAATCTAGTAGTTTACAACTGTTCACAATATTGTCTTATTGTCCCACATAACGCCACATTCAAATAAAACAAATTGACATATAATATTGAGAAAAAACATCCAAATGAAGTGCGTGTGATATAACATTTGCATTGGTTGCAAAAGAAATTTCAATTTGATTTTGTTTGACTAAAGTAGCATAAAAATTTGTGATAAAATCCATTTTATTAGCAACATTTGCAATGGTTAGGTTGAAATTTTGGAGCGCAATTATTTTCAAGTACACGTCTAAAATAGTTTCAACTTTTGGACAAGAAGTTTATGCAGTTATGGTTACAATTGTAATTTTTTTGAAAAATGCTAGGGCATGATTGAAATTTCTATTTAAATTATTACTAATGTTAAAAGCAACTATTTTACAAGAAACCTAAATGATTACATATGCAAAGTTAGTTAAAAAATAATGTCAACAAACTGAATTGATTAAATACATTTTTCGCAATTCCTAAAATAACCTTGTGCTTTCAAGTGCAATTACATTAAAAAGTGGTTTAGGTTTATGATATTTAGATTCAACCACATAAGCTCTTAAAGTCTTAAACTTTGGAAATTGTATTAGTAGAAAATCCAAATTATATTAAAGTGTTTTTCACTTTGTTTAACTCATTTTTGTCAACCTATTGGTATTTTTATTATAAAAAAAAAGGCATTTGAACCAAGCAATGGGAAACAAAAACATTAGTGTAGGTTGAACTGTCGCTTGATGAAATGGCCAATGATTTTGTAAAATTTTCAATCCTAATATAGGAATTTCACTTCAAACACTTGATATTTGTGTTGAAGATGATATTAGATAAATGAATTGCTGTAATTTGTTTTATGCTATAAAAACTGTGATTTGTTGCAATATAGTAATAGGTCATGTCAGTCTTGAAAGCTCTTAAAATCTGAAACAAATTTTTTTTAAATTTTTTCATACAAATTATTGCAAAACATTAATAATTGCCTATGGGGCATGGGCCTGTGGCCTAGTGGCTAGTGCCTTGATAGTTGATATGCTAGGCTTTCCAAAAGATTGATTTGATTCCTTTGGAATCAGTGTTTATAAGTAAAGGATCTATAGTAAACTACTCTTTACTACATAACATTAAATGATTTGAGAAAAAAATGCAATTTTGGGACTTTTAAATTTTATGTTTTTGAAAGAATATTCAATGAATATTCTTTGAAGAACATAAAACCCAAACTCCCAAAGGTCCTAAAATTGCATTTTTTTTCCAAATTACTTAATATTACTCACATATAGTAGTGCCTTGCTAAGATGAACTTTTATAAGAAAAAATGCTTGGCTAAGATGAAGTAGATAACTGTCCCTGGCAGTTGGGGAGCTACAAAAGATTTTTTAGTTACAACACTAGAAAAAAACCATGTCCTAAATGACTGGTTCACAACAATTGCAAATGTCCTAAACAACTAAACAACGACTAAATTACAATCAAATTGAGTCGTTTAGGACATTTTTAGTTGTTGTGAACCAGTCGTTTAATGCAAGATTTCTTCTAGTGCAATGAATGTTTTCCTTACATGAAATGAATATGTTGTCCGAGTACCTTCACCATATTGAGGCACTACTGTACGTTACTCAATTTACTTTTAACATTTTGTAACATGTTTGACGCGTTCCAAATTATGTGTTATGCCAATCTTGTTTTGAAGTAAATTAATGGACTAATGGTTACCTCATTAAGATTGAGGATTTGAGGAGTGCAACAACTCAAACACTTTTGTTTAGCAATTCCTAAATTGAATTCAATATTAGGTTTGTTGTGTCCATTTTGTAAAGAACAATATGATTGCTAAAGACTTATAGCTTTGGTGTTGATTGTAAGACTAGAATTGCATTTTATTTGTCTTAATATATACTATTAAGAAGTTGACATGTGCACACCTTGCATTTGATATATGTACACCCCCGCGGGGTAAATTTTAGATTTTTATCATCAAAAAGTTGAATTCAAAAATTTTGCATTCAGATTTGGACTTAGAGACTTCATTTTGTCTAAAACCATGAACAAAGTTAGAATTGAACAACACCCAATGAAAAAGCTTATTTTTTTTTACAAACAAAAGTAAAAGTATTAGTGTGCATCCTACCTAAGCTTTTTCATTGGATGCTGTCCAATTGCAACCTTTTTTACAGTCGTAGACTAAATCAAATCAAGTTCTGTAAGTCCAAACTTGAATTCAAAATTCTCAAATTCAACTTTTTGATGGTTTAAATCTAAAATTTCCCCCACGGGCGGGAGGTGTGCATATATCAACCCTCGATGCCCATATCAATTTCCTACTATTATACCAAATGTATATAGTTCCAATTTTTCATTGTCAAAATGAATTTGCTACCCATCACCAAATGAAAACATGTAAAACTCACACACCTCCAAAAACTACAATACTTCACGTATATTATTTTATTGAAATCAACTATTGGCATTATTAATAGTAATACACCAAAATTGCCACATACTATACGTGAACAACTAATATGAACACCGTATTCATTAACCCCTGAAGGATCATGGCCTTTATTTTGTCAAAAGACACTCAGAACTGCCACTTTTATGGCAAAGAGTAAAAAAGTTTGAAAATTGGTCTTTTTGCATAATTGACCATAGGATCTTTTACTAGACTTGTATAAGAATGTATCATTCAAAACTTAAAAACTTAACAAGCACATATTGCAAGATACTTGCGTTTAAAGTACCAAAAACAAGTTTTTTTGCACCTTGCACGATTAGATTATTTGACTTTAAACTTTTTTAACTTAATTTTTTTGCACCATGGAGTTCTAAGGTTTATTTTTTTATGCTGGGGAATTGAGTTGAGAATCTTTAGAAAAAAACCAAAACAAAAAATACTTAATTTTCATACTTTAAAAAAACATTAGGTAGAAGAAAGTATGAGATTGAACAAAAACTTAAATTGCTAATAACCTTGCAATGGAATTGAAACTCAATAATCCCAATGGCAAGGCTATTCTAGAAAGAAAATTTCACCCTCTCCAACAGTTTTTTTGAAAAAATGTTAAGCTTCCATTCCAAATGACTAACTATATAAGTTATTTTTTCAAGAGGATGCTTGAATTGCCCGAAAAACAAGATTGTCCTTAACTTTCTCATAACTAGTCCAAATGGAACAAATCAAAACTTCAAATGTAAACAAAGATATAATCCACAAGGGAAAAAAAATTTTAAAAAAATCAAGTTTTTGTAAATTTTTTTTTGCTGCTTGGACCCCCCAAATTTTTGCTTATTTGGGCATAACTTTTGCTCATGGCATTGATTGGAATAAAAATTATATTCCCCAAAAGCTAATGTGCTTTCCTATCTTCAAAAAAAGTTTCAAAAAATTAGGACAACAATTGAGGCCGTAGGTACCTGTTTGAAATCCCATTTGTCCCTCAAACAGACAATGGTCCTTTAGGGGTTAATTTGGGAAAAAGAGGTGTCCCACTTTGTCTTCCCCTCAAACCCAAAACATTACTTTAAACCAAATCTAAAAGTATCAAATTCAATTAGAGCCACTAAGATTTTTTTCCTTGCAAATTTCTCCTCTCAGGTGAGGGCAATTGGACAAGTGTACCAAGAAAACACTGCGAGCTCAGTTTGAGGTGACCACCTCAAAGTCCCAAAATATACTCTTTTTCCAATTTAATGAATATGAATCATAATGATTCTAGATAATCTTGTTGTCCACACTCTGCACTAATTTTGCCTCTTATATCTTGCAAATCTCTATCACTATTAAGGTAGTTTGTTCTAATTGCGACCCTCACATAAAGCAATACATAGTTAGTCCAAGAATGGATCTCAAATGGTTCTTGAATGGACCCTTCTTAGTCTTAAAAGAAATGATGTATTTTATTACAAGAGCCAATCACACTCCTCTATTCACTTAATCTCTTTACAAGTTGCAAGGGGACGCTTTGTGGGAGACCTAGGATCCCAGATAGGTGCCTACTACAAAAACTTTGAAAATTCATCAACAATTCAATAATGCTTAGCATCCATTTCTCTTTGACAAAAAATTAGGCAGAAAATCTTCATGTCTTTGAAAAGCCCATGAAAATCTAGAACAGCCCTTAAAGTGACGGTTTTAGAGCGACTACCTTAGTCTGTGACAAGCAAGACCACAAATCCTGTAGTTTACAATGCAAAGAAGCTTGAACGTTCTTCTGAACTACCTAAAAACATTGAGATTCTGAACTCTTTCTAATCCACAACAACCTGCACAAGAAAAAAATACTCTTCCTGACCAAAAACACTGCACTACATGGTGATGATGTTGGCGTAAGCTTGATGACATCTCCTGCTCCAACTTGTAACTAGCGCTACCAACACTAAACAGCATAGCTATTTTCTAACCTCGTGAATGTAGATTGGATCCAATATTCTGCTAGTGGAGACTTTGTTTAGTCCAAATTATGGTCCTTCAGAATAAAATTAAGATGCTCGCAGCCTCGGAATGTCTAGAAATCTTCGAACGCTCAAAGCTAGAGGCACCATCGACGTTGAAGGAATACTTAGACTCCGAGTAATGAGTAATCTAAAGCAAAACCACAAATGGGGACATAACTGTGATCAAAACCAAAACCAAAAGTGGAGCAAAAGCAAACCTCCGCACCTCGGCAGTCGGTAGGCTGTGTACACTCTAAGCACCGTGTGAACAGAAGCAAAACTGGGTAGTCGGTATTAGGCGTAGACTCGGTAGTCGCCATACACTCCATGCACATGTGTCAACGTGATTAGACACTATCCAGCGACGTCCCTGCCCTGCTCAGCTGCAGCATAAAACCCGCAACCTTCAGAACATTTGTCCAATTTTTCGCATTCTTCCCGTTCCATCCTGCCTGCCCTGCGGTCTTCGTCCTGTCCGCCGCTAAAAGCAAGTTGGCCATTTGCCCTCATTTGTCCGGTTTTTTGCATTCTTCACCTTCTTCACCTTCTGCGCCGCTAAAGCAAGTTGGCCATTTGCCCTCATTTGTCCAGTTTTTTGCATTCTTCACCTTCTGCGCCGCTAAAGCAAGTTCGCCATTTGCGCCAACGTTGAAGCATAAGTATCGTTCTCGGCTCATTCTTTGGATTCTTGTAACATGGACTTCGTCATGTCCCACGAAAATTGGAGTTCTTCGAGAACGCTCGACTCATCCACTGGGATGCTGGTCGAGCTTTGCGACTTGGATGGTTTGGATTGCATTCCGCAGCAGTTTCTTCAGGAAAGCTTGTTCTCATCCCTTAGCGCGGGCGATCCTGCTGATCTCGGCTACGGTCCACCACTCAACGACCTGGTAGAGCAGCTGTTGTGGGAGCCTGAAGAGTGGCATCCTGAAGAGGAGCTGCAGGTGCTGTCCAACGAGGAGTTGCAACAATTTTGGGAGCCTGTAGAGGAGGTGCAGGCACCTCATGAAGAGCAGGTCCAGAGGCCTCATGAGGCCGAGGTGGAGGTAGAGGCGCCTTGGATGATGCAGTTTAATCCAAAGTGTCATGAGGTCAATGCGCCTAGGACAACGCATTTAAATTCAGAGATGCAGTTTAATCCAGAGTTTCTTGCAGTGGATCTGTCTGGATGGATCCAGGAATCCGGATCACAGGATGGAGATGATGGAGGCGATGGCCAGGCAGTAGTGGAGGAATGGAACGCAGCATGGGAGGAATCGAATGCGGAGGAACCGCCTCAGGAATTTGTGCACCAGGTCGAGGATGCAGTGTTCCCTGTGGTGCTGCCTGGCAAGGCTATGGGGATCACGTTTCACAAGAAGAACAATGTGTGGGAGGCGCACATTTGGATCAGGGGTGTCACTGTGAGCGGACGCCCGAAGAAGGGCTTGCAGATCTTTTTGGGCACCTTTGTCAATGCGAAAGATGCCGCATACGCGCACGACAGGGTTGCCATCAAGCTGCAGGTAAGAGAATCTCCAACCCTCAATCATTCTAAGTTTGAAATGCTGCACATTCTAAGTCTGAGCCCCCACTTTTCCGAAGCTTTTTCAAGGCCAAGATCGTCATTGTTGTGAAAATGGCTGTAGGGTCGCTATTTTCCGGACGCCCATTAACAATCCTAGTTTGTGGAACTGGAATTGGGTGTCAGCTTCCTGCTTTCTCACGCACTCAGTTGTTGTCACTGCAGGTGCGGACATCTTTGAGGGGGAAGCCCTACCCACTGAACTATCCGGAGGGGGAGCAAGCGGACTACTTGGAGAAGCACTCGGACTGGTCCAAGAGGGACTTCATATGGAGCATCAGACGCAATTCCACCAAGTTCAGCAAAGGCGTGAGCGAGTTGAAAGGAGTAAGTGTGAGACGACGATCGCCAAGGGGCTGCATGCATCAAGTATTACGCTACGAGGCCAAGGTGAGCCGGACAGCTATTGAGTCCGAGGACGGGAAAAGGAACACATATATGCTGGGGCTTTTTAAGAGCGAGGAGGAGGCAGGGAGAGAGTACGACCTAGCGCTGCTGTTCCTGCACTCGCACCTGCCAGACGTGGAGCAGTTGGGGTGTATCACAAATTTTCGGCCCAGTAGCTACTCGGCAGCTGAGATCGAGGACATGAGGAGGAAGCTAGTTTGATGAGACTGCTGCACAGATGCTGCTGTGCTCGTGGAATGACCGACGTGGGAGCGTGACCGTCCACGTGCATGCATGCATTCACAGAATCACAGTTCGACCATTTTGACCACTGTGAGAGGGGGCAGGCACCTTCATGGCTAGAGCAGCTAGAGTCTAGACTATCACATGCTTAGATTCGGTCACTCAGAGTTCTTGCATATAAGAATATGTGCTATGGAGGAGGTGGATAGAAACAAAAAGGTGGAATGTGGCAGTGGAATGTACGAGTGTATGGTGTTCACTGTTCAGAGATTCGGAGCTGCTGTAGGAAGGAAATTAAACTTTACATGACTGGACGAGGCTAAGGCATTAATATTGACGATACTGTCGAGAAAGTGATCGTTTTCATAGTGTTCTCTTCACTTGGACGTTCTAAATTTTGGTACGGCTTGAAGAATCCATATGTTTTGCATGTAGTGCAGCGGAAATGAGGAATGGTTATATGTGACTCGGACATTGTACATGCACGAGAGACGACGTTGTAGAAGATCAAAAATTCAAACCACTGATCCGTGATGTAGAAAGGAAATTTATCCAAAGACAAGAACGCTAAGCAAGGTCAATTTTTTCATTTACGTAGTGCAATGGGCTGTATGGAATAGTAATTCTTGAGGTATAATCAAACAGATGAATTATGTTGCTTCGGATTTTGCTTTCGTGTTTTGAACCCGCAGCAAGTGTGCTGAGTATATCATACACGTATCTTATATAGATCTCTAATCTATATGTTGGAGAGTATTTAGATCTCTATAGTTTATAGTGTTAGAGAGTGTTCAACATTCACCGGAAAATTGTGAATGCTAGAACAAGCATTTTGAAAACCCACCCATTTAGGGTTGGCGTATGACAATTTGTGCAAATTTTTTGCTGGCTTCATTCTGGTTTAGAAGAGTTTTGCACTTTAGTGAAACAAAAAACTGGATTTTGTGGATACAAAATCTGTTATAAAAAGTCAGAGTTGTGACTTGTGAGAAGAAGTTACTTGGTAATGGTAACGGATCATCCTGTATTTGCTCACTTTCGAGGAAATCATCCAATCAAATGTAAACATGGCATGATAGATTCTTTGGGGAAAAGCGTAATTATGACGTCAATTTTGTTAACTAGCTGGTAGCCTGGTATTCATGCACCAAAATTATCAATATACATCTCACAAAGGTCTAATTCTAGTCCATACCGCCATACCGCCATATTTATGGGAAAACGAGATTCTCAAGTTGTACTTCACGTTAAACCCATTTTTTCTCCTTCAACCGTTTAAACGCTAGATCCGAAGGTATCAATTCGGTTTGAGCCACTCAGATTTTGTCCCTTGCAAATTTTGTCCCTTGCAAATTCCTCCTCTCAAGTGAGGACACATGTACCAGAAAAAATGCTGTGGAAATCTAAAGCTCAGTTTAAAGTGATTACCTTAAAACTAGTTTATTTCTAAAATGGGCATTTATTCCCAAATTAACAAATATAGCGTGCCATAAGAATAAGGGCTCAATTTCAATTTGTGTTAATTGTTAAAGATTGGTGTAGGTTTTGGGTTCACAAATTTAGGTCAGGATGTCAAATAGTTTGAGCTGAGCCAAAATAATAGCAGTTGTCATATTATTGAAATTGGCAATCCATGTTGAATAGGAGTTGGAACAATCTTAACACTTTAGATTTACAATAGAAACACCATATTATGTAATCTGGGAAAAAAGGAGGTACCATTTTGTACTCCACCTTAAACCCAAAAAGTCGCCTCAAATCATATTTGAAGGTATCAAATTCAATTTGAGCAACTGGGTAGTTGCAAGAATGACCTCTTTGTTTTGTCTCAAACACCTTTAGTATTGGTAGTATTAATAATACTATTGAGCTTTTGGAATAATTTTTTTAAAAATAAATAAAATATAGAAAATTTGTAAAGCACTTAAAATAGCATACTTGTGAAAACTTAGACCTAGAAAAATTTTATTCTAAAAGTAATGCGCAAAACAAAATCACCTTAAAAAGCCAATTTCTTTCTTGCTTTTTAGAAAATAGTAAAATAATTCAAAAAAATAAAATAAAAACTAGCCATTTGAGAATCCATTAAACACATTCACATGGTACAATTTCTTTGCTAAGGAATTTCTTTGTATTTTGCCAATGAAGGGAGATAGGATGCCCACTTTGAGACTATGTAGATGCCATGGAATTTATAATTTTGCAAAACCCTTCTACAAATGCGTGTAAGCATGTTCCATAAACAACATCCTTGATTTATAGCCCTAGAAAAGCATTTTTGGACCCAAAATAGTACTAAAAACCTCCAAAATGGCCAAGGTAGACACCCATTTGGGGGCTGCTCAAAAATAGCAAAATAATTTAAAAAACACCAAAAAATCATTGAACATTAGTCACTTGCATGTTCACGTTACTCTAAAAGGACAGGTCAATATGACTTCTTTTGCAAAAGTTACAAGCAAAAAACAAGATGCACAAGGTGAGGGGGACAGAATGTAGTATAGGTCATTCTTGCAATCACCCACATGTCGTCACCTGAGAGGAGGAATTTGTGAGGGAAAATTTTTAGTGGCTCAAACTGAATCTAATACCTTTGAATCTGATTTTGGGTGACTTTCCTAGATCCAAGTGACGTATAAATTGGAACCCCCCATTTTCCCAATTTAACTAATATGGTGTTAAAATGATAAAAAAAACTTACTTTGTGAATGCTAGTGACACTCATTGTTGCCAGTGTATGTGAAGTCAAAACGTGGATTTAAAGCCATATCATGTCTTAAAAATGAAAAATGATAGTTTGATTCTTTCATTTTTAGGTCAAAAACCCTAAAAATGGTTTAAAAAACACAAGAGGGTAGACATGTCCCTCCGTGCTGTCTTTTTTGTCTATTTGCTTATGCTGTCAAACAGCCAAAACTCACCCGAAGTAACAACCATGAAGTCAAGTAGTCAACTCATATTTGACTTTAAAAAATGGTACAATTTAAGGATTAAAAAAACTTACTTTGTACATGCTAGACTTGCTAGTTACACTCATTGTGGCCAACATGAAGTCAAAATGTGGATTCTAAGCCATATCATGTAATAAAAATGAAAAATAGTAATTTGATTCTTTCTTTTTTAGGTTAAAAACCCTAAAAATGCCTTGAAATGCAAGAGTGGATGACTAGATGGGCACACTTGTTTATGCCGTTTATTTGTTTGTGTTATCCAACAACCAAATCTTACCCAAAGTAACAACCAATCCTGTAATTATACAACTACACATTGACAAACACATACATGATACACGTATTTAAATTTGTGTATGTACAAATATGAATGTATGATGGTTGAAAGATTCATCTTCTTATTTCTTCTTTTTAAACTTTGTTTGACAAATCAATAGGTTTTGCTAAGAAGGCTAAAATATTTCATCTGTGGTGACTAATTATGTGTGTTTTGTAAAGTAACCACTACAAGAAAAATTGTCCGCAATGATATGTCCAAATTGACTAAAATGTCCAAATTGACAATAATTTGACAAAAACATGTCTAAATTGACAAAAAAGTGTGTGAATCAAGGTGGCTTAATTGACAAAAAATGTCCAAATTGACAATGCTCCCAATGCTCCCTTGTAGTGAACTTGTTCTATACAAGATTGTTACAAACCATTCTAGTAGTCCTAGATGTAGTTCATACTTCATACACACAATTAATTACTCATACTTAGTATCTACAATTTGTAATGTACAGTGCTGTACACTAGTCACATTTACTGATGTCAGTTGCTAAGACTAGTTGCTACCACATATTATCAAGTATTTGGCATGTTGGAAATTCTTAGAAATTCAAATTTTAAAAGGTTTGGTGAAGTAGAATTTAATGTCACATTTCACAGCTTTCCATCATCTTGTGGTTATTTTACAAATTTACATGTTTACAAGAAATCTATTACAACAATTTTCCAACAACAATTTTATAATAATTTTAAGTAGTGACTTTTGTCTTTTGCATTCAACTTCAACTTGATTTCTTTTAGTTTTAAAGTGTCAAAATTGTTTCAGCTTTTATTTTCTTAACGAATAATAGAACACTAGTTTCACAATTGAAAATTGAAATGGTAGTTGAATACTTTGGCACAATTCAAGTGGCAATACCTAAATCCATGAACCTAAATTCTATATTGTTTATAGAGTGTGTGCTCAAACAAAATCCTTATGAGAATATGAGATGCATGTCACTACTTTACATTCAAAAAAATAATTCAATTTATCAAAAATTGCTGTAGTGAGCATTTATCTAAAGTATAAATCATGCTATGTTTATACTTGACGGGATGATTTCTTTGAAAATGGACAAATAGAGGACGATGTGTTATAAAGAGACTTTCATTCACGAATCACAACCTTGGACTTGAATAACAGATTGAGTGTCAATAAAATCAGAGATTATTATTCCAAAGTAGAAAACCTTCCTAACCTAAGGTAGGAGGCTCAAATTTGGAGCAAGCTCAAATTTGGAGCACCTCCTTAAATGTACTTTTTCTGTACATCTTATTTTTCATAAGGTAGGAGGTTCAAATTTGGAGCAGGCTCAAATTCGGAGCACCTCCTTAAATGTACTTTTTCTGTACATCTTATTTTTCATAGCCCTTCAACAATGTACAGCTCATGTACATTTGAGGAGGTGCTCCATTATAGAGCCCTATGGCCTTTTCACTTCAAATATTCATAACTAATTCCACAAAGTTTCAAAAAATATGAAACAACTTAGGTTAGATGTGGATTCTTCTTGTCTTTCAAGAAAAATTTACTGAAAATCATTTCAAGGAGTTTCACCTACCCAAAATTCAGTTTCAGCCCTTAGATGCTCCATTTATGAGCCTCCTACCTTAGAATGAATGCCACAAATGATTCCACAAATCACACTAAGCCAAACTTAAACAGGTGAGTTCTCTCGATGCTTGTGCTAACACTACAAAATTTCCAATGAATGTTGAACACTCTCCTATAAAAATATTTGAAGACACGTTTCATGAAACACACATTCTTAAAACTTCAAACACACAAGCAGCATCTCGAGCCGCACAGATCATTTTTATTGCAACCCAATGCAACTATGCAAGCGTTTTGATTACACCATACCGGGCTGACTATTAGATACCGCCCAGTAGCCCACTGCACGACCTAACAAAAGAGGTTGCCCTGACTAAGGGTTCCTGTTTTATTTTTCGATTTCTTGTTATATCACTGATCATTTGATCAGCAAATATATATATACGCAGATCATCCACAACTTCGTCACTCGTACATGTACTACAAACATGTTATTTGTTAAATTGGGAAAAACGTAGGTACCATTTTGTATTTCACCTGAAACCCAAAAAGTAACTTTAAACCAGATCTAAAGGTATCAAGTTCAGTCTGAGCCACTAAGATTTTTTCCCTCACAAATTCCTCCTCTTAGGTGAGGGCAAGTGTACAAAAAAAAAATGCTGTGAGTTGGAATTTAGGTGACCACCTAAATTCTTGAAAGTCGCACTTTGTATTGTTTTTCCCAATTTAACAAACAACACGTTTACAACCAAGCAACATATATAATCCTGCTACACAATATGCAATATAAAAAATTTCTTCCAACCTACAACAATTCAAAAACTCCATGCAATGTGCAAAGTACAAACCATCACAACACCATATTATGTAAATTGGGAAAAAGGGAGGTACCATTTGTACTCCGCCTTAAACCCAAAATGTTACCTTAAACCACATTCAAAGGTATCAAAATTAGTCTGAGCCGCTAAGATTTTTCCTCTCAAATTCTCCACTTAAGTAAGGGCACGTTTACAAAAAAACAGTGGAGCTTGATTTTACAAAAACACAGTGGAGCTTGATTTTAGGTGATCACCTAAAACCTTCAAAAGTCCCAAAAAGTACCCTTTTGCCCAGATTACTTAATATGGTGTTTCACCCGATTGACAATGTCGTCAACGATGATGCCTTCGCCTAGCCTCGTCCAGTCACAAACAGTTTGCATGCTTAATTACAGCAGCTCCGACCTTCAGCCAACTCAGCACACTTGACTGCCACATTCCAGAACCTGATGATACTCATCTCTCCCAAAGTAAACTTATGACACGCAAGAACTTTTCGTAATTAAAAAACTAAGCTAGTAACACCCTAGCTGATGAAGGTGCCACTCCCCTCTCACAATGGTCCTCAATTCCTCATGGATGCCTGCATGGAATGCATGCAACTGGCTGGGTGGTCATGAATCATGATCCAACGTTGATCATTCCAAGAGTTCAGCATCCATGCAAAAGAGCTCCACTCATCGAACGCTTTCTTCCCATGTCCTCGATCTCAGCTGCTGAGTAGCTACTAGGCTGAAAATTTGTGATACACCCCAGCTGCTCCACGTCTGACAAGTGCGAGTGCAGGAACAGCAGCGCTAGGTCGTACTCTCTCCCTGCCTCCTCCTCGCTCTTAAAATGCCCCAGCATGTACGTTTTCTTCTCGGTTTTCTTATTGTCATCCACGGATTCCGTCACTTTCTGGCTCACCTTGGCCTCGTAGCGGACCACCTTCTCATGGCTGCGCTTTAGCGATCGTCGTCTCACACTTACCCCTTTCAACTCGCTCTCGCCCTTGCTGAACTTCAAGGACCGGCGCCTAAGTCTCCATATAAAGTCCCTCTGGGACCAGTCCGAGTACTTCCTCATGTAGTCCTCCTGCTCCGCCTCCAGATAGTTCAGCTTGTAGGGCTTCCCATTAAAAGATGTCTGCACCTCCAGTGACGACGCAGCTCGTGAGAAAGTAGAATGCCGACACCTTCAAGCAGTACCTTTCAATTGCACAAACTAGGACTGGTACTTATTGTAGACGTCGACACAATCCAAGATGGGCGTCTGCAAAAAAGCGTCCTTACAACCATTTTCACGTATATGACGATCTTTGCCTTGAAAAAGCTCTGAAAAAGTGAGAGATTCAACTTAGAACAGCATTCTAAAGGCAAAATGATTGAGGGTTCATAGATTCCCTTACCAACGTCTTGATGGCAGCCCTGTCGTGTGCATATGCGGCCTCTTTCGCTGTGGCAAAGTTGCCCAAAAAGATCTGCACACCCTTCTTCGTGCTTCCGCGCACTGTGACGCCCCTCATCCAAATGTGCGCCTCCCACACATTGTTCTTCTTGTGAAACGTGATCCCCGCAGTCTTGCCAGGCTTCACCACTGAGAACAATGCATCCACGGCCGTGCTCACAAAATCAAGGGGCAGTTTCTCTGCATTCGATTCCTCCCATGCTGCATTCCATGCCTCCACGTCTCCGTCGTCTCCATCCTGGGATCCCGATTCCTGGATTTGTCCAGACAGATTCACAGCAAAAAAATCTGGATTGGAGTGCATCGTCTCAGGCGCATCGACCTCCACCTCCGCCTGAGGAGGCCCCTGGACGATCTGATCTCCATGAGGTGCCTGCACCTCCACTACAGGCTCCCAAAATTGTTGCGTCTCCTCGTAGGACAGCACCTCCAACTCCTCTTCAGGCTCCCATTTTTCAGGTTCCCACACCAACTGCTCTAGATTGTTGAGTGGTGGATCGTAGCCGTGATCGCCTGTGCTGAGGGATGGGAACACGCTTTCCTGGAGAAACTGCTGCTGAATGCAATCCATGCCATTAAACTCATTGAAGTTGCAAAACTCGACTGGAATCCCTGGGGGCCAGTCGAGGGTGCTCGAAGAACTCCAATCTTCGTGAGGCATGACAACGTCCATGCTGAAAGATTCTAAAGAATGGGCCAAGACTGATACTTCTTTAGCTTCAACGTTGGTGCAAATGACCAACTTGCTTTTGCGGCGCACAAGTGCAAATGGCAAACATGCTTTTAGCGCCGCACAGGACAAAGTCGGAAGCGCACCCAGAGCGGAACGTGAAGAATGCTAAAAAATGAAGAAATGTTCTGATGGTTACGGGTTTTATGCTGTAGCTGGGCAGGGCAGGGACGTCGCTGGGTAGTGTCTAATCATGTTGACACATGTGCAAGGAGTGTAGGCCTACTAACGAGTCTAAGCCGATTACCAACTACCCAGTTTTGCTTCTGTTCACACTGTACTTAGAGTGTACACCGCCTACCGACTGTCGAAGTGTGAAGGTTTGATTTTGTTTTAAATTACTTTTGGTTTTGGTTTTGATTGAAGTTGTGTGTTTCCCATTCCTGGTTTTGTTTTAGATTACACCCAGTCTATAATTCTTTCGGCGTCGATGGTGCCTCAAGCTTAGAGCGTTCGAAGATTTCTAGACATTCCGTGGCTGCGAGCGTCATAAATTTTTCTGAAGGTCCATGATTTGTACTAAGCAAAGTATACACTTGCCAAATGTTGGTTCTGATCTACTTTCACGATGTTCGAGCATAGTTGAATGTGCTGTTTAGTGTTGGTAGCACTTACTATTTACAAGCTGCTGGGAGTGCTGGCCTGCTGCAGCAGTGAATGTCAACAAGCCTGCTCGAAATTCACCATGTAGTGCAGTATTTTTGGTTGGTAAGAATCTTTTTTGTTGTGCAAGGTGTTGTGAATTTAAAAAGAAGTGTAGAATAGCATTGGTTTTAGCTTTTAGGTCGTTCCAAAGGACATTCAAGCTTCTTAGAGTTGTTAAGTATAGGGTTTGTGGCCTTGCTTGTCAATCATAATGATTTGCAAGATATATGAGGCAGAATTAGTGTTAAGTGTGGAACTCCATATTTGGAAAATTGGGAAAAAAGTGTCTCAATTTGTACTTCACCTACATCTGAGAACGTCACCTAAAACCAGATTTGAAGGTATTAGATTCAGTCTGAGCCACTAAAAAAATTTCCCTCACAAATTCCTCTTCTTAAGTGAGGGCAGTCAGGGCACGTGTACAAAAAAAACGTTGAGTTCAATTGTACATGATCATGTACAACCTGCAAAAGTCCCAAAATGTACCCTTTTTCCCAATTTCCCTAATATGGTGTTGTGGACAGTAAGGTGATTTAAATTGCAATGATTGTTCATCTAGAGGCTAGAGCACGTGGAAATTCTGGTATATTAGGGATACCAACTTTAGATTTCAATAAAATCAAAGGTTGCGAAGAAATGTAATTTTTGGAGGTGTGTATTGAGGTTTGTCAGTGTGTATGGTGTATGGTGTGTATAACAATAACACCAATAACACCATATTAAGTAGATTGGGAAAAAATGCAATTTCGGGACTATCGGATTTTCTGTTTTTTGAAGAAGATTTAATAGATGCACTTTAAAAAGCCCAAAATTCAAAAATCCTAAAATTGCATTTTTTCCCAAGTTACTTAATATGATGTTATTTCATTTGGTGATGAATAGTGAATTATATTTTACATTAAAAATTTAGAATTGTATACATTTGGATTATTAATTAATATCAAGTAATATGCAAATGCAATGCAAATCTAGTCAGGTACATTCTATACCAACACTACAAGTTTTTACTTAAGAATCATTATTTTGTTTTTTACAAAATGGAAATTAAAAAATCAAAGGTGAGTTTTTTAGACAAAACACCATATTCATTAAATTGGGTCAAAACGTGCATTTTGGGACTTCTGAAGGTTTGGGGTGATCACCCCAAACCGAGCTCCACTATTTTTTTTTTGGTACACGTGCCCTAGCCTGAGAGGAGGAATTTGTGAGGGAAAATCTTAGTGGCTCATATTGAATTTGATACTTTTGAAACTAGTTTGAGGTAACTTTTTGGGTTTAAGGTGGAGTACAAAATGGTACCTCCGTTTTTTCCAATTTAACAAATATGGCGATACAAGGTTAAATTCAAGGTTTTTACTTTGGGCAAGATTTGGTTTTTAGATAGCACAAGCAAATGCACAAAACACACACCATGTGTAGACAAGTCCATCCTCTTGTGTTTTTAGGGCGTTCTTAGGGTTTTTGACCTAATATAGGTACAATAAAATTATTAGTTTTCATTTTGAGTACTTGACATGGCTTTCAATCCACATTTTGACTTCATGTTGGCAACAATGAATGTCACTAACATATACAAAGTAAAAAAAGTTCATTTTTTATCATTTTTTTAAATTAAATTTGAGTTGACTACATTAGACGAACTATGAACTCAACTAGGCACTTTGGACATGTGGGCAAGCAAACAAACAAACAAACAAACAATCTACTGTGACAACCACGATTAAATCACTTAAATGGCAATGATCGACCAAGAGGTTCAAGATAGCAAAGTATGACAAAGTTTGCAAATAGTTCATTCATAGATTATGAATTTAAAGTCTTTAAGAAATTATTCATGTGTAGCAAAAATTCAAATGCTTCTTGGTAAACAATTTGTATGTTAATCATGCAAATCATTTTCAGCTAAATTTTTTAGGAAATAATTCATTAAGGGTATGTTCATACTTAGTGTTAAGAGTGGTAGTAGCAAAAGAGAATTAGATGCATTTGGATACACTTATAGACTCCATTCATATTGTTAATACCCCTCCTAACATCAAGTGTGAACATACCCTAAGGCTTCCTAATTAATATTAATGCAAAAGGGTCAAATCAAATTTTAGTAAACCTAGCATGTTAAGGCACAAGGTGCCCATTAGATTGTTGTTCATATTTTGCAACAATTTTTTGAAGATGCAAAAGTAGTTGATATGATTTTAAAGAGCCACTAGCTATTGGCACTTGCTATGCTACACATTTGTCATTAGAATTGTTGTGAAATCCAAAATTGCTTTATTCCAATAAAGGTTTCAAATTGTTTGGTAGTAGGCTAGTAGCACTAAAAAAATGAAATCATAAAAGTCCAAAGCTCTTCAAAATCAAAAAAATTGAAATGCAACGGAGTGTGAACCAAAGAGAAGCAATAAAACTATGACCTCTTTAATATCACTCTATGCACCTCTCTCTAACACCACCTTAATTTCAAAAGCTATCTCCTCATTTTTATAATAGTAGAGAGATTGGAGATGTGATATTACAAAGGTGCAAATGTGACATTACAGAGGTCATTGTAATCTTATGGGTCATCAATTTGTATATGACCAATTGCTATATCACAAAGAATCTTAGATTTTCAAACATTTTATATGTCATTGCAATTTACTTTGTTATTAACATTTTCAAGAGTTTTTAATCTTTACCATAATCAAGAGAATGAAAGATTAATCCTTTATCAAGATTAATATTAAACTTGCCACATCATTAGTCATCTCTATTTTTTTTGCTAAACTTTGATTTTTAGTAATTTTAGTTTTTTTTGCTTTCCACCAATTAGACCAAACATAAATTAAATTTTAAGCAATATAACTATTAGCACGTTGGCAAGTGTATATTGTATAAGGTGGTAAAAATTGTGGTATAGCTTGTATCTTCAACCAATACAATATCTAACCTTTGACAATTATTGTGATTATTACATTTATCAATTCAAGTCCTTTTTGTATGTTGTTGGATATCAAGTTTAAGTGTGTAAAGAATTTTTGAAAAAAATTAAGAAGCTTTGGTTTGTTTAATTTTTTAATTTTATTCTAAGACTTACTCAAAAAATGTAATCATCAAGCCTTTACCAAGATGAATGCTCTCAATGTTAGTGTTAATCATGAACATTCAATTACATGCAGCTATGTCTTCCAAAAGTTCTAGCAAGAGTAGCAACTGTAATCATGGTTGCACAAAATTTCCATCTCCAACTAGGTTAGTGTACTTGAGAACAATATTGTTTCAAAATTCCAATTTGATTGAATTAATGTAAATTTTGATTATAATATGCATCTTATCTAACAAAATAATGTTGTTTCCATCAAACAGATTGAGTTGAAATCTCTTTTGCAACATATTCAATTAACTACATTACTTACAATTTAGATTTTCAAATGGACATTCTTTTTCAACATTGCATGTCAATTTGCCTTGCTAGAACCCCCAAGACAATATTGTGAACACTTATAAATTGTTATATTGAACTATGACACTAGTTTTTTGCAAATAATATAAAGTTTTTGAGATTTCAAAGTTAAATTGTATTGATGGAATTTAGAGCTCTCTAACTAGGGTACAACATGCCAAAAACTAGTTAATCTAGCAATTTTAGAGAAACTTTGATTGTGATTTTATTGAGCCATTCACAAACTTGAACATAGTTAGAGTATAATCTTTGCATGTAGTTAGGATGCTAATTGGCTTGTGGTTGCCTCCAAAAATATATGGCTACATTCAATAGTTGCCTTTAATAAAAGTTCCAAGAATCAAAACAACTAACACAATAATCTTTCTTTTTGAAAAACTCTCTATATTGCTACTTCTGAGTTTTTAATTCTTTGTATGATTATTTATTCAATACTATTTCAATTGAAGGAAATAATACCCAAAACTCCCAAAATTGGGTTTTTTACAAAACAATGAATATTGTATTAATTTTTGTTGAATAAAAACGTCAAGTTTGTACTTTCACCAATATCACTGAAACAATTGGCTTGCAAATTTTATCACCATGTCCATGGTGCTTGTATTGATAGATAATAGATGTATTGTTCTACTTGTGCATTTTTTATCTTTTCAACAACAAATGTTTATTTCAGATCCTATTGATCAATGATATTAATCAACACCCAAATAAAGTACAGAAATAAGGAATTATTTTCATTCATTTAGCATAAATGCTTGTAAAACAAAAGTGATGATGATATATTGATAACATAGTCATGTCTACATTTGCATCAAATAAGTCAATTGAGTGACAAATCCATTTGTCATTGATACCATGGTTGTCACTTTGGGCAAGATTAGGTCAACTGACAAGATAGGCAGATGGGTGGTTTGGACAACATAGGCAGATGAGTGGTTTGGATAACATAGGTGGATGTGTCCATTCAATGTCATGGTTTTGGGTTTTAATCCTAAAAAAGAAAGAATCAAGTTACAATTTATTATCTTTATTGCGTAATATGGTTTTCAATTTGCATTCTGACTTTATATTGGTAGCAAATCAACAATGTATGGTTGTCACATTGGACCACCCATCCATAGTCCATACAATTGCCCGTCCGCCCAAAGTGCCCAATTGAGCTCTTGTCCAATTGTTTGTCTAATGTAGTCAACTCATAGTTGGCTTCAAAAAATGATAAAAATTGATGAAAAAACTTACTTCATACATGTTGGTGACACTCATAGTTGCCAACACAAAGTCAAAATGTGGAGTTAAAGCCATATCACGTAGTAAAAATGAAAAATAGTGATTTGATTCTTCCCTTCTTAGGTCAAAAACCCTAAAAAAGCCCTAAAAAATGTGAGCGGACAAACATGTCCGCTTGTCTAGTCCAATTTTTCCATCCGCCCATGTTGTTTGACAACCTCAACTTGCCCAAAGTAACAATGCTATTGGCAGCAATGTATGTAACCAACATGTACAGGGTAGAAAAATTTCATCATTTGCTAAAATCAACTATAGATTATTTTCATCAAACAAACAAAAGCTCAATTGGACGTTCTGAGCAAACTAATTAAGGTAGCAGCACCAATAAACATCGTGCCCCCATGGGCATCACTGACAGTGGCAGGGACTAATAAATGGAAAAACAGATGATTGTGAGTTACAAAGTGATGGTTATGGGTAACAAAGTGGTGGTTTTGGGTGACTAACATGATAATTTCAAGGATAATTTTGAGTGTCTCATCTTAGTATTTAAGAACCAATAACCATTGTTCTTAGCATCTTTTACACATGGCTTTACAATTTTATTGATTTTGGACTATGAAAATATTTGCAAAAAAATGCTTGCAATTGGAACTTTGAAATTGATGCCATTATTTTTGGTTTCCTCTTCTTGATTTCACAATATTATTTTCAAAGTTCATTGATTGATTTTCCTACCCAAAAATCCTTAGATTGACACTTATGGGTGCTCCTACTTTAGTAGACAAATATAATTTGTCCAATGTGAGAACCATGGGCAAAGTGAGTGCAGAGGACCAACAGCAATTTTTGAGAAATTGTTAGTTGTTCAGTGTAGCGTACGTGGTGTTTTTGATGTGTTAATGATACAAACAGTCAAATACTAAATTTTAACAAAAACACTATTTATGAATAACTGTAACTTCTGACGGTGTATGTGTTTTACATGTTTTTTTTATTTTGTGATGACTAGCAAATTATTTCTTGACAGTGAAAAACTGCAGATGTATACGTAACTATGGGTTAATGTCAAGTACTAAGCAAATGAGCTGCAACGCTTGCAAGTACAAAATTAAAAACTACAACAAAACTACAATTCTTTACAATCTAGCATTTTGTTCTTCGTAAAATGAGAGCAAGGATTTTGTTATTGAGTTTTTCTCAGAGATTGCTGAGCTATAAGGTACTGCGCTTGGATTGCGACCCTCTCATGTAAAAAGTGCCTATCATGAATTGATATGAAATGGTCTTTGAATGGACCTCTATAACCATAGAAGAATAAGTGTATTCTATTGCAAGAGTCAATCATATTCCTTGATTTTCTTTCATTTCTTTACAAGTTGTAGCTTGTAAGTGAACAAATTTTGAAAAACTTACAAGTCACAAATAAGTGCTTACTACAAAAAGTTTTGAAACTTCATCACCAATTTACGTGCACCAATGATGATTCAATAATAAGCAAGGTTGGCTGCGATTCTAAATGTAGTTATGCATAAAACTACAAGAGTTTAATGAAGTAAAATTTTTGAAGCAATAAGCTAGTGGACCTTGGTGGCAAAATTGCCTACTTGCAAAATTATGATAAGATGGATTATTATCATAGCAGATTGTTGGGCACATTCTTAACCCCTAAACATCTATGAGAACATTTATTGTCCTTTGGCCTTGAAAATTCAGTCTATACAACAGATTTTTTTTGTTTTTCATTTTTTTTTTCCAAAGTGATTGTAAACACATGATCCATCATAGAAGGCAAATAAAAATCTTATCAAATATACTCATAGTTTTAGATAGCCTAAAATGTGAGAAATTTCAAAATCACAATGTTGGGTCCAGAGTTGCCCTTATTGCAATTTTCATGAGGTTGGCTTGCACTATTGAACACCATATTCATTAAATTGGGAAATTTGTAACATTTTGGGTTTAAGTTGACCAACTAAACCGACCATTAGGGTACAACTTGGGAATCTAGTTTTCTCAATTTAATGAATATGGTGTTATTGACTTTTGAAACTTTTAAAAGCAATACTATTGGTGCCCATTATCCAAAACACTGTTGAAGTTATAGTATAAATAATGTTCAAGTTACAATGTGGGCATGCCACGGCCACCCAACGGTCCTTTAAGGGTTAAGATAACCTTAAATTTTATTCATGAAATTGTCACATTTGAATGTGACATTTAATTATGCAAAACAAATTTGACCATGTACACAACAAATTGGTTGTTTGTATATCAATATTTTCATTCTTCATGTTAACAAGATGTTTCTCTACAAATTTGCGTTTTTCCATAAATTGTACCGCACTTCAAATTTGTCACAAATTTTGACTAACCTTTATTAAACTTTGCAATTTTTTTTGCTTATAGTACACGTTAACTTACCTTAGTAATGAGGTTAAATTGTGATTGCAATGGTGTGGTGGTAATTCATTACATAATTATAGAATCACCTTTTTTCATGCATTGTCCTATCACTCCTACGTTTGAAATTAACAGTTTTCTAATATTAACCTTCTAAACCAAGTCATGGTGGTATTTTGATGTAAAAGGTTTTTTATGGTTGAATATTTAATATTATAAAGTAGCATACACATACAAACTTTTCTATAATTATGTAAGTTGTTAATTTTTAAAGGCTAATTAACTGCTGACCATTACTTCTTTTCACTTTTGTATTGATCTTGTTTATCACGCTCTCATGCACAACTCACACCTTTCCTGACAACACTTTACTTCTTCAAGACTTGTGTTTGTAACCTGAACTTTCTGAAATAAAGACATGAGAGGGCATGACATGCCCTCTTCATATTCTTGTTACAATGCTTCGATTGCTATCAAAACAACGAGAGCTTCAGGCTGTTCCTGAGGCAGTCAGGGCTGAGTTTCTGGATTAAGCAGCTCCGAGTTTGATTGCCACTGTTCCTAACTTATATCGACCTTTACTGGATTCGAAAAGAAATCGTCCTTCTTTGTTGAACTATGCTCCTCGTCGGGACACTATTATCCCACTTCTCCTCCTCATGCATTAGTGGGTGTTAACCTTTGATTTTTGGTGATTTTTGGTTAACTTTATCCTGCAATTCACTCAAAGTTATGGGGTGGTTGCTCATTCAACAATCCACAGAGAAGTCATTCTTACAAACTTCACAAACCATTTGATAATTCTAATTAACACCATATTAGGTAAATTGGGAAAAATGGTACATTTTGGGACTTTCAAGGTTTTAGGAGATCTCCTAAAATTGAGCTCAGCTTTTTTTTTTGGTACACATGCCCTCACCTGAGAGGAGGAATTTGCAAGGGAAAAAATCTTAGTGGTTCAGACTAAATTTGATACCTTCAAATCTGGTTTAAGGTAACTTTTTGGGTTTAAGGTGGAGTACAAAATGGTACCCTTGTTTTTCCCAATTTACCTAATATGGCGTTAGTTGCTTCCCTTGCATAAATCCTTCACACAAAGTTGAAATGTGATATTAAAGAAGTCAAGATGTGATATTATATAGGTCAGAATAAGATATTACAAAGGTCACTGTAATTGTATCTATAATATCACACAAAGTTGAGGTGTGATATTAAAGATGTTAGGATGTGATATTACAAAGGTAATTGTAATTTTAGTAGTATGATTAATAGCAACATCATAAAAATTCACGATAATGCTTCTTAATCACACGCTTTTACATTAGAAGACAGAGATTTTGAGAAACATTATATAATTCAATTGTAAAGAGAATTGGTTACAAACAAGCTCAATAACATAATTGTGCCCATTAGAATCTACAATTTAGTAATGGAACAAGGTTAGCTTGCTAGAAGAGAACTACAAAATCACTTGATAACTTTTATAACCAAAAGTCATAACTAGTTTGAGTTATCACGTGATAAAGTTATCATACCTCATAACTTGCAAAAGTGATTGAGTTATGGGATGAACCCTTCCAAAGCTACCGGGCCAAAAACATCTAAGACACCCACTATTAGCCTCACAAACTGATACGCAGACGAAAGCAGAGAGTCTAGATTCTAGAAGAGACGAGAAAACAATAAAAAAAAACCGGACACTCAGAAGGTGGTGGATTATAAGCCATATATCGCCACAACACAGCAGCTTAGTCGTACTAATGTGGATGCCGTGAATATTTTAAGCCACAAACACAATGTGCTGACCACATTCCCAGACTCTACAAGCTCAATCTACCGAACAAGGCGGTTTGATATTCTTCTCATCCAAAGCCTATTCTAAGTGCATCAGATGAGAACTAAATTCAATGGCAAGATTATAGACGCGGGGAAAACACCCAAAAGTAAACATACGATGTCGCTTTGTTCAATCCAAATGGTGAATATAAATAACATTCAGAAACTGATATCATACATACTCAAATCACCCAACCACGTTTGCCTCAAAAGAACATGAACCCTGCACTAGGCATTCTCACTCTCTTCTTGAGGCGACACTGGACAAGGTCAGCCAACGATCCTGACAAAAATGAAGCATGGTGAACAGCTCCAGCTGTATCCCGACTTGATACTATCTTACAAATACAATGTGATTTTAGAGCCAGTGTCTCACTTTCATGCTCCACCTGATCATCGAAGCACCATTTAAATGCACTTCTACAGGCTTCCTGTGAAACCATTCGCAATATAGATTGTAGATACTCGTCGAGATCTACAACGCTTTGAGAATAACGGGCAAGCCGAACTTCGGCATCTGCACCATCGTAAAGCCGGGATGGTGCTTGTAATTGGGAGACGGCAGGACTTGGAATCGTTGAAGCACCATGGCCAACACGATCTTCGCTTCCATCACCGCAAAGTTATTCCCGATGCAAAACTTCGGCCCCAAGCCGAAAGGGAAAAACGCCTGCCGATGTTTGCACGCCTCCGACACTCCCTTGGCAAACCTTTCAGGATTGAACACTCCCACGTCGTCTCCCCAGTACTCTTTGTCTTGATGTATTGCTGCCATGGCAAACTCGATTGCCATGCCCTTCGGAACGAACAGACTTTTCAGGTGCAAATCCTTTGCTGCCACTCTAGTGAGGGTAGATGTAGGTGGAAAGAGTCGCAATGTTTCGTTGAGTACCATTCCCACCTGCACCCCCACATCCATGTGGCTTAGCTCCAACTATTTACGATGATTTTTCATCATAAGGTAGACATACCCATTCCCTAGCGGCACTCAATCCTGCACCCCAGTTTTGAGGTTCACATTATATTAATGACATACTCATGAACCCAAAGTGGAGGAGTGAACACTGCTTGCATCAACAAATTCAACCACATGTTAGTCGTTAAGTTGCTTTGGGAGGGTTGGGATTGGGACAGTCAAGTGCTAGTATAGGAATACATCCAATTCAAGATTAATCTAGAGTTATTTTTATGGACCCTATGAGCTGTACCTTTGCCCTTTAATATAAAACTCTTTAATATAAAATATTCTACAATACTTTTTTCCACAAAAATGACGTTCCATGGTAGCTTGTTGAAACGCTAACCCTATGGATATTTTTCCTTTATTTTCCAAGACCTTGCGGTACCCTAAATCCTTAAACGCTCGGGAATGGGTATGTCTACCTTAAGTTCGTATCCCCTTCGACGGACTCGAAACAGCGCAAATAGCTATGAAGTCTGTCTAAAGGGGGGCAGAGAATGAGCATACCACTTTAAGGCGAGACACCTCACTAGCAGTGTAACTCTGCTCATCCCCGAGGACCTCCAAAACCTCCTTGCGGGCACGGTGTTGCCATTCGGGATGCAACGCCAGCATCAGAACTGCGAAGTTCGTCGCATTCGCAACGGTGTCTTGACCTGCGAAGTAGAAGAGCTTGCAGTTGTTGAACACAGATGCGAGGTTGAAATCCTGCGTGCTTTCACTCCATCCCTCCGAGGCTGCTGCCAGCATGCGCCCTAAGAGGTCATCACCATAGGAGCTAATCTCCCCCTTTTGAACAGCGTCTCGCCGGTTGTCGATGGCGCCAACGAGTAGAGCATCCAATTTGGAAGCATAGAGAGTCATCAACCTGTTCCCCGCCGTAGGAAGATATCTACACATCAAAGCATCGAAATCCTGTCAGTGCCATTCACGTCTTAGCCGGGAGTCTTCTTAGGTCAAAGCAAGGCCAGGGGATGATAGGAATACCTGTATCCTGGAACAAGCCATTTCGCAGCGCTACGGAAAGATTTCAGGAGCTCTTCCGCAAGAAGAGTCTGGAGCTTGAAGATCTCTTCTCCTCTTTCGAAATCGTCACCAAACGCCGTCCGCGAGATGATTCTTCCAGAAATCTTGTGAAGAGATGGTACCACGTCCAATTCAGCCTCGCCGCCTCCATTGGCTACCATCTGCTCCCACTTCTGTATCTCCGTGGCAGCTCCGTCCACCATAGCCCCCACCATGGCCTGCACGCCACAGCCGAGGGCATTTACTCCCTCAGTCCCTCTGAAAACGTCCAAATCAGACACATTTCTTTCTTGTACCACTGAAAAGTTCCCTTTAGCTGATTTCAAACGCAAAGTTTGTCGTGTTCAATGATCTCATGGGTACAAGATAAGCCATTAGGATGCATTCCTCTCCTAGCAACTTTGGCCTTGTCCATATGAGGTACCACTGTTGCTACTAATCTTTAAAATCATCAATACTGAGAAACTGGCAACATGCACAAATGTATTTTTTTTTTGCACGGAATTTGGGTACTTAAAACGACAACATAAAAGTTGGAGATTTTGCATATATTTGGTAGATGATATATTGATTCTAGAATGCATGTGTTATTAACACAAAGACTAAAATAATGAGCAGCTCTAGCAGCATTCACAAACTATGCACAAATATGATACTTTATGCATGGAATTTGGGTGCCTAGACGGTGACATAAAAATTGGAGATTTTTGCATACTTTTGATAGATGGTATATTAATTTTAGAATGCATGTGTCACTAGCACAAAGACTAAAAACGCAGTTAATCCTTTTGTACTGAAGCTTTTTGGATGTTTTTAGAGGGACAGAGAGAGTATCAATTGTATAACACCATATTAAGTAATTTAGGAAAAATGGTACTTTTTGGAACTTTTGAAGGTTTTAGGTGATCACCTAAAATTGAGCTCCAGCATTTTTTTGGGTACACATGTCCTCACTTAAAAGGAAAATTTGTGGGGAAAAAATCTTAGTGGCTCAAATTGAATCTGATACCTTCAAATCTGGTTTGGTTTAAGGTAACTATTTGGGTTTTAAGTGGAGTACAAAATGGTACCTCCCTTCTTCCCAGATTACTTAATATGGTGTTGTATCCTTCATGTGTACACTATGCAACGTGAATTGTCATTGACTGCTCTGCAATTGCATTTCATTCGATTCAAAATTTGTGAACGTCGTTCTAAATGACTTGAAGTGTAGCATACCTTGAGCGCGTCCTGGTGAAAGAATGGAGTAAGTGTACGTCTCTCGGTGGTCCACTTCTGTCCCACCAAAGTGAACAACCCTTTACCTACCACTCGCGAGACGAATTTTTGTTCACGTTCAGGTCTCGCCAAGGACTCGTGATTGGTGATGATCAACTCCTTCACAATGTCCGGGTCTCGGACGACCAAGCGCGTCATAGTTCCCCACCAGTAGAGAAACATTTTGCCTTTTGCCAAAGTCACCACAAACCAGTTTTCAGTCACGACAATAGCCGCAGGAATGATCAAACAGAGAACGACGTCACTCCGCACCATCTAACGATCGAGTAGTACCGTATTTCGGGAAGAACAAGGCGTACTGCGGCGTGACAGTCGGCGACAGATAGGCAAAGTCGTCCATGGGAAGATCGTCAGGAAAAGACCGGGAGAACTTCACCATGTCCATGATCTGGCCAAGCAGGAACTGAAACGGGGGTCCGCGCACGCCCTGCTTCGACATGATGCGACGCAATCTCAGCGGCTCCCACAGCGCGTCCATGAAGAACTTGATCACGTGGTACACAACCACGCTGGCCACCACCGCAGCGAGGGCGTTCCTCACTTCCGCAGACATCATCATCGCCATGGCTGATCCTGCATGCATGCTAGCATCAGATCTCCACTACTCTCTACTCAAAAAGCTTGAAAATAATCAAATCCAATGAAACAAAGTAGTCACACCCGATTGCCCCGTGAAGATTGCAACAAGGAGTAGAACGTGGGTCTCGCCCAAATTCTCTAGTGGGTTCTCAGAGAAATGCACGGGAGATCACATCAATTCAGTCTACAGGGGTAATTGGCGAGGCCAGGAAAGATTCTGTATCTGAGAACTACTATAACAGCATCTGGTCTTGAGTCTAACTTATAAGTTACTTTCCATTGGCGGCTTGAAAGTGGGGCACATTAAACCTGAAATTCAACATTCCTAGAAAAACTCGCATGAAGTACTTGTCCATGACGACTGCAAATGTCACAATGACTATTAAGCTTGGATGACTATATTATAATCATTGCGATCATTTTAGAATATTTCTTTCTTGTAGTGTGTAAATGTTCCTCCATTGATGCTCAGGGACAAATGCGAACCTATCGTTCCTGACTGCCTTGCTCGTCAGGCAAGATGATAAGTGGATGTAAGGGCATCTGTAATGATCACCGGGAAAACTCCCGCCAAGAATCCTGGAGATTTAGTCTGGTCTTTTAATAGATAAGGAATTTGACTATAAATTTTTAATGATTTGAAGGGAATCATAAATATTATTGTGAATACGTAATAATATTTGGGTTTGAACATTGCATGATTTAGATATATTCTATCAAATGTTGGTTAACTTCCAAAAAATTTAGAGGTTTTTTCAAATGAAGCTTAAATAAGGAAATTTTAGTAAAAAGTTGGTACATTTGCCAACCTCTTTACTAAAATTTTCTTGTTTATGCTTGATTTGGAGGGGCCTTTAGGTTATTTGGAAGTTAGCTAACATTTGATGGGATATATCTAAATCATGCAATGTCCAAACCCAAATATTATTACGTTTCACAATAATATTTTCAATTCTCTTCAAATCATTAAAAATTTATGGTCAAATTCCTTGTCTATTAAAAGACTAGACTAAAGTACCACGTTTCTTGCCGGGAGTTTTCCTGGTGACTATTATAGACAGAGTTTGCACTATAGCTACATAGTGAATACACAGACGTGCCCTCTCATCTAAAGTGGATTTCTTGAGGGACAACACTGCATTCGTGGATATCAAATCTTATTGTTGCGAATCTAGCGGTATATCCCCAGAAAAAAAAAAATCATGATTACAGATGCCCTAACTCCATCTACATCCCAACTCAGGAGTTGTAATTTTTCCAAGGACTGCAACATGTGTTAGTTGCTTGTTTTGTATATACTGTAGCATGCATTCCCTAAACAACTTAATTCACTTTCTTTAACCCTTAAAGGACGGGCCTACAACCATTAATTTTTTGTGGAATTGCAGTCATCTTCTAGTAGTTATTTTGGTAATGTAATCAACATCAAAATTCAATATTACAATTTTAGTAGTAGAAGGTATGTGCATACTACATGTATAAACAATGTTCATGAATTTTAATGAAAATTTAAAATTATTGTAATTTTTTTGAAGCAAATGCTAAAGAAATTCATATTAATTACAAAATGTACTAAATTATGCCAATTTTTTATATCATGGATGTGCATCACAATGAAGATCATCATGATGGAATTTTTTTTCCCATGTTGGTAAAATTAGAAAAAGTAACCTTTCCATGGTAATAGGTATTCATCTTGTGATAGTAATAAAAAATTCAAAACTTAATTTTTTTCAAAAACTCCTAGTTTCTCCTTGTACTTTATCTAGTACACTTTCTATTGCTAGTTATGCTCAAACAAAAAACACATGATTTTAATAACTCATATTGAGTTTTGGTAAAAAGATCCTCAAAATTCAAAATACACTACACGGTAGTGCATCTTTACTACTCAATTGGCAAGTGAAACCCTTTTGTGAACATCACACATGCAAAAGCTATCTATCTACATGCTCTAGATTGCACTATTCATATCCCAACGGAATCTTAGATGAAAAACAGTGCTATTCCACTGTCTAGAGCATATTCATTCATCTAGAAGCCACAAATTGGATGCAACAACGTTTAAGGGTTAAACATCAACCATACCTATTTGCACATAACTAGGCCCATGGATGTGGATGAGGCAATATATAGATACATGCATAATGTGCTTAATTAGATTCTTTGCAAATGTTTAATGCGCATCTTGGATTCTTTTCTTTTCTTTTCTTTTTTCTTTTTTTCTTTTTTTCTTTTTTCTAGATTTCTATGCAAATATTAGCACAAGATACTTTGCCTATAGAACGAGTTTACAAGAATAGCAACAATAGTGACACAACAAACTTGTACAATATATTTTCTAAAAAATATGAATTGGGTTATGACAACTTGTTTACTTTTAAATAGTAGTTTTATTTAGACTCTATACTTGTTACTCCTAAAAAATTCTACAATATAGTCAATTTCTAATACTTGTTTATAAACTTGAACCTATATAAACAAAGTAAAGTGAAGCTGTATTACATATATTAAACCTTAATCTAAAAATAACGATTTTGGTATACAAAGTAACACTAGAAACAAGTTACTAATGATAAGGTTCATTTTGAGTAAACCAAAATACGCATACGTGATACTTGATAGGGTTTCCTTTTTTTTAGATATTTTGTGCTCACTATACGGCAGATTCTACAATAGATTTCCATCATACAGGTAATGACTTCATTTACAAATGGAGTAGCCTTATTACAAGCAATAAAAGTAGGTGACTAAATAGGCTAGATAGCCCTTGAGCTGAAGCCAACCAAATGGCTACATTAAAATTATGATGCACTTGACCAGTAAAATATTCTAAGCAAAAAATTGTTCTTTTCAAAAAGAAGCACGATCGCCCCTTGGCCTTTCTTTGTATACCCTTGACCTTTCTCTGTATACTTGAGGTCACACTACATTAGAGGAAAAATGAGCTCAAGAGAATGCCCCTTAATCTTGACAAATCACCCTATTTATTTAGGTAGGAGAAGCATAGGTAAGGTACTTACACAAGTATCTCTACCTTGTGTGGACTACTCAAGTGTGCCATGGTACATAACAAAAGGGTTGATGATGGAAAACAATATTATAACACTAGTTTATGTACCTGTTGTACCAACGGAGGCATTAAACAGAAAATGTAAAAGCTGCAACTTATTAAATAAAGAAAATGTAAAAGGCGCAGCTTACATGCATGGAATGCAACTCATAGTTGCACTCAAACTCTTTACTTTTCATCCAAAATGGGGTCTTAGGATTCTTTTACAGATATAGATGACAATGACAATGCAAGGACCTTTAGTGGGACACAAGAATAATCTATGACTAGAATTCCCAATCAAACAAGGACACTCATCAAACAAAAAGCATATGGTATTGTAAAAAGAAATTATTCTCACAAAGTACTTGTAAGCAGATATACTAGATTAATCTCTTTTTATTTGAAAAATAACATTACATTTAAATGCTTTTGACTCCTCCAACTACTTCCCATAGAGGCCTTCTTTTGAGCTCATTTTTCCTCTAATGGTTGCTGTCATTTCTTTGTACATTCTTGGTCATGCAAGGTATTGTCACTTGAACTTACAAGATTGTAAAGCATAGTGTAGACAAGAAGACTAAGTACCGCTAATCACTTACAACTATTGTCACAATAGCTTTGCTTAGGGACACTTAGTGACACAGTGCCTCTTGCAATTTGATACTAGAGTTCTAGGGTTTGCTTTTAAACACGGATGCCATGCAAACTCATATTGCAAAGGTTCTTTATCTTATCATTTGAGGTTTTTGTGGAAGTAAATTGCTTAAAATTGCATGTTTTTATCGTAAAGGCGATAACAAGCATTTATGGGTTGTTGACACCCGTTGCAACCTCACTAACATTACCTTGACTTGTTGTGTTTTTGGGATGGCATAGACAATGTCCATGACCTCTTGGAGAATTTGCAAGCACTCCAGATTCTTTGCACTTACCTCTAAAATTGATGTTTGTTTGAAATCTTGAAATTCTTGGGACAAATTGCCAATTGTTTGTGAAAATGGCTCTTTTCTTTGAGATTGTTGTTTACGTACTCTAGCTCTGAATACTAGATATTAAAATAGAAGCATCTTTCTAGAAAGCCAGAATTTTTCTCTGAACTTTTCTTTGAAATAAGGTGATAGACACACTTGCGTCTACTTAGCTTTATAAGTTTAATACTAAAGGATAGGCACGGGTCTTTGTTACGATATAAGACCAGCCGTGTTTAAAAAAAAATCCTCCTACATTGATATAACACACACTAGATTTGTACTTCAAGTCTTGGTGTGTGGTTACTTAGCATTTCAATTGAATAATGAATGATAAAATCAGCTCCTTGTTATGAAAGTAGCTCAATAACAAAGCAAATGTTCAAGGAAAAAATTAATTCTACATGGGAATGATGCACACAAGATTTGCACCTTAGTGCTTGGTGTGTTCTTTCTAATTTTGTTGAGTTTTGAATGACAAGCATGAGAATTTGTTAGGTAATTAGAGCAATAGCAATGCAACCACATGTGGAAAAAATCTTGTAACATGAAACAAACTCACACAAGATCTGCAATGCAAGTCTAGAGGAGTGAGTGTTGACATTGGAAAAAAAGAAATATGTTTTAGAACAAATAAAAACTTGGATAGGCACCTAGATTCTTGGGCTTTACTAGAAGAAGGTTTTTTTTGCTTACAAGAATAGTAAAAGAAAGTAGGTATGTAAAAATGGTGTAATTATCAAAGAGCATTAATGACAAAAGTAGTAAAACTTAGCAAAGTTGTTGTATGCTAAAAAAATTCCTGATAACGATTTTGTGGTTAGGTATATATGGGTTGGAGAATTGATTCTTCTAACATCCAAACCAACCATGTCTAAAGCATCAATATTTTCAAATATGATAGCAAACGCCAACTTCTCTAACCGAAAGAGTATGATGCAAAATGCATATCAATCGACCTGGATTGTTGGATGAACCTAGTCAAGGGACTCCATTTCATTTTGTTGTTACTTGAACTCTAGTTATGAAATTTGCCCAATTTGCCTAACATGATTTGAAATTGGTGCCTACTATGGATTTTAAAAAGCAAAATTGTGTAAATGCCTTCACGTAACCAAAAAATGTATAATTCAATCAATTAAACAATTGTCCATGGTATATGTATAGAACTGAAATTTGAATCCCTAATCTTCTAAGCATAGTTGCAAAATGATGCAACATTACAATTCCATGGAATACCTCTCCTTTCACTTTATTGTCCTAAATGCATGGCTTAAACTACTTTGATTCTAGGGTATCTATATAATGAGAATGATTCATGATCAAGGATAATAAAGATACACAAACACACCACTCAATTTTTTTGGCCTTTCTACTTTTTAGTGGAGGAATGCAAGAACACAATAACATACCCTATTCACTATCAAATAGACTCAATAAATACTTTTGTTGTAAGGAGGATATATCAATTCAAATTTTGTTATGCACTTAAATAGTTTCAAAAGGTGAACATACCTATCATTGTGTATTAAACATATCTATTTTCTATAACAATCTTGTACATGTATATGTATGGACTTTTGTAAAGTTGGTCATCAAATCCACAAATTAGTAACCCTAAGCACCTATTTTTTACCTTGATGGTGACAGCAATATTACTCATTGTTGACCTTGTTATCTAGACTTACTTCCGCCAGCAAAAAACCAACTAAGAGGTTCACTAAGTGATGCTCCATGTAGTACAATGAAATATGTGTGGACCTTTTGATAGATTTTTGCTAGTAAAAAAAGTAGTTTTAACAAACCTTGGAGATACAAATAAGACTTCTATGAATTTGAGCAAATCATACCTCAACCATGGAATTCCTCTTTTGATGGATTGTGAAGTTAGGGGAGGAGTCTTGAAAATAGCCCTCAATAGTTCAAGCAACAAAATTGGTGGGAATTGGGTTCAAAGTTGAATCAAGCAAAATGCTCCACGTAAGATTATCAAAAAGTCCTAGCATGTGTATATTTTTTGGTGAATGGAGATAAGGACCTTAGGGGTAGTTCACACTCCATTCCATGCCCAATCTTTACAATTCCTACTTCAACATGAGATTCCAACTTTGCTCAATTATGAAGGACAAAAATGTGTACTTATAAAAGTCATGAATATTATATGTAAAAATATTGTTGGAACTTAGGCTAAAAGTTGATTATTGCAAAATGGTCAACTCAAACCTTGAGTGAAGTCCTGTCCTCCCTTTGGCTCCAAGACTTCCAAAAAAGACTCCCTTGTATGTAAAATGCATTATATTGGGACATGAGATGTATTGCAATGCGCTTGACTTTTGACTCAATACCAATTAGATACCTAGATTTCAATGGGAAGTAGTGTGCACCAATCCTTACTACATACTGCAAATTGGCAAGTCCCAAATTTTAATCCATTGATTAAATTTGTACATTTGAGTGCGACTTGGTACGTAATGTGAATCATCCCTCCATACTTTGTTTTCATTAACCCCAAATCCCAAAGCATCAAATTTGGGTGTTCAATAAACTTTAAAACCTTCCTAAAGGTGGTGATTTGATTGTTATAATTCTTTTTTTGAGAAGTTACAATCTCAAGTTAGTTTTAATGTTCAATTTTAATGTCTCCACACTAAATTCTCATTGTTTTTAGTAGAAGCTAAACTACAAGCATGCCTCTTGCATACTACAAAGTGTGATAAATAATACCTCTAAAGAACATATGAAAAATTGTCACATTGGAAAAATGGGCAGCAACTTGAGAACGAAGCATAGATCTCCTTTGGTTAGTGAGGGTCCTTCCATTAAAAAATATCATCTAAGTAATTCCAAATGTGCTTTTGAGTTAATTTCACTTGGAATGTTTTTGTTATACAAACTAGAATTCATTCACTGTTAGATTTTCTATCATTCATAATAATTTTTGGTTAATAATTGAAGCTAAAAATTTCTTTGTACTAGGTGATAATTTTTTAATAGTTAAGTGAAACGCTTGTGTGTGGAATTGTGGTCATGGGTTTGAAAGGGGGGTCATTAATTTAGAAATATCAACAATAAACACTACACCATCATAAGTGGTTGTTTCCCAAGTTTATAAACACAAGTTGCTATTTTTGCATTAGAAGTTTTGGACAACTCCAAAAACCAAAAAATCCCTTCCTTATCCACATTCAATCATGAATATCTTAACATCCACATATTTTATTTGAAGATTTTTTGGGAACATCATCTACACTGAGTATTGCATTTAGGTTGCCCCACACTAATTTCTTGACATTTTATACTATTTAAATGTTTACTGTTACAATAGTTTTTTTTTAAATTATTGCACCAAAAAAATTTCAAAGGGCCTAGCAACAACCTAATTGTCAAAGCAACTTGAGTGCAATATTCAATGTAGAAGTCTTGAAGTTCAAGATTGTGAACTAGAAATTTATTTTACAATTTTATAATGATCTTACTACAACAGTTCAAAACTTCAAACTTGCCTTCCAAATACAAGAAAACATTAGGAAAAATATGGGTCCTTCAAAAGGCCTTTAAAAATGAATTGGCAGCCCCCATTCTTTTGGTTCTTTATGTGGGAACCAGCTTGCTGATGGCCAGTAAAATTGAATTAAAAAAAATCCAAAAAATCTAAAAAAAATCTTTTATAAATTTTTTTTTTTTTTTAAATAAAAAATTCAGAAAAGTTGAGGTGACATCAATGATGCCACCTCAACTTGTGCATGATTTTATTGGGAATTGGGTTCCCATGGCTAAAGACCCCCAAACTCAGGGCCTTATTGGGGCCCCATATTTTTCCTAATGGTACTTTTGGAATTTGGGGATTAAAAGGTTCTACTTCCCTCTCTATCACTTCAAAATGGAAATCATCATTTTATCAATTCAAGCTGTTAGAACCAATTGCATGCACAAGCAAATGTCAAGCCATTGGACACAGCAAGAGGTTGAGATAAGCAAAAATGAGAAAATTGCAACACGGTGGATACCTTGGTCCCTAATTCAAAATCAGTCTCTCCCAGTGTACGGGCAATACTAGCATTTAGTTATGAGCTAGGCAGATGGTTTTTAGAATTGCCAAACTAAATTCAAAAGTTTAGGGGAAAAACATGAAAAAAGAGAACATTCTTCATTGTTATAGGCTTAGCTAGTAGAATGCTTTAGATAACCAGTTGGCCAAGAGAATGTAGGGTATTGGGCAGTTAACCCCCAAGCCCCCGAGTGATAGTATACTATTGCTGGGGATTAGAAATATATTTCACTTACATTCTTTATTGGTACAGTTCAATCTCTTAATGCCGGTCCCCATCAGCAAAGGAGGTTGTATCAAGGTATTTTAATTTGGCAATTGACAAACTAAAAGCATCCAAAAAAATAATGCAGCACAAAGGTTTGTTAAATGGGAGAAGAAAACAGGCAAAATACCACTTGCGCAATTCAATTTGGTGCTTGGTGGCCACAAAGTTGACAACAACTTGCCAAGTTTAATAGGCTATTGCCACCCCTTTTGAAGTCAAGTCACCCACTTTTCATCCAATGTCGCCAAAACTCCACCAGAATACCCACATTGCATACATGGGAAGCCTCATCTACGCCAATGCTTTCATCTTGGCGCCAGCTAGGGTTTAGAATTTGCTACAAATCAACTTGTACTTCACCACTCGTCGCCCCTCTTGTTGTGTTCATTATGATTTTCTGACTTGGGCGTTGGAGTGCTTGTGTGTGTGCAGGTGTTCTTTTTTGCAGATTCAATGCTACTTTTTATTTGAAAGTTTTAAGTTAATTATATTTTGACTTGCGCATCAAAAAGTTTGTGTGTGTGTGCAAGTCTTCTCAAAGTCTTTGTAGGATACATGTGTAGTTTAGCTCAACGTGGTTGGCTAATATCTGTAGAAATGTGGACTCTCATCTGTAATTGGTTACACATCAAAGTAGATTAAAATTATTTTGAAAAGTGCATTGAAATACAACCTAAATTGGACTTTTTGAAAGTCTTCTGTTGCCCACTTTGCTCTATTCTTTCAGGTATTGTTGCCCAATCTTGCACTAGCCCAAGTTCTCAATCGCCAAATTGCTCACTACTCTAAGAATTTATATTGCCAAACATGTTCTTTTGCTTCTTCTTTTGGTACCATACCTCTCCCACTTTCTTCATATGTGGAGCCAAATTTTGCACCAAAAAAAATTGTGAGTGCAACCCTTGCCACTTCCTTTTAAATTGGAGCCCACATCTAGATTCCTTTAAAAATTTCAAAAAAAAAACCTTCGGTTGTATTCTTTCCAATCCTACGGTACGTTTTCTTGGATGTTCTTTTTCAAGCTTACCCATTAAACTCCCCATCTGGTCCCCAATTCTAAAACAGGCACTGACAGCTCAAGGGGTTAAGCTAAAAAAGATTCCTCATCCTATGCTCTTCCCTACATACATATTAAGGGGTTTCAATTATATCATTCTGCACCAAAACCGTTCACGTGAACAAAATTTGTGAAAACAAGAGTAAACAAGCCATGACAACCTCCAAAGGATGTGACAGCACATTCACCGCTGTGAACGAATTTTCGTTCACGTCCAATCCTTCATCGTTTTTTCGAGATATCTGAAGCCCCCTATTGGTCAAAAAAGCAGAACCGGGGATTTTAGTTCACAACCATTTCTCACGACCGGACATCCTATTCGCACCCTCCCATGACCACTACAACGTTTATGATTGGCGAATAGGATCCTGCGACACAGTTAGATCTTTCAGAAACCTCCCGACTCTCATAGGTTATCTGCTAAACTGAAGAGGTGTGAAATGAATTTCTGAGGAACCGCACATAAGGAATCAGTAATGGGCACACCATTTCCAGTCATGTACGCAATGGCGAAACCATCCACACCATAGAGAAAATCAAGTCAGTCGAAAATACATAAGCCATGCAACTTCTGCAGTGAAAGGTCAAGCAATTACTTTGTGCGGCATAAACATAACCAGGAAAGATGATCTTCAAGGTTCAACAAAACAAACAAGCACCCGCAAAGAAAAAGTTTACCTGCGTTAACAGCTCCACAAATCAATCACGCGGGACCAACATAAAACAAACGTCTTACAAAGGAATCGGGTTCCAGCATTGTATTGCATTAGCTGATTCGACAAATGGTTACAAAATGATGATGCAAGTCCATCAAACTGCAGGAACGACTGAGCCATTTACTCGGTCGGCAACCTTCATACAAATTTCGAACACATCATCAACAAGAGTTACATAACTTACAAGCGCCCTGACTAACAACCACAAAAGCTGCAGCAAAAAGCGTAAGGAAGGCTCTACTTCCACTTCTCAGCCACCAGGTTGGCCAAGTCCACCACCCTTTGCGAGTATCCCCACTCGTTGTCGTACCATGCCACCACCTTCACCATGTCGTCTCCCATCACCATCGTCAACGACGAGTCCACAGTTGATGACACGTCCGTGCACCTGAAGTCCACCGACACCAGAGGCTCGTCGCACACCGCCAGAATTCCCTTCAGCTGCGGGGTCTCCACCGCGTCTCTGAACGCCTGGTTCACCTCCTCCGCGAACGTCTTCTTCTCCACCTGCACTACCAGATCCACCACCGACACGTTCGGCGTCGGTACTCGCAGCGCGATGCCGTTGATCTTGCCCTTCAGCCTCGGCAGCACCAGCGCCACCGCCTTCGCCGCTCCCGTCGACGTCGGCACGATGTTCAGCGCCGCCGCGCGCGCTCTCCTCAGGTCGCGGTGCGACGCGTCCAGCAGCCTCTGATCGCCCGTGTACGAGTGCGTTGTCGTCATCGTGCCCTTGATGATCCCGAACTTCTCGTCCAGTACCTTCACGAACGGCGCCAGGCAGTTCGTCGTGCACGATGCATTGCTGATGATCTTGTCATCGTGCTTGTAGTCCTGCTCGTTCACGCCCACCACATACGTCGGGATCGCCCCCTTCCCCGGAGCCGTGATCAGCACCTTCTTGGCTCCGGCTTGAATATGCTTGCCGGCGCCTGCCTCGTCCACGAACACTCCGGTTCCCTCGATGACGAGATCAATACCCATATCCCTGCAATGCCACCCATGCACACGTTAGGCAATCAATTCTTCCACCTGCGCAATTGACTATTTCATAATCGAACATCTACACCTTCCCTGGGCCCGCCGTGGGTGTTTATATACAACTGTGTTATCAGAACTACATCGGACCGATAGAATGTGCCTGATACATACCCCCATGGAAGGTTCAGCGGATTCCTGTCCGACACCACCTTGATCACCTTGCCGTCCACGCTGATGCCGTCGTTGCCAGACACCTTCACGTCCGCATTGAATGTGCCCAGCATCGAGTCGTACTTCAGCAAGTGCGCCGCCTGCTTCACACCGCCGGTGTCGTTGATCACCACCACCTCCAGGGGCGAGTCCGCCCTCCCGTGCCAGCATCGCACAAAGTTGCGTCCAATACGCCCGAACCCGTTGATGGCCACCTTGATCTTCGCCTCCGTCACCGCCCTCGATGCCCCGGAGCTCGCAGCCTACTCCACAACAACACATTGCACCTCAATCACACTCCTCCTCGCTAACACCAAAATCACCATACACATCAATTCACAGTGCGGGCATCAATTCTGAGTGCCCTCACAATCCCATTGCACAATGCCGAGGGTCGTGCCCCACAGAACAACCTACTCAAGGCAATACGAAACAGAACATACCACGGCGGTCTGCGCAGCCACGGTCATGGCCAGGTCATCGGAACGCTTGCCGAACGTCACAGCGTTGCTGCTCTTCATGCCACTGAACTCCAAGAATCCATTCGACCCCGCCACCTGCACACACGGATCCACATTGTCACTCCAACTCTCCACCCCTCCGTCGCCCGCAAATCCACACCATGTGATGACTTTATTGCTGCTCCAGACGGCCATGTCCAATTTTGCAATGAGCGTTCGCTCCCAAGCTGGTGGCAGCTCACGGCACTACTCCTAGGAACCCACATTCACCCCCACCATCTCCAATTCTCTCACCCTCGCCTCAACTCTGACCGTTCCGGAGTAAAATTCACAAATTGCCGCGCAATCAAGAATAGCGTGCTGCAGAGCACCCTCCACAACATCACATCGTCCTCGTCTGATCGACCGGATTGTAAAATGATGAATGCTGAATCCCATATCTTCCCAATTTTCCTCAATACCAGCATTTCAGTATCCAATCCAACATAAATTATGCGACCATTCCTCTGATTAGACTTGCAGAGACCAAAGTTGCCACATGCGAGGAGAATGCAGAGGATGAGTACCTTCAAGGACGCAGTGCTGGGTGCAGAGACCGCGGTGAACGCAGTAGCAGCCATGGCTGTCGCTCAGCTGCAGTGGGGTGTCTCCGACGATGCGGTCAGGCGTTCAGAGTCCGTGGTGAGAGTGGTGCGCGAGGAGGGAGAGGCAAAGCGAGTATCTGATGGGGCTTTCGCTCGCTCCTCCGGCGGCCTCAGAATGGAGATAACGCTATCGTCGTCGCCCTCGTCTCTCTCACCCCTCGAGCTCTGCCCACCTGGCGCCTGGAGCCATTCGACGGCTCAGGGCGTCCGACGTGGAGAGCTGACTGGATTTTTGACTGGATTTTTAAGGCGAGGATGTGTTGTATAAAGGTAGTTCGGAACAATGTACGGGGAGTGCGGAGGTTTAGTTACGACCTAGCCCAAAAAAATTGAAGATTATGATTGAAAATGAGAAATTATGAAATTAACTTGGTTTAATTAAATCATTTTTTGACAACTTGGTCATTTGTTATACTTTTGTGCTAAATAAAATCACAGCTTGAGATGGCACAGAGTGGTAGATGTGTGAGAAGACCCTTTAACCCCTAAGCGCCTAAGCGGACCATTTTGGTCCGCATTCCAATCTTATTCCAAAACATTGGGTGCTCAAGAATTAAGTAAATTTTGTCCTTCTTTGTGTTCTTGAGAATGGTTTGTAGAAGTGGAAATGTGTTATGAGGTTGAAGCAAGTATTTAAATGCCATAGTTGAACTTGATTTGGAAGGGTTAGATGAGAAGTTTGATCATGTCATTGATAATGTCATACTTGTGTGAAAAAATAAAAAGAAGTGTCCATTTTTATATGCTATTTTTTTAAATTACTTGATTTTCTTAATTGATCTTAGTTCAAATAGTGCTTCATGTTTTGTTTGGCTCGCCTAATTCTCAATATAGTGAGTTGTGTTTATTTACAAGTAATTTTTTGTTGTAATTATTTGCCTCTAAGGTAGCAGCACCCATAACCGTCAAACTAAGGGTTTTGAACATAATGATTATTAATAAACATCCAGCAAATTCTAGGATCCTATTAGCAAGAGAAAATTGATGAATTTGCACTTTTGACTGTATTATTTGGATACTAGTTAAACAATTGTCCGTACGTCCAATCAAATCTGAGAATTTAAGCTCAAACGCATAAAATTATGATTGATAATTTTGTACTTAACACATGTAAACCAAAGCCCTGAGAGTTTTTTTTAGCTTAACCAACCAATATCCTACATTCTCTTAGACCAACCTATTGTCTAAAGTATACTCCTACCTACGCCTATACAAATAAAGAATATTCTTTTTTTTCCTCTTGACAAGTTGATTTTTTCTTAAACTTTTGAATTCAGTTCAGCAATTCTCAAAATCAACCAGCTAGCTCGTAACTAAATGCCGGTACTCCCGGTACATTGATGTAAACAAATCAAATCATACATCTTCCAAGGTAAGTAAAAAATTTAGAGCACCTTCAGAAATTCAGCATGTAATCTAATTCAGAAGATGAGGTCGCTTGTGAAGAATCATGGAGTGCATCTTAGAAAAAGCTTCAAAAAGTCCCAAAATGTCAGCTAAAATCACTGCTAACTAGCAAACAAGATTCTCTGAGATCAAATTCAAATTGAGGATATCATTCGTGGTGACTTCAGATCAAGTAGACAGGAGATGAAACAAGCCTCTATACAGCGATTGGGAGGTGCAATCAGAGAGTTTCTGATTATGAAAACAATCTGCAACGATCATTGTATGATACCAAAGGAGCTTGCTCAATTGTAAAAGTTACAAAATTGTTTGGTTTTCAACCAATTAAAGCTCAGGCTACGACTCAGCGCAGAAGGACGACAAACGCCAAAGATAAAGCGCCTTATACAGGCAAACCGCTTGAAAACGGAACGCTGATGATAATATGAGCATGCTCTCACAGCTTCAACTTTCTTTCGAGATGAACGAGAGACGGAGAGAGTAAACAACAGAACTTCAGCTCCACGTATTCAAAATGTGTTGACTTTAGAGAGACGAGTACAAGCCACACAATAACCAGTTGCAATAGTCACTCCCGGACACAAAATGGCGGGTGCATTAAACTCGACGAATGAATGCAAAAATGGCGGGTGCATTAAGCTCGACGAATGAATACAACATGAAACACCAGAATGATCGACAGGTCAATGAATTGCCGCAATTCCATATCATGATCACCTTCCGGTGAATAGATAAGCAAAACTGCGAGACCAGCCCTGCAAAGAAATCCAACACTAATCCCTACCTAAACCAAAGCTATTCCAGAATGACGTAGCAGTTTATACATAAACCTAACATGGAGGGAGTAGCATCCGCTCCAAGCCAAGATTACTGATCCCCAACGCTACGCAGCACTTCGAAACCTTCACCAGGAATACACAATGTCCCAATCTACTTCCACTTCTCAGCCACCAGGTTGGCCAAGTCCACCACCCTTTGCGAGTATCCCCACTCGTTGTCGTACCATGCCACCACCTTCACCATGTCGTCTCCCATCACCATCGTCAACGACGAGTCCACAGTTGATGACACGTCCGTGCACCTGAAGTCCACCGACACCAGAGGCTCGTCGCACACCGCCAGAATTCCCTTCAGCTGCGGGGTCTCCACCGCGTCTCTGAACGCCTGGTTCACCTCCTCCGCGAACGTCTTCTTCTCCACCTGCACTACCAGATCCACCACCGACACGTTCGGCGTCGGTACTCGCAGCGCGATGCCGTTGATCTTGCCCTTCAGCCTCGGCAGCACCAGCGCCACCGCCTTCGCCGCTCCCGTCGACGTCGGCACGATGTTCAGCGCCGCCGCGCGCGCTCTCCTCAGGTCGCGGTGCGACGCGTCCAGCAGCCTCTGATCGCCCGTGTACGAGTGCGTTGTCGTCATCGTGCCCTTGATGATCCCGAACTTCTCGTCCAGTACCTTCACGAACGGCGCCAGGCAGTTCGTCGTGCACGATGCATTGCTGATGATCTTGTCATCGTGCTTGTAGTCCTGCTCGTTCACGCCCACCACGTATGTCGGGATCGCCCCCTTCCCCGGAGCCGTGATCAGCACCTTCTTGGCTCCGGCCTGAATGTGCTTGCCGGCACCTGCCTCGTCCACGAACACTCCGGTTCCCTCGATGACGAGATCAATACCCATATCCCTGCACAGCCGCAATGCCACCATTTGTACACGCATTTGGCTTCATGTGCTACGAATTCCTCCGCATAAACAGCACACGACAAAACATCTGAAAATCCTCTCAGTGCTCGCCGGTGTCACCGTTGAAAGCATTCTTCTCCCTTCACAGGCACTGCGGAGAGAATTAACCGTCGGGTGTCTGCACACGTATGTACAATTACCGCACTAGTCCAAGAGGTTCAAACGGGAATTCTAGCGGTAATGCTCTCCCAAGCGCCCAGTGCCGGCGACGCGTCAGCATAGCAAGCTCAAACTACGCACTGCGAGGAGGAATTCGTTCCATTCACACGGGTCCAATTCAGGTGAAGGTAGGGATAGTTGAATCAAAGGCTAGACACTCACCCCCAAGGCAGGTTCAGCGGGTTCCTGTCCGACACCACCTTGATCACCTTGCCGTCCACGCTGATGCCGTCGTTGCCAGACACCTTCACGTCCGCATTGAATGTGCCCAGCATCGAGTCGTACTTCAGCAAGTGCGCCGCCTGCTTCACACCGCCGGTGTCGTTGATCACCACCACCTCCAGGGGCGAGTCCGCCCTCCCGTGCCAGCATCGCACAAAGTTGCGTCCAATACGCCCGAACCCGTTGATGGCCACCTTGATCTTCGCCTCCGTCACCGCCCTCGATGCCCCGGAGCTCGCAGCCTACTCCACAACAACACATTGCACCTCAATCACACTCCTCCTCGCTAACACCAAAATCACCATACACATCAATTCACAGTGCGGGCATCAATTCTGAGTGCCCTCACAATCCCATTGCACAATGCCGAGGGTCGTGCCCCACAGAACAACCTACTCAAGGCAATACGAAACAGAACATACCACGGCGGTCTGCGCAGCCACGGTCATGGCCAGGTCATCGGAACGCTTGCCGAACGTCACAGCGTTGCTGCTCTTCATGCCACTGAACTCCAAGAATCCATTCGACCCCGCCACCTGCACACACGGATCCACATTGTCACTCCAACTCTCCACCCCTCCGTCGCCCGCAAATCCACACCATGTGATGACTTTATTGCTGCTCCAGACGGCCATGTCCAATTTTGCAATGAGCGTTCGCTCCCAAGCTGGTGGCAGCTCACGGCACTACTCCTAGGAACCCACATTCACCCCCACCATCTCCAATTCTCTCACCCTCGCCTCAACTCTGACCGTTCCGGAGTAAAATTCACAAATTGCCGCGCAATCAAGAATAGCGTGCTGCAGAGCACCCTCCACAACATCACATCGTCCAACCAACTGGATTGTAGAATGTTGAATGCGCATTTCTATATCTTCTCAATTCTCCTCACTACCAGCATTTCAGTATCCAATCCAACACAAACCATGCGACCTTTCCATTGATAAGACTTGCTAAGGACCAAAGTTGCCACATGCGAGGGGAATGCAGAGGACGAGTACCTTCAGGGACGCAGTGCTGGGTGCAGAGGCCGCGGTGAATGCAGTAGCAGCCATGGCTGTCGCTCAGCTGCAGTGGGGTGTCTCCGACGATGCGATCAAGCGTTCAGAGTCCGGTAGCGAGAGTGGTGCGCGAGGAGGGAGAGGCAAGGCGATTATCTGGTCGGCCCTCCGCTCGCTCCTCCGGCGGCCTCAGAATGGAGATAACGCTATCGTCGTCGCTCTCGTCTCTCTAGCTGCTCGGGCTCTGCCCATCTGGAGCCCGGAGCCATTCGACGGCTCAGTGCGTCCGACGTGGAGTGGTGACTGGATTTTTGAGGCTAGGGTGTATTCCAGCAAGGCAGTCTGTGAACCCCGTGAACCGCAAGGGCTAGTGAGCTAGGGTACCCAGATGCTTAGCGAGGGTCATGGAACTCCATGCGGTTCAGACTCGCGACAGGCCAAAAAATCCTCGAACGTGATTGGTTGAAATTTGGGTTTTGATAGCTGCAAGGTTCAGACTAAGGGTTTGTACAATATTTTTACATCCATCTTCACCAGGCAATATAGTCACGTCAGCAGACAAGTTAGTGAAGTTTTCGGGCTTGCTCCAAGGGTGGTACCAAATTTTTCCAGCAAGAGGCACACTCTTAAATGACACATGATTATATAGAAAAGTTCTATTGGGCAAAACATCAGACACGGTGCCGATTTCAGTGTTTCAGCCGGTTGCTAGTTTGAACCGGGCCTCAGCAACCAAACGGGTACTCTCAAAATGGCTGAAGGACAATAGAGAACTAAGATTAGTTATGTTTGTGAATAGGGGTAGTCACAACACTTTCTTGGCTGCATGTGATGAATGAGAATGAGAACGTGTCGCTTTGTTGTTAGCCGCCAGAGCTTCCGTTTTGGTTAGCGTGCAAAAAAATTCACCTCCCCATTCTTCTCTTTTGGAGGTGAGAAATGGGCATTGTGCAAGAGAAGTTTCACCTCCCACAACCCACGTTTTACCTTATTGTACTTATTTTTATCATCTATTGTGTGATATTTGTTCAAAATGATTGCATCTTCTAAAAAGCAAGTAATCATTCCTCATTCTCATTTTCCAAAACAAACAAACAAGCTGTCACACTATTTTCACAAAGAATGAGCTCTTATTGACTCCTCTTTTTTCTCCACAACTTCTTAACCTCCATTCTCTTTTCATTCTCCAAGAAGCCGTGACTACCCGTAATGTTACATCACAGGGCGCGTGCGTGAAAGAGTGGAACTTCTGACGGAAGATTGAAAAGCCAGGTTTCCAAGAATTTGACAAAAAATCTCGGATAATTAACTATGTCATTGAGGATTGCTTCTTTTGGTTATTCTAAAAAACCAAGGAAAGGGGTTAGATTTGAAGAATCTTTTGGATGTGTGGAATCTCTTTTGTTGAGCTTCTACCCGTGTTTGTTGAAAAAAAAAAATTGTATATTGTTTTTTGAATGGTGGAAATGTTTTGAAAATGTATTTTTAACCCCTCAATTCCTGAGGGTGTGTTTCGCAGTTGTATTTCACAGTTGTGTTTCACAGCAAAGACAAAAACAATTTGAAAATGAAATCTTGGTGCAATTTATCATGAGATCTAGTAGTATACTACTTCATTATGATATGGTAAAAAGTTGAAAGATGTTTATCTCACAAATAGTGAGATTATAGGGATTGATGCGATATAGTTTTTTTGAAGAATATTCAAGTTTTGGGCACCTCTAATTTGGGGAGGTTTATCCAATAGCTAATTTCACTTTTTTACTTGTGCTCTTTTAGATTGAATATCCTAATAGAGCTGAACATATGACCAAAAAACAAAACTAGCTTCAAGAAATTCTCATACAAAGCCTTTTTTTCAACGATTTTTGGCTTCCACATACAATTCAAAATGTGAACAATGGTGCTTTGGATTTTAGCTAGCTTCAGAGGAGGGGGAACAAAAAAAGGGAATTGGCCAAAAAATATAGTTTTGACAAGCTTGATCAACATAAGGCCACTTTCAATAAAGGTGAAGTAAATGGCAGTAAGCAAAAACAATTGCCTTCATGGAATTAGGTTGGGTCAAATTTGAGAAGGGAATATCTTTGCCCCTCAACCTTTGGGCAAGATCCCAAAATTACAACTATAGTGTAAAAAGTTATGCCCAAGCTGCCCCTTGAGCAAATTGAATTACATATTCCATCATGACTTTATTTTTACAAACCAAAATGGTTTGAAAATTGTTGCATTGAAACGCTAATCCTTGGACACACATCCTCCAATTTTTTTGAGGGAATGTCTTTATTATTCTATATGTACTAGCATGCTCAAAATTGCTATGTTGCCAAAAAAACACAAGTTAGGCCTTTAGGGATTAAATTCATTTCTATAGTTATTATTAAAGATTAGTTATCAATTTAATTATACTTTGTTAACAAGCTTACAAATCAAAAGAGGGAATTATAATTGTTTACTTAAAAAATCAATATAAAAAATGAAATTATTAGTGATTCATTTGAGATTTGAATTTACATGTGTTAAAAAAAACTTGTATGTAGGTATAATAATGGCTTTTATTATTATTTTGTTATCACTCTTAACACATTAGGTGTACTATCTTTCAAATCAAAGTTTGGTGCAAAGTTCCAATCTTGATGCCTCCTGTGGGAATGTTGATTTCTAGTACTTTGCTAGTCATTGAGGATTAATTCTTTAACGATTGTGGTCAATTTGGGGGATGGGCAATCCTTTGTATTTCCATTTGGGGGACATTTTAGGGTTATTGAATACAGATGTTTATCATAGATCTGACCGTATAGATGGAAGTATCTTGCAGCATTTAGTGTTACGCATCATGAATTATGCTCACCCTTTAATTGTTATGGCCATCTTTTTGTATTTATTGGTGTATTTTTAGTTGGTACTCTTTTAGTTTTTTCAACCCTCTAACCACATGCCACCTCAGATTGGCATAGTTATTGTCCTAGACTCTTCACTTTCCAATTCCCCATACCGTCCCCTTTGCCACATCATCAAATTCCTTAACATGCTCTCTCTACAAACTGAAAAGAGTCAAAATCAACCAAGAACTGGTCGACCAGTCCTTAATGGGTTAAGGAGTGAGTATGATCCCTTAGGCATTTTTTCCCATTTGTAATGCAAGTACAAAGTGATAATTGACTCTTAGTCTCTAATTATTATTTTTGCAACTCTAGCTTATTTATTTCATACATATGTTAGAATTTTATTTTAGAGTATGAATTATCTTGAATGTTGATGAATGGTTTCAAGCTCTATTACTTCATGGGAGCTAGAGCTTGTGTTGATGCAATGTCTCTATGCCTTTAATTCTTGAGTTTTAATTTAGAATGGATTTAGAGCTTTCAATTATTGGCATTGAAAATGGATGGCAAATTGAATTTTTGAAGAGCTTACAATTGCATACTAGCTTTAATATTGTTCATGCATGATGCACTTTCTTCTAGGACAAGATCAATGACCATGTATTGGACTTCACAACAACAATGCCATCATTTTTAAGGATATGTTTTGCTTTCATAGTACAAAATCCTTGGTTTACAATGTATTTATATAGGCACATGCATTGAGCCAATTGGACATGCATGGGTAATGCAAGTGACATTCAATTTTACAAAAAATCAAGATATCACAACTAGTCTAAAATCTAACTTTGATGGTCTAAACTCTAACCTTAATGCACAACCATTTTGGTCTTTTTTAAAACCAAAAATAGTAAATGCCTTTATCGCAATATTGCTCTTTAATACTTTGTTAATTAGAGGACGCTTGATGTATTGTTGTTTTCTTGACACATGATTGAAGGATGTTTGGTGTTCTATATCTAAGGTATCCTTTAACTTCCACCAAAAAAATCTAAAAAATTTTGAAAAAAAACATGATTGGAGGACGCTTGATGTTTTATGTTTCGGATATCCTTTATTGCTTCAACTCACACCATAAAATTTTAAAAGGTTTTGAAAATGAGCACGGAGTCAAGGAGAGAAATCCTCACTTAGTGGCATAGATAGGCTGTTTTATACGGTTCCATTCACTTTTAAATGCTTTCCATATGGCGTATTGAATGCATATTTTGTTAATTTTTAGTTCTATTATATTATTTTAAACTCTATAGTATCATATAGAGGAGATTTGAGAGATTTTGGTCCATATGTTTTTAATGAAAACTCTTTTATTGTTTTTTAAATAACCGCTCACTTGGATATAAAGCAAGCAAATGCTGTCTTTGCCACATCAGCTAATACACGTCTTTGTCACACATCATTTTGAACACATGCTTCATGATTTATGATTTCCATTAACAGCATTCATTGTACAAACAAATGGGATGCTACTTCTTATTTGATCCCTGAGTGTCCCCTCGGGGGACAAATGGGATTTTGCGCAGGTACTTCCAGTCTCAATTTTTGTCTTAATTTTTTGAAACTTTTTTTGAAGATAGGAAAACACATTAGCTATTGGGGAATATATATTTTATTTCAATCAATGCTCAAAAGCAAAAGTTATGTCTAAATAAGCAAAAATTTATGCAAATTGGGTAGCAAAATTTTTTTACAAAAACTTGAATTTGTTTATTTTTGTTTTTTTCCTCATAGGTTATAGTTTTGTTTACATCTGAAGCTTTGATCCATTCCATTTGGACTAGTTATGAGAAAGTTATGGACAATCTTGTTTTTTGGCTAGGTCAAGCATCTTTTTGTAAAAATAACTTATGAACTTCATTTTTGAATGCAAGTTAAACATTTTTTCAAAAAAAACTGTTGGAAAGGGTGAAGTTTGCTTGCTAGAAAAATCTCACTGTTAGGATTAGTGAGCAAGGTTATTATCAATTTAAGTTATTGTTCAATCTCATACCTTTTTCTACCTAATGTTTCTTTTAAGAATGAAAATTAAGTTTTTTTTTTTTTTGATTTTTTTCCAAAGATTCTCAACTCAATTTTCCACCATCTAAAAATGAATCTCAAAACTCTATGGAGCAAAAAAATTAAGTTAAAAAAGTTCAAAGCCAAATAGTCTAGTCATGCAAGGTGCAAAAAGGTCTATTTTTTACACTTTGAATGCAAATATCTTGCAATCTGTGCTGTCAGAGGTTTTGAATTTTTGTTTCCACATTCTTGTACTAGTCTAGTACAAGATCCTACGATTAGATATGCAAAAAGACAAATTTTCAAAATAACTTACTCTTTACAATAGAAATGGCAATTTTGAGTCTTTTGACAAAATAAAGGCCCCAAGGATTTAGGGGTTAATTATTTTCCCAATAGAAAGATGTTTCAAATCCTAATTTTATAGGCTTCACCATTTAAGTTGTCATGATTGCTCCTTTCAAATTCACTTAACCCTTGAGCGCCCAACCCAAATTTGTGCTGGATTGGACCTCGTTGCAAACTATCTGACGTTACAAGTTCAAAAATGACATCTAGAAGAGTTAGCCTTCAATCTTGCACAATGCTTAGGATTTGCAGATGTATGAAAAATTTGGTAAACATTCATCGCATGAATCAAAAGATTATAATGGTCAAAGTCAGCATACTGCTAAAAATGGAGAGGCTAGATTTGGGGCGCTAGAGCGCTCAGGGGTTAATTTTCCCCTCACAAAGCATTAGTAAAAAGGGGGAGTAAGAGAATGAAAGAACAAAAATTAGAAGCAAAATATAGAATTTGATGTACATAAGGAGTTTGAAACACAAGTTACACAAGAAAGATAGTAAGAAACTTAAATTGTTGAGGGAGTTGTAGAGGATAAATGATGACTAAGTAGATAATTATTTTATAGTATAACATATTTGAACCAAGGGAGATAGTGCTTTACACAATCACTTTCACATTTTTTGAAGTTTAGAGTACTTGGAACCCTACAGGGACAATAAAATCCCATCCTTACAAGATAGGTTCCCAAATAAAAAACTACAAATTATCAAGACTAAATTGAAGTAATGAACTTACTAAGGGTAGTCACGGTTCAATTTTTCTCATTCTCAATCTTCATGGAAACCGACGTGGCTGTTAGTTTGCGACTGGCGCAAGAGGTTTTCCGTGAAGATTGAGAATTTTTTTATCCTCACCTAGGTGTGGAGAAATAGGCGTCCTTCAAGTTTTTGCGAGAGAACTTTCATTGCGTTTCACCTACCTCTCCTTGCAGTTGCTATTGCTGCTCCCATCGTTGTTACATACTCTTTTAAATGTGAATGTGATTTATTCTAAGTAAAATATTCTCCATTCTCCATTCTCCATCACCAAAAAAAGTGTCACACTCCTTTTATGGAGAATTGCTCCCATTGGCTCCTACTTTCATTGAGCCATTTCTCAATCTTCACAAAAATCTCACTTCAAACCAACCGTGACTACCCCTACTGAACGTAAGAAAATAAAAGCAAAGGAAATGAGAATGAGAAAAGAGGAAGGGAAATGAGAAAGATGATAGAGAAAAAGAAGCGAAAAAGATGACTTAGAAAAAGAAGCAAAAAAGATGACTACAAAAAAGAAGCGAAAAAGATGACTACAAAAACAAAGCGAAAAAGGTGACTACGAAAACAAAGCGAAAAAGATGACTACGAAAACAAAGCGAAAAAGATGATTACGAAAACAAAGCGAAAAAGATGACTACGAAAACAAAGCGAAAAAGATGACTACAAAAACAAAGCGAAAAAGAGGACTTAGAAAATGAAGCGAAAAAGAGGAGGAGAGAAAGAAGGGAAAAAGAGAACTCAGAAAAAGAAGCGAGAAAGGCTACAGAGGGAAAAGGAAACCATGAAGCGGGAAAGAATAGAACGGATCGAGTACATGAAACCAATGAGAAAAAAATAGAAATGGCGCGGCGGGAAATCAAAGTAGGCGCTCCCGCTCTTTTCAGCCAACGGCCTTGTCTCTCTCCAGATTTGCGCGCCTTACTATCTACCCTAACTTACGCATACAGTTCCCGCCAATTTCCACCGGCGGATTCAGAGCACGTTGCCGGGCATTCGACTGTTCAGCAGCTTGAGCTCCGTTTGTGCACCTCGATTGAGCTTTCTTCGATCTTTTGCAGCCTTTAGTTTTCATCACTGCAGACAGTCCAGTAGATTTTGCAGAGGAGCATTTCTTTCAGATCTTACTGTGGAGTTTGCCGTGATTTCGAAGCTTTGAAGTGGTTTAGGGATTAGACAGGGATTGAGTTCTTCATAGAGACAGTAGTTGGATCCGTAGGTTCTAGAACTCAGATGTTGCAAGATCACTTCTGTCGCAAGTGTAATTAGGAGGCACCAGAACTGGAGCGTTAAGGAGCTTAGAATCTTTGCAATTATGGTGATATCGGCGGAAAGAGAGAGGTCGAGACAAGCGAAGGCTGAGAGGGAAGCGGAGAAGGAGCGGATCCGAGCCGCAAAAGAGGCAGCACGGGCTGAGAAGGAACTGAAGCGGCGGCAAGAGGTGGCCGAGAGAGAGCAGAAGAAGAAAGAGCGGGAGGCGCTTGAGACCGAGAGAGAGCTGAAGAAGAGAGAGAAGGAGGCAAGAAAGCAGCAGGATGAGGCCGAGAAGGAGCTGAGAAGGAGAGAGAAAGAGGCTGTAGAAGCAGAGAGAGAGAACAAGAGGAAAGAGAGAGAGCTGAAGAAGCAGCAGGATGAAGCCGAGAGGGAGCAAAAGAAGAGAGAGAAGGAGGCCGCGGAACGGAAGAAACAACTGCTTCTTCAGAAACAAGCGACGATCATGGATAGGTTCGTTCGTCGTAAGGAGACAGATGCTCTCTCACTTCAGGGGAAACGGTTTGCGGAAGAGTATGGCTTGTCGACGCCTCTTGACTCGCAGGAGAGCAATTTAACCTCGGACATAGCGACGGCAGATGTGATGTTGCGAGTGGATGAGGAATTGAGGTCGACTTGCATCAAGAGCGAAGACGAGCTCCTGCGTAATCATCTGATCTCGTGGCAAGAGAAAAGGAAACGCAGGCCCGCAGAACCGTGTCGGCGATGGGGAGTCCGACTGACTCGTAAGGTCGCATTGTTCCCGGATCTACGGCTGCAAGGTGCTGGTATGAGCGGCTGTCGAAAGACCGATGCTATTGCAAATGCAGGGAGCTTCTCTACCTCGGAAGCGCAGGCAACAACTTTGAAACGAAGTAGGGAAGATGATGGAAGCCTTGATGACAGCACTGTCGTGCTGGACGATGATGCGGATGCAGCCTGCAGTCCTCCCAGGAAGAAGCTCTGTACTTCAAGGTGGAAATTGCTGCAGTTCGACAAGAGCCACCGGCCAGCTTACTATGGCACTTTTTCGAAGATGAGTTCAACTGTTAAACCTCGCCATCCTCTAAAGAAAGATCCATCGCTGGATTATGATGTCGAGAGTGACGAGGAATGGGAAGAAGAAGATCCTGGAGAGAGCCTTTCTGATTGTGAGGACAAAGAGGATGAATCGGAGAAAGTTGAACCTGAATTGGACGAGGACGCTGCCGATGGTTTTGTCGTCCCTGATGGATACCTTTCGGAGAATGAAGGAGTGCACTTAGAGGAAGCGGACATGGAGGACATCCAGAAGGCCAAAGAATCCTCGTCTTCGGGTGATTGTGTAACGGTTGTCGAGAGCTCGGGGTCTATGGATCAAATGGTGCGGAAACATCAACATCTTTTAAAGCTTCTTGACAATGTGACCAAGCATGCTTTGCAACGAAATCGGCCTTTCTTAGTATCAGATTTGGTGCAACATTCCGGGGAGAAGAATGCAAATGTGGAGAATCAGACCGAAAGGTTGTGCTTTCAAGCTCTTCGGATGTGCGTTGTCGCTCCGAATATTCTTGTCGGGCCAGCAGCCATAGAGACATAGCTAGAAAGGCAAGGATGCGTATCACAGAACAGCAGACAATGCAGGAATTATGAAAGAGTTCCAGCTTAAGTAACTCTTGGAAAATGCATGCGACGAATACCTAAACCGCCATCACTCGGTATTGATTACCATTGAGGTTGGAACCTCTCATCTCATAATTTTACGATCCTTGAAGGTCGGTACCACATTAGGTTGCATGTTGGGCTAGCCGAACGATGTCGATCCATCCTGTTGCTGTATCTGGTGCTAGTTGTGAAGATTCCCGAGCCATCGGTGAATGCAGACCTGCTGGTCTGCAATGCCCTAATTGATTACGGCGACTGAAACTCGGTGACAGCATTTTGGTGCAATTCGATGTCTGCTCTCCGATTGCGGCAGCCTAAGGAGCAGCATGGACTGGGAATGTTGGAAGATTGTATTCGTGAATATTCGAGTTGATATGCGAGGCATAGGTTTGCATTCCACTACCTGATGAATTCTTTTTGCGCAAACCCACTGCCGTCACCCGTGCTTAAGATTTTTTGGTGCACATCGTTGCCGTCATGCCAAGCCAAGGACTTTTTGGGATTGGTTACAAATTTCTTCAGTCATTGCGCATACTACCAGATGTAAACCATTTTGGATAGTGTAAATCCAAGTATCACTTCTAATTGTGGTTTCCCGCACTAGTGAAGATCACTACTTTCTTGCGTACCAAGCCGTTGGGCATTGTATTTGAAGCTGTGTGCACTAGATCCTCAGATTTTTTTTTTTCCAACCTGACGAGTTCTGCAGTTTGTCAGTCACTTAATAAACTCGGCCAATATCCCCCAGATCCTGATACTGTGATGACTGATGAATGGACTAAAATGCTCTTTGGATGAATTCTAATTCTATTAGGGTTATATATCTTATTTGTTCAACCATAGAGGTTTTGTGTGATATTTTAAAGTGCATATTACTTGATGTAACTTTCTGCGCATTTATCTCATTGTTGTAATGTGAGTGTGGTCGCATTGCAAAATTCTCGCAGGGTGGATTTTGAGTTGTGCTATGGGTCTGAATTTTTAGGGCGAATTCAGGATTGTGTGCAGACGAGACATAGTTCTGCGATTTGCATCGATTTGTATCGGGAGCCTTTTCGGTGAATTCTACCCTTGCGTACAACATTAGAGTCACCTATTTTTAATGGAAGAGCACTAGATACATTTTGTAAGAAATGTCATCGATTCTATCACAGTCAAATGTGTTTGTACATGATAGTGTGTGTAGTGGCATCATTTATGGTATCAGGAGGAGAGAACCTCGCCCAATTCCAGTTCCATTTGCTGGCCCTCTACCGCAGGGAGAAGGCTTTGCATCGAGAGATGCTACCCTGAGGAGGCTGAGGAAGTTTGAAAAGGTTATCTTACTTAAAAACGGTTACAAGGATAGAGCTTCTCACAGTATGCTTGATTTTCAAATACTAGGTATCAGAATTGAAATAAGTGTTACGGTTTTCAATGTAATTTAAGTTTTCAAAGTGAGAAATGGAAGTTAAAGAGTCTTGGGACAAGCTAACCCTAAACTGCCTAACTTTAGCTGGATTTCCAAAGAATAAAAAAACGCTACACGTGCATGTAAAAAAATCCGAAAAAAATGGAGAATTGAGGAAGAAATTTTACCTCAAAAATCCGAAAAAAATGGAGAATTGAGGAAGAAATTTTACCTCAAAAATGACAAATCACACCTTGCTATTTCCTCTTTTGTAGCTTGTCACTCCTTAGCTATCTAGAGCATACACCTATTGTTGTGGCAACAACATCTCCACTGTTCAAATTGCAACCTCCAATTTACTCCATTGTAAAAATTGCAAATTGAGGTTAGTGGAGGGGTTAGTTGCACAAGCCGTATAGTGGTTTACTTGTTGAGGTGTTGATCCTTGTTGCAAACTTGCAGCGACACAATGCCCCCTTTGGTTCTCTCATTCATGGTGATCATTGCCAAATTGTGAAGTTCTTTACTTGTGTACTTGTTGTGCACAAAATTGTGCAACTAGGTGCTCAGTTGCTTGTTATTGTGCGGTTTAGGCTTGATTGCACAAAATGCACATTAGTGCGGTTGCAACAAAGGTTAAGCATGCTCAGCAATTCTAAAGTTGAATCTTAACTTCAGCAACCTCCACTAGATTTTAATTGAACTTACAAGGAAAGCTAGAGCATGGAGTTTGAGGCAAGTGCAAGTTCAACTTTTTATTACTTATGTCAGTTCTAACCCATACTAAAGTGGCTTTTTTGTTATTATGCAAATCACTAATGTTGCATTTGAAATTTTGCACCACAATTGCCAATATTTTACATTTTCCAAGATTGGTTAGCCATTGCAACAAATTGATTAACAAAAAGCAACCATCAATACACTCCACAGATTCCTTCAAGGTTTGCGAGTTGCACTCTTCTTTAAAAAATTACATATCCAAAATTCTACATTTTTTTCCTTAAGTTATCTACTAAGCTTTTTATCATTCTCCTTCCATATTGCAGTAATAGCTCCTTTCTTCCTACAATTGTAGCCATTTGTCAAAAAACCTAAAACCAATTCCGAGAATGCTGCTTGGGACAATCAATGGGAGATAAAGTATTTTGTCCTATTCATAAACAAAAAATATATTTCAAGGGTTTATTGGAGTGTTAACAATTGGCAACCTACACACAAGGGTGGGATTGCAGGAAATCACAAAATGATATAAAACATAGGTACATTTTGAAAATATTACAAAATAGGTGTGCATCCATTATTGCAAATAGGAGCACACTCACCATAGCCAATCCAATTGTTCATTGTTCATCACTCAACATTTGGCACCCCCAAGAATCCTTAACCAAAACAAAGTTCACATGTGTGGGTGTTTATGTTCATTTTTCTTGCACTTTCTAAAATAGGCAATTGTACAAATCATTTCTATGCAACTCTAAGAGCAAACCTCATTTTGTCCCCTCATTAGCTAAGGATAACAGTTATATTGTGGTTGGGCCTTTGTTAGTAATTATTTTTAATTGTACCTCTACTTATAAACAACTGAAGAATTTGCACTTCAAGTAAATTTTTGAGGCACACTAACAAAATACTTTGTTGTAGTATAGAAAGAGTTAGTGTTATGTTTGTTACAATATTTAAATATTGTCTCAAATATTGTAGCTGCCATCATGGTTTTGATAAACTTTTTGAACCATTTGATTGTACAAGTATGTGCTATAAAGAAGTCAGGATAACTATAAAAACATAAGGGTTATAAAGATAAGGTACACCCAAAAAAAACACAAGGGATCCCTCATCTTTCAATCTTGCAAGATTCCCTTGCTATTCACACAAAATCTCATGTCCTCAACTCAAATAGAATCTTGCTATTGTCAACTTGTTTGAGAGCTTCTTTAGCTTTGTAAATAAAAGTTGTAATGAGGTGATGAACAATTGTTTCAACAATCAAGTGATTAAAATCATAAAGAGATTGTGTGATCATGCATTTCAATTATAGAATGTGATGGATGTTGTATTATAGAGGTTGTGTTGCTAAGTTGCTACTCAAGGGGCAACAAAAGGTGTGGTCATAATTCTACTTGAAAAATGAGGAGAGGAGGCATGTCATGCCTTAAACCTAATTAATTTGAAATTTATCCAAATAATTGTGGAGGGGTCTCACACAAATAAAACTTTTGCATTTTTTGAAATAACATGTGCAAAGAGACTTTTTAAACATATGCAAGTAGGCAAATCAAGAACAACTCACTTTTGCATTTACTTGCTTAGAGTACATTTGTATTAGAGACCAACCAAAAAGATCCACTTGTGTCTTTGAAATCTTTTTACTCACTCAATTCTTTATCAAATTGAAATCTAATTACATATTCTAAAAGCTAATATAGGGAGATAAAAGAATTAGGAGTGAGGTGTATTGAGCAAGAGGATGAAATAGTGATTAATAAAATGTTCAAGTCATAGTATAAACATTATTAAATGCACCGCAAGGCCACCACCAATCCACTAGTAGTCTATCAACAACCTATTCCCAATTACAAGATGCTTGTTTGAGTTGAAGGACTTTCACATTCTAAAAGCAATTTAAACATAAAAACATTGATGATTATGGCATTTTCATTGAAGAATTGTGAGTTTAATCCTTAAACAACTTGCTTGCTACAATGTTGCTATAGTGGTGTGACAAACTGCCCACACAATTTAATGTTGTTATTAAAAATTGCAAAAGGTGGCATGCAATGTTACCTTCATGATAATTGTAAGAAAGGCAACTTGGGACCTAACATTGTTTTTATGAATCTTCTCACAAGTTGGGATACCTAAAAAATCGAGCACGTTTGGTGAGATTATTTTTTTGCTGTCCACGATGAACCATGTCTTCATAATAACTTGAAAAAAATCAGATGACAACTAGCTTTCCTACATCCAACAAACTTTTTATTTGTCATCCATTGGACAAAAACATGCGCATTGGCGTTTAAGGAGTAAAGCTAAGCTTAACAAAGGTTGCAAACATGAACCGCTTACTGGAACAATTATTTGCACTTCATATAAAAATGCCTTTTATCTATCCTCCTTCCTTAGATTTCAGAACCTATGTAACATTCAAAATACATATGAATTAGTTTTAAATTTGGTGAAGAGTCAATTGTGTGGGAAGGGCATGAGTGACGAGTGGATCCTTTGGCTAGGCAGCTATTTTAAATGAGCCAGGTTCAAAGAACTACTGTTTGGTTGATACTAAGAGTGGATATTCCTTGTAAGTATTGAATCGCGTGCAATTTTGGGCTGCGCTGCATAAGAGTAAAGCACTGGACATGCTAAAGAGTGATTTGCATGGACCTGTCTTACGAGGGTGTGATCATGTCGTAAGCTATATTATGCTCCTCAGAATAAGCATATCGTTTAAACATATCGACCTCCAACACAAAAGAAATCTCCATACTACATCTTTTGCACAAGAGTAAGCTGATCTCACGACGGTATTTAATAAGAAGTCCACCAAGCCATCCATCATGGGTGTACATGCACATGGTTTTGGATCCCAGAAGAACGAATGAAATTGAGCTCTTCAACATCACCACGGTGAATATGGGCACACTTTGCCGAAACAAGGTTCTCCCCTGAGGAGGTTTAGGCTTTTAAGCGTTCAGATCTACATTTTTGGGTCGTCATCGTGTAGCAGATGCTAGATGACTACGCTGCTAAGTGTCAGTCTCACAGCAGTTAGTGAACAAAGCTGCTCCTAACAAAAGAACAGTCTCACAGGATGCATCTGTCTGTAGTGGCAAATGAGTCTATTCCTAAAGCTAAGAGCAAAACGTTAATATTCTGGAGGCCTGTATTACCTGGTGAAAGCCCAAGGAATGGTGTTAAGATTCATTGGCTTTGTGGACAGAGAAGCAGGTATTTTCAAAGACCTTGGCCGCTTCTGATATTCATAAAGACTCTTCCCACGAGCTTAATTTTATAAAATAATAGCCGATACGAATCCCAGAAATCATTTGTCTGCCAACCATCCATCTGTTACATTTGGACATCTTTTGGCTCCTCAGCATCTTCGATGCTAGCAAGGAACTCGTCGCTGAATATTCGCACCGTAGGACTATCTGAAGCTTTTGTCTTCTTCTCCAGCAAACGCTCTAAGATTGGAACAGTGTGGCGGTGACCGGTATGACGCGAGCAAAACTCAGCTTCCAATATTTTTCTGTTTTGTGGGGATATATCACCGTGCGTTCCCTAAGATATAATAACAAACCAGTACAGGATCGCATGAAGTTAGAAAATGGAAGTGCTGTAACTAGTTTCAGCTATAAACAGAAACCTATTACTTCCAAGTCGTCTGAAACGTGCCCATTAAACTAGAGAAGCCATGTCTCGCCAATTGAAAGAACACATAAAAAAAAATTTAAAACGAGGAGGCATTTTCTGTCAGATTTTGACAATGAACTGCTCTGTGAAAGAAAAAGTGGTAGAAGGGCAGGTTAAACGAAGCGATGCTTTGAATGCCAATCTCATTACTCATCAAATATTTCTAAAAGAGTGACAAAGAACGTAGGCTTACAGAGCGGGTAACTCTATCACAAGCAGCATGGTACATAAGTATTCCGGCAGCAACCGAGACGTTAAATGACTCCACCATGCCCGCCATAGGAATGCAACAACGGATATCAGATTGTCTTATTGCTTCCTCACTTGCACCCCTGCAGGAAGGAACGGCCTTTGTGTTCACATAAATAGCTTCAAAGTCATAGTCGACAACATGCACTCGCTACTTGAAGAGAAAATGCTGCACACTCCTACACAAAGAAATGTTAACTTCGATGATGTACTATTCAACAAGGACATGCAAGAACGGGCTATTGACAGATTGAGCATGATTTACGGGTAACAATTCAAATCACGTGTCTCCTATCCTAGGACCTAGGTACTTCACAGGAAATTTTCAGAGAATTCTTCAGACTCACTTGCACTCGCTACCCAGAAAAACAGCTGTTGGTACTGTCCAGTCCATGTCCTGAATTGAAACCTGTCAGGCACCAACTACAATCAGAATAGCAATAAAGAGCATACAAATACGAATGAATGGCTTTGAAAAAGTCGGCAGAGACACTGTAGACATAGTTTAGAGTTTCATTGAAACTAACTGTGTCAGGGGCGATATGTGTAACAGCAATACGATAGCCCCGTTTTCGTAAAGCGGCGATGCAGTCACTTGAACTCTCCCACATTTCTGCATCCAACCACTGTTCTGTACACCTACTCACTTTCCGGTTCTTCTTATATCTGCCAAATATCCCAGTCGGAGTCACATTAAGAGCAGCACAAGCACTCCAAAATCGTGTAAACAGGATTGTCAACTGTTCAAAGCGACTCGCGAGTCCAGGATACTCGTAGATCTGAAATGAGGAAATTACTACTGGGATGACGAGGACAGAATAGTAGAGGCAATAGTGTCTCAATCTTACTTGCTGAATGCGTAAGTTTATCATCAAAAGCAGCACACAAACAAACAATATGAGTCCCTACAATTCATCTTCAAACATACTATGACATTTTCTAAAGCAGCATCCATTTAGAGCCAATCGTTACGCAGGCTTCTCCATTTTATCACAAAAACATACCAAAATTTAGGAATTTGAAAGAATGCAGAGTAATAAACTTACTTCTTCTTAGGCTCATTACTTATAACATGAACGGATTGATATCCCAGGGCATCAGCTGAGCGGAAGACAGCAGAGATGTTGCCAAGTTCCAACAGCCCCTCAACCGCAATACATACAGAATATGTGCGGTTTGCAATAACTTCCTTAATTCTTTGCTTACGTTCATCAGCTAGGAATGAAGAAAGCACTGAGATGACTTCAGAACTTGTCAGAGTCTTCTCATCGACCTTGAAACAGTCATCATATGGGAACCACCGCCGCATACTCTCAGTTGTGGACAAACTTGAGTTCTCTGATGTACTCATCTTTTGGGAACTGGCTAAGCCATCTGCCACTCCGTCGTACTGGAAAACTACATTCTCTTGGTTCACGTCCTCATCTAAAAGCTACAAAAATCAAGTGCAGAAAACTTTTAGTTACTTACAAGCGATCAACTCTTGTAAGTGTATCAAAACCGAGAGCCAACTTACCTCCGACATACTTGATACACTAACGTGACAGTGCGCATACGCTGAGAACTTGAACCTCAATAGCAATTCTTAAAGAGCTAAACCTTCGAGGATTGTTAGGCACAGCACCAAAAGCAACTGGTCATGGACTGAAGAAACAAATCTTCAGAGAGAATGCATCAATAAACACATTCTGGCAAACTATCAATTGTCCGGCTAAAGAATGCCAAAAAAGGAGTAAGACCTTCATGACGAACGATGCTGGTCTCATAAGGAAGAGCAGTACTTGCTGCTTCCGAAAGGGAGGAAGCGCCTGTTGATGCCAGCTGGTGCTCTTCACCAAGAGCTAACACTCGAAAGAGGTATCCCTCTGACATGCATAGAACTGGCACTCTAAATGCATCAAAACTTGAACAAATATAGCATAATGATACTACGGTATGCAAAACGCTAAGAATTACATCAGCAGAAAGACTAGAAAATACTTAACATGCAAAAATTCAGACATGTCAAAGAAATCCAGCTGAAAAATCGATGCAAATCAAAGGCAATTTGCCTGGTGTAATTTTGCTGTGCATCCTAAATTATTAGTTCCCGACCGAGCATTGCATCCTGAAAAGGAGATTCACAACAATGGATTCCAAGCAGATGCAAATTCAAACGACAGCAACATCGTGTCACTCAAGAGTCTCTCAAAAATGTTACCACCTCACCACAACTGAAACCGAGCCTCCTCTAACCGCATCACAAAATATATTCCAAAACACCTTATCTCACAAAGACTCCACGTTTCAAATGCGAAAAGCAGAGGCAATTTTTCCGGTATAATCTTCCTTCACATTCTTAATCTGTGGCACCAAATCTGAAAGTATATCGAGTCAGGATCATGAATAAGAGATTCACAAAAACATATAACAAGCTTTAACTTGAAATGCAAATTCAAACGACAGCAACATCGTGTCACTCAACTCTCACAACAATGTTACCATCTCACCGCAAATGAAATCACTCCTCTAACAGCATCACAAAAATAAAATTCCAAAACACCTTATCTCACAAAGACTCCACGTTCAAATGCGAAAAGCAGAGGCAATTTTTCCGGTATAATCTTCCTTCACATTCTTAATCCGTGGCACCAAATCTGAAAGTATATCGAGTCAAGATCATGCATAAGAGATTCACAAAAACATATTACAAACTTTAACTTGAAATGCAGAGTTTAAACGATGGCAATATTATGTCACTGAACTCTCACAGTAATGTTACCGTCTCACCGCAAATGAAATCGAGCCTACTCCAAAAAGAAAATTATCATTTACCTAGGCTCACAGAAACGACACGATTCAGCTGCGACAAACAGCTCCAGTGTGAACTCGACAGGAACCTGCCCACAGTCTCGCAAAAGTTGTTTAAATTCAAAAGTGTGAAGGAGCAAGAGTATTGCGTACCGCAGCAAAGAAAATTTATCAAATCCCCTGGCGAGACAGACTCCGCTAATTGCACTGAAAACGCACTTTGCAGCGGCGGCTAGTATTTGATTATGCGCCACTAAGCTTATGCTAATTGACCCTCACTCCCTCCCTCACTGGCACTGGTCGGAGTGTAGGTTAATATGACAACGAACGCGGACGAGCTGGTGGACACTTTTGGACGAAGAGACACGACGACGAACGAGGTATTCAAACTCAGTCGCCTTCCGTTGGAGAAGACGAACGTCGGAGCCGACGTCTTCTTGTAGCAGTCTTTGTCACATTTCGTTTGAACGAAAGTTTGCTCGAGGTCAGCTGCTGAATGTAGTTATCAGATAACCGGGCCAACCTGTGTATTGGCATGTCGGATATCGCACATAACCGGCTGTTTGCAAAAGAGTTAGGGCCAGTTTCTATTGGAGACTGGAACTGGAAGCCCATCCAGGTTGATCACAGGCAGAAAAAAAAAAAAAACTCTAAAATCTCGATAAGACATATATTTTTGAAAACAAGCTTGGGTCTAGAAGGTCTAAGAATGCTAGTCAACTTTTGCAAAGTTGGAGGTTATAGGTCTAGGCCTGTACACCTCCAATCCCCAATGAAAACCATCTTTTATGAGGTATGATACCCTCAAGCTTGTGTCAATCTATATTACATAGGAACCTTTTATGAAGGATGTCAAAGGTGATTCATATCCATCAACAAAATTGAATTTAAATGAGTTCAATTTATTTATGTATTTATTATTAATTTGGATTTGTGTGGAGAAATTGGAAATTTATAATATATATATTTGGAGCTTCTATATGCCCAATAGCAATTAAAGTCTTTAGTTCAAGTGTCACATCTTTTCATTTGTACAGTGGGGTAGAATAAGTTTCTGTCCTCATTCTACTATTCAAAGGACTTAGCATTTTATAGAATGCAATTGGTCTTATTGTATCTTGTATCACTAAGCTTTAATTCCTACACAATCCTAATCAAGCATACCAAATTTGAGTTCCAAAAGATCAAAATCCTATTTTTGGTGAATTATTTTAGGTAAAATTCATGGTTTTCTATGATAATTGATTAAAAAACATTAGTGATGAATTTTTTAGGTTTGATTGCATGGGTATGGAGGAAACATCCATAAGCTCATCTTTCCTTGTAACAAGAATCTTAAAAAAGTTTCAAATTTCCTTCTAGATTTTAGTGTTGAGGTGATCATGACCAAATTGAGTAAAATTAATATTTTTATTTTTTAATTAGCTTTTGACAAAGTAAACATATCATCATGCTCAAAGGTACAAACTTAATCTTAGTGTATGAGTCAATTAGCAAATCTAATTACTATAAAGAAATATCTATTTTACTAAATTTGGTCATGATCACCCCAACACTAAAATCTCTATAGAAGGAAATTTGAAACTTTTTAAAGATTCTTGTTGGAAGGAAAGATGTGCTTATGGATGTTTCCTACATACTCATGCAATCAAATCTCAAAAATTCATCACCAATGTTGTTTAATCAATTATCATATAAAACCATGAATTTTACCTAAAATAATTCACCAAAAATAGGATTTTGATCTTTTGGAACTCAAATTTGGTATGCTTGATTAGGATTGTGTAGGAATTAAAGCTTAGTGATACAAGATATAATAAGACCAATTGCATTCTATAAAATGCTAAGTCCTTTGAATAGTAGACTGAGGAGGACAAAAACTTATTCTACCCCGCTGTATGGAATAATAATAATCAACTACTGCAAAAGTTAAAGTAGAGAGCAAAAACAATTTACGTTAATTATTTAAGTACCAACTTTGAGTGTACATATGCTTCCTTTATGATAAAAAATGATATAAAAAAGAATTGTGCACTCTAGTTCTTTGAATAAAGAAGGATTTTTATTTTGACGTGATTTTATTATTTCAAAATGTATTCTAAAGTATGAGCACTTATTATTGCTACTTATTGCAATTAAGAAAAAACTAAATGGAACCCAAATCAAGGATTATTATGTGTTTCATTAGAAATTAAAGTAATGGCCTCTTGAATTAGATAAAGAGCGTTTTGATTTTACATTGAATAATATTTGTTTTGGAGGATCATCGGAGTAAATACTACTCATTTTTACTACTCACTTATTTTCAAGTGTCAAAAAGATCAAGGAGCCTATAGCTTTGGCATAAATAAGTAGCTCACTGCAAAACATTTCATCTAGACCTTGATTTGTACATTCTAAATTTGTATCACTAAGACCCATATCCTTGGAGATGTCATATGTATACAATGCCAAAGTTAATTCTTGAATTGTATCCTAAAAGTAAACAAATTTGTCAAGAGCAAGAGTATTGTATTAAAAAATGCTACAATGCCTCTTGTAGGACATAGTTACATTACATACTAAACAAGCAACTACACTACAAGAGGCTCTATTTTGTAACTCTAGCTTGGTTCTTGAGAAAAGTATCTACTCAAACTCCTTGAGGTAGCTCTTTCTAATGCAAAGCTTCTTCCCTTGCAATTGACAACCAACAAAGTTGCAGTATAGCACACTTGTTCTTTATTAGTTTTGGATTATGGGAGAGGAGGCATTGCATAAAAAGAAACTACCTCAAGTAAATTTGAGTAGGCATCTTATTCAAAAAGCAAGTCACTCCTACAGAACTTCTCAATGAGGGCTACAATGAATTAACCCCATCATTGCCCTCCACTTGGACAAATGGGACCAAAAGCTTGGCCAATAGCTTAATGTTTTTGGAGCCATGGTGAAAAAGCTCCACTTTGTATATTTTAAAATTGTGATAGTTTGAAAACTTACCACCAATAGATTCAATTTGGGAATTTTGAGTCTAGAGACCCTAGTTTACTCTAAGAATCTAAGAAGGGAACAAAATGACCAATTCCAAAATAGACTTAGATTTTTACTTTCACCATTGTTTGTAAAAATTCTTTTTTCTTTTTTACCCTATCTCAAAAACAAGAATGTGCAATAAATAGATCCTAGCTCCATTCATCCAAGCAAAGGCAACCAGGGGTTAGTTCACCATGGCCTTCAATGAGTAGGTACTTCTTGTACTTTGCAAGATAAAGAAGAGAGAACCACCACGCTTTAGTTTTACTCCAAAAGATCTCAAAGTTTTGTTTAAAACTAGTATAATACAAGGTAATTTTCTTGTATTTGAAATGCATCCACATCTTTACTACAATACATTTGAAATTAACAAAAAAAAAAGCCAAAATATAGATCAGCAAGATTTTGGTGAGCTATGTAAGATCCCAAAATAAAAAATAAAACTTCTAGTTATTAGCAAATGCCGATTATACAGCAACGTATCTACTTTCCCCATGGGACGTTTAGGGGTTATAGGGCTCAAACAGACCAATCACAATTTTTTTCTGGTTTCGGCCAGATGAGGATTCCTTCAGTTCTGATAGCCTGGTGTTATGGAATCCGAGCCTCGTTGAGCATCCGGGACCTTTTTCCGGGCTCCAAGGCTGCCATGACGGCAAACACCCCAGCCTCACAAATCCAGTCACCATTCCACGTCGGACGCCCTGAGCCGTCGAATGGCCCCGGGCGCCAGATGGGCAGAGCCCGAGGGGTGAGAGAGACGAGGGCGACGATAGCGTTATCTCCATTCTGAGGTCGCCGGAGGAGCGAGCGGAAGCCCCATCAGATAAGCGCCTTGTCTCTCCCTCCTGGCGCTCCACTCGCACTCCCGGACTCTGAACGTCTGACCGCATCGTCGGAGACACCCCACTGCAGCTGAGCGACAGCCATGGCTGCTACCGCGTTCACCGCGGCCTCTGCACCCAGCACTGCGTCCCTGAAGGTACTCATCCTCTGCATTCTTCTCGCATGTGGCAACTTTGGTCTCTGCAAATCTATTCAATGGAATGGTCGCATAATTTGTGTTGGATTGGATACTGAAATGCTGGTAGTGAGGAGAATTGAGAAGCTATGGAAATGCGCATTCAACATTCTACAATCCAATTGATTGGACGAGGACGATGCGATGTTGTGGAGGTCGCTCTGCAGCACGCCGGTCTTGAATGTGCAGCAATTTGTGAATTGTAATTCGGAACGGTCGTAGTTGAGGGTGAGGGTGAGAGAATTGGAGGTGGAGATGGTGAATGTGGGCAACTAGGAGTAGTACCGTGAGGTGCTACCAGCTTGGGAGCGAACGCTCCTTGCAAAATTGGACATGCCCGTTTGGAGCAGCAACGAAGTTATCAGTTGGTGTGGATTTGGGAGGGGCGGAGAGTTGGAGTGACAATGTGGATCCGTGTGTGCAGGTGGCGGGGTCGAATGGATTCTCGGAATTCAGTGGCATGAAGAGCAGCAACGCTGTGACGTTCGGCAAGCGTTCCGATGACCTGGCCATGACCGTGGCTGCGCAGACCGCTGTGGTACGTTGTATTCCCAGTTGCCTCCAGTAGGGTGTTTCATGGGGCACGGACCCCCCGCATTGTGCAATGGGATAGCTGGGGGCATCCAAATTTCATGCCTGCACTGTGAATTGATGGATATGGTGATTTTGGTGTTAGTGACAAGGAGTGTGATTGGGCTGCAATGTGTTATGGTGGTTTAGGCTGCGAGCTCCGGAGCCACGAGGGCGGTGACGGAGGCGAAGATCAAGGTGGCCATCAACGGGTTTGGGCGTATTGGACGCAATTTCGTGCGATGCTGGCACGGGAGGGCGGACTCGCCTCTGGAGGTGGTGGTGATCAACGACACCGGCGGTGTGAAGCAGGCGGCGCACTTGCTGAAGTACGACTCGATGCTGGGCACATTCAATGCGGAAGTGAAGGTGTCTGGCAACGACGGCATCAGCGTGGACGGCAAGGTGATCAAGGTGGTGTCGGACAGGAACCCGTTGAACCTTCCGTGGGGGTACGTATCAGGCACATTATGTTGGCCTGGTGTAATTCTGAGGATGCAATTGCAGAGGAATGCCCACAGCGGACGCGGGTAACTTGTAGATGGTTGATTATGAGATAATCAATTGCGTGGGTGGAAGAATTGATTGCCTAACGTGTGCATGGGTGGCATTGCAGGGATATGGATATTGACCTCGTCATCGAGGGAACTGGAGTGTTCGTCGATGAGGCAGGTGCAGGCAAGCACATTCAAGCCGGAGCTAAGAAGGTGCTGATCACGGCTCCAGGAAAAGGACCAATCCCGACGTACGTGGTGGGCGTGAACGAGCAGGACTACAAGCACGAGGACAAGATCATCAGCAACGCGTCATGCACGACGAACTGCCTGGCGCCGTTCGTGAAGGTGCTGGACGAGAAGTTCGGGATCATCAAGGGCGTGATGACTACCACGCACTCGTACACGGGCGACCAGAGGCTGCTGGACGCGTCGCATCGCGACCTGAGGAGAGCGCGCGCGGCGGCGCTGAACATCGTGCCGACGTCGACGGGAGCGGCGAAGGCGGTGGCGCTGGTGCTGCCGAGGCTGAAGGGCAAGATCAACGGCATCGCGCTGCGAGTACCGACGCCGAACGTGTCGGTGGTGGATCTGGTAGTGCAGGTGGAGAAGAAGACGTTCGCGGAGGAGGTGAACCAGGCGTTCAGAGATGCGGTGCAAACCCCGCAGCTGAAGGGGATTCTGGCGGTGTGCGACGAGCCACTGGTGTCGGTGGACTTCAGGTGCACGGACGTGTCGTCGACGGTGGATTCATCGTTGACGATGGTGATGGGAGATGACTACGTGAAGGTGGTGGCATGGTACGACAACGAGTGGGGATACTCGCAAAGGGTGGTGGACTTGGCCAACTTGGTGGCCGAGAAGTGGAAGTAGATTGTGACATGGCTTGTTCCTGGTGAAGGTTACGAATTGTTGCGTAGTGTTGGGGATCAGCGTACTTGGCTTGGAGCGGATGCTACTCCTTCCTTGTTAGGTTAACGTGTAAACTGCAGGGTCATTTCGGAACAGCTTTGGTTTAGGTAGGGATCAGTGTTGGATTTCCTTGCTGGGCTGGTCTCGCAGTTCTGCGTACCCATTCCCCGGATGGTGATCATGACATGAAACTGAGGCAATCTATTGACTTGTCGATCACTCTGTTGTTTCATTTTGTATTAATTCGTCGAGCTTAATGCATCCGCCATTTTGTGTACGGGAGTGACTATGGCAACTGGTTGTTGATTGGTTTGCACTTTGCTCTTTGAGTTATCACATCATGACCTGTTAACTAGACCTTTCGGGTCGTGTTTAAATCCGGAGAAAGTTGAAGCTGCAAAGGCAAGCACAACTTTCAGGTTTTAAAGCGGTTGATCATTGTAGCAGGCATCGATGATGTAAACCACGCAGTTATCAGCTGAGTATAATTCGAGAAATGGATGTTTGGCTTAGGAAATTCAGCCTGCACGGGATGCTATGATTTGGTGTTCAAATTCGTAATGAATGGTAGATGTAGTGATATATCGTGCGAATGTTCTCGTATGTTTCAGTTGTTACGACGTTCTCAAATCGTCTTCTCAGTAAGATCCTGATCCAGCTCAACAAGGGCTAATAGGCCGTTTCTAAGCTCGGTAGGTTTCCTAGCTGAATCTGTTTTTGTTAGTTCAGTGGATTAAGGACTGGCGTGTTGAAGTTTTTCTCGTTTTCTCATGCAAGAGCATCTGCATTGAGAAAAATCTGTTTTTTTCCGAGGTTTGGAAACCCCTGTCGTGTATATACATGATGACAATTTAGCGTAGCGATTCAAAGTTTCTATATATAAGCATGAGGCTGTAAAACCTCATACTGGTGGATGATAAAAGTTCCAACCTCAAGAGGACAGAGGTTCGGCATGATGAAAAAAACTGTGCATGAATGTGCTGCGTTGGATTTCTGGAATTTTTTTGGAATTATTAGGGGTTTCAAAGCTTGGTACATTTTTCTGCTAATATTTTTTTCTGTGTGGCCCATTTTCCGTAAGAGTATTTTTTTTAATTTCTTCCCAAGGTCTGAAGGCTTGTTTCTTTTGATGTTTTCTTTGATTTTCTCAGAAGACAATGTAACTTCCAAAGAGAAAATTTCCATTTACTTCTTCAAAAGATGGTGTCTTGAGAAAATTCTGGTTTTCTCAGGGGTTGAGACTTCCTAGTATTTGACTGTAAGGGATTGGGTGTGTTCTACTTTGGTAGCCTCTGCAAACCTGTTATGCTTGGGCATGTTCGAGTTCCTACAGACTTCATGGTAAATCATCATGATGGATATTCTCGACTTGAGTTTGAATGCAAGGAAACCTAATTGCTAGGTACAACTGGTGTAGTCACATCTCCTCCAACAATAAAACCTCTATGAAGAATGAGCAATTGTAAAGTGGAAGTAGGAGCCAATGAGAGCAGTTCTGAATGAGCAATTGTAAAGTGGAAGTAGGAGCCAATGAGAGCACTTCTCTATGGGGATGCTATTTCGTGAGTGGGGATCTGTGGGCCGTGAGACTAGATATTTTATCTACCTATAACCATGAACATAGGACCCTATGATTGTGCATTTTAAACTTTTATCTGTTAAAAAAATTTCTTTTTTCTTGTTTCTACATTGGTTTTGAGATCATAATTGATTTTTGCTCACAAAATCTTGACTCACTGCTCATTAGGCTACGCTCACAAAATAGCTTCGTCCAAAAGCAACATGAATAGATAGAATTTTCACATGCAAAAATTCATGCCCATTCTTTTCCTTTGAAGGTGAAGAAAAAAATGTCTCAATCTTCAAAAAATGAGACCTCCACAAATCAAGGAGAAAGTACCATGTCCCCATTCTTTGAAATTTGAGACTGAGATGAAGAAGGTGTGATAATCCCTAATGTCGAGTGACTTGGGTCTTTTTGAAGACTATTCTAAGACTTAGATATGTGCTCAAAGCCGATACTTCATCTTTTAATTTTAAAAACTTAAAAGTTTTTCCATGACAAAATTGTTTTGAAGACTTATGGATTTGCTAGCTCTAGACTATAGGGGAGGGGATGAGGCTTTGCATCAAGAAGATACTTTGGGGAAGTTTGGGCATGCACCAAGAAGATACTTTGGGGAAGTTTGGGCATGCACCAAGAAGATACTTTGGGGAAGTTTGGGCATGCATCTTACTTGAAAAACAAACCATGCTTCAGCATAAGAGCCTCATGCAGCATAGCTATTTATTTTTGTACAAGTTGGATTAAGCAGCGTTTGGCAAGCGAGAGAGACGATGTTCCTAATGATGTTCCCGTGGTCCTTGTTCCCACGAGATGAGGTTTTTTTGTTTTGTTTGGTTACAGTTTTTGGTGTTTGGACATACATGTCCATATGATTGAAATTGAGAAATTCAATTGGTCATTCAGATGGTAAATAAAAATAAAAGTCCAACCGTGGTTATATTTATTTAAAATTGGAGTCAATTTCAATGAACATTGAAAAGATAACCTGATGAAAAATTAATTGAGGTGTTTTGAAACCACCTAACTTTCAAAACACCAAAAAATAAGAGTGTTAAACATCAAAAAAGAAGAGTGTCCCAATGTGTGTGCACCTCAACATGCCATAAAAAACTTCTTCTTAAAGCGTAGCTAGAGCCTTAGATGGCTCGGATGGCGTGGACAATGTAGACTCAGCTGGCAGACCCTCAGTTGGTGGCTCCTCCGTGGCTGGCGGATCCTCCTTGGGTGGCGGCGGCGGATGAGGGCAAAATATAAATGGCCTGCAAAATTTAAATGGAGGAAATGGAGGTCTTGGAGGCCAACGAGGTTTTGGCGGCAATGCAAGTCTTGGTGGACATGGAGGCAACTCTAGATGTGGTGGTGCTGGAGGTTTTGGTGGAAAACCTAGAAACGGAGGATGAGGTGGAAAAGGTGAAAATGCTTGACATCAAAAAGGCCAAAATGAAAGTTGTGAAGGTTTTGGAGAATTACCTTTCACAATGCCAAGGCATGATATGAGAGCAATAGACAAAACCAAAACAAATTTCATGGAAGCCATGATGATGGATTGTGAATACAATTCACAATGCAACAACTAGCAAGGATCTACATACTCCTCTCCTCCAATACAATCCCTAGAATAAACAACTACACCACAAAAAAATTATATGTAATGAAGAACTTATACCTTTGTTTATGGTGACATTGCAATTAAAGAGTCAAAACTCAAAACACTAGAGTTTGACACACAAATACTTCACTTCAACTTGAGTTAAGTTCTTGTTCATTATTAGAAAGACTAAAAGTTGAGTTTGAATTGTCTTCTAGTATAATATGAGAGACTAGAAGTTGAAGTTAAGTTGTTTTGTTGTCATTATTTAAAGATCTTCAACTTCAATCCAAGTACACAATAGTGACTAAAATTAGAATCTTAAAATAAAAAGATAGGGAACATGAGCTACTTTTTAGAAAATCAAAGGAACAAATTCTTTACTTGTAGTTGATGAGAGGGAAACAATACTATGTGGTTATGTGAGTAAGTTGTAAAAAACACTCAATCTTTGTTGAACATGAGGACATTCTTTTTTTAGGGCACTTTGGTTCATTATCTAAATTCAAACTCCCACTTTGATTGAGTGTGACTTGTCAATGTAGTTTCCTTGATTTCCAAATATTAATAACTGAACTTTCATTTCTTTTTAAGATTTAGATGAGAACCTTTAAAGATTACTGTAGATACTTTTGATCATCTACGCATTTAGAGATTAATGTACAACTATGCATTATAAGCCTTGTTTCTACTCAATATATGCAATTTAATTATGTCACCATACTCTTGGATAATTTGGATGAGAAGTATTGTATTTTCTTGTTTTTAGTAAAGAATTTGTGGGAAATTGTTCTGTTAACTATATTAATTGAATGATTTTGATCTTGTATTTGACATGGACTCTGCAAAATAAATCAAAACCTCAAAAAAAATTGTTAAAGGAATTCTAATGAGAACCATTCATAATGCCTACTTGAAGAGACAAGAAAGACTTAACCTACTCCAAAGTTAAAGGAATCCTTTGTTTTGTATCTCAAGACAATCTTGTTTGTGAATCACAACTAATTGTTCCCAAGTAATGCATATAATCATTATGCATTAGAAGAAAAACTTGTCCTAAATAATTGGTTCACAACAACATCAAATGTCCTAAACAACTATAATTGAATTTTTGTATAGTTATTTAGGACATATACAATTGTTGACATTTACAATTGTTGTGAACCAATTATTTAAGACACATTTTCTTCTTATATAAGAAAAATTGGGTCAACTAATGACTAAACAATAATTAAAATGAGTCACTTTGGACAATTTTGCAATCACTATACACACAATTTTTCTTGCAATTAAAATTGCACTTATGTCATCAATCAAACAATCACCTTCTTGCAACAATAGATTCTCAAACTAGTTTCTAGCTCTTGACACGCAAATCTAATTTACATTGAAGTAAGATTGTTGTTGGCAAAGAGATAGTAATTTGAGAAGTACCAATAATTGTTACATGTCCAATTGCAAAATCTTTTCATTTTTCTGATAACGGTTTTCTTGCACTCCTACTCATACAAAGAATGAACTCTATACAACACTTGGGCATATTGCTAGTGAAAGTGTTCACGCTTTGGTAAAAAAATGTAGTTATTGGCCCACTTTCAGTGGCCAAGAATTTAATTATGTATCACATTCTAGAATTACATGCTTTAGGTAATCCTTATAAAGAACACACGTTCTTAGAAGAGTAAAAACAAGATAGCAAAAATAGGATTAGAAAGGGCAACCTTACTATTAACCTAAACATAAGTTACAAAAACTCAAAATTTTACATTATGTGCTAGTGTGAACTGTGAAGGCAGTGATTGAGAATTAGAACTTGTATAGGTGAAACGGTTTCAAGGAAAAAGAACTTGAGACCGGTTGTTGTTGTGCAAAGGGTTGGGGCCGCTGGGCACCATGCGGTTTGACTGAAACTGAGTAGATGCTGGTCTTGGAGGACGTCTTGCAGGAGTAATCCCAGGCTTGGCAGGGACTGGAGCAACTGGCTGGTGTCGGTTACTAGCAACAGTGGGGGTAGTACTGGAGAATGCCTTTTGTGGCAAGGTGGTCTTTCTCCTCCCTTTGCAAATGTCTTGTTGCCGCTCAAGCTCACCACGTTGAATCACCTCTCTTGTCGTGTGTTGTCTTTGACTCTCCACCATGCTCTCTGTAGCCTGACATTCAAGGAAGATGAAAGGATAAAACACTATGAAAATGTAATACACAATGTTTTATTTGCAAGTTCAAGAAACTAATTTCATTATAATGAGCAAGAGATGTGAAGTGCGTAGCGATTTATGAAATAAATCATGTTTAACCAATAAATGCCAAGGCCAAGATTTTTTGTCTAGTGTAGAACAAAAAACACTTTGCCTAATGGAAAAAAGTTTATCATTTGATTTTCTTTGGAAGCAATCATAAACACATGGTCCATAGTGGAAGGCAAGAAATCACCTCACCAAATACACTCATATTCTTAGGTAGCCCAATTTGTGAGAAGATTGAGAGTCATGGTGTTAGGTCCTATGCTGTCTTTTTTGCAATTTTCATGAGTTTAACATATGTTGTTGAATATTACAATTTTTAGAAACAGTATTACCATGGGTGAGCACTTGTCACAGTAACCAACTTGGCGTTTAGGGGTTACCATTGAAACTATGTGATGATATGGACAATAAGAGATTTTTTGCATATGAACAACTTAATTTATTATCTATACGGTTGAATTTTACCCACCTCCTAATTAAGTCTATTTTAAATGTGACTTTTTCATAAACTCAATGTTATTGTTTGAGAACTCTTGCTACTTTAAAATATGATAAAATTGCCTAATGTTAACACCTTGGTGGTTGCACAAAAGAGAATTGCACTTCCTATAAACATTGTCATTGAACTTATTTTGACGTACACATATGTAAGCATGTTTATTCTTTTTAGAGTCTAAAATCTTGGTGCCATAATGTTCTTTAACATAATGAAGTTAGTGTTATAAATGTGTACTTTTGCTTTTGTGTTCTTGCTTCAGTTAGAACCATCTAATTACAAAGAAATTTTGGTTTATAGAATAGTGAATCAAAAAATAAAAATAGAAAGAATAGTCATGTTCAACAAATTTATGAAAAAAGAAGGCATGTTACAGATGGTTAAACAAAAAACTCTCTAATGTGAATAATGTGAATAATGTGAATTATAGAGGAGATTGTTTTTGCTTTTTTTAGTTCTATTTTGATCTAATTGAGTTCCATGATCACTACAAGGATTGTAATCTTGACTATTGAAAGATGGTTACTTTAAAATTGTTTTTTTTGTTCAAGCATAGACACCTTCACTCATAATATGGCCATGTATTGTATGTAACTGCATCAATTTACACTTTTGACTTCTTTGGGATGCAAAAAATTAATATTGGAGCATTTCATACTTCTTATAATTGACTAGATGAAACAAGAAAGTAAATCTACCTTTAAGCACCAAGCTTGTAAAAATCCTCCAATCACTACTACAATCACAATTTTTTTCTTATCTTATAAGTAATCAACTAACAATAGGAATGGGTGGTTTGCAATTGGGTTGATTTTTTGGTATCTTTGGGTCATGATTCTTTGAAAAATAAAAGTAGGGTGTTCAATGAATTGGTTCATGTATTTAGGAAGGAACACCATATTTGTTAATTTGGGAAAACAGTACATTTTAGGACTTTCAAATTTTGAAGTGAAGGTTTTAGGTGATCACCTAAAACTTTCCTTAGGGTTTTTTTTGTACACATGTCCTCACCTGAGAGTAGGAATTTGCAAGGGAAAATTTATTAGTGGCTCAAACTAAATCTGATACTTTTGAATCTGGTAAAAGGTAACTTTTTGAGTTTAAGGTGGAGTACAAAGTGGGACACCCGTTTTTCCCAAATTAACTAATATGGTGTTAAGGGTATTTGTAGCTAACTGATTTCCTTGATTTGTTCCTCTTTTCAAAATCTGAACAATTAAATATGAAATATTTAGCATTTATAAAGAGTGACCAATTTAGAAACTTGGCCAACTTATAGATCTCAAATTTAGAGGACCCTCACAAAATCATAGCCTCTACTAAATAAAATCAATTGAATTTATGATAAAGTGAGAATGTGAGAATGACCATTTAAAGAATCTTGTTTAGGGTCCATTAAAGTATATGAAAGAAAGTCTCTTGTAAGTTGCTATCATTGACATTGAAGCTTTGTACCTACATTATATTTTATGACATTGTCACCATAAAATTCTTCAACAAAGTAAGTAAATGATTAAACATAACACTTCTTAGCAATGATACATGACAAGACAAAGCATACTTTTCTAGGAAGCAAAGTTTTCAACCCTCCAAGAGTCCCCTACAAAGTCTCTAAAGTGGTCTTACAACATGTACTTACTACAACAAACAAATCCCCTATTTTTGCTCACTCTTTGAATTCAATGCAATCATGAAAACTATACTATCATGTTACCCCTATTGGACAAAAACCATGAGTACAAATGTACAATAGGACTGTAAATTATGCTTTACTTTATTTGAATAGATGAGTGAAGTACTTGAATAGTGAGTAGTGAGTACATTTACATGTTTTATGAGTACAATGCCTTTTTGATTGTTTTGGGTTGTGCATGTGACTTAGGTTTTTCATACAAGATAGCAATGGGTATGAGTGCCCTTTTCTTGTACTCAGGCTAGCCAATTGATAGCTTGGTTTGTCAAACCTTAGGGAGACTTTTGGAGGGCTCAAAAATCTAACATGCCATGTTAGATTTTGAACCTTGATAACTAGAGAATGACATACTACTTGTCTATATTATAGTGTTCATTGTAGATTTTCCATCTAAATGAGAGAATAATGTTGACAATTCTTTCTCTTCCGAATGGATTCCAATGCATCATTTACAAAACAATTCTTGGACTTCTCTAAAAGAAGCCCTCAGGTGTGTGTATCTAACCATTTTTACTTAAGAAGTTAATCAGCACCTAAAGGAGGTCACTAGCTACCTTGTAAATTTTAGTAGCACTTGAGACAAAATGATATATTTGAGGAGCTTTCAACTCAATACAATGTACTCTGTATACTCTAATATCAATACAAAATGGATTTATCTAAGCATATTTCAAATATACTCTAGAATCAATGTTAACTTGAGTAGCACTGCAGATTTATGTGGACGGAAATATTCCAATTCTTTTTGCTATTAGGTTGTCAATAAGAGAATTGATATGTGCATACCGGAGTTGATATTTGCACACCCCATGGGAGGTAAATTGTAGATTTCTACTATCAAAAATCTGAATCTGAGAATTTTGAATTCAGATTTGGATTTAGAGACCATGGTTTATTCTAGAATCATTAAAGAGGTTGCATTTGAATGACACCCAATGAAAAAGCTTATCTTTTTTTACAAACAAAAGTAAAAGTAACACTTTTTCCCTAGCTAAACTTTTTCACTGAGTGTTGTTTAATTGCAACTTTTTTTATGGTTCTAGAGTAAGCCATGGTCTCTAAATTCAAATCTAAATTCAAAATTCTCAAATTCAGCTCTTTGATGGTAAAAATCTATAATTTACCTTGGAGGGGGTGTGCAAATATCAACAACGCATTATTTGTTATATTGGGAAAAACAAGTGTCCCATTTTGTACCCACCTTAAACCCAAATAGTTACCTTAAACCAGATTTGAAGGTATCAAATTTTGTTTGAGCCACTAAGATTTTTTCCCTCGCAAATTCCTCGCAAATTCCTCCTCTTAGGTGAGGCCACGTGGATCAGTTTTAGGAATACTCCTGAAAGTTAACTAAAACCTTCAAAAATCCAATAATCCCACTTTGTAAGCAAATTCCCAAATTAACTAATAGCCCGGTGTGCACATATCAATTCCCTTCAATAATTGCACCAGTGTAAGTAACCTCCTAAGATTCATAATAGACATTTTTCTAATATAGACGATGGTTAACCACTTGTGTACTACTCATAAAATTATGAATTTTCTAACTTTGTAAACATTTAAGATCTCTCCTTTATCTTCCTTGTATCTTCCAATATTTTGCATGAGTTTTTCCATGTTTTGCAAACCCATTTTTTTAATGAATTATTAGTTATAAACTTTGGATGGTCCATAAATTGTTAAATGTGGTTTATAATATTAGATAGTACTGTCAAATAGGATCTGAAACAAATGGGCCAAGAGCTGAGAAGGAAGATTTGTATGATAATTGTAGCAACATGCTGTCTAAATCCTATTTCTGTTAAAGTATTGAACAAAATAAGTTCACTTTGATTTTCTAAAATAATACTAAAGCATAGATGAGAACTAATGATTTATATCCAAAATATACATGAGCGTAGTACGAAGATGCGATTTCACCATAACAATTGTTTTGTCATTCACTGAACATTCTGAAACATGAAAATAAAAAGCTGGTCACTGCACATCTAGACTTGACAATAAAACGAAACGGGGACCGCCGCTATAGACTTTATTTTCTCGGCCAGTGCAGTGACTCCAGGCAGCTTAGAATCCGGCATCAAATTGCAAAATACTGCATCAAGAGACCAGGCTATTGAGTAAGATACCTTGACGAAGTTTTGCTGCGGAGCCAATTCCAAATCCTCGGGCTTGTGTCTCACTTCTGCAAAACCCAACCAATCTACTCTCAGCGGCTCTTGGAAGAGCAAATCTTCCTGCTGAAGGCATTCAAGAATCTAGTACCGGATCACCTCACTTGGTTGGGCCTCATTGAGAATCATCTCCTAGGTAAAAGTATTAAACTTTCTAAAGCATTCACAGCATAAATCAGATAATGCACCAGCTCTAGAACACGAGTAACCAGTTCCATTTCCTCACACTAAGGTAGTAGGCTCATAAACCGTTCGCACATTTTGAACCATCCAATAGCTTGTTGTGAAATGGTGCACTAGTGGTTCTTACATTGGCCTCTTACAACTCATTGATTGCATGGAAGAAAAGGTGTTTTTAATTGTAACAACCAATCATTCTCCTTGCTTTCTCAAATCTCTTCACAATTTGCAAGTGAACGGTTCTTGGAAGGTATAAGATTATTAATAGGTATCTATGACACATGCACTTTGAGAATTCATAAGCAACTCAAAAATGTTTCAAACAATATGAAATGAAACGACTTGTGTTGCATTCCGCATCTATTCCTCTTTGTCTGAAAAATGAACTAAAAATCCTCCCATCCACGGAAAACCATGAAAAAGAGGGATGAGCCCTTAGATGGGCGGTTTTCGAGCGTACTACCTTAAACAGAGCAAAAAGAATCTGGCAGCTTGATTTCCCAACACATCTTTCAACACATAGAAATGAGATAAAAATGGGATAAAACTGGGATTCCAAGGGCGTGACAGTACCTGATGCGGTTTGAAAAAGTGGCTGACTGAAGGTGATGAGCGCTACTAATGTGAGAACCAGCCACAATGCGAAGCTCCAACTCCACGCCATCTCCAGCACCGCACTCACAGAGTCACAGGTTCTCTCCTAAATCCAACCACACTAGTTTAGCTCGGCTGCAATAGTGACTATTACCAAAGGTTTTTGATCAACTCATGTAGACACGTTGCAACAGACTACTACTTACTAGGTAATGCTCGATTCGAGATGAACTCTAACAGAGTCCCAACCGAATCCGGAAGAGCTTAGCTATGGAAGCTAGCGAGACGACAGCAGATTGGATCCTGTGTGCAACTGTGCATTGGCTGGAACAGGAGGAATTGGATGCTGTGTGCATTGGCTGGAACAAAGAGGAGGGCCACGTGGCAATCCTAGTGAGACGTCGTCGTGACCAGCTCAGCCACTTTGGGAGCCTGTCTCGGCCCTTGCAGCAAGCCGCCTGCAACAACGATGGCTAACAAGGGCACCAACCAGGGTTGCGTGGGTACAAGTCCTGACACGCGAAGATCACACTGACTGACTGACTGACAGGGGCCGGGAGGGAGGAGGTTGTCGTCCAAGTCAGGCAACCCAACCCAGTATCACAACCCCAGGTCTGGCATGCGAGCTCCATGCCAGCCCAGATGAGAACCAGTAGTACTAAGGTAGGAAAACCTAAAACCGACACTTACTTCAGATGTGGTGATCTTGAAGATCTTTTCAGAATACAATGGCATGTGCTTGTTAGGAATGGGCACAGATGCAAGTAAAATTGTTTTTGAAATTTTTTGAGATAAAATTATGAATTGTTGCAGACAACTCCCTAAATCTACCTATTGTAGATCCCATTGAAAGTACTCCTATTGAAATGAAAAAACAACAATAAAAAGATTGTGTCACTTGCATAGCTTCCCCTCACATACACAACTATACCACATTATCGTGACAAGTTTTGTTAAAATGTGTGTCTTGTTTGCAGCCTATAACTTTTAGGTTTGTTTGTAGATGTCGATAAACGACTGGTCTTAATTTAGGTTCTACCTTATCGAAACCCCAGGTCTGGCATGCGAGCTTCGTGCCAGCCCAGATGAGAACCAGTAGTGCTAACTCACCAGGGATCAGGTGAGAGAAAAAAATGGTTGTCACAATCCGGGTTTCTTTCTTTCTAAAGGTTCTGCTTGCTAGTGGTTGCAGGTGCACCATCACCAAATGTTCCGCCGACTGTGACCGGGCATCTTACGGGCATGGGCACTGGCAAGCAAGCAGTCCCCAGCAGCTTGAGTACTACTTGTGATCAACTTACAACAACATCTTTCTCCAGGCCCCCAAAAAGATCCTCCCCCCGTGTGCCTCACGTCTCCACCTAGCCTTCCATCCCATGTTTCAGCTCCCAGAAAACTTGTGCAGGGATGCAATTCTACTGGGAAATTTGAGATCTTTCATGATGTGTGGGTGATCTTGTCATGGAGCTTGCTTGTTGTTTGTGCTGGCTGGTTGCTTCCAGAAAAAGGGTTTAGAAAATTCTCTTGTTCAGAAAGCTGTCGTGTCTAGCCTGCAGCAGCTGGAACTGGAACAACAGCCTGCTTCTACTGTGAGTTTCATGTGCAGACGAGATCCCTCTCACCGACAAACCGCAGTCATGTTTGCAAGCAATCATAAAAGGGACTGCCAGTGGAAATACGTGATGATCACAAATGATGTGCTTCAGAAAACCAGGCTCAAATGTGGAGCTACGTGTTTTTTTTATTGCATACTAGGCTATTGGAGTGCGTTACAGTTACAGTTGTGGTAAGGTGGCCGCACCCATCACCACGGGAGTCCCCATGGGCGTGACCTATGAAGGTACTCATCTCCAAAATTTTTGGTCCCATGACTAAGGTCTAGGCCAATGGGTGACGGAGCTTCCTTAACATCTCCTACTCACGGTTTAGCAACCAAAATGATTATTGACTTTGATAAAATTTTGTGACCAAATGTTTGCCACTGAATCTCTTAATTTGAAACCAATATTTTTCATTCCCATTTGCTAACCTTAAGATTTTTTTTTGGAGTCCATGGATCAGTTGATGTACCCAGAAACCCTTATTTCCACGCTTATGGGTGCGGCCACCTTATTGGGAAGAATAGGGTACACGGAGTTATTTGTAAACAGCTGCATCATTTTGTTCCTTGCCTTGTCCAGAGACCTGAATTATTATGGGAAAATTTGATGGATACCCCTGGAATTTGTGATACTTGTACACATGCCCTAGTTTTTCAAGAATTGCACAAATTACCCTTGACAAGTTGACATGTTTTTATAATTGCAAATATATCCTTCTTCACAAATAACAAAGGTGCATGTCACATTGCCACCTAGCAAGAAAATGTCAAAGAAGATATTTGTTAGTTTGGGAAATAAAATGCAATGTTGGAACTTATAGAATTTATGTTTTTGAGAGATTTTGATGATTTAGGGTAGATTTTATGTTGATTTCTTTTGTACCTTACATCAATGACAAAATCTCTTGAAGAAGTCATCAAAAAAAACTCACCTTAAATCACCAAAATATTCTCACAAATGCAAAACTTAGTATCCTAAAATTGGTTTTGGAAAAGAGCTTTTTCCAAAATCAACAAATATTATGGTCAACTCAAATTTTGACCAAAATAAGGTGACATGCATATTGGGTGATTGTGTAGAAGTGTGTTTCCACAATCATGAAATTATGTTAAGGTCATTTGTGCAATTTTTGAAAAACTAAAGATATGGTGTATATACAAATATTGCAAATTTAAGGGATAGTCATCAAATTTTCCTTTGAATTAAATACCATTTGGAGCAAAAAAAAATATTTTTATGTGTAGCACCATTCAAAGTTGCATTTCTTTGTCAAATTGCCAAGTTTTGACTTTTCATTAAGCAACTCAAAGACTAGACAAGTAGACATTAATATAATCATGCAAAACAAGACAAGCAATTGGAAGTTTTAGTCAATTTATGGTACATATATAGTGCAAAGAGAAAATGTTTTGAGGTGAATTTGTGTTTGAAGAGTTTAGTTCTTGAGGATATATATGACATGAAAAGATCTTTGGATCACCATGATCTCTTGTAATTCAAAATTACAAACATAGTCTAGAATTAGTTAAATATATCATATTATAGTAGATCGATTTTTTTATTTTATTTTATGGCATAAGTGAGCCACATATCAAACATGGATGAGGCATTGGTTAGAAGTATGTCCCATAAGGGTTCTCTTCTTACTTAAGATTTTGCTCATAATTGTAAACATTTTTTAAGTAAAAAAATATCGTAGTGAATGGATGGAAGTTCGATCCATGTATACTAAGATGATTTATTGATTAGTGAAACTTAGAGGGATGCGATTTCACTATCTACTAGATTTGAGTACAATTAAATGAAGATCGGAGCACTGATGACAATGTGTCCAAGGAGGTTTTTTAAAAAGCTTGGTATACTTCCTACTCTTCTCTGGTCCACTGGGTTTTATTTTATTTTTAAATGGGTCGTAGGCTTGTAGCCTAAAGCCCTAGACATGTGTTTTTTGGTCAGTCAAGAACCTTTGATTAATTTTCATTCAATTGATTTCCCAAGCTCAAAAAATTAGTTTGGTTGAAATCTGAGTTTCAATGTATTATATTAGATTTTTCTTTTCTTACAAATGTTGCAAAGAGGTCCACCTTTTATTTGTCATGTGCATGGCATAGCAAAACAAGGCATTGATCAAAGTAACAACAATCTAACAATCAAGCTACCCCAAGCCCAACCAATGTAAACTTCTTTGTATTGTAATAGGATTGATTATTGACTAATGTTGCTTAAATATCCTTGGCTGGATTTGAGCTAGGTCAAGTCTCACCATCTTGGGATCAAAGATTCAGTTTTCTAAAATTGTTTAGATTATAAATTGGAAGTCCACACATTTTTTGGTTTCTAGTCAGTACATGAGTAAGGAGTCAAAACTTGGGCTTCTAACATTAGGGTTTACACATTGATGCCATGTGTCCTGGAAGGATTGGTGCACCAAGTGCACCCCTTATCCCATCAAATATCTCCCACTCACCCACTTAGTCACCTCGCCCTTGTTTCTTGCTCTTTAAATTTTTTGAATTTTAACAATTAACTCCTTGTGAGAGTGAGGTAAATTTTGGGTTTGGCAAGATTTTGATAGTATGTGCCCTCATTTTGATAGTATGTGCCCTCATTTTGACATTTGGGAAGTGAGAATCTTCTTTCACATGTTCAAATTACGTTTGTTTTTTGTGTAGAAGGCCAAAAATTTCCTTACCATATTAAAATTCATAGGTTGATTTCCCACATATTCAAATTTTTTTTGATCCATTTCCTCATTTACAAATGCAAATTTAGCCAAATTTCTTGAAGAGGAAATTGTAACTTGGATGATTTCCTAAAACTATGTTTTTATGGTTGGAAGCAAATCAACCAGCTTTCATTTTTTTTAAACAATTTTAAAAAAAAAGTCAGCTAGCTTGTAACTAAAAGTTGGTTCTCCTTGGAATCACTCTAATGTCTCTTGTGATCCATTCAAAATTCACTTTTTAATCCTATAGCTACAGTCTTTGGATTTATTCAAAGACTTTAATCCCATAGCACATTACGTAATTTATTTGTAAACAAGAGCATCACACCTTAAATTTGGATGATACAATGCAATTGAGGTACATCTCACATGGATTTTTCTTCTCTATTGGAACTTCACACATGATTTTTCTTAAAGAAAATTAAATACAAGATTGGTATGTATGTGATTGAGGTGACTCCACTTGGGCTCATGGTACTTTAAAGATTAATCACTTGATGAAGGTCATTGAGATGAGATCTTTCATCAGGTCATTGAGATGAGATCTTTCATCACTTACTACTTACTATCAATCCAAAAACACATCTTTCAATGCTCTCTTTCTAGTTTATATTCATGGGAATTGGTTCAATTTAAGCTTTGCACTAGGAGTATTGAAAATACATTTAACCTACTATAAGTATTGAAAATACATTTAACCGACTATGAGTATTGAAAATACATTTAACCTCCAAAGGACCTTAAAGCAATTTATATATTCCAAAGATGAGAAAATAGATTTTATGAAGTGCAACTACAAAAATTTGTTTATTAATGACCCTCAATCGAAACTATACTAATGACCCTTAATCAAAACTAGTGGACTATGACCAGGTGATTGTATCTAAACATTTGAATCTATGATTGCATTAACCAAAATTAATAAATTTATACTTTAAAAAAATAGTATTTTTTCTAAAGTGACTGAATTATTCATTACATTTGCAAAATAATTTTTACAACAAGTCTATAAGGCAAGACTTTAACCACAATGACTTTCCGAGATTGTTCTTATTGTATCCTCATTAAGATGAGATTTAGAAGCAAAAATCATAATTTGAGGGAGCAAGTTCTGAGCCTAAAATGTACTAGCATATTTTAAGTTAAGGACATTGATAAAAAAAAAGAGTAAAAATGACTGTTTTCAAAATGTTAAAAAAGTATTACAATACAAAGGGGATGACATTGAAATATATCAAAGGATCCAAAATGACTTGCTTGGACATTTCAAGGCTAATCAATGATCAATTGCACCAACATTAGGAAAAATATGAGGGCTGTAGAAGGCCTTTATAAACAATTTCAGCCCTCCATTCTTTTGGTTCCCGATGTGGAAAACTAGCCCCTGCTGATGGTCAAAAAAAATTAATTCAAAAAATTCAAAAAAAAATCTTTTAAAAAAAAAATTTTGGATTTTTTTTTAAGTTTAAAAAAATCAAAAAAGCTGACATGGCATCAGTGATGCCACATCAGCCTGTGCGTGATTTTATTGGGAACCGGGTTCCCATGATTAAGGACCTCCCAAACTCATGGCCTTATTGGGCCCCATATTTTCCTAATGCATGTCTATTGCAAGTTTGAAAATGGATTTAGTAGATTTAACATAAAGAGTATCAAGTATACAACATAAATGTATTGAAACTTTCAACTAATTGTGCGTTGTGAAAGCAAAATTGGACTAAACAATATTACAATGATGGAAAGATATTCCAAAGACATGCATGTCCGTTAGAATTGAATCTTGCATTATAGACTAGCGCCTTGTTATGAAATCTACTTGTGCAATTTATTAGGCATTATAAATTTGTTAAAACTTCCAATTCTCTTTGCTTTGAGACATTGGTCCTTCCAAATGCAATAGCATTTGTTGTTTATGAGGCAACCTCAAATTAATTAATCTCCTTTTTACTCATTTAATTACTTGGTTTTACTAATAGAAATTAGGGAAAGTTTTATGGATACCCCTAAAGTTTGTCATATATGTATAGATACCCCTAGTTTTTCAGAAATTAGATAAATATCCTTGGACCATAATTTTTGGGCTTATGTTCTATTGTACATGTCATTTCTCTCTCTTATGCACACCTTGCTCTTTTTTTGTTATATTCTAGTATTACACTCCTTGCTTTAAGATTGGTCATGAAGGAAATACCATGCATAACAAAACAAACGCCTGAAAACTATAGCCAAGAATACTTGTGTAATTTCTGAAAAACAAAGAATATCTATACAAATATGGCAAATTTCAAGGGTATCCATAAAAAGCTTCTCTAAGAAATTATTCCTTTGCCTTTGCTTCTATTTTAGCTCAAATACGTGTACACTGACAACCGAAGGCTTTCTTTTCCCTCAATTTCTTGGATTTCATCCCTCTTACCAAATGTCAGGTGTATGACTATATGTCACTTTAACTTGACACAAGAGCAAAGAGCAAAAAAATAAAACAAAATCTAGGGCACGTATGTGAAAATCGAGGCTCTGAGCTTCAATAGAGTAGATTCATTTATTGGAGAATTTAGTGTAACCTTTAGAGCAAAATTTATTGAACACGGTGGAATAATAATTATCAATGGTTCCTCAAAGCAAAACAATTGACTCATGGATCATATTTATACATTTCACATAGCATTTGGGGAGAAATTTTAGCTTCACCCTTTGAAACCCGGCATTTTCCATTTTCAATTAATTTTTTATAAGCATGTATTTTCTATAAAAAAAAATTGTACTTATATTTTTATATTTAATATATAGGCACACGCTGTCAAGTTGAGAGGAGTGTGCCTTGGAAACACACGGAGTGTCTCGTTACGATCATATCTTGCTGATTAAAATCGTTTTTGATCTTGATCTTTACTCTTTAAATTTTTAGTTTTCAGTCAATTATTGGCCTATCATGTGACTAACTCTAGAGGTACAAGGGTTAAAGTAGGAATAAAAACCAACTGGATACAAGACGGGTAGATTGAAATAGCAGACACGAGCTGCCGTCCGTATGACGAACTCCTAAATTTAAATTCACGATCTGCTGGCCAAAACTCCAGATCGTTAGAACAGAGCAAGTTTCGACCATATGGGTGATCAATCTCACTTTGTCATTACGACTATAAATGAGGTAAAGTTTGAATTAATCCAAAATACCCGCAACAAGGTTTATAAAACAAAATAGAAATGAATTGACAAACAAACCTCCAAAACTGGCTAGGAATAATAAAGCCACATCCCACACATACATAAAATATAAATCCAAAACATACCTCTTGAAGTCTTCACATCTTCAAATCTTCAAATTTTCATATCTACAAGTCTTCATGTTTTAATAAAAACAATAGAAAAAATCACAAATAACAAGTTTTAGAAAGGCTGCGACCTTCTATCTAGTGTCACAGATGTCTCAAAGATCCAAATGCTAAGTGTAATAGCAAATTGAAAAACTTGTTTAATCTTCTAATATCTCTTCAAGTTTTAACTTAATCTAAGCTATTCTCCAAAAAATGCGGATTCAAAATAGAAGCTCTTCTTCTTTCTTGCAAACTAAACACTGCCTCTATAAACATTTATAACTTTTATTCTACACATCACTCATAAAAATGTGATATCAATTTGAAAAGATGATATCTTTAGCTACAATTCATGAAATTTTCATTTCAAAATAAAACTTTGTCCAAAAGTTCTAGTCAATCAAAGTGTAAGTCTCAATTTTTTAGAGAGCACCCAAATCCCCAACTTCTACACACTATAACTTTTTGAATAAAACTCTAAATGAAATGATTGAAGATAATTTGGAAAGCTATGACAACAAAATATCACTTTTAAAATTTTTGAGAAGAAAATTTCATAATATCCAAAAGTTGTAGCTCTTCAAAGTTAAAGCTTTCTCATAATAAAAAGGCAGTCACTTCTAATCCTTCACACCTCCATAACTTTCTCTTCCAAATTTCAAATCTTAAGTTTAAGGACTTTCTAAAAAGCTAAGACTCAAACAAACACTTTTTTTTAAATCTTGTTGCAAAATAATGTATAAATCATAAGCTATGGCTTGTCAAAGTCTTAGCCTTTTTTCATAGTTTGGCTTTTTGACTACAAAATTCAAACACTCATAACTTTTGCATCACAACTCCAAATTAAATTTGCAAACTCATTTTGGAGAGATAATCACACAAAAAACAACTTCTTTAAATTTCAATTCAAAATCATGTATACACAAAAAATTCTCTCACATCAAAGTTTCGGAATTTCTTCTTTCTTTCCACCAATACTCATACACTAGCTTCCAACAACTATGGAATCTCCCTTTTTTAATTTCGACTTTATCTAAGATAGGGAGGTGCAGCACATCAGCCCATACCTCTCTCTATCCTAATTCCACCATAGATGTCAAACTCCTATTTCTTTCACACCTTTCTCATTCACTTCTAAATCTTTAGTATTTTTTATTCAAACAAAAGCACAATATATGAGCCTTCCAAAACATCTAAATAAACATATAAAAATGATTAAATTACAAAATAAACACCACCGTAAAATGGCCATGTGCCCTTACGGGCATATAATATTGTCAAACACTTGTCTTCAGTAGCCAAGTTGTAGACTTGGTTAACTGGAAAAACAGTCATCTCTGACCGCCCGTTGGTTCAGGTTCGAATCCCATTGGACTTATTGAACGGTGATGGGGGCCCACGGCTTGGCAGCTAGTGGAGTGGAAAATTGGCTTAGCTAACCCGCTACCTACCCCCCTGAGTTGTGCATGTGACAAGACAACGCAGTGCCCTGGAATCTATGGCCGCTGCGCTGTCAACAAACCGTGGTCCTCACCACAACCACCCCTTTTGCCACAACTGTTAATTTATTGAAATCAATACAAATATAAATAAATAACAAGTATCTACATGATAGAGAAATTTCCATCAGGACAACGTTTTGGGCAAATTGGACATGTATAGATAATACAACATTCAATTTTATATAATCAAATTAATTGGTCTAGAATCCAACCTTGATAGTATACAAAATATCAATATCATAATTGATTCAAAATCTAACCTTGATATATATTTTATTGATCTTTTTTATAAACAAATATAGGAATTGCCTACATCACATTGCTACTCTTTAATTCCTTGTCTAGGGACTTTTAGTGTTTTGTTGGTTTTCTAACATATGATTGAAGGGCATTTGATGTTTTATATTTATAGGACAACCTTTATTGCTTCAACTTACACTAGAAATTTTAGAAGGTTTTAAAAAATAGCGCAAAATTGAAATATTTCCACTTAATAGTACAAATACTACAACTCGTTTTTTTTTTGAAAAAAACATTTGGTTTTTGCAATTAGTAGTTTTAAATTTTAACCCCGGAGCGCCTAGGCTTGAAACCCAAAAAATCTGACCTACTTGCAATCAAGTGCCCTTATGGATTGAAACAAAACAAGATACAAGATTGAACCATTCAAATTGTTAGTAGAAAGCATTTCTATTGTAGTGAACTTGATTAGAGGTGGTTTCACCAAAAGAGCAATGAAATTATGTTAGTCAAATTTGGGTTGACCCAGATTTTGGAGAGACAGAATATTGTTTCTCCAGCTCTCAAGAGTTAAATATTTTTTTGCAAATTTAACCAATTCACAATACACTAAATGCTAGCTCTTTCCAAATCTTAACTTCACTCATCAAATTTAGACAAAAGAAAATTATATTTATGAAAATATTATATGGCATATGAAAACTTTGTAAATGACATTTTTTGCAAGGTAAAAGTATATATAATTGAATTTAACTTGGCATTAATAAAAGTGACATTTTAATATGACATTTTCGCAAACCAAATGATATTATGGTAGTAGGTGTGGGATTTGTGGATTATTCAATGGTGACTGACATAAAAATTATGCATAATCACACTCTTAGCAACAAAAGTGCAAGCAATGATAAGTATTTGACATTAAACTTATGATCCTATAATTACCTTCACAAATTTTTGTTTTGTAAATTCAATTTTGGCTCTATATATGAAAGAATTTTATTCCAAAAACAAAATAAATTAATGAAACATTACATCTTTTAAAATTCATCTATACTACCAAGTGGAAGGATTTTCCTCATGGCACCCATTTTCAAAACCTTTTGGAACTTTTTGTTGTAAATTGAAGCAACAAAGGATGCCCTATATATGAAGAGAATGATTGGGGAATCCCACTTGCTACATGGATGTCCTCTATATCCCAACCTATTAAATTTGAGATTTCTATTATGTTGAAATATGAAATAAAATCAAAACAATCTTTTAGTGTACATCTGCGTCTAAGAGTGTTGCAAACATATAATAAATATGTCTCATTTGTGATATAGTCAAGAGTTAAACTAGTCGCTCCCTTCATTTATAAGTTTAACTCTTGACCACGTCACAAATGAGCCTTTTTTGTTGTATGTTTGCAATATTTGTAGATGCTAAGGTGCACGAAAATATTGTTTTGATTTTATTTCATATTTCAACATAATGATAATCATAAATTTAGTAGGTTGGGCTATAGGTGGTGTCCACGTAGCAATTGGCGGGTGTCCCCCTAGTCATTCCCTATCTAAAACACCAAGCACCGTCCAACAATCCCATCATGTCTTTTTTCAAAATTTTCTATAACTTTTTGGTGGAGGTTGAAACAATAAAAGATGCCCCAAATTAAGAACACCAAACACCCTCCAACCTATAAAATCAACAAAACGCCAAGTACCCCCAACAAAGTATTATAGAGTGACATTGTGATGAAGACAATTGGTGTTTCTGGTCTCAAAAAAGGATCTAAATGATGATGCATCAAGATTAGATTCTAGACCAAGGTATTGATTTTTGAAAAGTTAAGTGTTGCATTACACATACATGTCCAACTTGTGCAAAGCATGTGCTTGTATACTAGTGTTAAAATGATCTATTCTTTTGAAGTTTGACAAAATTTATTATGTTTTATTTGAAGAGAAAGTGTATAGAATTTATTTATTAAATACAAAAATGCGCTTTGGGAAAATATAAGTTTTCATTGTAATTGAATGTTATTACATACACATAAAAATATAACCTAAATTTTGATGTTTTTTTATTTAGAAGTATGACTAACTTCAAACACTAACAAATTACTCAATATCGGATATTTTTTGCGTTTTGATGGAACTAGACTTAGGGCATCCCCAATCCTATTAGGAAATAGGCTTTGGAAAACCTGTTAGCCTATGTCTGACGCCAGCTTGTAAGGGTGCAAAGCCTTAAAGGCCTGTAGCTGAGCTAAACAGGAGAATTCAGTGAGGCTCAAGTAATGAAGGGAAGGTTTAATCCTAGAGGGGTTGTGAAGCACGAGGCTATGTCACGCAGTGATCAGATGTTAAGTGCTAGAGAAGGCTGAGTGAGTTCTAAGAGGAGTTTCTAGAGCCTTCTAAAGTGTAACCCTAAAGTGTAAAAGTGTAACCACGGATTAACTGAGGATCATGCTATCTCTGGGCTCCCAACCCATTACATTACCCCCCCGCTTACTATGGTGGAGGATGCCAAATGCCAAAAGCATCCACATTATCACAACAAAACCCACTTGGAAGTTTGCCATGGACTCGGTGAGGATGTGAAAATGTTTTCCACCTGTCAAGCGCCGCAGTCTTGGCTAATGCTTCGCGGGGTTCCCAAGTTGGGAGCGCATACCCTGCCCATTTGACTTTGTAGAGTAAGCATTTTCCTTGTCCTTGACGTTGCCAGAGTTCAGCCATGATCTCTTCCACGCGGTATTTGTCTTGCCCGTCAACTAGGATTGCTGTGGGTTGAGCATCATCCGTTGGTTGGCTTGGTAAAGGGTCTAATCTAGCGAGCTGTAAGCAATCCACATGGAAGACATTATGGGGGCCTGGAGGGGTATTCACGCAAACAATATGGCTATCCATAACTTGAATAACAGTATACTTAGCACTATGCCAATTGAGCTTCTTACTAGGCTGTCTAGTAGAAAACTGCTTTCCAACAGTGAGCTAGACCTTATCTCTCGCGCGCAATTGTTGAGCTTCACGACGGTGTTGGTTGGCCAAACGTTCTTGTTCTTGTTGAGATTCGGCCATAATGGCTTGAGCTAAGTCAAAGGCTTGTTGAAGTTGAGTGACGAATTTGTCAGCCTTGTCTTTTTCAGTACGCTGATGATAAGTGATCTGATGGTCGGGTCTTGATTGGATCTCAAGCTGTATAGAGTCAATGTTATAGCCATGTTGTAAGAAGAATGAGCTCATGCATGTAGATGTGGAGTCCCTACTTTTAATAGCAATTTGAGCCATAGGACACAGCTTGGCCCAATTTTCTTGTCCCCAATTGACGTAAGCGCGTAAATAAGCTTCCACTGTGCTATTCATACGCTCAGTTGCTCCATCAATTTGTGGGTGAAATGCTGTGGAAAGTCGACGGTTGATTTTCAACTCAGTGCAAAGGCGTGTCCACAGTGTACTGACAAATTGCAAACCTCTATCAAAAACTATTGCATCCGGGAGCCAGTGATAAGTTACAACATATTTGATAAATGCCCACGTGACAGTATCAATGTCAATGTTAGGAAGGGGAATTAACACAACATCCTTGCTAAGTCTATCCGTAATGACAAATAAATTTGTGTTGTCATCATTATTTGGTAATCCCTTGATGAAATCCATGGACAACTCCTTCCAAATTCTTTCTAGAAGAAAGAGTGGTTTGAGTAGCCTTTGAAGTCCATCTCGCCATGGCTTGGTCCTACCACAAACGTCACAATTCCTGGTATAATGGCGAATGTCAGCAAACATGCCAGGCCAAAAATAGTCTCTGGCTAATAACCTGTAAGTTACTGATTGGCCTGGGTGCCCTGCAACTAGGACGGTATGTGTCTCATGTATCAAGCAAGTTTGCAGCTGCTCCTTGTCAAGTATCCATTTCCTTCCACAGTAAAGGAGCACGGTGTTGCCTTGGACAGCACATTCGGCAATGGAAACTTTTAGACCAATCTTCGTAGGGAATCGTCTACTTTGGTCCTTGATACATCAGATCGCTTCTTGATAGGTCTTGTCATGAAGAGCTGCTTCTTCCCATTGTTTTTTGATCTCATATTGTGGTCTTGGAGTGGGATTGGTCAATTCACGGTAGTATGCCAGAGATGAAGGGCTCACAGTATCCTCAGTCAACAAGCCGCTACCGCTAGGTTTGTTTAATGGTTGACTAGTCAAGCTGCTGTTGCTAGGTGAATGCAAGGTTGAGTGGCTGAATTAGGCAAAAGTCCCTATCTTCAAAGTTCCTTAAGTGGGTTTAAGGATTTTGATTCAAGAGTTAGTTGTAATTGCATCAAGTTTCTTGGCGGCTAAGTGGCCTCTTTATGTCTACAATGGAGTTATAAACGCAATCCAACAATCCAATGTCTCTAGATCTGTTCTTTTTGAAATTACCCACTACAGGCTGTGTTCTAGGGCTTAGACTTAAATCAATCAAAATTATTCAAAAAGTCCTTATTGCTAGAGGCGCACCTAGAACTCAGAAAATTACTCAAATTGAAGAAAGAAAATTGGAAAAACAAAAAAAAACAAAGGAGAAAAAGAACTCGTAAGATTGAAGGTTTAAAAAGGCCTTTGCAAACATTCTACACACATTTACAAAACAAGATTATGATTTCTTAAACGTTTATTCAAATACCTATAGAATCCTAATCCTTTGTATTCTCTTGAGTAACTATGTTATCTTTAAAAGTCCTTGAAAAACTTGTTACTAGCAGAAATGTCACACTTGTGTTTTTTCAAAAGTTCTTTACACTTCCATAAAATGCCAAAGAAGAAATTGAACCACACTATTGTAGTTAGAATGAAGTTTAAATCTCTACACTAGACTTTTTATCTTTTTTGAAAATTTCTAATATACCTTTTAGGCATTTGAAAATTAGATGTGTGCAATTTTTTATAGTGTGACACAATTTTGAGCCACTCAACCATGCATTCACCCTGCTAGCTTCTTCTGGAGATTGGTTTGCATTGTTCCTCCTGGTAGCATTATGGCAGTAGTTGATTCGACTTGCATACACTGATACTGGTGAATTGTCTTCCTCCTCGTTGGATGTAGGTGACATGACAGGGCGGAGAAGTTGACGGTATCGGTGTTGTATTCTTGCATCATTTTTGCCAATTAGGAGGTCTTGTTCTCATCAAGAAAGAGCGTCAGCGCGAGCGTTTCTTTTGCTTGTCCTATACACAATTTCCAAATTGTATTTTTTCAATAGCAAGGACCATTGCATTTGCCGCTCATTAAGCATTTGGGGCCTGGTAAAATACTCAAGATTCCGGTGGTCAATGATCACAGTAATTTTTGGACTGACTTGAGTTCAACTTCCCATTCTTGCAGGCAGCGGATTATAGCGAGGAGCTCCTTGTCGTAGATTTTGTAGTTGCACTTGTGAGGATTATTCTTCTTTGAAAAATATGCACATGGACATAGATAGCCTTGGTCGTCATATTGAGATAACACTCCTCCCATAGCGTAACCTGATGAGTAAGTTTCCAACACAATTTCTCGATCCGAGTTGAATTGAGCAAGTAGTGGTTTTGTTGTGAAAATATTTTAAAGCTTGTCAAAGGCTCCTTGCTCTTCGGCCGTCCATCAAAAAGATACATTGCTTGTAAGTCTTGTAAGGGGGGCTGCTAAGGTGGAAAAATCACGAATAAATTGCCGATAGAAGTTGGCGAATCCTAGGAAGCTCCATACGTCAATGACATTTGTCGGTGCCTGCCAGTCACAAATGGCTCTTATCTTGGCAAGATCCATTTGCACGCCTTTTCCTGCTTCAATGACAAATCCTAGATATTTGGTGGTAGTTACCTCAAATTTGCACTTCCGTATGTCTAGGTATAATCCGCAACTTCAAGCTTTTCCAAAACCACATTAACCTTTTTACAATAATCTGCTAGGGTTCCCGAAGTGTAGATGAGAATATCATCAAGGTATGCAGAGCAAAATTTGTCCAAATGTTCTCGTAATACCCAGTTGATGTATCTCTGGAAGCACTAGTAGAAAATTCAGCACAAAATCAATAGAATTTCAACCAAAAACTGTTGATTTTTTCTGTGAATTTGGTCAAGTTGATTTTGGTACTTTTCTATTGATTATTTATAGTTTTCTGTTAATTTGTTGTTGATTTCTATTAAGTATTTTATGTTGTTCAATTCTATTTCTTTTCAATTTTAAATTTTTTTTTCATAGAATTTGTTTTTATTTTACGAAAATGTGAACTCTTTAGGGGATGGGCAGCTGCCCAAGCCCCGGCAGCTGCCCGAACCCTCGAGCAGCTGCCAATAGTGGGGTTTAAACCCTCCACCTCTATCCTCACACTCCACAACTTTATCACATTCTCAAAGACCAATAGAGAATGTGCAAATACACATGCACACATTGGTATCTTGATTCTATTTGTACATTAAATGTTCATGTTTTTAGTAAGCCATTAGACTTTGGAGGCTATTTCCGCCCATTAAATGACTTTTTTTCAAAAAATTTAGAACTAAGAAAAGTTAGTAAATGTATTTTGCTTTCACCTCCAACAAATTTTTTTGGATTTCAATCTCTTTATCAAAAGTTATGAGCTAAAATCAGAGAAGGTGTTTAGAAATTTTAAATAAATTGTTTATTTCCACCTTTTTGATTTTGTTTATAAATTTTTTTTGGAATTCACAAATCTCATAAAAATTGTTGCAGGCAAAGGTTGGATTCATTAATAATTATTATTTAGTGCTAGTTTTTTTGTAAAAAGAACCTTATTTTGTTAAAATAGCCTCCATAGTTAGATAGCTTCAAATAACATGAAGTCGTGAAAAGTTATGGAATTAAAACCTTGCAATTATAAAATCCAAATTCTATAGACTTTTGAATAGTTTTGGATATTTTTTAAGGGCATTAATATGTGAACCACACCCTTTGAACTACTGTACCACACCTTCGGGGTTTAGATTTCTACCATCAAAAATTTGAGTTTGAGAATTTTGAATTCAAATTTGGACTTAGAGACCATGGTATTTTCTAGGACCATAAAAAAGTTGCAATTCAACAACACCCAATGAAAAAGCTTATCTTTTTTTATAAACAAAAGTAAAATTAACAATTTTCTCCCTAACTAAACTTTTTCATTGGGTGTTGTTGAATTGCAACTTTTTTTATGGTCCTAGACAATACCATGGTCTCTAAGTCCAAATTTGAATTCAAAATTTTCAAATTCAGCTTTTTGATGGTAGAAATCTAAAATTTACCTCGTGGTGTGGTATAGTAATTGGAAGGGTGTAGTACACATATCAATTCCCATCTTTTAAAACTTATAAAAATATTTTATAAGATTGCTTTTTTTTTAATTCATTTGGTTAGTAATAGAAGGAAAAATACTAAAAATATCCTTTAAGTCTTTCAAAATATCAAGTTTATGTCGAAAATATGTGAAACATAAAAAATAGTACTTATTTTTTGTAGGAATATCAATTATACTCCTATTATTTTGGAAAATTAATAAAAAAGCTCTTCTATTTTGAAATGTTAAATACATCCTTGTGTTATTTGAAATGTAAAAATCACCTTTGGTTTCTTGTAAGAATTTGCATTAAACTATACACTTGGTTATCATGTAACACAAAGATATTTTTGGTACTTTTAATCCTTAAAGGACATATATGATTTCTTCAAAGAATTGAGGAGCATCATTTATATTTGTTTGTAAAGAAATTTTGGTATTTAAAACAACAAAATGTTGTACTTTTTATATAAAATTTTGTTGAATTAGTGAAGTTGTGTCCAAAAGTATTTAGATCAACAGAAAACTATTAATTTTTTTGTTATTATGGTCATGTTTTTACTTGACTTTAAAGGCTGCTAATTTTAAATCTTACCAAATTGTGAAAAGTAAAGAAAATAAAACCAATCAATGTACACTCAAACTTCTAAAAGATTCTATGTTTTTTGAAAACTTCTTTCATTTTTTAAAACTTCAAAAAAATTTAATGAGGTCCAAAAAGATTTTAGAAAGATTTCAAAAACAAACCTAAACTATTGTGATAGTTTTTTTGAAAGTATTTTGATGATTTACAAAAAGATTCCTAAAGGACTCTAATTTAGTCTAAGAGATTCTATTTCTATAAGTATTTTGAAGTATTTTAACAAAGTTCATAAAGATTTTAAAAAGATTCTCAAAGATTCCAAAAAGGTTCTTGATAATTCTCAAAGATTTTCAAAGATTTTTTGAATTTCAAAAAAGATTCTCAAAAGATTCCCAAAGATTCTCAAAGCTTTTCAAAGCTTCTAGGAAGATTCCAAGATTAGTTGTAAAGATTTTCAAAAATTCTCAAAAAAATTCAAAATTCCTAGAACATTTCCAAAGATTCTCAAATAGTCCAAACTATTCTCAAAGATTCTCAAATAGTCCAAACTATTCTCAAAGATTCTCAAGAATTCTCAAATCTTCCTAAAAGATTCTCAAAGATTCTCAAAGATTCTCAAAGATTCTCAATTGTTCTCAAACATTCTCAAAGATTCCAAAAAAACTTGAAAAGATTTCCAAAGATTTCCAAAGATTCTTGAAGATTCCAAAAAGATTCTCAAAGATTCTCAAAGATTCTTAATTTTTCTCAAACATTCTCAAAGATTCCAAAAAAACTTGAAAAGATTCCAAAAGATTTCAAAAGATTCTCAAAGATTCTAAAATCTCAAAAAGATTCTTAAATATTCTTAAAAATTCTGAAAAAATTCTCAATGATTCCCAAAAGATTCTTGAAGATTCTTAAAGATTCACAAAAAATTCCCAAAAGATCTTCAAAAGATTCCAAAATTTCTGTTGATTTAGATAATGGTGTCCAAATCAATAGAACGTATTTAGTTTTTTACAAAATTCTGTTAAATTAGTCAATTAGCATGGGCAAGTGCCCAAATCAACAAGAAACTGTTGGTTTTCTGTTGTTTTGGAAGGAGTTTTCTACCAGTGAATGCACATACATTATGACACTCACTAAACACAATATTTTATTAATTTATGTTTTTTTTAATTGCTTATGTGTGGCTGATTCATGTAAGAAGTATATGAAATTCCCTGAAATTACGTCAAGTCAAAACTGGAGTGGTATGCAAGACCCTCCAAATAGTGAAAATATGTAAGGGAGGGGCTCTTATGTGGGGAACCCTAAAAAATACAATATGGTTTACCTACTACATTGGAACCCATGTTTTTGCTCAAGTCCAGTTTTAAATAGTGCACAAACTTTTGCCTACCTCTCTTACGGCTGCATTGGGGATGCCCTTAGGAAGCTTCTTTTACCGATTCTGCTTGAAAAAACAAGGTCAAATCGTTTTAAATATCAGGTTCGTTCTCTTACAAAATAAAATGCCAAACATGTTTACTATACTACAAGGTATGCTATTTATTTAAATTAAAAAAACCAACTATAAATAGAAATATAATAACATGACTTGGATGCGATTTTAGCATTAACAATACAACATACTGCTATTTACACGAAATTCATTGTTTTTCGATATAAATCCTGTTACTGGTTTGTTTAAAATGTAAATTTTTGGCCACAGAGACCTCATAAGTATCCAAAAGATTTAAGTACAGACGTGGATCGTCTGACATCATAACGTTAACAAAAGGGCGATTGCGCGGTTGGAGTGTACCGGTACAAACTAAGTTACAAAGGGACTGTCCCAATGTTATTGAGCCTCACCCAATGATATTCCGCAAGTCTTTTGTAAGAAAATCCAAAGCTGTCCCATTTTAGCAACAAAATGAAGTAAAGAACTCTTCTAAATTATAGATTTCTTTGATTGAATACAAGAAAACAGGATTATAGTTGTATGAATGTAAAAGTTTCACAAATTTAAAGTGTATTACCCCCACAGATTATTAAAAATAGTTATTGTGGATTATTTAAGCAGCAATTTAACATGAATTTTACACGCCTAATATAGAACATCAAACGTTGTAAGTTTACTTTTTGGGTAGCAAAAGTATGTACACATTTTTGTTTCTAGGCGCATTGAAGGTTCAAAATTACCAAAATATTAATAATTCATATTGTGGAATTATGACAAAAGGATATGCGAAATATACTAGGGTTCCAAACTGTATGGACGTACACCTTGTCTGTTGGGATATCCCAACCGTGCTGTGACAACACATACTTTAAACTACACACAAGCTTACTTTTCAAAACTATATATACAGGGAATTGATATGTGTACCATACCCTTTCACAATTACTATACCACATCCCAAAGTAAATTTTAGATTTCTACCATCATAAAGCTGAATTTGAGAATTTGGAATTCAAATTTGGACTTAGAGATCATGATTTAGTTTAGAACCACAAAAAAAGTTGCAATTCAACAACACTCAATGAAAAAGCAAATATTTTTTATAAACAAAAGTAAAAGTAACACTTTTTTCCCTAGCTAAACTTTTTCATTGGGTGTTGTTGAATTGTAACTTTTTTTATGGTTCTGGACTAAATCATGGTCTCTAAGTCCAAATCTAAATTCCAAATTCTCAAATTCAGCTTTATGATGGTAGAAATCTAAAATTTACTATGAGGGTGTGGTACACATATCAATTCCTTTATGTATATATATATATATATATATATATATATATATATATATATATATATATATATATATATATATATGCATATATGCATATATAAAATTAACAAAATTTAAAAGTGTTTAATTCTCTGAAAATATTACATCATTTAAAACAAATATCTTATATGACGAATTTGATGGTAAACATAGATTCTATACTTTTTAATATTGTACTACCGGTATTGTGTTTGTGACTTAGACTGCCTTTTCACGTTTGTTTTATCGTATAAGTAAAACTTTATCTTTATTCAAGCTTATCTGTTTAATTATAAATAATCAATTTGTTCAATATTTTCTACCAAAGTTTAATAAAAAAATAGATAAGAAACATCCATAATACTGCATGTGCATGGAACTACACAAGTTATTTCATTTATTGCAATCCACATTAAGAATGCTAACTTGTACTAACTCAAGAAACAAGTGAGTTTCCAAGGCACATTAATTAGATAATTATTTGAAATCTAAACTAGTTTAATAGATTGTGGGCAATAGTATTGTGTACTTCTAACATTTGAGGTTGAATTGCTAATGGTGGGAAGTTGAATTTTGTTAAGCTTATCAATATCCTACAATTTTGTAAGGTTTTGTACCACAAGAGATGATGTTGTCTTACAAAAATGTTTAGAATTAAGTAATTTAGATTGTGGTTTTTTAGCAATGTAAGTTCACTCCTAAACCACACCACTTTGTGAGTATTTAATGAGATTTAGAATAAAAAATTTGAATGAAAGATAGTGAGAGATGCTAAATTATAATTACATGGTTATAAAATGAACAATTTAATTGACCGAAGTTGTAAACCTTCAATATTTCTTCAGTAAATTATAAATGTGACAAGCTACTGAATATAAATGATCAGATGACCATTGACAATAAGTGAATGATTTTGCAAAACCTAGTGGATCCCATTTTCTACAAATAGCAATTGATTATTATTGCCCATATAGAATCATGTTATTTTCCATATAATTTCCATAATTATATGGGGATTGTCATAGTGTTTTTCGCTTCCAACCCTTCGTTGACAATAATTAAAGAAATTTCAATGATTGAAATTATGTGCAATAATATGAAAGAAAAACTTTGTTATGGAATCAACATTTTTCACCACTTGACCATTTATGTGGCTTGGCAAAAAAATTTACAACAAGACTTAGTTTAATTTGAACTTATCTAGTTCATGACCATTTTTACTAATTCTAAACAAAACCGTTAGTGTATCAATATTATGTTTAAGTACAAAAACTTGAAAATGAAAAATCCACTCAAAATGGCAAATATCTATATATATATACAATTTTGCAAGCCAAGAGAAAGGATTACACATGCTAATAGAAAATTGGTGTTTACACTGATTGTACTGGCTAATAAGTAATTGTGAACATAATACTTGTACTAGCTAACTAATGAGGTGAGCATTGCCAAACATGGCTGAGTTTTAACCCTTGAATGCCCGGCTTGTCATTGTATTTATCTTTTTGCAATAGCTCTAAAATGCTTTGTAGTGGTGTGGCATGTGCCCACCCATTATAATATTGTTTCTAATAATTGCAAAACCAACAGTGCATACTATCCTCTTGAAAAGTGCAAGAAAGACAACATGGGACTAAACATTGTATCTCTAAATTTCCTCACATTTTGGGTAACCTAAAATTACGGATGCATTCCGTGAGGTTGTTTTTTGCTTTCCATGATGGAGTGTGTATCTATGATCACTTCTAAAAAAATTAGATGATTGTTTTTTGTCTTGTAAAGTGCTTTTTTGATGGACGTGGACGTTTTTTGTCCCCTTGGCATTTAGGGGTTAACCCCTAAAGGACCAAGCCTTTTCTTTTGTAAAAGACCTTGAAAATTGCCACTTTTGGGGGAATGAGTAGAAAGGTAGAAAAAAAGTTTTTTTGGAAATCCAACCTTAACCCCTAAAGGACCATGGCCTTTATTTTGTCAAAAGACACTCAAAACTGCCACTTCTATGGCAAAGAGTAAAAAAGTTTGAAGATTGATCTTTTTGCATAATTGACCGTAGGATCTTCTACTAGACTTGTATAAGAATGTGTCATTCAAAACTTAAAAACTTAACTAGCACAGATTGCAAGATATTTGCGTTTAAAGTATAAAAAACAAGTTTTTTTGCACCTTGCACAATTAGATTATTTGACTTTAAACATTTTAACTTAAATTTTTAGCACCATGGAGTTTTGAGGTTTATTTTTTTATGCTAGGGATTTGAGTTGAGAATATTTGGAAAAAAACCAAAACAAAAAATACTTAATTTTTATTCTTTAAAAAAAACATTAGGTAGAAGAAGGTATGAGATTGAACAAAAACTTAAATTGCTAATAACCTTCTAATGGAATTGAAACTCAATAATCCCAATGGTGAGGTTGTTCTAAAAATAAAACTTCACCCTTTCCAACAAGTTTTTTTGAAAAAATGTTAAGCTTCCATTCCAAAATGAACTGTATAAGTTATTTTTTCAAGAGGATGCTTGAATTGCCCAAAAAACAAGATTCCATAACTTTCTCATAACTAGTCCAAATGGAATGCGGGTGCGTAGCACTTTACAAGCTTCAAAAAAAAGGCCGTAGGTAGGAATTTTGGAGTATAGCCAAGTGGAAAGGCTTTGGTTTTTGATACCGACAGGCAAAGATTTGAATCCTTTTACTCCAAATTTATGTAATTTTTGATTTTATACAAAAAATATATATATATTTTTTCAATTCCAATCCAATTTATATAAAGCAAGCTGACGTAGAAAACTACACAATCCTCCTAATGAAGCCAAAATAATGCCTATCCAAATATAGAAAAGGGCACTGGCTCTTGCAGAGGGCCGCAATCCAACGAATGTCAGATGCAAAGCTCCACACCTCATTAAGATCATATTAGCATATTCCCCTAAAAAAGAAAGAGCAAAACCCATCAAAAAACATTCTACATTATAGCCCGCAACTAATTCAGCTTCTGCTTTTGGTAAATCAAAAGGAGCTCGATTAGTTTCTGCTAAACAAGAAATGAAGAACATAATAAATATCAGAAACAAGGGCACAGCAAACCATATCTGCTTTTGCGCAATTACAATCTCACTAAAATTACGAGAACCTACGCAAATGAGTACGGTGATAATAATAAGACCGATAGAAATTTCATAAGAAATCATTTGAGCTGCAGATGTTAATAATTTTTTTATTATTCCTCGCCCTTGCAAGTTAAAGGGTGAAGCTTTTTAATGTAAGCTATACAAAGATTCTAACTTTGGGCCTAAGACTTTTGTGAGCGAGTCCTTGGCTAATTAAGTCATTAAGGTGGCTCTCTAAATGGCTGCAGATCAAAGCTTCAGATGTAAACAAAGATATAATCTACAAGGGAAAAATAAATTTAAAAAAAAATCAAGTTTTTGTAAAAAAAAATTTGCTGCCCAGACCCCCCAAATTTTTGCTTATTTGGGCATAACTTTTGCTCCTTAGCATTGATTGGAATAAAAATTATATTCCCCAAAAGCTAATGTGTTTTCCTATCTTCAAAAAAAGTTTCAAAAAATCAAGACAAAAATTGCGGCCGTAGGTACCTGCCCAAAATCCCATTTGTCCCCCGAACAAACAATGGTCATTTAGGGATTAAGATCTCGCCCTAGACTATGGAAGGTACTTGTGAAAAAAAATTAGCTCATTCTAAATGGAGCTTAGAGGAATAAGATATTGACATCTAAAGTGAAAAAAACAGATTTCTTCCTTGGTGCCCACTACTTTTAGAAGCCTTTGACCGCTCTTATATCAAAAACATTGCTTTGTGCAAAGTTGAGGTTTATTCATTCCATATAGAAAACCAAGTTAGGTGAGTGTGGGAGAATTTTCAAATGAATTGGAGGTGTGAATCATATTCTAAAATCTTGAAATGCTGTAAGGCCATGAAATTTGCATATACACTAGGCAAAATTGGAGGATTTTATGTAAAATTTAGAAATCTGAATTACTTTTGATCCAAATGGTGAAACTAAGGAATGCTAGTCTACTACAACTTGGAAAAAAAAAAGTCAAAAAAACAAATACATAAAGAGCTCAAAAAAGTAAAGCACCAAATTTTACAAGGGGCAAAAGGAATGGAGGTTTGGAAGTCCCATACCTACTTGCAAACTAAAACTTCTCATAACTTTCATCTCATCAATCAAAATTGGATGATTTAAAGCTTCCCACATAAATATAAATCTAAATAACCAATTTTAGTTTTTATTTTTAAAACTTGCAATTTATATACTTTTTCTTGAGTTGCTTGCCCTCCCTTGTTTTTCAAAAATTCATGCATAACTTCTTCAATAAATGTTGGAATGAAGAAAAAAGTAGATGCCCATACAAGTCTTTGAATTTCCCATCTTTTGTAATATTTTCAAATAATCACACAAAGTAGTTTAGCTGTTAATACATGCCCCAAATCCCATTTGTCCCCCAAAAGGGCCAACGGTCCTTTAGGGGTTAAAAGAAAATGACATAAAACAAGTAAAATATTTGATAGGGGTAAAAACTAATTGGTGAAAGAGAAAAACGACATTTATTTTGTAATACTCCAGACATAGCAGATTCTAGTATTTGAAAGTTTCATTAAAAATACCACGTAAAATATATAAAGATCACTTAAAGATGAGGGGAGATGGTAATTTATGAATTGAGCCAATGGCATTATTGGACCTTTTTTAAAAACAATTTTAGATCCTAAACTCTAACTCTTTTTTGTTTGCATCTTGTCCGAACATCCCAATATGTACCTCAACGAAATTCTCAATTAGTTGGAAAGATCCTAAACCCTTCACATGGTGAGAGGTTGTGTTGCATTCAATTTTTACTAAAGATGCAATGAAATAGTATGTAAATTTTCTCAAGTAACAATCTGTTGACATCAAAGTATTTACACCAATGTAAACTTTTGTATAAAGGTAATGAAATGGTGCAAAATGGGAGGAAATAAAACCATGAAATGATAAGAATAAACCCTTACACAACTTTTTAAATCATGCTGGGGCATCTCCAAGAACTAAAGGAAGAAGAAGAAGCAAATATAGAGGTCAAGCATGCATGCATGACCAATTACAATAAAGGAGTCATACAAGGATTTGTTTGGAGACTTGAGCAAGAATCAAACAATCCTTCAAATTTTGTTTGTGCACATTGCAAGCAAATATGAATTTATTTTTATTATGTATACACATACAATGAATGTCTCCCTTCAAGCTAAATCAAAAGATCCTTGCCTAGGTTACACATCCAAGTGGTACTCTTGCACAATGAAAGGTTTCTGAACACCATGCTCCTAAAATTGGCTATGTCAAACAAGAGTTAGAGCTTCCACACCCTTATGGGCTAAGGGTTTGGCAATTGCCTTATTTAGTTGATAAGTACTCTAGGCCTTCCAAACTACTCTCATGTCAAGCAATCTCAACATAACAAGGAATAACTCTTGAAATCACTATTTATCCTAAATTTGGTGAGCATTATCCTATATTCTACTTGGTGATTTGGTCAATTGAGAATTCATGAAACAGATTTGATGAGCAAGGATGGGTGACAAAAAGAATTTGAAGGATTTTTCTTATAGATATGAACTTTTAGTGCTTCAAATTTAACAAAGACAGTTGTGGGTGCTCTTAGGAGGATGACCATAGCAAGAAAAGTGGTACAAGGAGGAAAATTCCCATACTACAATCCAGACTACAATAGCTAGCGGATTTCACTAAAACTCGCGCTAGTCTTCATTGTTTTGATAGCCTTTTTGTGTGGCGAAGGTGGAATAACTTAGTTATGTTACAGATAATGATAAAAGTAAGAATTTGTCCCAATTTTGGAGTTGGCCAATTTAATTCCCTTCTGTTCTAGTATAAATTGGGGTCTCTTAATCCAAATCTGAATTTAAAATTCCAAATCCAATCTTTTGATTATAAATTTCTATTTTCTTCTATTTTTGGGCAAGTGAAAAAGCAAAGTTTTTTCACCTTGGTACCACTAAAATTTGTTGGAGCAATTAAGACCAACGTGATTTTTACATTGAGCATTGCATTTAGGTTGCCTTGACAACTAAGTTGCCTTACCTTGGTAAGTTACCTCATGACTCATCACTTTGCCACTTGGAGGCATTTGCAACTCTCTAGTTACTTGGATTTCACATGGTTTATGACTTTGGATGCAGCTAGTTTGTTTTTTGCAGCATCATTATTGTTATCAAACCCTTAAAAAATGATTTGTTGCAATAATTTTTGATGAAAATTATGTAGTAAGTCTATATTTATATAGTATAAACCTCAAAAAATTAGTGTGCAGCAACCTAAACGCAATATTCAATGTAGTGAAATCCTAGGAGCTAGCTGGTGTGTTCCCAACAATGATGCCCCTTAACCCTTAAAGGACCGTTGTCCCTTCGGGGGACAGGTGGAAGTTCGGGCATGTACCTTTGGATAAGCTACTTTGTGTGATTTTCTGAAACTTTTATTGAAGGCGGGGAATTCAAAGATCTAAGTGGATATTTAATTTTTTCCTCATTCCCACAATTATTGAAGAAGTTATGCAAGAATTTCTGAAAATTTGGGGAGGACTGCCTGCCTGGGCAGCCCAAAAACTTCTTTAAATTTTAGTTTTTTTTAAATTAAAAATTGAAGTTGGTTCTTTAGATTTTTTTAATAGATGAGAAGCTTTGGATCATTCAATTTCAATCAATGACATGAAAGTTATGAGGAGTTTTGTTTGCGGGCAATTTTAGATTCTCTACTCTAAAATAAACTTTGAAGTCCTTTATTTTACTCAACTTTCATTATTTTAGAAAAAAAATTAAACCAAATGGAGTAGATTGTTTATCACAACATTTTGACCATTAGGATTTGCGATTTTCATTTCCATAATTAAATTCTTAACAATTTAGTGATTTGACTCATTCTCTACTTCTTTTTACTTATTGATTTTTCCCATGTGTTGTGTAGTTCCAATTGATTTGAAAATTCTCCCACACATAGCTAACTTGATCTCCTACATGGGAAAAATAAAGCGCAAAGTTACGTAGAGTAACTTTTTTGTTATAAGAGTGGTTAAAGGCTTCTAAAATTTTGGGGCAGCATGAAAAAAATCTTTTCTTTTTCATTTTAGATGTAAATATCTCACTCATATCCATCTGGAATGACTTGGTTTTTTTTCCACAAGTACCTAATCCGGGCAAGATCTTACGGTTGGATTTCCAAAATTTAAAAAAAGAAGTTATCTTCTTACTAACCCTCCAAAAGTGACAATTTTGAGTGTTTTTCACTGAAAAATGGCTCGGTCCTTTAGGGGTTAAGGAATCCCAGCTCCAGAGCAGTCTTGTAATATCCCCATTACTGAAGTCATGCATCCCATGCTAAAGGGAAGAGAGCTCACAATGTGCGGGTGGGTGGTCCCTGTGCCCCTTTGTCCTAAGGGTGCGTACTCTTAGGGGGCACTTCACACTACTTTCTACATCTCTTCTTTGCAAGACTTCAATGTAAGATCCCAAATATCATTGGGCAAAAAGGAGTAAGGTAGGAGGCTCAAGAACCGGGCATCTAAGGGCTGAAACTGAATTTCGGGAGGTGGAACTTCTTGAAATATTTTTCAGTAAATTTTTTTTGAAAGACAAGAGGAATTGACATCTAATCCACCTTGTTTCAAAAAATTTGGAGTTTTGTAAAATTAATTATGAAATTTTGAAGTGCAAAGTCATAGGGCTTTAAAACTGTGCACCTTTTTAAATGTAATGTACACTGCCTGTACATTACTGAAAATTGTAAAAAACAACATGTATGAGCAAGGTACATTCAAGAAGGTGCACGGTTTATGAGCCGACTACCTTACTAACAAATATCATGAACATTTTATGCAAATTTTTTTGGTGAGACTTGGGCTCAAAAATTGGGTCAAGCAGAATGCTCAACCTAGTCTTTGAACAAAGTCCTTGGCCAACTTCTGAACGCCCAAACTCCAAAAGTGTTGCCACAAAAACATTTTTTTTTAGTGAACCTAGACTTGGAATGCAGGACATATTATGAAGTGCTAAACCGAACTTTCAGCTCTTACTCAGATTCTCAAATCGCAATAGGACTTGAATGTGGGAGATTGGGATGTGGGAGACTGGTACTTAGGATGTGGGAGACTGGTACTTAGGATGTGGGAGACTGGGACTTGGGATGTGGGAGATTGGGACTTGGAATGTGGGAGACTAGAACTTGCGAGTTGCGATGTGGGAGACTGGGACTTGGGGTGTAAGGGAACTGGGACTTGGGGTGTAAGGGAACTGGGACTTGGGGTGTAAGGGAACTGGGACTTGGGGTGTAAGGGAACTGGGACTTGGGGTGTAAGGGAACTGGGACTTGGGGTGTGGAGGTCTGGGACTTGGGGTGTGGAGGTCTGGGACTTGGGGTGTGGAGGTCTGGGACTTGGGGTGTGAGGGGACTGGGACTTGGGGTGTGGGGAACTCGGACTTGGGGTTTGGAGGATTGGGACTTGGGATGTGAGGGGCTGGGATTTGGGGTGTGGGGAACTAGGAGGTGTGGGACATGGGATATAGTCTGAATTGCTCCAAAGTCGTCTCTCCTTTTGCTTGACCAATGAGAGTACAATATACATGTTTTTTCAATGCTTTATCAATTCAAATTGGATGCAAAACTAATTGTCTTGATGTTTTTTAACCTTTAACTCTTAACCCCTAAAGAATCATTATCCCTATGGGGGACAAATGGGATTTTGGGCAAATACCTATGGCCTCAATTTTTGTTTATATTTTTTGAAACTTTTTTTGAAGGTAGGAAAACACATTAGTTTTTGGGGAATATAATTTTTATTCCAATTGATGTCAGAGAGCTAAAGTTATGCCAAAATAAGCGCAAATTTAGAGAGTCCATGCAACAACTTTTTTTTACCAGAACTTGAAATATTTTTAAATTTTGTTTTCCTCATAGATTATATCTTTGTCTACATCTAAAGCTTTGATTCATTTCATTTGGACTAGTTAGGAGAAATTTTTGGACAATCTCGTTTTTTGGGCAATTTAAACATATTCTTGAAAAAATAACTTATAAACTTCATTTTTGAATGCAAGTTTAACATTTTTCCAAAAAATTGTTAGAAAAGGCAAAGTTTTCTTTCTAGAAGAATCTCACCTTTGGAATTGTTGCGTTTCAATTCCATTGCATGGTTATTAACAATTTAAGTTTTTGTTCAATTTCATACCTTCTTCTACCTAAAGTTTTTTTAAAGAATGAAAATCAAGTATTTTTGTTTTGGTTTTTTTCCAAGATTCCCAACTCAATTTTCCACCACAAAGAAATAAAGTTCCAAACTCTGTGGCGCAAATTTTTTAAGGTAAATGAGTTCATAGTTGAATAATCTAGTCATGCTAGGTGCAAAAAACCTTGTTTTTTACACTTTGAATGCAAATATCTTCCAATATGTGTGATTAAAGTTCTTGAGTTTTGTATGACACATTCTCATATTAATCTAGTACAAGATCCTACAATTAGGTATGCAACAAGACCAATTTTCAAACTTTTTTACTCTTTGCCATAGAAGTGGCAATTTTAAGTGTCTTTTAACAAAATAAAAGCCATGGTCTTTTAGGGGTTAAGCGGCAGGAGGTATTACTGCAAATACACGGGCCCAATGTATCTACAAGGGACGATTTTCATCCCCTTTGGCGTTTAAGGGTTAGCGCCAAGCTAGTAACGCATCCTACCCTACCCTATAGTTTTTAAAGTGTTCTGGCATGTGCCCACTTGTAATATTGTTTCTAAAAGTTGCAAAAGTCAACAGTGCATGCTAACCCCTTGAAAATTGCAATAAGGGTAGCTTGGGATCTAACATCATGACTTTGAATGTTCTCATGAATTGAGTTACCAAAAAACGTGAGTGCATTTGGTGAGGTTGTTTACTGCCTTCCACAATAGACCATGTTTTGTGATCACTTCTAAAAAAAACCGGATAAAAAAATTACTATTCCTTGTCATATATAATGTTTTTTTGAAGCCGAAGTACAAATAACATCCTCATCAGCTTTTAAGGGATATATAAATAATGTGCTATATCTGACTTTCTCATAAATGAGAAATTAGCCTATAGCCTCTTTAGCATAAAAGCTTATCATACGGTGTAAGGTAGGAGGTTCTAAAATGGTGCACTGCTCTAAAATGGTGCAATTCCTCAAATGTACTCAGTTTCTACATGTTTCATAACCCTTCAACAATGTACATGTGATGTACATTTGAGGAGGTGCACTTATGGCCTTTTTACTTCAAAATTTCATAACTAAGTCCACAAAGCTCCAAAAATTATGAAATATGTTGGGTTAGATGCCAATTCCTCTTGTCTTTCGAGGAAAATTAATTGAAAAATATTTCAAGAAGATTCACCTCACAAAAATTCAATTTCAGACTTTCAGCCCTTAAAGGCTCTATTTAGAACCTCCTATCTTACTGGATTCTGAGATGTGACTTTACTCTTGCACTTATATTTTGAACACTTGGATTTGTAAAATAGAACTTACGACATTGCAATGTAACCTCTTGGCTTCATTAGGTCATCTTTACCTCTAAATGCCCAAGATATCAGATTTTGGTGTTCAAAAAATTTCAAGAATTTTTGAAATCATGTTGAACGCACAAATTTTATTGTTTTTAGGGTTTTTTTTTTGGAAAAGTTGTGCGCTAAAGTTAACTTCATTGTTCAAATTTCATTTCTTTCATATCTTATTTCAATTGTTTTTGGTGGAAGGTTAACTGCAAGCACACATTTTATGTCATGAATAGTGCCATGAAAAGTGTCATGAATAGTGTTGTGAATAGTGTCATAGAGCCTATGACAACTTGCCACATTGAAAAGATGGGCATCAAGTTGAGAAAAAGGTGAGGATTTCCCTTGGGCACTAAGGACCCTCTTATTGAAATTTTTGACATCTAACAAAATCTAAAAGTGCTTCTAGACTAATTTCACTTGGAATGTATTTGTTATGCAAATTGGAATTCATTCACAGCTGAAATTTCTTTCATTCATAATGATTTTTGGTCAATAATTGAATCTAAACTTTTTCTTTGTATTAGATGGTTGCCCTTTGACACATGCATTGTACGCTCATTGTGAAACTGTGGTCATGGATTTGGAAGGGGGATCATTAATTTTCAAGTAACCACAAAAGACACTAAAGCATCTTAAGTGGTTGTTTTCCAATTTTGTATCAAAAAGTTGCCAATTTGCATTAGAAATTGGCAGCTTCAAAAAAAGCAAAAAATTCTAAACTCATCAGCATTTGATCACATATATCTTAAAATCTGTGTGGCCATTTTGGATTTTGTTTGGGTAGCGCCATCTAGAAGCCTTGAAGGTCAAGATTCAATGGTTACAATTTTGTTTTGATGTTTAATAATGATCTTGCATGGATATTTCAAAAACTTCAAAACTACATTTAGAAAACAAGAAAAACACCTTTGGGCATTTAGGGGTTAACTTCTGAATGCCTAAGGCCTTTTTTGAGCTTCTAGGAATTGCTTTAGCCTAAAAAAAAAACCAACATTTTATTGAGTTGTATCAGTTTTTTTAACCCCTAAAGGCCCAAGCCCATTTTTCTATAAAAATCATTGAAAACTGCCATTTTTGGAGGAATGAGTAGAAAAGTAGGAAAACAAGTTTGTTATGGAAATCCAACCATAGGATCTTGTTCTAGACTATGGGAGGTACTTGTCAAATAAAATTCAGCTTGTTTTAGATGTAGAGGAGTGAGATATTTACATGTGAAGTGCAAAAATAAGTTTTTTTCCCTATTGCCCAAAAATTTTAGAAAGCCTTTGACCTCTCCTATATTAGAAAAGTTGCTCTAAGTAAAGTTGAGGTTTATTTTTCCCATGTAGGAGACCAAGTTAGGTAAGTGTGGGAGAATTTTCAAATGAATTGGAGGTGTGGATCATGCTTTGTAAAATATTACAATGCTATAAGGCCATGAAATTTGCATATACATTGGGCAAAATTGGAGAATTTATGTAAAATTGAGAAATCTAAATTACTTTGATCCAAATGGTGAAAACCAAGGAATCTTAGTCTACTATAACTTGAAAAAAAAAACTAAAAAAAAACTAAAGCACAAAATTTTACAAGGGGCAAAAGAAATGGAGGTTTGGGAATTCAATACCTATCCGCAAACTAAAACTTCTCACTCATCAATCAAATCAAATGATTCAAAGCTTTCCACATATATAATAATCTAAGGAACCAATTTCAGATTTTTTTATAAAATAAATGCAAATTTTAAAGAAGTTTTTTGGGCTGCCCGGACTGCCCACCCTTCCTTGTTGTTCAAAAGTTCATGCATAACTTCTTCAATAATTGTCGGAATGAAGAAGAAATTAGATGTGCACGTACATTTTTGAATTCCCCACCAACCACAAAATTTCAAAAAAATGATAAAAATTGGTTTAGTCATAGGTACATGCTCAAGGTCCACTTGTCCCTAGAGGGGGCACTAGGCCTTTAGGGGTTAAATTGTAACTACACAAATTCAAACTTGATATGTTAGAGATCACATGGAAAAGAAAACACAACAAATTCACTTCTAGATTGAAAGATTATAATGTTTGATCATGAAGTGATAAAACTGTGAAAATGTCTTGAAGTCTTTCAATCCTCTTTTCATATGTTGAGTCTAAAAAATTGGTCACCAAAAAAATATATGCTTAAAGGACACAACATAGATAACTCCAAGCACTTTACGGCTTTTCCAAACCTCTTTTACAATCTTTTAAAATGAGTTTTTAGTGTAATTTTTTCTCCAAAATCTAGTATCTTTGAGGCTAATCTCCAAGAGCACTCAACATTATGGAAAGTCAAGACCTTGTACAAAATCTTGAATAGAAAAATCATAATCAAAATATTTCAAATTTTGATTTTCAATGCTAATACTAGACTTCAATAAGAATGGTTAGAAAATATAAACTACTAAAAATAGAAAATTAGGTGAATTTATTGAACTTCAAAGTGTTGTAGACACCAAAATTTGGTGCCCCACGCATTTAGGGGTTAAACTATAAAAGGATTGATTTGTACATTTTTAGTGCAAACCCCCCCAAATCCAAAGGTTCAATAACTCTAAATAAATATGACAATAAGTCCACAAATTAGTTTTAAATGAAAAGACAAAGTTCAAACTTTGAAAACAATAAATCTCAATAATCATGTTCTTATTAATAACAACAATACATCATAGCACTCAGTTTTATCCTAATCAGCAAGTTTTTAAACTGCTAGTTATATTCTAAAATGGGATGGTGGCTCTATAAGATGAATTTCATTCGAGTATCAATTCTTTATGCAAAACAAGCTGATTTGATACAAAGCATTCTATCCTCAGGGTACGGTTGACCAACCCCTATTGATTATTTAGTGGTTTTTTTTGGCATACACCAAAATCGCGGATATTTCTGTAAGATTGTTCTTTACCTCAAACATAAGTTTGCAAACAACAATTTCCCCACAGTTTCGGCATCTAGGGTTAGCTGACTTGCCATTTTGTGGGGCCAGCGTCAGTTTTTTTAACTCTGTTTACCAACAAAGATAAAAGTAACAATTCACCCCTATGTTGGGATTGGTCAGTTTTATCCTCCTACATGGTTCTAGTCCAAATCGGGGTCTCTGAATCAGGGTTAATTTTTTGTATTTTTGCTGAAGCGACACGCACCCCGTATTGTAAGCATGTAAGGAAAAATTAGATAGAATTGGATAGAATAACAACTTGTACACGTCTATCCATAAAATCTATTAATACTAGTGATTTTCATCCAAAATCTGATGAATGCGAATTTGAGGAGAGATTCGGCTCGGTTTACTGCACATACGTCGATCTAGGCCCCGCCCTGCCAGAGCTAGAAATAGCGAAGTCCTCCGGCTGCCCAGCACGCCCAGAAAAACTCGTCTAACTTTGCCTGTTTCCCGAAACTTTCATCTACAACGCATGGGACCTCATGCTTTAGCTAGTGTAAACAATGTATATTGACCTCCATGGCTCCATGTCTTGTCCCACCAACCATAGAATAGATGGGTTTTTTTCATAAATTTAAATAACAAAAAAGAAGATCATTGTACTACTAAAATTACAAGACCCTTTGTGATATTACATCTAGAGTCCCACTGTCAATATCACATCTTAACCTCCCTTGTGATATTATCACATATACACAACTAATATACATGCATATAATGTCGGGCTAGTCGTTGCAACTAGCGCCTCAATTTACATTGCTCTATAGTGGTGTGACAAGTACCCACCCATTATAATACTATTTCAAAAAATTGCAAAAATCAACAATGCATGGTGCTCTCATGAAAATTGCAATAAGGGCTACATGCTCGGGGAGTGCACTATATAGGGTCTTTGTGGGTAATGTGCGTGCAAGGTCCTATAAGAGAGGGGCTATGTAGGTATATTATTTGCATTTTCATAGGGCTATCTTTACCTAAATTTCTAAATTGAAGGCATTTCATGTACCCTATACTTCATTTTAATAAAGTTATTTTCATCCTTTTTTGTACCCTATGTTTATTATAAATACATAATAACATGGGAAGAAATTCATCCACTAGTTGCAAAACCAGTGACATTCATTGTTAGGGTTTAGGCATGCAAAAATTGAACCTTGCACTTAGAATGGCTTATGGCTTGCACTTGTAAACACAGAATTCCTTTGATTCATTATGAACGCATTTACAATACTTATCAATTAGCCATTGAGCAATGTGGCTAAAAAGTAACCTAAATGTACTAATTGTGCCCACACAAGAAGATAACGTCAACTAACCCTTGGACAATAAAGCTTGCATCAATTAATTCCCTTCTTACCTCAATACTGTATCTCTAAACCACATGCTTAAACAACACATGGCAATTTTTGGTTGCCCATAAATAACCTTGAAGAAGCTGCTTAACACATGGCATTTGATCCTGCTTTGAATACCTGCAAGAGTATTAACCATGAAAAAAAACCTATACCTATAGCTAATAAAAGTATTGATTTTCTTTATCTTATTTTAACAACCCTATTGTAGAACTAAAAAATATGTGATATTGATTGATAAACACTACCCTTCATTACTTATAAAGGCCCAAAGCCTATTAAAGTGAAGCTTATTTATTTCCAAGCCATGTCAAAAATTTAAGACCAAGGTAATTAAAATAACCCATCATTTGATTGCACGTATACCAAAAGAAAACCGGGAGTGCACTCCCCAAGTCTACATGAAACCTAACTCCCTATTTTTGAATCTTTTCAAATTTCGAATCACCTAAAAATATGAGTGCATATGATGAAATAACTATTTGCCTTTCCCGATGAACCATGTGTTAACTTTATGATCACATCTAAAATTAATCAAATAAAAATCAACTTTTTTCAGAGATCCTTTTTGATATGCATTGGACATTTTTCATCTACCTTGGCGTTTAGGGATGAAGGGCATCCCCAATCCAACAGGTATAATAGCCCCGCCAATTGTGTCAAACAGGGACTAACTGCGGCCCTCTTATGTAGCCTTTATTGCAATTTTCATGAGAGCACCATGCATTGTTGATTTTTGCAACTTTTTGAAATAGTATTATAATGGATGGGTACTTGCCACACCACTATAGAGCAATGTAGAGGTGCTAGTTGCAATAACTAGCCCGACATTGTGTGCATGTATGTTAGTTGTGTATCTATACTAATAATAGGCTTGGTTCCATTAGTTGGGTAGTTTGGTGTCTGTAATAGAATAAAATCTCTATTAGTTGGGTAGTTGGGTGTTGCTCCAAGAAGATTAAGTGCCGGTTATGTGGCGGTTATTCTTATTTCTATGGTTATGTGGTGGTTATGGTCGTCCTTGGGGATGGGGTATACACGGGAATAGGGGGTGGAGCGTGTAGGCATAGTACACGTAAGTTCATTGGAATGGAAAGGAGAAGAAGCTTGAAGAAGGTGATTATGAGGAAGGTCATGTTAATTTTTTTGCAAGGACCCCCTCTTGTGATGGCCCTCCGTCGGAACGGCGGGTACAAGGGTCCACTAGTATGTGATAATATCACAAAGGAGGTCAAGATATGATATTGACAGTGGGACTCCAGATGTAATATCACAAAGGGTCTTGTAATTTTAGTAGTACAATGATCTTCTTTTTTGCTGTTTAAATTTATGAAAAAAACCCATCTATTCTATGGTTGGTGGGACAAAGACATGGAGCCATGGAGGTCAATATACATTGTTTACACTAGCTAAAGCATGAGGTCCCATGCGTTGTAGATGAAAGTTTTGGGAAACATGCAAAGTTGGACGAGTTTTTCTGGGCGTGCTAGGCAGCTGGGCAGCTGGAGGACTTTGCTATTTCTAGCTTTGACAGAGGCGGGGCCTAGATCGACGTATGTGCAGTAAACCGAGCCGAGAGATTCGGCAACTTCAACCATTATTTCAGCCAAGTGTTATGGTTGCCAACCAAAAATTGAGGGTTAAGCCAATTTTTGCTAAGAAAAATTCCCATACTTTGAATCCAAATGAGAATCCAAAATATTCAAATTCAATCTCCTAATGCTAAATATCCAAACTCTTAGAGCATTTCCACCGGTGGCTCAAACACACTCAAAGTGGATGAAAAGTGTTGAGGTTCCTCTCAAAACCCTCTCAAGACACTTTGTCCTACCAGGTCTAGCAAGGGTCCTTCAAACCACTATTCACCTTAAGTTTAATGAGCTTCATTCTCTACTTTTCTTGATAAGTGGTCAACTACTTATTTATGGGACGTGTTGGAGTGCAAGGCCACCTTTTTGAAGAGCATGGGTGGAGATCAAGGGACTTGAGGCCTAGCCAAAACAAATGAAAAAGGGGAAATTACAAAATGAGTAACAAAAAGGAAAGAAATTACAATTTGGGTAACGGTTTGGATGTAATTACAATTTGGGTAACAAAATCCAAATACCTCAATATATTTGGCAAGGGAATTGATACATGCACCATCCATTTTCAACTATTCTACCACACCTACTATATATGGTCGCTATTTGCAATATAAAAATAAATGTGGAATAAGGAAAAAACATCACTAATTTGAAAGTACAGCTTGACATAGACATTACAACTTTAATTTTGTTTTTCAACTTTGGATCCCACTCACAATATTAATTAAAAAATCTAAATTATGCTTAGTTTAATTTAGATCTTTTAATCAGTGATACTGTGAGTGAGATCTAGAGCTGTATAAACAAAATTAAATTTGCAATGTCTATGTCAAACTACATTTTCAAAATTAGTGATGATTTTTCCTTATTCCACACCTATTTTAATATCGCAAATATTAACCATATATAGTAGGTGTGGTAGAACAGTTGAAAATGGATGGTGCATATATCAATTCCCTTGCCAAATCTATTGAGGTATTTGGATTTTGTTACCTAAATTGTAATTACTTACCATTACCCAATTTGTAATTTCTTTCTTTTTTCTTTTTTGTTACTCATTTTGTAATTTCCCCAATAAAAAACTTTGAAAGAGCCCTGACCGGTGGAGATGCTTCAACATTTTCTGACCAAGGAAAAAGCTGAGATTTACACCCTGACCCCACAATATGGTAGGCCATCTACCCCGAAGACCTCAGCCCATCCATTGTTTGAATTATTTTCCGCCGACCCTGCCCCAGGGGGTACGGTTGCAGGACGAAAAAGGGGTAGACTGTACAAAGGAGAGACGTCTAACTTAATTAAGTAAAAATTAACTGGGGCGCCGGAGTTTCCGTTGCTGGTCAAACCGGTTCCATTTTTACATCGCCGTAAGCTTAGCAGTTGCGTCAGCCGGACGTGAATAAACAGCGGCAGAAGTCCGCGAACCTGTCGGCAATTCTAATGGGAACGCCATCCAGGATCCCGCCATTCCACAGCAAGAACTAACGAGAGGACCATCAACGAGAGGCGACGAGAGGCGACGAGATCCGACGAAGTGTCCCCCGGCAAGAGGCGACGAGAGGCGACGAGGTCCGACGAAGAGTCCCCGACGAGAGCCGACGAGAGCCGACGAGAGCCGACGAGAGCCGACGAGAGCCGACGAGAGCCGACGAGAGCCGACGAGAGCCGACGAGAGCCGACGAGAGCCGACGAGAGCCGACGGAGTGTCCCCTTCTGAGACGTATAGCGTTTCTCGTTGACGAAAACGGACGGTTCGTGAGAGATTTGGACGAGAACTGGGAGTGAGGCTGCCAGTCGCACCGAGGTGCTCATCGTTACGCCAATGTGCTCCGTCCCGTTTTCTCTTCCTGAGATCGCTCCTCCGCGATCGCGAGGACATGCTCGCATCAGGACGCGTGTCGTCTCCATTTGCTCCCATTAACGCCGAACGGCGTTTTGGCCGCCGAAATCGCTACAGTGGTTCTTCTTCGGAGGCACTTTTTTCACGTCACGGAGCTAGACGCCGTTTTTTTAGGTTTTTTTTTGCTCTGAGTCGAGGAACAAGGTGCACGGTTTGTCAACAAGCTTAGTTTTGCGCAATACCGTAGAAGAAGTCCACTTTGTTTTGTTTTGGCAGCTGAAATTATCGGTGAGGATTGAGAACATTTGCCTGAGAGTGCGGTTCTTGATTTGCGGTTTCAATGGTGTGCACGAATACGTGGAAATCGAGTCTTGGCAATGTCGTCAACGTGGAGTTCAGGTTCTTCGTGAAGTATCACTTTGCGACTGTTGATATTGGAGGATAAAGCCCTGTCCTGGTATCGTAGGGTTTCGTTTTTTTGAATATTAGAGAGGGAAGCTTTGCAAGCGTTGGAGAGACTGGCAGCATGCAGGAGAGCCCGAATCCTCGCGAGGTTGTGGCATGCATTTTCTTGGACTGTAACAATTGTTGATGGTGAAATCATAAGCATTCTGGATGCGGTGGACGTTTCTTGGTTTCAGAGCAAGTTGAAAGAATTGAGTCAACAAGAGTGAGTTAATGCGACTCCCGGTTGTTTAGGAAGCGTTCTTTTTGTTGTCGAAAAACCTAAGAGTATTGTTGTAAGAGTATTGTTGTAGTCTCGTAAATCATCGTATCTTAGAGTTTCCTGACTTAGGAGAGTCTTCCTGGTCGGTCGTGCATGAATCTATTCTTTTCTGATCGTGTTAGAACACAGCAATGCTACTCGTATACCCTTCGTCAGCTGCGAAGGGATGTAAGTTTGTCGATGAGTTGTGTATACTTAGTAATTCTGTCTCGTTAGAGCTCACCTGTGAAAATGCTGGCTAGCGATGAGCTTTCTCACGGTCGTCTCTGTAAAGAAGTCGGGTCAAGGTAGGACATTTGCTTTTGCGACGTTTCTGCATGCCATTCAGATTGTACACGAAATTTGGTCAATTCGTTACTAAGAAGCTGAGCTGCAACGGGAAAGAGCAGGTGTTTAAAGCAGAGAGGACACAGCCGAGGGAGGGGAGTAGAGATGGTCTTGTTGTTAGTTATTTCAAGGGGTAGAGAGCGGTAGAGAAGGCTTTAAGCAGGTCTGATATGGAGCAAACGAGAAGCTGGTTTAATCGGTTCCAACCAAGAGGGGATAGGCTGAAGAGTAACGAGTCCAAGAAAACGAGCCCGACGGGAAGCAGCAAGGATCTTCTGAAGAGTCCCCGGCAAGGGTCCGACATGGATGCGAGTGATGAGTTGCCATCAAGTATCACCAAGCAGAAAGTTGCAGCTGCTAAGCAGTATATCGAGAATCACTACAAATCACAAATGAAGAATTTGCAAGACCGAAAATTACGGTACTTTTGCTTTGATTTCCTCCTCATTTTCCGCCTCCTGGAACTTCTGTTCGTTATTATTTCTTGTCATGTACTTCAAGCACTCTCAGCTGTTTGAAAGAAAATTATAAAAACTGTGAGGAGAATTGAAATTCTTGGGCTGCTTACGCTCTTTTGATTGCACTGCAGTCTGCATGTTATACTCAGGAAGAGAAATGACATAGTGTACAATATTGCTTTGCATGAGAATTAATGTTGGATGCAGTTTTCTGTGTAAGCTTATTTTTCATTACGCTAGCCGACTGTGCTTCTGAATTGAGATTCCGTAGTGTGTCAGTATTGCTTTCCTCTTACAAGCCCTTGTCTTCTTCTTCTTTGGTGATGTGTTTGTTCAAACATCTTGACATAAGCTCTTCTAAATTCGAGGCAATGGAGGACCGACTTTAGTTTTAAGTCTAAATTATCACTCTCCTCGGATCCTCCGTTTGCACATTACTAGTGCTGTCCTGTGCTTGGTTTGGTACTACTTTCTTGGAGGAATGTTTTTAGGTCCAGTAACAGTAGTTTTTTTATCAAGTATTTTAAATCGCATTTTACACAAGGGATTGTGAATTGATGGATGTGGATTTAACGCAAGTCAGGCCAGTTAAGAAATACAGCCTAATCCTATGTGAGGGCTGAAGGTTCTTGCTGGGAGTATCTTGGAGTTTCTGTTGGTTGTTGAGCTGGTCCAAGTTTCATCCATCGTCTATTTTAGTTTTGGATATCGGATCTGTAAAGATTGTACAGGGAAATCTCCTCGTGGAAGTGAAATGTGTTCCTGGTTGCTTTTTCCGCAAATTGTAACTGTTTATAGGTCTAATAATTATCGATTCTGATTGTGTTCACGACAACTGGTGGGTGTGCTTCATTAGTCGGTGGTCATTGGAGCGCAAACTGGCAGATGCCGATGTTTCAGAAGAGGAGCAAAATAATCTCCTAAAAGATCTGGAGAGAAAAGAAACAGAGTACATGCGTTTGCAACGACACAAGATGGGAGTGGAGGATTTTGAGCTGCTGACTATTATAGGGCGGGGTGCATTTGGTGAGGTATGTGTCCCTGCTCAGAAGCTCTGGTCCCTAAAATTTGTGAAGTGTTGTTAACGGAGGCTCTGACATGATTTCGAGGAATTAAATCAGGCTTGCTTTCCGCTTTCAGGTGAGGTTATGCAGAGAGAAAACAAGTACAACAGTATATGCCATGAAAAAACTGAAGAAATCCGAGATGCTTCGAAGAGGCCAGGTATTTACACAATTTGTTTTTTCACCTTATTATGTCGACAGTATTAGATTGCCCCTACTTGAAATTACCGCAATATAAAATGGAAACACAGTCAATGCACTCATCTTTGTGTGGTACTTGCAGGTGGAGCATGTAAAGGCAGAAAGAAATTTGCTTGCAGAAGTCGACAGTAATTGCATTGTGAAGCTATATTGTTCATTCCAAGACGAGGAATACTTATACTTGATCATGGAGTATTTACCTGGAGGAGACATGATGACACTCCTTATGCGTAAGGACACACTAATGGACGATGAAGCCAGATTCTATGTAGGACAATGTGTCTTGGCAATCGAGTCAATTCACAAGCACAACTACATACATAGGTAGTTCTTAGCGCCCTTTTGTCATGTGATTATGGTTGTACTTTATTTAACAGCAGTTGGTTGCATGCTGGATTTGATAATCAGATCGTTCTGTAGGTTGCAGGAATTGCTTTGCTGTTGAAGATTTTTTCACATGCTGTTACGTGTAGTCTTGTTACTGGCTTAAATTGAGCTACCAAACGCATTCTCTGCAAAAGCGTATTAATTGCTTAGGATTTATTGTTCCTTGTTTGATAAGTGAATTTTCTCATTATCTGTCAACTCTGATCTTCCTTTGTTTGTGTAACAGGGATATCAAGCCGGATAACTTGCTCTTGGATAAGAATGGGCATATGAAATTATCAGATTTTGGTCTTTGTAAGCCATTAGATTGCTCCAACTTGCCTGCGTTGCAAGAGTACGAGCAAGTTCAAAACCCAGCCAGAGATTCTGCAGACCCCAGACAGCATAGATCTCCATCTCCCGGACCAAAGCGGACACAGCAGGAGCAACTTCTTCATTGGCAAAGAAACAGACGAATGCTGGTATTTGTTTCCTCTCTTATTTAGAGTTGCATCTTTCAATGTCCTCGTTTTATGCTGCACACGTCATTTACCTGCTCTTAACTGTGCTAGTGTATATACGATTTGTCCACACGACGTGCAGGCTTGCATTATTCCATTAGTATCTGAGGTTTCACGTATTAATGCTTGGATTTGCTCTCAGGCGTACTCAACAGTGGGCACTCCAGACTATATCGCTCCTGAAGTGCTTTTGAAGAAAGGCTATGGGATGGAGTGCGACTGGTATGTATTCATACTTGTTACATCTACCTGAATCTTGTTCTTCCCTTAATTTGGTTATACTGTGATTCTGATTTCTCTTGAGCAACCACAAACAGTTTTGATAGGTGAACAAGTTTTTCATGATAGAGAAATGAGTGTTATCAGTCTCCAGTTTTAAATTGTTTTGTGATACTTCAGAATTAAATTTTAATTTTCCTGCAGGTGGTCACTGGGAGCAATCATGTACGAGATGCTTGTTGGCTATCCCCCTTTTTATTCCGATGAACCCATGACAACTTGTCGCAAGGTGTGTAACAGTCTCTATCTGTTTGCTTTTATCTGTTTTACGAGGAACCTGTTAACGAAGTCGTTTTTTGAAAGCACAGCTCTGTTACTGAAGAAAGTAGTATGTAAGCTTTTGTCATGCTCTTAATAATGATATTAGTTTCCAAATTTGCGAATGTTTTAGTAATCAAAGTTTTGGCATTGTTAAATTATCCTTGTCAATGAAGTTCTTGGGTTTATGGGATATTGTAGATTGTCAACTGGAGAAATAACTTGAAATTCCCGGATGAAGCCAAGCTATCATCGGAGGCTAAGGACATTATCAGTAGATTGCTTTGTGACGTGGATCACCGCCTTGGTACCAGGGGCGTCCAGGAGATTAAGGTAGGTGGGTTTCAAAGTCGGCTGCTCGCCTCTTTTGCATTACAGGATTTATCTCGTTGATCATAGCCATAGAGTGTTACGATGTAGTGCGTCAGACAATCTTTGGCTGAATATTGCACCCCTGAATATCTTCTGTTTAATGTAATCGAATTTCTACAAAATTCAGTTTGTCAAGTTTGATTCGTTTGCTTGAATTTTCGTTTTGTGGTCTCACCTTGCACGTTATTGTCACTCCTGCAGGATCATCCATGGTTTGCAGGGATACCTTGGGAAAGGCTGTATGATATGGAGGCAGCTTTTATACCTGAGGTGAAAGACGAGCTGGATACTCAGAATTTTGAGAAGTTTGAAGAGGTCCACTATCCTTCCTATTTTATTCGATTGTTGATCTTACTTGACATGCAAATGGCATGTGGCAGTCTTCGTGTATTTTGTTGTTTCCTAGGTTTTACAAGATCCCCAATAATTCCGTCATATAATGCTTTCACGTAAACTGCTGGTAAATTAGCTGTCATCTTCACACGAGTGATGATCAACAGCACTTCAATTTCTTACACGTTGAAATCCTGATTCAATGTGTACTTCCTACTATCACCTTGCGGTGCTTATGGGTATGAATGTCTCGATAATCTATTATCGAGACAGAGTAGCGTTTGTCAGAAGGTGTCGATGAAGATATTAGGAGTTGGTTTTAGTCTGTACTCTGTACTCTTCTATAGCAGTCTGCCTCTGTGACCTTGAGTTCTTATGTACTCATTGAAGCTTGATGTTTGCAGAGTGATTCTCAAATACCGTCATCCACAAGATCAGGACCGTGGAAAAAGGTAACATTTCTCTTCAAGTATTCGAATTGCCATTGCAACCGAGTTCCTTGTTGCTGTCTCGAGCTTGCCACTTAATCAGCTGGAGAATTCAGATCGTTTGGGAATATTGGTGGATTGCAAAATTCAGTAATGGCCATTTTTCTTAGCTGCAATGTGTAATGAAGGAATCTTATTAGCGTTTTTTGTGAGTGCAGATGCTGTCATCAAAGGATGTAAACTTTGTGGGGTATACCTACAAAAATTTCGAGATCGTTCAAGATGCTAATTTACCTGGAGTTGGTGAGTTTCTGAGTGCCGAATTTTGGTTCTGTTTCGTAGGAGAATCAATTTCAGATTTTAAGGCAGTGGAAGAATTTCGTTTTTGAAGTTGCCGCCTGTATCTAATACGTGCTGAATCCTTATCTAGATTATTTTATCAGTTTTGAACTAATAATTCACACTTCTCTGAACAGCGGAGCTTAAGAAGAAGGGAAAACCGAAGAGGCCATCAATCAAGACACTTTTCGGTGAGATTTCTTTATTTACTATTGTCGTAGTCCTATTTACCTTCCGTAGCTTGGGTCTATTTCATCCTGAAGTTTCCCTGTTCCGTTCACAACCTTATCTCCGGGGCAGCTTATCTCATTTGTACCCGCCCTGTAAAGGAGTATTATTTACATGCAAAAATGATTGTGACAGTTGGGGTCATTATGCCTGATGACATTAAGTGACATGGCCGTTTTCCTGTCTGATCTAAAATGGATTTCTGTGGTTTATTTTGTAGACGCTAATGGAGGTCCCAATGGCCACATTCAAGGCAGCTTTCTCTGTCATTTGTCCACTCCTATCAAGATTTCGGAAAGTCCAGAAACGTCGCCGTCTGGCAGCATTTCATCACCTCCACATTCGAGTTATTACAAACCACCTCCGCCGATGTATCCATACCAAAGTAGTGCTCGGTAGATGGTCTTTTTACTCTTCTTTTGGGTTCGTATCATAGCATTGTGCAATCATTTGAATGCTAGGCACTAGTAAAATGTCTGCATTCCTACTTGATTGCGAGGTTTGCGTTTGCACCTCTTCCCACATGGCTCCGCCACAAAACTGACTTGAAATGTATTTAATGCGGAAGGACCAAGCATTTGAGGAGCGAAATTCGATGTCCTTAAATATTTAGTCCAATTTTGCTTCGAAGAACTATGTGCAGTACGATGAATTTCTCTGATTGTGTCGAGAACCAGGGACATATTCCTTTAGAGGAAGAGTGCTTTAGATCTGTTTCAGGATAGAAGCAATTGTGATGCATTCGAAGAGCTCAATATGAACGTAGTCAGTTTTGAGGACTCTGAAGGAAGTTCGTGAAAAATCTGAATGGGGGCACCTCCCAAATACAATTGATGATTGCATGATCAGATACAAAATTTGTAAACAAAGTTTGAAGCTTTCAAGCTGGTAATCCTTGGTCCCCATTTGGCTGTCATGTTATTCCATCTTGTGTTTTCATTGTCGTTCCTTAGCCTTTGATCGCCGAAGGGAACGATTTTGTCCTCTGGTCATCGGACAGAAAAAAGCTGTTTTTCCACGTGATTTTTTTTTAAGAAGTGATCATAGATGTATGGTGCGTCGTGGGTTGCAAAAAGCTACCTCATTGGACGCGCTCATATTTTTAGGCAACCCAAATTAGATTTAGAGACACGGTGTTAGAGCATTTCTTACAACCCTCCAAACGTCTAAGCCCTTTCAACGTTTTGATGAAAAGTGACCAACTCTAGTGTGTGTTAGTCTTTATATTTACCTTCCCCCTTCAAATAAGTCATATTTAAAGGGGTCTCTAAACTCTCTACAAGCTATACTTTTTTATCCTTATAGCTTATTTTATTGCTTTTGGAAGTTCCTTGACTTGTGATTGGTTGGCATTATACTAAGCGAGTTGCACTATTGGGGATATAAGTGGCCATCCCCTCTTAAATGGAGGGGAATGCTAAATTGTTAATAGTGAGCTATGAGCCTAGATTTATAGTCAAAATATTAAATTTCACCTATAAATGTGTACATAGGGACTTATATTTGTGCATTATAAACGTTCATCTCTTGAAAAAGTTGTTTAAAAAAAAAATCCATTGATTTTGAGCTCAAAATTAGTTCTTGTTCACAAAATCTTGGCTCATAGCTCATGGGCTCAATGTTTTATGCTCACAAAATAGCGTCATCCCCTTCCACATGGAGGTGCCAAAAGTGCCAAATTCAATAATCACAACCAGCATAAATTTTCTTGGAGAAAATTTGCCTAAATCTTACCTTGAAACCGACTTGACGACTACAACACTAGAAAAAATCTCTGAAAAAACGGATAAATTTGCCAAACCCCTCCCAAAATTTCAGCCAATTTGCCAGATTTTAAATGAAAGTTACTAGTATTAATAAATATTATAAGTGGACAAGCAGACATCGATGATTCTATCCAATTGTGTCCAAATTTTCCTTACCTGCTCGCATTGTGGGGTGCGTGTCGCTCTACCAGCAAAAATATAAAAAAAAACGCTGATCACTGCTCTGACTCGGGGACCTTCCACAGTTCCACATACAGCGGATCCTGCTCCTTCTACGAAACCACCCCCACCCCCCTCGCATGGAAGCCTGCAAGGAAGGATGCACGCCCAAACTTCTCCTCCACCAACCGCGTGCTTTGCCGCACAAGCGAATCATTCCACTTCACAGCAGCAGCCTTTCCAGATTCTTGCCTTACAATTATATACATTTCTTGCTCCCCTGGCAAAGTTGCAAAGAGTGGGTGTTCCTGGCTATGGCGATGATCGTCACCACCACCGCTCTGCTATGGAGCCTCGTGAGTCCATGACCGTCGTGGCCCTGTCCCTGCTGGCTCTGTTCGTGGTGCAGGACCTCGTGCAGCCCATCGTCTTCCTGCTCCTCCTTCTCTTCATCGCCTTCCTCGCCTCCAGAGATTTACCTTAATTACTGACGGACTATTTTCTTTACTTGTCGAGAAGAGTGCATTGATTCTCTCGTTTTCAGCGATCTCTTGGAGTTGCCTGGACCACCAGAGCTTCGTCACCTACGATGAATTCCCTGGCGAGGTTGTCAGACTAGCTCTACAATCAAGGTATGTTTCTTTCTTAAAACCATGCAAACACGGATGATGTTGAAATCTTTTCGGTTCTTTCAAAAGAAACGCAAATGAAACACTACGGTAGTACTTATGACTTTTGAACTTGTGATTTCGAGATGAAACTTTCTTATAAAAAATTCTCGTCTATGAATTTATTGTGAATCTTGAAAGTCGCTGTGGTGTCTTTCTTAAGACAATGCTTATTCTGACTTTCAACAACTCTATACAGCGTGTGTGAGAACTAAGAGCATCCGCACCCTGGAGCTCTCCCAAAAGCAGGTGTCCACGATCAAGGGCTCACTCAAATCTTCAATGCCCCACTTTTGCCCTCAAGCAGGTACAAGCAAGCATAGAGCAGAGGACAAGATAAGTGTTGAGTTTCAATCGTGGACCTCTTGTGTTGACCAATCAACAAGTTTCAATTGTCCTAAATTTGAGTGCGCTAAGGATTCATCAAACACTGAACCTTACATTGTTTGAGCTACAATTGAACAAGCTTTGACTAGCATATGACGGACGGTTGCGCATCTACTGTGAGGCGGTCACGCCAAATGTTGTTGAGGGCCTGCTTAGCATACAAGTGTGCAGATGCTCTAAGGCTCTTTCTGAAATTGGAAACTTAGGTTTCTTTCATCTGAGGTTGCTACGTGAGAATTGAGAGACTTTGGAGCTGTATGGTTTAAGGAGCCAGGCGGAATTGGAGCATCAACGTTATCAGGCCATTTGAGGTGAGCTTGGTGGTAACTTAATACACTGATGTGGAACTGCAACCAAGCGACTTCGAGATGAAGAATAGAGAGGAAAGCATCTCGAGTAGCACTCTGTCCTGCTTCGAGTCGTATTAAGGTAGTGTGCTCAAATTGCGGCCCTCTCCTGTAAAGTGTCTCTATAATTAGATTAGGAATGGATATGAAGTGATTCTTCAATTCTTTAATGGACCTCTTTAATCATAAAAGAAAAGGTGTATTTTATTGCAAAAATCAATTCTACTCCTTGGTTTTTCCTCATTTTTTACAAGTTGCATGTGAATGGATTTTGGGGGGCCCACAAGCCACAAACAAGTGCATACTACAAAAAACTTTGAAAAATTCATGAGCAATTCAATAAAACTTCAAAAAAATATGAAAAAAATTGTGTTGCATTTAACATCTATTTCTCTTTGTCTGTATGTAAATTAGACAAAAAAAAATCTTTCTGTTTTAGTAAGCCCATGAAAAAGGTAGACCAGCCCTTAAGGTGCCGCTTTTTGAGCAGACTACCTTATATCTTAAATTGAGAAGGCAAAGGCAATTCATTCCTTATTCCGTTATTAATTGTCGAACACAAGGTATTCTTATAAAGTTGTTCGTTGTGTTTGTTCAGATTTGTATTAAGCCTGTTTCTTCAAGAATATATTTGCAGGGATTTTGATTTGTTCTTGACGAACGCAATGTTTTGATTGCACTGCTAGCTCACGTGTGTGAGATGTTCTGAGTACTGAATATGCAACTCTAAATGATGGTGTAGCACAATTTTCCTATGAGAGGGTTCTCTGCTGCGATTTTATCCTCGGGTTTGGAGAGGAGTCTCTTGAGTCACTGCTGGCTTATGCCCTAAAGCCCCAAAGTCCCGTTGGGAGACTTTCCAGATTTTGGGTAGGCTTGCGTGATCTCAAATTTTTGAAACTTTTTATGAGAGTGTAGGAATGTATAAGGTTTGTGGGATGCAAAAAATTATGTGATTATGTCATACGGTTCACAAGTTATGGGCTTTTTTTGATCAAAAGTAGTTCAAGGGGCAATCTGGGCAAGGGAGAAAATATTAACTTTGAAGGGGGGGAGCAAGGAGGGGTTGCCACATGTTGCTTTGGTGGTCCCCATTATTCCCTTTTCATTTCCAATTAGGAGGTCAAATTGGGCTTTGGGAGCTTCTAAATTTTAGAGTTTTTGAGGTTTTTAACTTTTTTTTTGGACATTTGAAGTACATGTTCATGTTCAAACACACCATTTGGATTTTCCATATTTAAAAACATGTGGTGGGAAACTTCACTCAAAAATGTCATAGTGTATTTGCAAAACTTGTCATATAGTGGCATTGCAATACTTTTTAGGATGTGTTCTGTGTCTTTGATTGCCTTGAAAATTGGTATACAAAGATCTAACTTGATAACTTATAAGACAAAATTACATCTCCAAGGTCCGTCGTGCAAAAAAAATCAGCAAATGTCAATCAAAGCCATCTGAAATTTTTGGGCACAATTGAAAAATAATAATTTTCCCTTCAAATGCTCATAACTTTCAATCCATACGGTCAAGTGTCACAAATTTTTTATTACTTCTTCCTCTACACACACATTACAAGATCCTATGGTTAGATTTCCAAGAGCAACATTTTGTTGAAATTTTTGATGAACGCAACAATAGGAACAATTTTGAGTGGTTTTTGGTAGAAAATGGTCATGATAGTTTAGGGGTTAAGATAATTTCTAAAGATGATAATAATCTTAAAATCAACAATTTAAAAAGGTTTAGCCCCGGTTTGTTGGTTGTAATCAATGCTGATTAATCTGCTAATTTAGATTTTGTTGTTGGGTGCAGGTACTGTATGCATTTTTGCAACCTTTTTGATATATTTTAGCCACAGACCTTGGATTTGTCAACAATTTGGCATAATTATGATGTATTTAAAACAATATTTTTGATTATTGTAACTAATAAAATTTCAAAATTTGCACCTTGTTTTCCTGAAGATTTTTTTTTGGATGAACTTGCTATTAGCTTAGGATACATGTCATACTAAACTAATTTTGGAGTAGGCAAATAGATGGCCATGGTGATTGGGAGAACATTCTAATTTTTGTTACATTCTCTAGAACCAAACTCATCAAGCATGGGTTGGGTCTACTCTTGAGGAATATTTTGATGCAATTCACAAGGGTCACAAACCAACATGACTTCTAATTTTTCTTTGCCTTAAGATATGAAGGTATTTTCTTCTAGATTTTGGACTATCCAAAATTAGTTAAGTATGGCCCAATATAGTAATTTTCAAAAGAAATTCAACACCAAAACAAATCTAACCTCATGAATTGATGATCTTAATTGCAAACTTGTTCTTTTATTGAGTTGTTTGGTAATTGCATTTTTGATATGTTAGGAATATATATCCCAAATTAGGCCAACATGCATATTTCGAATCATGAATGGACTGAAATCAAAAATTTATCTTTTGAGTACATTTACTCATTTGAAATATTTCATTTCATCCATCATTCATCTAATTTGCATGGAATTCTAGAAAATAATTTTCCGTCAAGTTAATTACATTCTATGCAATGATTTAACTTTTAAATGAAAAAATAGATATTCATTATATCATAGAGTCCTTCAAAAAAATCAAACTATAGCAAGTTCTTTTTTGTTTCCGAAATTTTATAAGATGAGCTTATTTAAGAATGTTTAGTCATTTGCAACAAATCATATATTGTGGTTTCTTTAAAATTTAATTGAATAATCAATCTGAATAAATACATTCAAATAAATAAAAATCAAATCAACCGACCTCAATATAAGCTCATAATCAAAACCAATCATTGCAAAACTACGTTAGCATGGCTTCTTTTGAAATAATTTGTCAACTCATAGTCTTTTGCTTGTTTTTGTTGTACAAAAGCACTTGAATTAATCTTTCTTTGCGCTGTATGCCCAATTTTTTTTATTTGAAAGGCTATTGTGTTGACAGCCTTGCAGTTTCAAAAAGTAATAATTTTTTTAACATATCATACAAATGTTAGGCACGCCCTTCAAAACGCCTCCCAATTTGGGAGGAAAAACTTAAGCCCAAGGGATTGAACTATTACACATATGTGTTTGTGGGAACAAGGTAAAAAATCTCAACTTTTTTTACAAACAAAGATAAAAGTAATAACCTACCCTTAAACTAGAGTTGGTAAATTGCATTCTCCTCCAGAGTTCTAAGGTAGAAGGTTTGTAGTTTGATCATCTCCCAATTTTGATTCGTACTTTTTGGGGTTTTTCCATCCACTGTTGAACCTATAGTGGAGGAGTGAATGGCACTTTCATAAGCAAATGTTGAACCTATAGTGGAGGAGTGAATGCCACTTTCATAAGCAAATCTTGTCACATGTCACTTGGTTGGTTGTTGTGAGACAATCGGGATTGGGACCGTCAAGTACATGTATAGGAACACATCCAAACAGTTTCAAGGGTAGTCTAGAGTCTCTAATAGGGACCCTATGAGTTGCAACTTTGCCATTTTATATAAAATAATCTTCAATACCTTTTTCCACAAAAATTACATTTCAGGACAGTTTGTTGCTGATTTTTTTTTGAATTTTTGGAGACTTTGAGGTACCCCAAACTCTTAAACGCTTGGGTATGGATCTATCTACCTTAGACCAAATCAGGATCTCTAAATCCAAAAGTGAATTCAAAATTCCCGCAGTCATTCTCCCAATGGTAAATATCTAAATTGTACCATTTTGAAAAATCATGAAAAATCAAGTTTTTCCACCATGGTCCTGCATCGACAAATGTGCGGTAAACCGAGCCAAGCCCAAGCCAGCCCGAGCCTTAGGCTTGGTTTAGACAAGTGACCGGCCAAGACACAAAAATTGGCACCCCGTCTGGTGTTTTGCCCGATAGAAACTTTTCTGTGTAATCATGTGTCATCTAAGAGTGTGCCTCTACCGGACAAGTCTAGTACCACCCTTGGAACAAGCCCCAAATCTTCACTATCTTAACTGTTGACGTGGCTATATAGGGTGGTCCCCACGATGGTGAAGATGGATGTAAAAATACTGTACAAACCCGCAGTCTGCACTCAACAAGAGGAGAAAAGCCAAATTTCAACCGATCACTTTTGAGAAATTTTCGGCAGGACGCTAGTCTGAACTGGGCCTTAGTGAACTCCACGGAATCTCCACGAGATGGGCCCCACACGTTCTCGAACGAACGTCCCCAATCAAAATCGACGGAGCAGGGTCGCAGAGGGGATCTGAGAGTCCTGCTCTCTCCTGCTCTCTCCTGCACGAGGCTGGGTTTGGGCGCACTCGATGCCACACCCAAAGTGACGAGGCGCTTAAACCCTTCTTAAACCCTAAACTGGTCACCAGGTGGAGATGGGGAAACAGAGCAAGGGCGTCGACGCTGACCGGAGCACACAATCACACATGCCAATCTGCCACAGAATCGGAGAGTGCCCCATTAGGCAGAATTGACATGTCGATGTTGCAATAGGTCAAGTGTTCTCAGCGAGCGCCATGAATTTCAAGTTCAGCAATCTGCTGGGGGCACCCTACCGGGGGGGCAACGTGACGTTCAAGAAGGATGCGCTGCTCCTCTCGCCCGTCGGCAACCGCGTCTCCGTCACGGACTTGCAGAAGTCGGAGTCCACAACATTACGATGCGAGAACGGGAAGAGCGTGAGCCGGATCGAAGTCTCTCCGGACGGGACACTGCTGTTGAGCGTGGACGAGGACGGGCGGAGCATTCTGGTGAACTTGCACACGCAGCAGGTGCTGCATCACTTCTCCTTCAAGGGCGCCGTGGGAGCGTTGCGCTTCAGCCCGGATGGAAAGCTCATCGCGGCGGGCGTGGGAAAGCACGTGCAGTTGTGGAGGACGCCAGGGTTTCGCAAAGTGTTCGCACCTTTTGAGCTCGTGAAGACGCTCACCGGGTGCCACGACACCGTCACTTGCATCGGATGGAGCTCCGACAGCTGCTGGTTAGTGGCCGGGTCCAAAGATTTAACTGCCAAAGTGTTTTCAGTAAACAAATTACAAGAGCAGCGGCCTATGACTCTCAGCGGACACCGAGATGTCCTCATTGGAGTATACTTTGCTAAGCCTTTTGCACGAGAGGACAATTTAGGGTTGTACACAGTATCTCGTGATGGTGCACTTTTTGAGTGGCGTTATGTGCCGAAGGAGGAAGTGGTTATGGAAATGGAAGAGGACGAGGTTGGGAAGAAAAAGATGAAGACGAGTGTGAATCTTACAACCGGGAAATGGTCGTTGGTTGAGAAGAGATTCTTCATGCAAACCGCAAAGCTGACCACATGTGATTACCATTTAGGGCTTGGTATCATCGTCGTAGGATTCTCGACTGGACTCTTTGGTATCTACCAGCTTCCGGACTTCACTTGTTACCATCTCCTGTCGATTTCGACGAAGAAGATTTCGACTGCAGCTTTCAATGCTGCCGGGAATTGGATTGCGTTAGGGTGTGCCAGTTTAGGGCAGCTTTTGGTTTGGGAGTGGCGAACTGAGTCGCAAATCCTGAAGCAGCAAGGGCATTACTTTGATGTGAACTGTCTGGCGTTCTCTCCTGATTCTCAGTATCTTGCCAGTGGAGCTGATGATAACAAGCTCAAGGTTTGTTCTATAAGCTCCTTTTCTTATTGCATACTAAGCATAGTATACAAGCACATGCTTTGGACATGTATGGGTAACGCAACATTCAATTTTACAAGAAATCAATATCTCACAAATGAATTGATCTAGAATCTAATCATGATATACTTCATAAAAAATCAATGCCTCATAATTAGTTCAAAATCTAACCTTGATGCACTGTCATTTTAGTCCTCTTTTTAAACCAAAAATAATAATTGCCTTCATCACAATGCTACTTGTATACTTTGCTAGGAGGCGATTGGCATTTTGTTGGTTTTTTCTACATAGTTTTGAAGGGCGTTGAAGGGCGTTTGGTGTTCTGTATTTGGGGCATCTTTTTTTGTTTCAACTTCCATCAAAAAAATGCTCTAGAAGATTTTGGAAAAGTACATGCTTGGAGGGTGCTTGGTGTTCTACATCTAGAGCATCTTTCCATCAGAATGGTCTAGAAGGTTCTAGAAAAGGGCACGGAGTCAGTGAGGATTAGTTTCCCACTTGGTAGTATAGATCTAGGTCTTTCATTGTCAAAATTTTACACAGACTCTGAGGTTTTTCGTGAGCTTTTCATGCTGCAGAATAGCTATGGTCTTGCCATGACTTTGACATCTTTTGTATGTGTGTTTAGCTCTGGAACGTGGCGTCAGGCTCCTGCTTCGTGACCTTCACCGAGCATTCAAATTCCATTACAGCAGTGCTATTTCTACCAGCAAATCACGTGGTGGTGAGTGCTTCTTTAGATGGAACTGTCCGGGCATTTGACCTGGTCCGTTACCGAAACTTTAGGACGTTCACAACACCGACTCCAGCACAGTTTGTTTCACTAGCAGCAGACCCGAGTGGGGAAATTCTTTGTGCTGGAACCCTCGATGGTTTTCAGGTATTTTGCACCTCTTTGTCAAAACACGTCTCTGTTGTTGATTTCTTCTTTCTACTGGTACATATTTATTCCTTCCTAAAAATGTTTTTATTTCAAGTCCTCATATTAGTCATCATATATGAGCGTTAATTTTCAAGTTTCTTTCGTGCAGATATATGTTTGGTCAGTGAAAACAGGACGCCTCCTGGATGTTCTCAGCGGACATGAAGGCCCAGTCCATGGTTTATCCTTCTCTTCCACTTCTGTAAGTAACTTTCTGTATGAAGTTCTTCTGTTCTCTGGTTTGCAAAGGCAACTTATTTTCCTTCTTTGTTAAGTTGCGTGATGGTTGTAGATTGTTTGTCGAGGTTAGTTTCTGAAGTACTGAAAGTTAGGCAATTGTGTGGTGAATGTCCTTAAATCTGACGTTTCCGTTGTGATGCTAATGCTAGTGATCTGCATGCAGTATCGACACTTTCATATAAGATTTTACGGAAGCTCAAATCATGTGGTCTAATTGTTGATTTTTCACCTTTGTTCATGAATGAAGGATAAAACTGTACATTGTTTTACCAGCTTTATCATGATGGTCTTACGTCTTGGTCGCTTTTTAATACCCTTCACTCCCTGTAAAGTTGATTTGCTGAAGTGAAAACTACTGTCTCCAGGAAATGCTGGCATCGTCATCCTGGGACAAGACAGTGAAGCTTTGGGATGTTTTTGAAGGAAAGGGCAATGTCGAGACCTTCACGCACACCCACGACGTGCTAGCGGTTGTTTATCGTCCAGATAGTAAACAAATTGCTTGTAGTACACTTGATGGCCACATTCACTTCTGGGATCCTTTAGAAGGTATTGAAACGGCCAGTATTGACGGCAGAAGGGACATCAAGGGTGGTCGACTCATGGGTGACCGTAGAACAGCAGAGAATTCCAGCGCAGGAAAATCCTTCACCAGTTTGAGTTATTCTGCTGATGGCAGCTTTATCTTGGCCGGTGGTTCTAGTAAATACATCTGCATGTACGATGTAGCTGAGCAGGTGAGTGTCTTTTATCTCCTCTACGTCTTGGACTTTGTCTTTGTCACGTTCGCTATTTCATGAATTTCATCATTGAGATTTAATGCCATTTACACATCTTCCTGTTTCAGAAACAGCTTCTAAACTTTGTTATTGGAATGTTTTTCTCAGGTTCTACTACGAAGGATACAAATCACAAACAACAAAGCCCTGGATGGAGTTTTAGACATGTTGAATTCAAAGAGAATGACTAGTGATGGACCGCTGGATCTTATTGATGATTACGATAGTGACGATGGCATGGGACTAAAACAAACATACAAACAGTTTGGATCTAATCTTCCAGGAACAAAAACAAACTTTGGAAGGCCTATTGCGCGTTCAAAAGCACTGCAGCTTGCACCAACAGGAAGAGCCTTCGCAGCTGCAACAACCGAAGGTTTACTTATATACTCTATTGACGACAATCTCATCTATGATCCGGTTGATATTGCCATTGACGTTACCCCTGAGGTGAGCTCATCTGACTAGCAAACATTTCAAGGTCTTAGTGAGAATGCAAGCTGGTTTGGAGCATGGCAATTTTGTGTTACACCTGTTGTTGATTATTTGTAGAATAGGTCGAGCTCTTGACTCGGCGCGTGTACTAAACCTGATGTTACTAGTTCCTTGATTAGCGTTCAGCTGATTGGTCACTTTAAAAAGGACAACATGTCAAGTTTATCAGTTGTTGTGGGGTTTATAGGTGATGTGACTTGTTTTTAACTAGGTTATTATTGCAGGCGATCTACAATGCTCTAGAAGAAAAGCTCAGTGCTCGTGCTTTAGTGCTGGCTCTTCGACTCAACGAACCTAAACTGATCAGGAAGTGCATAGAGTTTGTACCTCCAGAAGAGGTTACGACTGTTGTCTCTTCAGTTCCAGTCAACTATCTGGTGACCCTGTGCACAGCTTTGGGCGAATACATAGTAAACTCCGTCCACTTGGAGTTCTTGCTTCTATGGTGCCAGGTTGGTTTTTTTTACTTCTCATACTCCAATTTGCACAACTCGTTTTAATTATCCATGCCCAGCCTCTTCTAATGCACGCTTTCTTAAATCAACATACTGTCAGGTTTTTTTTTTAAGTTAGTACTGATATTGTATAACTGGGATTTTTTGGTTGCAGGAGGTTGTTGTAATACATGGGAAGACTCTGGAAGCACGTCAGGCACAGATGTTACCAGCACTGAGGGGTCTTCAAAAGAGCCTCATCTCAGTGCATGAGGATCTATCTGACCTCTGCTCATCCAATTTGTATATGTTACAATACTTGTCCTCTGCTCCCTCGCCTTTATCCTTAGCCCCTGTAACACCTTAGTGTTGACGAGTTATCTCAGCTGATATTCACGGCTTATAAATCAGTTTTCCACTGAGTTTTACACCAAGTTTCACCACGAGGTCTTTGAGCAGGCCCTCATCTCAGACTCGCCATATTGCTTGACTTGCATGGAGGCAATGGAGTCATTAAACAACGCTCTGCACAGAAGGGCCGGTGAAGGTTCAGAAACACAAATGGAGCAGGCATGGCCTTGGAGGGTCACCTAAACTGGTGGAACTCTTGTTCATGGGAGTTAGTTTAAACTGGTCACTTTTTCTCAAATTTTTATTCCTTCGGCTATGGTATGCAGCTTTTCTGTGCGGAGGAGGAGGAAAGCTTAGGAACAGGTACCGGTGTGCAAGATTCTTTTCGTGGCGTTGAAAGACTGGAATGCGAGTTAAAGTGGATTTTTTTTTAACAGTTTTCTTAGTTTCCCAGGTAGTTCTGTGAATTTGCAGTTGATTAAGTTTTAGAGTTCAGATCTATGTTGAAGTGCATTGTGGAAAGAGGTCAGAAGAGAGGAATCAAACGACATATAGCTTCCAATGTCATCTTTTAGTATTTCAAAGAAAGTGATTTGAGAATCAATCTTCTTGGTTTGTTTGGCCAGTAGAATTACGTATTCGAGAGAAACTTTGTACTTTAGGGACTTTCCGTATGGTCAATTCTATAAGGCAAGAGGTTTTGCTCTTTTTGCTGAGGTGTTAAGAAGTTTTGAGTTGTTCCAAATTTTTAGTCTCCTTAGAGAAAGGCTAAAATCTTAATGTTTACATTTTTCTTGGATGAATATCTTAGCTTGGCTTATCTGCGTATGGTACAAAAATTTGAAGCGAAAATCCTCACTGGTTCTGTTTGAATCTCAAAAATGATTTGTTTTCAGCCCTCTTTGAAGTTTGAAGGTGAAGTTTCGTCATATGATTTGAATTGTGAACGTTTATTTAGTACAAGGAAGTACATGATGGGAGAAGTAAACCCAAACTGCTTATGCATGCAACGTTTCAAGATCACTAAAATTTTAGAAAATTAAGAGTGATATGAAGAGTAGCGTACGCTTACATGAAGCTTAGTTTAGCCCATAAGTGTTTTGAGTATGAAAGCTTGTGGGGCTTGCCTTTCAAGTTTCTAGTATCAATTTGTATATATTTTGGATTAGAAGTGCACACTCCTTATTTCCACATAAGACATGCTGGAATCACTTGTTTCTGTTGCCTTTGAAGTTTGACATGAAAGCTGAAAAGGGTTGACGCTTTGTCCGAATAATGGTTATCCAATTAGTCTAGGATTCGGGCTTGAGAAACATTTGAGACCTCGATTAGGACCTTGACTTTCCATGAAGTGCACACGGCTAATGGCTCACGAAGCTGGCCAAAACTTGTTGAATATGTTTTTTAGTTGCAAAAATATTGAGATTGAGAAGAACAGTAGTAAAAACAATTCTTCGTCAAACGTCAAATCTAGCGTGCATTATAATTTGTACGGTTTGAAAAAATGATGAGAAAAACATGGAGAACAAAAGGGATGGAACATAAAAGGGTAATGGAAGGCGACCTCAACAAAATCCTTTGTATTTTTAATTGCTCTTATACTTGAGAACATGAAAACAGAAATTGTGGAGCGGTGACAAATTGCATAATGTCATTGTTGCTAGCCAAAGGGACATGAGTCTATGCAAGCTAAGAGCCTTATGCACAAGCAATTTCATGTTTATGTCATTGGTTATTTGGACTCTTCAACTTTCACCTCTTGTTCTTAGTGATTTAAATGTGAGAATGTCCTTGTGTGAGGCCTTTACCTTGCACTTTTAAGATCTCAAGTTCTATATATTCCTTAAATTCCTTTCATTCCCCAAATTCTTTGTAATTGTAGAATGGTAAAAGATTTCCACCACCACTCATTGGGTAGTCACACCTTCTCCGTTAATGAAACTTCCATGAAGAACAATTAAGTGTGGAGTGAAAATAGGAGCCAATAGAAGGAACACTTCTCCATAGAAGAAGGTGTGACACCCCTTTTGTGGGCGGTGGAGAATGGAGAATGGTGTACCTAGAGAATGGTTTTAGGTAAGAAAAGAAATTGCATTCAAACTAAAATAGAAACATAAGGTGTATAGTTTTGAGGATTTCAAGAATTGCTCCATTTTCTTTCTTTTTATTGAGCAGTTTGAATGTTAAATGTACCACTTTATATGTTTTTCGTTGTTACCTATATAGGTCTTGGACATTGTAAATAAATAAAAATCCATATGGGTGCCTTTTTTTTGCTACAAACAAGAAAGTTGTACGTGCATTGAAAAGCTAATCTTGCTTGCTTCTTGAAGTACATGCAAGGAAAGGTATGTTTTCCAAATGTATATATTTTTTGGGGAAATTACAAATAGGAGCATGAACAAAATAATATAGGTAGGGGCACAATTTTAAAATAAGTCGTAAATTTTTGTAATTTTTTTCTATTTGGACATTGGTTGATTTAGATAGATCTGATTAAGTGTTAAGTAACTTCCAAAAAAACTTAGAAGTCTCTCTAGAAATTTGTCATCCTCTTTACTATTTCTTTTTTTATAAAGGCTTGATTTGGAGAGGTCTTTAAATTTTTTGAAAGTTAACTAACATTTAATGTGATGTGTCTAAATCAACTAATGTCCAAACCAAAAAATAAATACAAATTATTTTGAAATTGTGCCCCTATTTGTAATCATTTTCAAAATTATGCCCCTATCTTTAATACTTTTGTGATTTTTGTTTTCATGGCCCTGTTTGTAATTTCCCCTTTTTTTTTCTTTGAATGATGGTGGGGTTTTTTGTTCTTCAACATAGTCTAAAACCAAAAGTATGCAATGCTTCGTTTTTTAAACAAAAAAATCAAATGCTATGTTCATGAAACGGACTTTATTTAAATTCCAATATTACCATTGTTCCCAAAAACTACAAAATGAAAATTTGGGTCAATTACTACAACCTGAATTTCCAGTGAAACCTTTTGAGAATTTCTTGTATTCTGAGAATTTCTTGTAAGGCAAAATCACACTTTTTAGTTTTTTGGAATTTTTTTTGTTTCAATTTGTGCTCAAGAGCAAAAGTTACACAACAACAACCTTAAAAATAAACTAAGCAAGAAATATAAAAATAAATTGCAATAAAAATAATATTTTAAAACTTGTAGTTTCAACTATTACATTTTCTTTGCATGCAAAGCTTTTATTCATTCCATTTGTATAACAATAATTGACTACTAGCATTGGCACAAAGTTTTTATTCATTCCATTTGTATAACAATAATTGACTACTAGCATTGGCACAAGATTGCCTAGTAATTAAATAAAGTGTAAAATCATGGTTAGGCATTTGAAAAAACAATATAAACAAACTAGTTATCTAAAAAAAAGGAAGTATCTAGGCATTCATCCAAGTCAATCACTCTATATAGTCATGGTGATTAGCTATATGATTTTGTTAGTATGATCAATAACTTGAGATGACCTTCATTTTAGTGTTCATAAATAAGATTGCATTCATTAAGAAAATGGCAATTGCTATCTTTTACATGTTGCCTTATAAATACCTCTTAGATTTGTAAACCAACAATTTGTTTGTGTTCTTGTATGAGAGTTTTTTTTCTTATGTGAGATTGTGCCTTAGTAGAATGAAAATTGTTAAGCAAAGAATTAATCAATACATAATTACAATAGTTGACAAAAATAATTTGGAAGTATGTATGCTACTTGATTTTGCAACTTTGAGCACAAAGTTTGTATTCTGATCTTTTTGTATGTCAATATGACTATAAAATATATTTGGTAATGTTTTAATTCTTATTTGTAACCCCTTTCTATTGAATTTTCTTTTTTCATCACTTTTAAAAAATGTTTTACAAATTTTCAACAATGAGAGTCTATAATTATGAAAAAAAATTAGGCAAGTGACTTAAGAGTTAATTTTTGCTGAAACTCCTAATAAGGTATGGTAGGAATGACAAAGAATAGAATTGCTAGAAAAAATAAATGGTCTTTTCATGTTTGGTTTTTGTGTTTATCATTTTTTTAGAAGCCAATATTAGCCATGTATAATAAATTTAGCTACCATCAATATGTCAAAATCAAATGAAACAAGCCTAGTAGTTCATTGTTGAAGCATGGGACTTATAGAAGGTTTTTTTCTTTAGTGAATAGCATGGCATTTAGAAAGTCAATCTTCTTTTCTATCTTGCTTTATTTGTGAAGGAGATATAAAGATTATGGATAGTAGCAAAGCTTGAATTAGCATAACTTTGCAAGTTTTATTAAAAAACACCTGCTTATCAAAGATATTGGGATCCATCATTTTGTTTTTTGAATTTGTAACAAAACAAATTTTGACTATGCAAAAAATTTCTAAACATTGACTAGTTTATGGTTGTTCTTTTTGACCACCTTGTATTGCAAGCTCATTTAGAGTATATTAGACATCAACATTGCATTTAAAATTTTGCATGGTTGTACCTTACATTTTATAATTCTAAATGCCTTTATGTCTTCAATTTGTGTAGAACAAAAAATAATAACTGAGGGTGCTCAAAGTTCGTTGTTTCTTTTGGGCATGGTCAATTTTTTTTTTTGAACTATGAAAGTTTAAATCTTTTAATCCACGGTGTCAAATAGGCTGATGTTTTTTCTACGCATTGCCTTACTAATATATTACACTTTTGTACGGCTTAATTCAAAAAGAAAGATTTGATTTCGGATTTTGAACAAATCATCAAAAAGTGACAGTTTTGGATTTTTTTTCTCTTCCAGAATACCCTTCGGGCTTTAGGGTTTAAAATAAAATCCCGGGGTTCCCCACCTTTGCATTATTATAAAAAATCAGGGTTACCCGTTTGCTCTTTGCAAATTAATTGAGCCTTTACTTAAATATAATCCCAGAGTTACCCAGATCTTTGCATTATAAAGAAAATGAGAGTTACCCCTTTGCTCACTGCAAATTAATTGAGCGTTCACTTAAGGTAAGAGGCTTGTAAACCAACCATCTAAGAGCTGAAACTGAATTTTGGGGAGGTGGAACTTCTTGATATATTTTTCAGTAAATTTTCCTTGAAAGACAAGAGAAATTGGCATCTAATTCAAGTTATTTTGTATTTTTGAGAGCAATGTGGAATTAGTTATGAAATTTTGAAATGGAAAGATCATAGGGCTCTAAAATGGTGCACCTCTTCAAATGTATATCCACTGCACATTATGGAAAGGCTATGAATAAACCATGTACTGACGGAGATCATTTGAGGAAGTGAGTGGAATTAGTACCCTAATGTAATTTGAGCCTCTTACCTTAAGTAAGTTCTCGAGAAAGTTTCCCAGGTTTACCTCGCCCCTTGTATTATGAAAAAAATCAGCATTAAACCGCTTGCTCTTTGTAAATTAATTGAGCGTTTACTTAAATAAAATCTCACAGTTACCCAGATCTTGCATTATAAAGAAAATTTGCCTATTGCATAATCATTTAGCTTCTGTTGAAATAAAATCTAATGGTTACCTTGACCTATGCACCTGTGCCCATTGCAAATTAATCGAGCGTTTACGGAAATAAAATTTCAGGGATACCTCAACCTTTGCAGTATAAGGTAGATAGACCCATTTCCTCCGTTCCCCAATTTCGCATCTTACTTTTTAGGGTTGAACCCATAGTGGAGTAATGAATATTGCTTGCACAAGCAAATTTTGTCTCATGTTAATTGCTAAGTTCTTTTGGGAGGATCAAGATTGGGACCATCAAGTACATGTATAAGAACACATCCAAGTAATTTCAAGGTGAATCTAGAGTTGCAAATAGGGACCCTATGAGCTGCAACTTTGCCCTTTAATATAACATAATCTACAATATGTTTTTTCATAAAATTACGTTTTGTGATAGCTTGTTGAAAGTCTAATCCTATAGATTTTTTTCTTGAATTCTCCAAGACCTCATGGTACCCCAAACCCTAGAACAATTGGGAATGGGTATGTCTACCTTAACCCCTCAACGCCCAAGGGGCTCAAACCGCGCCCTTCTAATTTTTATTCAAGGGTACGCAAAGGTTCTTCAAGATTTTTTTAGTGCTTATTGTTATTCTTAAATTGTTATTGAAGTCTAGTTTTAGCATCAAGAGTATGATCTTGAAAATGAATTAACATGATTTGTCCATTCAAGATTTTGTGTAAGGGTGTCCATTGCAAATCTTCACTTTCTAGTGTTGAAGGCTCTTGGTAATGAGCCTCAAGTACTTGGAGAAAAAATCACATTAAAAATTCATTTAAAAAAATTGTAGAATAGATTTTGAGAAGCCATAAATATGAGGTTATGCATGTTATACTTTGCATACTCATATTTTTTTGTACCCTCAATGTGAGGTTTGAGATGCAAAAAGAGGATTGAAAGACTTCAAATCACTTTCACAGTTTTAACACCCTCATGATCAAACATTATAACCTTTCAATTCATAGTGATGTAGTTGCAATTTCTTTTCCTATGCAATCTACATCATGTCTACCTTGAATTTGTATGGTTATGTTTCAAAGAAAATTAATAAGATTGATCAAAATGCCAGCATTTTGTTCACTTTCAAGCAACTTCTGAGATACTCCAAAATTCCAAGGGCATTGAGGGGTTAAAATAGATCGGGTTACTCCTTCGCTCAATCACTTGCAACATAACATTGTTCACTCAAGTTTCTTCCTCCCCAGGATATTCCTCCCAATATACCTGCAAGAGATTTTAGTTATAAATCCTAAAAGTCGATTGGTCCTTGACCAGAGACAACAAATGCCATTTGTTGGGGGATCCTCATACTTGGGGAGCAAAAGGCAACCTTAACATTGTTATGAAGCAATTGGGAGCTTCAGTCGGGAGGATTGATTGTGAGGGTAAATAACTAAGGACAAGCAGTAAAAACGAGAGGCCCTAAGGTGAAAACTTCACACTAGAAGACTTCTCCACTTGCAGAGAAGAAGATTCTCTTTTTCTCCATTTGCAGAGAATGGGGCTCGCATCGACGGCAGACGGCCTGCCACGTCCCATTCTCTGAAGGTTGAGAATGGCGGTGTAGCTGTGACTACCCCAGTATCTGACCGCCAAACCTGTCCCGGTGAATTTATTCAGTCCATATTTCCTAAAATCATACAATCGATAGTCTATTTTCTCCAACCCGCCTAAATATCTGTAACCGAAAACTACAACCTTTCCTAGATAATCTGTGATAGGCTTGGAAGATAATGATTCTCCATGACCCTGTTGCTCGCGGGCGCAAGGTGAAGAAAAAAGATTCTCAATCTTTCAGTGGATGGGGTCTCAGCTCTTCCCGGACTGACTGCCACGTCCTCATTCTCGCAAGATTGAGAATGGGGGTGGAGAAGATGTGACTACTACCCGTACGTCAAACCTCTCCCGGTAAATTTATTTACACCGTATTTCCTAGATTCGTGCAACCGATATTCCAAACTCTTCAAGTCGCCTAGATTTCAGAAACCGAAAACTACAAGCTTTCATAGATATTCTCTGATAGGCTTGAAAAATAATGATTCTCCATGACCCTGTTGCTCGCGGGCGCAGCAATACCGGAATCTCGCGTTGCGGGTCCGTCATCGCCCCCGCTATATTTAGCATCGCCGTGCAGCTCTGCAACAAACAGCATCGTCGTCGTCCATGCGATTGACGCCAATGCTGTTGTAAGGTTAAAAATTAACCAAAAAAATACAGAACACCTGGACGTGGAGGCAGAAGGGAGATTCGAAGTTACGGAATCCATGAGTGCAATGGAGAAGACGAAGGAGAAGAACAAAGTGCGGAAACAGGGAAAAGAAAAACTTAGGAACAGGTGCCGGTGTGCAAGATTCTTCTGGTGGCGTTGAAAGACCGGATTGCGAGATATGTGGAATTCTTTACAACAATTTGCTTAGGTTCCCAGGTAACTTACTTCTGTAGATTTGCAGCTGATTGAGTTTGAGAGTTCAGATCTTTGTTGAAGTGCATCGTGGAAAGAAGTCAGAAAAGGGTTGATCAAACGGCGTGTATCTTACAATGTCATCTTTTATCATTTTACAGAGAGAGTGATTTGAAAATCAAATCATCTTGGTTTATTTGGCCAGTAGAATTACGTATTCAAGAGAACTTTGTATTTTAGGGACTTTCCGTATGGTCAATTCTGAAAGGCAAGAGGTTTTGCTCTTTTTGCTGATGTGTCAAGAAGTTTTGAGTTGTTCCAAATTTATAGTCTCTTTAGAGAAAGGCTAAAATCTTAATGTTTACATTCTTCTTGGATGAATCCAATTGGAGGCTATCTTAGCTTGGCTTATCTGCGAGAGAAATCCTCACTGGTTCTGTTTGAATCTCAAAGATGGTTTGTTTTCAGCCCCTTCTGAAGGTGAAGTTTCTGAATTGTGAACGTTTACTCAATAGAAGGAAGTACATGGTAGGAGAAGTAAACCTAAATTGCTTTGGCAACGTTCCAAAATCACTAAAAGTTTAGAAAATTTAGAGTGATATGAAGAGCAGCTTACGCTTACATGAAGCTAAGTTTAGCCCATAAGTGTTTGAGTATGAGAGCTTGTGGGGTTTGCCTTTCAAGTTTCTAGTATAATTTCTGTATATATTTTGGATTAGAAGTGCGAACTCCTTGTTTCCACATAAGAGATGCTGGACTCATTTGTTTTTGTTGCCTTTGAAGTTTGACATGAAAGCTGAAAATGGCTGACACTTAGTCCAAATAATGGTTATCCAATTAGTCTAGGATTCGGGCTTTAGAAACATCTGAGACCTCAAAAAAGGACCTTGACTTTCCATGAAGTGCACATGGCTTACTAAGTTGGCCATAACTTGTTGGCTAGGTTTGTTAATTGCAAAAACATTGAAATTGAGACTAGCAATAGTAAAAGGGAATTACTACAGCGACACCCTAAATTGCTAACAAGACACCTCTTTGAGCATGAAAATGTGATTTTTAATACTAATTTTGTGTGAAATTGAGACTAGCAATAGTAAAAGGGAATTACTACAGCGACACCCTAAATTGCTAACAAGACACCTCTTTGAGCATGAAAATGTGATTTTTAATACTAATTTTGTTGATTTTTATTTGGATCAAAAGGTTTGTTTCACCTTTATCATTGTAAGGTTATACTAAAAAAAAGGTGTACTTAAATTTTAAACTCAAAATATAGGACTTTTGAGTTACTTAAAGCAAAAATATAAAAGAAAATAGTATTGGTGCAACAATATTTCAAATTTTTTTGTATTTGTCATGTATTCTTTCAAGGAGGTGATAATGTCATGATTGAATGAATGATGGACCACTTAATAAATCAAAAATAGCACTAAATGATCAAATTTCATGCTCAGAGGGGGTGTCTCGTTAGCAATTTAGAGTGTTGCTCTAGTAATTCCCTAGTAAAAATAATTCTTCGTCAAATCTAGAGTGTATTTTACACTTCTCATTAGTTGGGTTTGAAAATATGATGAGAAAAGCATGGAGAACAAAAAAGAATTGTAGAACACAAAATGGTAATAGCAGGTGACCTCAACAAAATCCTTTGTATTTTTAGTTGACCTGATACTTTGAGAGTGTAACAACAAAAATTGTGGAGCGGTGTCAAATTGCATAAGGTCATTGTTGCTAGCAAAAGGGACATGTGGCAATGTTTTCTTTAAGCAATGTTTATGCAAGCTAGAGGTATGTTCATACTTGGTGTTAAGAGCGGTAGTAGCAAAAGAAAATTACATGCATTTGGACATACCTTTAGACTACACTCATATTGCTTAGACCCCTCCGAATACCAAATGTGAACATACTATAAGAGCCTCATGCACAAGCAATCTCATGTTTGTGTCATTGGTTATTTTGGCTCCTCAAGCTACACATGTAGTTCCCAATGGCTTAAACATGAGAATGTCCTTGTGTGCGGCCCTTACCTTGCACTTTTAAGATCTCAAATTCATTATACTCCCCAAATTCTTTGCATTTGTCAAATTCTTTGTAATAGTAGAATGGTAAAAAATTTCTACCACCTCTTGTTGGGTAGTCACACCTTCTTCAATAATGAAACTTTCATGAACAATAAGAAAATACAAAGTGAAAATAGAAGCCAATGGGAGCACTTCTCCATGGAAGAAGGTGTGACACCCCTTTTGTGGGTGCCGGAGAATGGAGGATGGAGAAAGGAGAATGATCTACCTAGAGAATGATTTCACGTAAGAAAAAAAACTACATTCACAATGAAACAGAAACATAAGGTGTAGTTTCATGGATTTGAGGAATTGCTCCATTTTTATTCTTTCTATTGAGCGGTTTGAATGTTAAATGTACCACTTTATATGTTTTTAGATGTTACCAATATAGGTCTTGGACATTGTAAATAAATAAGAATCCATATGTGGTGCATTTTTTTGCTACAAACAAGAAAATTGTGCGTCCATTGAAAAGCTAATCTGGCTTGCTTCTTGAAGCATATCTTGAATCACGTGCAAGTAAAGGTATGTTTTCCAAAATTAGATTTTTTTCCTTGAATGGTGGTGGGGTCTTTTGTTCTTCAACACAGTCTATGATTAAAAGTATGCGGTGCTTGGTTGCTTAACCCCTAAAGGATCATGGCCTTTTTCTTATCAAAAGAAACTCAAAATTGTCACCTCTATGGCAAAGAGTAAAAAAGTTTGAAAATCAGGCGTTTTGCATATTTGATCGTAGGATCTTGTGCTAGACTACTATAAGAATGTGTCATACAAAACTCAAGAACTTTGACCGCATAGATTGGAAGATATTTGCATTTAAAAAGTTAAAAACAACTTTTTTTGCACCTTGCTAGATTAGATTTTTTAACTTTGAACATTTTTGACTTAAATATTTTGCACCACAAAGTTTGGAATTCTATTTTTCCATGGTGGGAAGTTAAGTTGGGAATCTTGGGAAAAATTTTAAAAAAGAATACTTAATTTTCATTCTTTAAAAAATATTAGGTAGAAGAAGGTATGAGATTGAACAAAAACTTAAATTGCTAATAACCCTGCAATATAATTGAAACGCAATAATCCCAATGGTGAGATTGTTCTAGAAAGCAAACTTCACCCTCTCCAACAAATTTTTTTGAAAAAATGTTAAACTTGCATTCAAAAATGAAATTTATAAGTTATTTTTTCAAGAAGATGCTTGAGTTACCCGAAAACAAAATTGTCCATAATTTTCTCATAACTAGTCCAAATGGAATGATTCAAAGCTTCAAACGTACACAAAGATATAATCTATAAGAATATATATATATATATATATATATATATATATATATATATATATATATATATATATATATATATATATTTTCAAGTTTTTGTAAGAATTTTTTTTATTGCCCCTAGTTCCCAAATTTGTGCTTATTTGGGCATAACTTTTGCTCCCTGGCATCAATTGGAATAAAAGTTAGATTCCCCAAAAGCTAATGTGTTTTTCTATCTTCATAAAAAGTTTCAAAAAATCCGGACAAAAATTGAGGCTTTAGGTACCTGCCTGAAATCCCATTTGTCCCCCGTAGGGACAATGGTCTTGTAGGGGTTAAACAAAAAACAAATGCTATGCTTGAGAAATGGATGGACTTTTAATTCCAATATTACCATTGTTCCCAAAAGGTACAAAGTGACATATTGGGCCAATTTTCTACAACTTGAATTTTCAATGAAACTTTTTTAGTATTTCTTGTATTCTAAGAATTTCTTGGAAGACAAGTTTTTTTTTTGAGTTTTTGGATTTTCTGTTTCAATTTGTGCTCAAGAGCAAAAGTTACACAACAACAACCTAATTAACAAACTAATCAAGAAACATAAAAATAAATAAGAATAGTGAAATAACATTTGTAAAACTTGTGGTTACAAATACTACATTTGTTCTACATGCATAGTTTTTATTCATTCCATTTGAACTATTATACGTTACTAGCAGTTGAGGGACTCAATAATTAATCAAAGTGCAAAATTAAGGTTAGGCACATGAAAAAATAACATGAAATTTTTATTTATTTAAAAAAAAATAGTATTAATGCACTCATCCAAGTCAATCACTAAAGTCATGGTATTTAGTTATATTATTTTGTTAGTATGATTAATAACTTGAGGTGACCTTCATTTTAGTATTCATTAATAAGATTGCATTCATTAACCTCTAAAAGTCCAAGTCCTTTTTTGTGTGAAAGTCACTAACAATTGCCACTTTTTGGGGAATGAGTAGAAAGGTAGAAAAAGTGTTTTTTTTTTAAAAATCCATCCTTTAGATCTTGCCCTAGACTATGCAAGGTACTTGAGAGAAAAAAATCAGCTTATTTTAAATGTAGAGGAGTGAGATATTAACAACTAAAAAGGTTTTTCTATGCAACCCAAATTTTTTATAAGCCTTTGACCGCTCCTGTATCAAAAAAATTGATCTACACAAATTTGAGGTTGATTTTTTTCATGTAGAAGACTAAGCTAGGTATGTGTGAGAGAATTGTCAAATGAAATGGAGGTGTGGATCATCCTTTGTAAAATCTTGCAATGTCGTCAAGCCATGAAGTTTGCATATGCACTAGGCAAAATTGGAGGATTTATGTGAAATTTAGAAATCTAAATTACTTTGATCTAGATGGTGAACACCAAGGAAACCCATGAATCTTGGTCTACAACAGCTTGGAAAAAAAGAAGTCAAAAAACAAATACATAAAGAGCTCAAAAAAGTAAAGCACCAACTTTTGCAAGGGGCAAAAGGAATGGAGGTTTGGGAGTCCCATACCTACTCACAAACTAAGACTTCTCACTTATTAATCAAAATTGAATGATTCAAAACTTCCCACATATACATAAATATAAAGAACTAATTTCAAATTTTTGTTTTAAATAATTACAATTATTTAAAAAAATTGGGCTACCCGCCTTCCCCCATATTTCATAAATTCATGCATAACTTCCTTAATAAATGTTGGAATGAAGAAAATATTGGATATCCACGTAGATCTTTGAATTCCCCATCTTCCATAAAAGTTTCAGAAAATCACACAAAGTAATTTAGAAATAAGTACATGCCCAAAATCTTGTTTGTCCCTCAAAGGGACAACAATCCTTTAGGGGTTAATTGAGCTTTGAAATAAAATCTAATAGTTCCCTTGACTTCTGCATCTGTGCCCATTGCAAATTAATTGAGCCTTCACGAAAATAAAATTTGAGGGATACCGCAACCTTTGTAGTATAAAATAGATGGAGTTATTCCTTTTGCTCAACCATATGCCAACAATTAGGGGCAGCAGTCGGGAGGAGCAACCACAAGGGTGAATAACGTATAGGGCAATGCTCAAGGAGGGATTTGCGCAAATAAAGGGCCGACAAGGAGGGATTTGCGCAAACAAAGGGCCGACAAGGAGGGTGGAGCCCAATAAGGAGGCATTTCATTTGCGCAATCCTCTCTTTGAAGGGCATTGTCCAGCTTAAATCAATACAGGGAAGTTTGAATGAATATGTGAGTCTAGATGAAGAATTTGTAATCCCTGATGAAGAATCCATGTTCTTGAGTTACGCAAGTTTTCCCGCAAAATACAAGGCTGCAACATAGAACCCACCCCACACCTCGCACCCCGCACCCCATAAGTGAACTGCAAATATCCTTGCGGTGGTTTACAAAGGACAAGCAGTGAAAACGAGAAGGCTTGAGGTGAAAAACTCACACCAGAAGAATTCCCTACCCGATTCTCCACTCGCACAGAAGAAGACAAAATTTTCTCCATCTTCATAGAATGGAGCTCCCATCGACGGCAGATAGCCTGCCACACCCCATTCTCTAAAGATTGAGAATGGGGTGGGGTAGCTGTGACTACCCCCACGCCAAACCTATCCCGGTGAATTTATTTACTCCATATTTCCTAGAATCATACAATCAATAGTCTAATTTCTCCAACTCGCCTAGATTTCTGTAACCAAAAACTACAACCTTTCCTAGATAATTTGTGATAGGCTTGGAAGATAATGATTCTCCTTGACCCTGTTGCTTGCAGGCGCAAGGTGAAGAAAAAAGCTTCTCAATCTTTAGAGAATGGAGCTCCCATTGACGGCGGACGGCCTGCCACGTCCCATTCTCTAAAGATTGAGAATGGGGTGGAGTAGCTGTGACTACCCCATGTCAAACCTACCTCCGGTGAATTTATTTATTCCATATTTCCTAGAATCACATAATTGATAATCCAGAATCTTCAACTTGCCTAGATTTCAAAAACCAAAAACTACAACCTTTACTAGATATTGTCTGATAGGCTTGGACAATAACGATTCTCCGTGACATGAACGGGGAGAGCCAAAAAACAATAGAAAGTTAACCAAATGAAATGTGTAAAAAACCGATTAAAATTTGAAGAAATCGGCTAAAAACTGACTAAGTTTTTGAAAAATTTCCAATTATAGTGTAGGCATATGGAGAATAGCCGGTGCATCCACTGAAAAAACCTAATGAAACTGAGAAATGTAGGCTTTGAGCGGAAAAAGCTCAAAATCTCCCCGCACACTGCTCCGTGACCCTGTTGCTCGCGGGCGCAGCAATATTGGGATCTCGCGTTGTTGGTCCGCCAGAGCCCGCGCTATCTTTAGCATCGCCGTGCTCCGCGACACACAGCATCTCATGCCCATGTGATTGACGCCGATGCTGTTGGAAGGTTACAAACTTACAGATCAAGGAGAAAATTCAGAACACCTGGACGCGGAGACAGAATCGAAATTACGGGCATCCATGGTGCAATGGAGAAGCCGAAGGAGAAGAACAGTGGATGCCGACGACGACGACGAAGACGATGCAGCAACGACGATGATCTGACCTTTCTCTGACCTAAATCCATTCTTCCTTCGTATCATAAGAGCAAGATATGGTAATCGCGACTAGGTCTTCCAAATTCTTCACAAGGCCTTTGTTAATATAGTGCCCCAGAGGAGCGCGAATATCGTCGTCGTCGACCATTCCTGCAGTTCCTTTCTCCGGTAGTGGCCTCGCTCGATTTGGTGCGTATTCTGATGTTTATGTCATACCAATTTGTGTGCCCTAGGTTTTAGATCAATGAACGGCGAGGTTTTCCAGGTTCTTCAGGGTTTCATTTGATCGGATCGGTGTTCAGAAGCGATTTGTTCTTTTGTTCGATCGAGCGGAATATGGAATTCGCGGAGATGGATCTTGGTAGACTCCGGGGGGTGCTGAGTGGAGCCAATTCGTTGTTACCATGATCGGGCTCTTTGTGTGCCGATGATCGCCGTTCGTGTTTGCGTTTTCTTTTTATAATGGCGGAGTGTTGTGGATGGATTTTTAGGGTTTTTTCAGGTTCTTTAGGGTTTGGTGTGCATTTGATCGGATCGTGGTAGAGTCCGGGGGGTGCTGAGTGGAGCCAATTAGTTGTTATCGTGATCGGGCTCTTTGTGTGCGGATGATCACCATTCGTGTTTGCGTTTCTATTTTGTAATGGCGGAGTGTTGTGGATGGGTTTTTAGGTTAGGGTTTGGCGGAAACCATGGCGTCAGAGGGAGAGGTGTTTGCGGTAGGGTACGCATTGGCGGAGAAGAAGCAGAAGAGTTTTGTGCAACCCTCGTTAGTGGCACACGCGAAGAGCAAGGGCGTGAACCTGGTGCCGGTGAACATGAGCAAGCCTCTGGAGGAGCAGGGCCCGTTCGACGCCATCATCCACAAGCACGGGGGCGATCTCTGGAACCAGCAGCTGCTGGAGTACAAGGATCGTTACCCGCATGTCATCTTAGTAGACCCCCCTGCCGCCATTGAGAAGCTGCAGAACCGCATTTCCATGCTGGAGGCTGTGGCTCATCTGCGCATCTCCGAAGGGCTCGGCACTTGCGGCATTCCCAAGCAGCTCATTGTTGATAACAAAGAGCTTTTCGACGACGACACCGCCATTTCTGAGCTGACGTTTCCTGTCATTGCCAAACCTATGGTCGCAGACGGCAGCGCCCTTTCCCATGCCATGTTCCTGCTGTTCAACACTCGCGGTCTGCATAAGCTGAACCCTCCTATGGTGCTCCAGGAGTTTGTCAACCATGGTGGAGTCATTTTCAAAGTGTATGTTGCTGGGAAGTATATTAAGTGCGTGAGACGGAAATCTCTTCCTGATGTTCACGAAGCCCAGGTGAACTAAATCATCCCTTAGAAAGCCAAACCTTTCATGGTTTTATCTAACCAACTCGATTAATTATAGGAAAAATTTGATGGATATCCATGAAGTTTGCAATATTTGTATAGATACCCCTGGTCTTTCAGAAAGTGCACATATACCCTTGGACCAAAAAAATTTGAGCGTTTGTTTTCTTTTGTTGTGCATGCCAATTTCCTTTTTTCTTTATGCGCACGTTGCGGTTCTTTTTTGTTTCATTACATTCCCTTCTTCAACATTGGTCATGAAGGATGTAAGAGCACATAATGCCTGAAAATTTTGGTCCAAGGGTATTTGTGCAATTTCTGAAAAAGCAGGGGTATCTATGCAAATATCGCAAACTTCAGGGGTATCCATAAAGTTATCCCTTCGATGTTGTGAAATCTTTAATTCTGACGAGGTCAAGTTTCATTACACCAGGATCCTGTGCATGTGTTTGATCAGTAAGTAAATGAAATCAGACAGTAGAATGTCTCATATAACCCACTGTGCTAAAATTGTATGACGCTCAACACGGGGCCTCTTGGTCCCAGAATATTCTCTTGTATTTGGATGCTTTAGGATTCACTCTTGCTGAATACGGAATATTTGCTTGTGTTCGGTAACCTTGCAGGTGAGCAGCACTGAAGAGCCCCTGCCATTCTCCCAGATTTCCAACTTGATTTCAGGAGCCACCATGGACGAGAATGTTGCAAAGGCGGAGCTTCCACCGGAAGAGTTCATTGCTGATGTGGCGAATGGTTTGAGGGAGGGGCTTGGACTGCGGCTTTTCAACTTCGATGTGATCAAAGACTCCAAGGCTGGCAACCATTACCATGTGATTGACATCAACTACTTCCCCGGGTACGCTAAGATGCCTGCCTTTGAGAGTGTTCTTACAAATTTCCTGCTGGACCTTCGGCATGAGAAGGTCTCGGAGAGCGACTCCGAGACGCAGTCCTATGCCTCCATTGCCAGCAAGCTTGGTGTTCCTGTGAAAGAAGTGTAGGTGCAACAATGTCGCCATTGGACTTCTAAGTTTCAGGAACCAATCAGGACACGCTCCTCTCTTGTATTCCAGCATTTTGTTTCTGTCCAATGATTGGTGGAATTCAATTTGTGAAGACCGTCCATCCTTTTTCTGTATTTGGTGTATATATGTTTTTGGATTTGTGCTGCCAATGTTAATCCATCTCCATTCCTTGTGCATGTTATAAGTTTTTTCTGTGTATCTGATTGACCTGTCAATCTGTATTTATGTAGGTCTTAACAAAAATACTCCGCTGTTTCACGTTTTGAAGGACACTAGAGGGAGCAATCTTTGTGCTTTTCAAAAACAAGAGTATTTTGTTGAAAAGACTGATTCCTGAATGCATGGTGTGTCAATTCCAACAGCTACTATTGTGTGTTACATACAGTAAGGTCTGATAAAAAAAAAAAATAGTCATGCGTCGACAAATTGTTTGGAGTTGTACATGGAGTTCCTCAAATGGCATTTGAATATTTTTTGCAAAAGTTATTAGCGGTGGCAGTTTAACCCCCGAAGGGCGGCTTTGGAGCTACGGTACCAAATACGGTCGCAACCAATATTCAGAAGTTTGAATCAGCTGGAAATTAAGTGTTACAACCATACATATAGAAGGGTTGAACCATACATATCGAAGGGTTGAACCATACATATCGAAGGGTTGAATCATACATATCGAAGGGTTGAACCATACATATCGAAGGGTTGAACCATACATATCGAAGGGTTGAACCATACATATCGAAGGGTTGAACCATACATATCGAAGGGTTGAACCATACATATCGAAGGGTTGAACCATACATATCGAAGGGTTGAACCATACATATCGAAGGGTTGAACCATACATATCGAAGGGTTGAATCATACATATCGAAGGGTTGAACCATACATATCAAAGGGTTGAACCATACATATCGAAAGCGTTGTTTTTTAACTGGAAGACCTAGAGCAAACTATCGTGATTTTGGTTTATCTAGACATGTATTAAGAGAAATGGCTCATGCATGCTTTTTACCTAGACTAACTAAATCTAGTTGGTAAAAATTTTGAAAAAAAAAATAAAAAAAAATTGTAATTAAAAAGCCCCCCTAAGGGTTGAACCATACATATCGAAGGGTTGAACCATACATATCGAAGGGTTGAACCATACATATCGAAGGGTTGAACCATACATATCGAAGGGTTGAACCATACATATCGAAGGGTTGAACCATACATATCGAAGGGTTGAACCATACATATCGAAGGGTTGAACCATACATATCGAAGGGTTGAACCATACATATCGAAGGGTTGAACCATACATATCGAAGGGTTGAACCATATATATCGAAGGGTTGAACCATACATATTGAAGGGTTGAACCATACATATCGAAGGGTTGAACCATATATATCGAAGGGTTGAACCATACATATTGAAGGGTTGAACCATACATATCGAAGGGTTGTATGACAAGGGGTGCATAATTTTTTTTGGAAAGTCCTTAAAGTAGCTCAAATACGTCTGAACATAAGGCCATAGGGCGTTCGGGACATTCAGGGGTTAATTGGCACATTTTTTAATATTGTGTGCTAATTTAAGAGTTGCATTAGACTTTGAACGCTGAGCATGTAATTGTTATGTAAATTTATTAGAGGATGCTTTTGGGAACACGTAAATCAAGTAACCCTACTTCAATACTGCCTCCTCACTAAGTAGTACTCCCTCTGTTTCACAAAAAACCCTATGTTTGAGAGTTTCTGAGGGGTTAAGAAAAATTAACAACAAATTGTAATTGAAAGTTATTGGATATTAGGTTTAAACTATTCAAAACACAATTTTGATTTTTTTAGAATTAAGGTTTTCTAAAAAGGAAAGGAAATAAGTGCCAAAGTTTTGAAATTTCAAGTGTTTTGTTATTGTTTTCAATAAGTAGTAAAATGATTGATATGAAGCGTGTCAATGCAATTGTAAGTAAAGAACAAGTTAACCTAATTGCCCAAGTTGTCCCATTTACAAAAAACCAAATCTTATTGTTGATATTATTAATGATTCTAGCTTAATGATAAGCACAATTTGCAAAAAAAATCACTATATCAAGTTTGTAATACTAACATTAGCAATCAATGAGCATAAAAAGCCCAAAATATCACCAAACTTGTGAAGTAGTTGATTTTCATTTTAGAGATAAGCATAGGTTTTTTTTAAAACAAAAATTAAGTCAATAGACAAATATAGGTTTTTTTTAAAACAAAAAATAAGTCAAAATACGGGGTTTTTTCAGAAATAGAGGGAGTATACATGAAAGTTATGAATTATTTTATAGTTAAACCACTTGGCATTGGAACAATATAGTAAGGTATGATATCTAATTGCAACACCTTGGCTTAGGTGTGATACTTCATAATTCTCTGTTAATTACATAAGTACCGTAGTGTGACATGGGTTTTGTTTTTGCAAAGACAAAATAATTATTATTTTTGAATGAAGAGGTTCATTTTTGTTTAAATGGAATAATGATGATTTTGTTTTTGTAAGTACATAATTATTAGATTTTTTGTCATACATTCAATTTGAATAATATATTGCGTCCTTTCAAATTTAAAGGGACAATCAAAAAGTGGTTGATTTCTTATAATGTTTACAATGAATGAAAATGGAGTTGGTTTGACGGTTTTTAATTGAATTGGTAACGGTTGCAAGTAGTGGTTCATTTATTTGCTTTTATCAGCCTACCAAACTTATTTGAATATATATATCGGTATGCAATGTACTACAATGGATTTATTAAAAATATTTTGTGTTGCCATAGGACAATTACTAAACTTTTTGCCATATCTCTTACAAATTTATTACAAATTTTGTTATTTGTACCCTAACATTTTTTGGAAATTTGTGTTTTTCATTTTTGAAATAATAAAAAACAAACCCCATGTCACACTACGGTATATTGCAGTAGGTGCTAAGGTTGGATGCAGTCCTTTTGGATTAACCCTTGAAGGGCCATTGTGCTTTGGAGCTACAGTACCAAATATGGTCGCCACCAATGTTCAAAACTTTGAATTAGGTGAAAATTAAGTGTTCCAACCATACATATTAAAGGGTTGTATGATGGGAGGTGCATAATTTTTTTGAAAAACCCTCAAAGTAGCTCAAATATGTCTGAACATACGGCCAAACATATGGCCACAAAGGGCATTCGGGACGTTTAGGGGTTAAAGGAACAGAAATTTTGGTTGATGGTAGAATAGGTTTTCAAGTAGAAGATGTTTTAGAATTCTTTTGGTTTTCTAAAAAGGCCAACACACAAGCAAATTTTGTTTTTCACAAAAGTTAGCCATGGGAGAAGGTTTGAGCATCTTCTGTAAAGAAATGTCGTACCTTCCTTTATTTTATCTTTCATATCTTATGTTGTTCTTGTGATTGTTACCTTTGGTGCACCTTAAAATACTGTAATCCATACAAAGAAAAACTATTGGGAACTACTTAATTGTTGCATCTTGCAAATTCTCTTATTTCTCGAAGTATTGCAAGTTAGCCTTGTTAGCATGAGACACACTAATTGAAACAATTTATGTAGTACAATTCTAGAGTTGTAGAACGTTAATTAGTAAGGCTTGAAGTTTTCTACAGAAGTTGACTATTTTTGTAAATTTTTGGCTCAAAAAACTTAACAAATAAGACCAATAGTGAAGGTGAAGTTGACATTTACAATTTCATTAGCAAAGAAATTAATCACAGAGACACCTGGCAGTCAGTTGGACAAAGGCTTGGATTAAGCGGTCGCACAAAAACAAAAACTGGGCCCTTAGTTACTGTGCTTGGATATAAGTTAAATCCCAACTCAATTCCATCGTTGAATAATGTTATGGAAGGAATGAAAATTTTAAAACAATAATTTCACACACATGCACACAAGCTTTGTGGAAATAATCTTTTAGACCACCACAAGATTCCGTTGCACCCAAAAAGTGATTTCTACCAACACTGTATTCCTTGGAATTCCGGAAATGCTTTATCAAAGTTTGCTGCATCAATGGCAGTGCAACAGTGCAACGCGTGGTAAGCTTAGGCAGAATCAAACGAGCTCTCCTCAAAACCATGAGACATTCTTCACCGAGTTGAATCGTCTGAAGGCCGGGCCACACAGGCCAGAACATGCGTTCGAAATCGGCATTTTGTAAAAAACAGGTAGCTAAGTTACTAGATTGTGTAAAAGCAGATTCTTTGACTTTCATAGGACCCACTTATTTGGTTTGTTCAAAATTGTCAATTTTGAGAGTTCACAAATCGGCGTCTCAAACCTTCTGCCCTAGAATGGTGGAGATGTCATCTTTAGGTGAACAACAGATGAAAAGTTGGAAAAGTATTTGTCTCCCAGTTTTCCAAAAATACAAGTTACTCTTCATCTATTTCAAACCGCTGATTTTGTGCGTGTGTGGCCTCGGCATTAGTCATAGGAGGAGGTTATTGAGTTTCACCGGGTAAAATCCTTAATTTCTCATTATTTTCTGATTTTTCACATGCCTACAATAACATAAAGGGAAAATTTTATGCATACTCCTGAACTTTACCAAAGTTTGCAATACTTGTATAGATACCCCCAGTTTTGCAAAAATTGCATAGATACCCTTGGATCATGACTTTCAAGTGTTTGTTTTGTTGTGCACTTTACTTCCTTTGTGACCAATGTTGAAGCAAGGAGTGTAATAGAACAAAAAAGAAGTAACATGCGCTCAAAGGGAGAAAAAGTGTCAACAAAGGCCTAAAAATTATGGTCAAAAGGTATTTGTGCTATTTTGCAAAACCAAAAGTTTCTTTACAAATATTGCAAACTTCAAGGATACCCATGAAATTTTTTTTCTAATATAGGTACAGTTTTTATTTTATTTTTTGAATTGATTAGTATTGATCTTGTAGTTTCAAAGTTCAACCAATATTTTTTGCATTTTGACCCACTAATGGGACACTAATTGCGGATTTCTCCCAAACACTAATCAAAAGTTTTTTGGAGCCTAGTAGATCTCAATCCTTGCCTCTCATTGGGCCTTTAATTGCTTTAATTTTTGAAATAAGCCTCAAGGTTTTACTAATGGGAGGCCCTCAATACATCCTATGCGGCTATGCCCAAGTGAGCAAGTCCTACCTCAATATGAGATTCCAAACATGTTGGGTTATACATGATAAACAAAAAGAAACAGGAAAGAAGGCTTTAAAAAAATTTACGCAAAAGAAGTGGTTGGGTTTGGTTTCAAAGTTGAGTAGAGAAAAACATTCAACCAAGCTCTTGAGGAAAGTCTCACCTTCTTGGCATCAAAACTTCTAAATTTAGGTGTTACTACGTAGGCATGTTTTTGATGAACCACAACATGGGACTTGGGACACAGTGCAAATTGTCAAGTTTCAACTTTTTTTTCTTGACTAGTTTGATTCATAAATTTCAGTTGGTCATGGGATGTATTGCAAGCCATCTCTAAGAGTTTAGCCAAAATATACAAAAAAAAAATGGCCTATTTTTTGGTAGGCAAGTCCAACAAAGCAAGTTTTCTTTGAGAGCCACATAAAAGATACAATGGACACTCAAATGTGTTGTAAGAAGTGTGAAGAGAAGGGACACAATATATACATGCACATGTGAGCAATGCTCTTGATGAGGTTTACATGTTATTGATAGTGATAAAGTCATTAAAGTGGAATGAGCAAGATCAACTGACATTCAATGGTAACTTAGCACTAGACAAAAGACATACAATAGGGGGCTTCAAACATCACTCCTAATGTGATTCACGTTAGGAGTGAATTCCAAAAATTCACCTTTGCGCAGCTCATCATACCCTTGACTTGTGCACAAAACCCTACTTAACCCCTAAAGAACCAAGCCCTTTTTTTGTGAAAATCATTGAAAACTACCACTTCTAGGAGGTTTGGTAAAAAGAGCTTTTAGGTTTTGTTTTTAAGAAATCCAACCATAGGATCTTGCCCCAAACTAGAAGAAGTACTTGTGGGAAGAAAATCAGCATCATTCTAGGGGTGAAATGTTTACATTTAAAGTGAAAAAAAAGTTTTTTTCCATGCTACCCAAAAATTTCAGAAGCATTTTACCACTATTATAATAAAAAAATTGCTCTACCCAAAGTTGCGCTTCATTTTTTCCATGTAGAAAATCAAGCTAGGTATGTATGGGAGAATTTTCATATCAATTGGAATTATACAACACATGGGAAAAAATAGTAAGTAAAAATAAGTAGAGAATGAGTCAAATCAAAACCAACTATTTTGGAGCCAAGGAATCCAATGGCATTGTTTGTTTGTTTGTTGTTTGGAGCTATGCTCCAAAAGTTATCAGTTTTTCATCAAGATTTCATCCATTTTGAGATTTTCTTAAATTTTAGGTAGATTTCAAGGAATCCAGGGATCTCCTAGATAAAGGGCCGAGAGGCCCTCCCAAAAATGTATAAAAGAGGCCCACCTCCTTGCAAAAGGGGGCTGGTCACCATCTCTTACAATCATTTCCGTCACTTTCATTAGTAATCTCTAGCCTTTTTCCCACTTCTCTTGTCCTTGAGCTCTCTTGTGTCTCACCCTTAGTAGAGTTCTTCTCTTTGCAATTAGTTAGAGTCTTTGGGTTGGAGGTGTTGGTACTTCCAAACATTTAGGGGGAATTAGCATTGGTTATCATTTGGTCATACTAACCCCTAGGAAGTTGGATTATGACATGGCAATGCTGCTCTTCCATACTTCTTAGAAGTCCTAGTTAGTGTTGTGGTTGTTAAAGTGGTTATTAGAGTCCCATAGTTAGGATAGGTCCCTTGCCTTAAGCTTTCCATTTCCCACTTTCCACCGTTACCAAAAACCAAGCCTCACTTCACCACCGTATCAAATTTTGTAGCATTCTCACAGGCTCTCCGAGCGCTCACCTTGCAGCCAATTCTCACTAATTTTTTCTTGAGAGCCTTTAGCAGCCAATTCTCATCTCTTTGAGCTAAGGCCCTGCCTCTGAGAGCTTAGATTTTGCAACATTCTTTCAGCCTCTCACAAGAGCTCAAACCAGTAGTCAATTCTCACTAGTTTCCTCTGAGCTCACATCCCACAGACAATCCTCACCTCTCACAAATTGAGGTCTTGCCTCCAAGAGCTCAAATTCCACAGCAGTCTTCTAGCCTCCTCCAAAAGCCCAAATCCCGCAGTCACTCCTCCACTCTCTCCAAGAGCTCACTAGTAGGTAATTCTTACTATTTTCCCCGTGAAGCTCACTCGGCAGCCAATTCTCACCTCTCACAAGCTAAATTCTTGCCTTCAAAATCTCAGATTCTGTAGCCTTTCCTAGCCTCTCCAAGAGCTCAACCAGTAGCTAAATCTTGCTAGATTTTTCCCAAGAATATTTGGTAGCCAATTTTTACCTCTACGAGCTGAGTCCGTGCCTCCAAATGCTCAGCTTCCAAAGCCGCTCCCAGCCTCTCCAAGAACTCAACAAGCAGTCAGTCCTCACTAGTTCCCCGTGACCCCCCCCCATTAGCCAATTCTCATTTCTACAAGCTAAGCGGGGAATGCTATTTCATGAGCGGGTATCCATGAGTAGTGAGCAGTGAGCCAAGATTTTTTTTCAAAACACTCAGTTTCACCTATAATTGTGTACATAGGGCCCTATAATTGTACATTTTAAACTTTTATCTTTTGAGAAACTTGTCTTTTTTTAGTTTTTTCATTGATTTGGAGATCTAAAATTAATTCTTGCTCACCAAATCTTGGCTCACCATTTTACGCTCACAAAATAGCGTCGTCCCAAGCTAAGCCATGTCTTCAAAAGTTCAAATCTGTAGCATCAAAGACGGAAGGCTAATTGACAGTGACGACCCCGCCTCCGATACCTAGTAGTACCCGGAAGTCAATCGGTGGCACCCAGTGGGGCCTAGTCCCCTCTCCCATCTTCAAACCAGCCTTTGAGGCTTGCCTCTAGGACTAGGGTAAAAAGACAAAAGGAAATTATCAAGAAGAACAAGGTCTCCAACTTTGGGTTTCCTCCCCCTCCAACTCTCTTTGCTTTCATAACTACTACCTAAACTATTAAACTGGGTTTGAATGGAAACCCATAAACTCCAATATACTTCATAGTGGGCTTTTGTTTGCATCATAATTTGGGTATGGAGTAGCAAACTGTCATATTAGTAAACAAATAGTTCCATTGTGCCATTTCTGACACTATTGAGATTAGTTAAAGGGAATTGAGGCAATTCTTGTTCCTTTCTTTGGCTCTCATGCTATGTTGTGACTATTCATCACAACCATGTAGTGAAAATTGCTCCAAGGGTGAGGTTGGGTCAAACTGCCCACCAGTATGTTGTAATTATTTGTCTTTAAACTACTTATAACTTACCGCCAATCACACGCACATCCAAAGAAGAACAAAGGTCGTCAATGATCAAGTTGAGGGGTATGTAGAATCCCACGACAATGTATGATCACCTTTATTTTCCAATTCCCTATGTAATTTTGGTCTTTAACTCATTAGATAAATTACCTTGCTTCACTTATCACTTTCAATTGTAGAATTATTAGAAAGATCCATTGCTTGGAATGCATCTTTAGTTGGAAATCTACAATCCAAACCACCCTTTTATGTTTTCTTGTTTTTAGCTCATTCTCCAACCTACCCAAGGTTAAAGCTTTGAATCTAGTTGTGCTTGAGCTAGCCTCTTAAAGGGAGGTTTAAGCACTCACAACACCTTAGGAGGCTGAAGTTGCTCTCCAAAAGGTGGATGGTGTGGTATATTTTGGAAGGCTGATCCGGATTAAGTACTCCTATACAATTAGAGATTCTCCAATTAGAGATTCTCCTAGTTCCATTCTTCAGTTGCTTCGTGACATTGCGGAACAGACACAACAGGATAGGCAAAATATTGGAAAAACTTCATAGCACAGGAAAACTCAACACGTGGCTATATGATTAGGTTGTTGTTGTATTAGCTATAACCCTCAAGTAATCATAACTCTCACTTCCAAGATCAAGAAGTTGATGAGGAGTCTATTTAGCTTCTTTGTCTGTTTAGCTTCTTTTTTAGTATCATGTGTGAGTGGAATATATATGTGTATCACATTGAGTTGTTTAGTGCATGTCTATGTAGCTGTAGTGAGCTTAATACTATGCATTAATTAGTACAATGACAACTTGTGTAAACTACTACTTACAGAATAAAGGGTGATTGCTTGAAGTAGATGATTTGTTGTTTGTTTCCTAATATGCTTAGTGGTACACAAGCTTAGAAAAATTTCAAAACAGAAGGCGCAGTACAACATCGCAAAAGTCACCAAACATGCGCACTGAGATAAGAAACAAGCGCATTGGAACAGGGAAAAGGTGCAACAGTTAGAGATGGAAGTCCAATCATGTACAAAGTAGATGCAACACTTAGAGATGTAAGTCTAATAGTGTACAAAGAGAGTCCAAGACTATATGAGGAAGTACATGGCAAATGAAAAAGATATGGCCACGTTGGCAATCCCATGCATTAACCTGGTGGCAGGTATTTTATTCATAATTATATAATTTTTTTCATCATTTGTTTTTCAGGTTTTATAATTTTTCATTTTTATCAACAGTTTTTCTAAATTTTTCAAGTGAAACTCTTTACTGGATAATTGGGATGGTGAATGAATTGACGCCAACGAAGAAGAAGTTGAGCGTGTCAAGCTCAACAATTTGCAAAAAAATCCTCAAAGATCTGGCACTGGTTCCATGTGCGGCAATGTTCCATACCCGGGTGAATCACTTAGTGCATTTTAGAATTGACCTGTGACATAACATAGCAAGGATTTTATTCATTTGAGAAAAAAATTATAATGAATTTACAAATAAAAAAGAGAACATTCAAAGTACTAAATCTAATATAAATAATGTAGGTATACTACAAATCTAAGACATTATTTTATTTACAACTTATATAGAGGCACAAGATTTGGCGTTATCCTATGTACAAGACTATATCTAGTATGGATCTGTACATGCATTTAGGTATTCAAAAGGCCATGTTGTATTAAATGTAAAGTCAAAGCAAAGGTGACTTAACCCCTAAAGGCCTAGCTGTCCCCCGGGGGACAAATGGATTTTGGGCATGTACCTATAGCTAATCTAGTTTTTGTGATTTTTTTAATCTTTTATTAAAGGTGGGGAATTCCAAGACCTATGAAGGAGTCTAATTTTTTTTTGTCATTCTAAAATTTGACAAAGAAGTTATGCAAGAATTTTTGTTGCCCAAGGGAAGGAAGACAATCCGAGCAGCCCAAAAACTTCTTAAAATTTTTATTTTCCTAAAATAGAAATCTGAAATTGGTTCTTTAGATTTTTTCATATTTGGGATGCTTTGAATCATTCAACTTCAAATCGATGAGATGAAAGTTATGACATGTTTTAGTTTGTGGGTAGTTATGGATTCTCTACTCTAAAATAAACTTTGAAGTCCTTTATTTTCCACAATTTCAATATTTTGGAAAAAAAATAAACCTAAGGAAGTAGATTTTTTTTTTACAACATTATAACCGTTTGGATTTGTATTTCTCATTTCAATAATTAAATTCTTAACAATTTAGTGATTTGACTCATTATCTACCTCTTTTTACTTACTATTTTTCTCCATGTGATGTGTATTTCTAATTGATTTGAAAATTCTCCCACATATACCTAACTTGGTCTTTTACATGGAAAAAATAAACCTCAACTTTGTGTAGAGTAATTTTTTTCATGTAAGAAGGGTCAAAGGCTTTTGAAATTTACTAGCAACAAGGAAAAAAACCCTTTCTCTTCACCTCAGATGTAAACATCTCCCTCCTCTCCGTCTAGAATGACCTGATTTTTTCCCACAAGTACCTCTTGTAGTCTAAGGCAAGATCCTACAGGTGGATTTGCAAAACAAATTTTATTTCTTAATATTCTACTCAATCCCCCCAGAGTGGCAATTAATAGTGACTTTCACTAGAAGAAAGGGCTTGGGTCTTTAGGGATTAACCCCTAAAGGACCAAGCTTTTTTTGGGTGAAAATCACTAAAAACTACCACTTTTAGGAGGTTTCGTAAAAAGGGATTTTATGTTTTGTTTTTGGGAACTCCAACCATAGGATCTTGCCCTAGACTAGAAGAGGTACTTTTGGGGAAAAAATCAGCTCATTCCGGATAGAGAGAAGTGAGATGTTTACATCTAAAGTGGAAAAAAGGTTTTTTTCCATGCTCCCCAAAAATTTCAGAAACCTTTGACCACTCTTATAACAAAAAAATTGCTCTACCCAAAGTTGCGCTTTATTTATCCCATGTAGGAGATCAAGTTAGGTATGTGTAGGAGAATTTTCAAATCAATTGGAACTATACAACACATGGGACAAATCAATAAATAAAAAGAAGTAGAGAATGAGTCAAAACACTAAATTATTTAGAATTTAATAATTTGAAATGAAAAATGCAAATCCCAAATGTTATCTTGTTGTGATAAAAAATCCACTTCCTTTGGTTTAGTTTTTTTTCCAAAATATTGAAAATTGAGTAAAATAATGGACTTCAAAGTTTATTTTAGAGTGGAGAATCCCTATTTGCCCGCAAACAAAAACTCCTCATAACTTTCATGTCATTGATTGAAATTGAATGTTTCAAAGCTTCTCACCTATGAAAAAAATCTAAAGAACCAATTTCAAACTCTTATTTTTTAAAATATAATTTTTAAAGAAGTTTTTGGGCTGCTCGGACAGGCAATCCTCCCCAAATTTTCATAAATTCATGCATAACTTCTTCATCAAATGTTAGAATGAAGAAAAAATTTGATGCCCACATAGATCTTTGAATTCCCCACCTTCCGAAAAAGTTTCAAAAAATCATACTAAGTAGTTTAGCCATAGGTACATGCCCAAAGTCCAACCTGTCCCCCAAAGGGACAATGGTCCTTTAGGGGTTAAGGCTAACCGCAAACTCATGAGTGTCTCAAACTTTGGGCATGCAAGTGAACAAAAATAACTCACTAGTGAGCTGGGATCCTATGAGGTGAGAAACTCATACACTTGATTTTATGCTTGAAGCCCCCTAATGACTTTGTGTTGTGGTAATGCCCTTACTTGTAATTACTTTCAAATTGTGCCTCTACTAAGGAATCCGTTTCAAGAATACCTTTCAAATTTTGCCCCTCTCTTATTATTTTATGATTGTGTATCCATATTTTTTTACATTTGCTAAAAGAACAATAGTGGGTGTCAAACCTGGCTATTTCCCACCCGACAAGTTTGGCTGGGTCCACCCCACAACTCAACCAATTTTTGAAGTTATAAGGCATGATAACTTCATCACCCACCTGTAGAGGTGGTTGAAAACTTAAATTAGTTATGGGGTCTCTTTATAATAGTTATCAAGTGATCTTGTAGCTCTCTTCTAGAGCGAGACTGTGATACCAAAGAGGGAGGGTGTGACATTAAAGAGGGAGGGTGCGACATTAAAGAGGGAGGGTGTGATATTAAAGAGGGAAGGTGTGACATAAAAGATGTCAATGTTATTACTAATCATACTACTAAAATCTAAATTGCCTCTATAATATCACACCCTCCCTCTTTAATGTCACCCCTCCCTTTTTACAATCACACCCTCTTTCTTTAATATCACACCCTCCCTCTTTAGTATCACACCCTCCCTTTTTAGTATCACACCCTCCCTCTTTAGTATCACACCCTCCCTTTTTAGTATCACACCCTCCCTCTTTAGTATCACACCCTCCCTTTTTAGTATCACACCCTCCCTCTTTAGTATCACACCCTCCCTTTTTAATATCACACCCTCCCTCTTTAGTATCACACATTAAATTTTGTGACATTATCCCCTACATAAGTCATGAAAACGTACTCAAATTTTTATCAAGTAGTTTGTGAAGTTTTGAAAAGGTGATAACTTTAAAAAAATTGGTTCAGCCACCACCCAGTAACTTTACAAAAACATCGGGACAGAGTTATCCCGAAACCTTCAAATGTGACAGGATTGACACCCACTAGTAGCTAGATAACTGGATCCCACCATTCAACTTGCCATAAAGTCCTGGCGGAGGAAGGCCTACCGAATTGCAGGTCTGGACCTGGACTGACCTGTAACCGTGCGCACAGATTCACGACCCGGGTCCTCGGGAACAGGTCCAAGTCCATCAATACAGCGTCGAATCCGTCGATAACTTGCAGGTGAGCTAACGAAAATTTCAACCCTCCGCCCCACGGACGAAACCGACGCCAATCATTGCCCACCACGTGTCAAGCACCCAGCACCCCATGACCCCAGGGCTCAAGCACTCGTTTCCCGAGCGGTGAGCTGACCAGCAGGGGTCATCCGTGTTGCCCCGACTCCCCTGCCGATCAAAACTGTCGGCCATGCTGGTCAAACATGTAATTCCTGACCCTCGTCCGTCGCCCTTCCCTGCATTCCCCATTCAATTAGATCGCCCATAAAATCCACCTCCACCTCCACCCCCTGCACCACATTAATTCCTCCCACGCCCACGCCTCTCATTCCGTAGCTCCCTGCACCACAGCAGCCCTCACTGACTCACTGAAGCTTTTCACCCGGCACCCTGCTTGAATAATTCTAGCTCGTGTACGTCAATCCTCCGGTTTGATGTCTATCTCGAGTCCTGCATCCTTAGCCCCATTTAGTGTGGACTTCGAAATACTCTAGTTTCTGGCACAGCAAACTTTTGTTCATTTGCTCAGACTGTCAGTTTCAGGAACACTTCACATTTTCCCTCAGTGTGAGCGGATAAACATTTCTGACTATTTCTTGTGTGATCTATTTTCCCTCTGTCACATTTCCCTGTTAGTACACAGGGAAATCATATGCAAATCCCCACAAGACAATTGACGAGACTTTGCTGTATGGTAACAAAATTCGGCACCTTCAGTTTATACTGCTGTGCTGCAGGATCCCATTACTGTGTCCCAAAGTGGGTGCTCATTCCTAGTCTCTATAACTCTGAGACTACCAAGAGCTTATGTCCACGTAGAATAGGTATTAGAGTTACTAATTATACGGCGCTTCACCAAAAAAAAAGCCGGGTTTATAATTACCGAAGTTATTAGTACTACTCGTCCAGTTTCCCGAACTTGTCATTGCAATTGGTGTGGTGGTGGAATTTTACTGGTTTCGGAATGCCAGAGATGGAGGTCTCAAAGAGGAGAGTAGTACCGGTGTCGCAAGCACGCCTGGCCAAGCAGAAGAAGCGATCCGGGAGCCCTGCTCTGGAGCCCGTGCTCGAGCATTGCGTATTATATCCATCGGCAAAGAACTCGAAGCTCTGGGCCTGCAACAATGACACAGCTTTAGAGGCTGGGAAGAAGAAGACAGCGAGCCTGGGTATGCGGATTCTATGGAAGCTAAGAGACGGGTACATGAAGTTCATGAACGATGTTACCACGGGGGCCGGTTACACCGGAACGGCGTCGTTCCCTGGGTGCCATGGACTGGAGCCATCGACCAATGCATGGATGACCCGGGAAGAGCACAACAAGGACATCCTGTTGCGCGCTTTACAATTGCAACTGGCGCACTCGGATCACTCTCGACAAGTCTCTTAATAAAGAGAAGTCGGTGAATCTGCTTGATTCGCCGAAGTTATGCTTTTTCATGGACCCAACCAATTGCACGTGCTATTTCGAAACAGCACCACTTTTTAAAGAAACCGGCAGAAGGGCACGACGAGACACGCCCTGGCATGTAAATTTATAAAGAGGAAACTTCAAGAGTAGATGCCAGTGTTGAGTACACTCGCTTTGTATCATAGTATGATCAATGATGCGTTTCATCTGTTAAGGCTTTTGATGGGAGCTCCGCAATACAAACTTTATTTTTGTACAGTATGTGTTTAGTGAGAGCTGCAGTAACTTAATAGCTACTGCTACGGTCTGGATACTGGTACAATACATGAGTTTGATTACGTAATACCAACCGCATTTTGACACTACCAGGAATCTGTAGTGCCAGGTGACTTCCCTGTGAGGAATCTGAGTGTATGCATTTCTCAGTTCGGAGCCTCTCAAATGCTTACGAATTTCGATAATTGGCCACCTGCTAAACTTCCCTTTTTAGCAGGTGTCTAAACTGAACAGTGATGTCTTGTTTTGAGAACCTGTCGGGAGGACATTGAGAATCACACAGGGAGGTACGTATGAGAGTGCTTTTGAGTGATATATGACCCAAATAACTTCTCATTCGTTCAAATAACGAATAACTTCTCATTTCATCCAAGCAACAATTATGTCTAACACCATATTAGATAAATTGGGAAAATTGGGGTCCCAATTTGTACGTCACCTAGATTCAAAGAAGTCACCCAAAATCAAATTTGAAGGTATCATATATAGTCTGAGCCACTAAGATTTTTTTCCTCGCAAATTCCTCCTCTCACTTGAGGGCACGTATACAAAAAAAAAACATTGAGCTCAGTTGTAGGTGATCATGTACAATCTTCACCTCAAAATTTGAAGGTCCCAAAATGTACCCTTTTTCTCAATTTACCTAATATGGCGTTGTCTATTAAATAATAGTTGTAAAAAGATTGAGTGTCATTTCTTGTATTGTCATATCGTATAAAAAAAGACTGCCTAACTGTTATTTGGCCTCACATATGATACTAACTTGTCCTCTTTATCATGCTTTAAACACCATATTATATAAATTGGAAAAAACAAAAGGACCATTTTGTACTCTACCTTAACCTTATATAGAGTAGATGTAGGCATAGCTATAGCTCAATTCTTCAAAATTGTAATTATTTGAAATTCTTTGAAGCAATCACTACTTCACTTTTGTACAAGAAAGTGCACGTTTGTTTTTTTGTAACATGCTAAATTGTACATAATGATTGAAATAGTGAATATCCTAGAATTTGCTAATTTTCCCAATTTACTTAGTATGGTGTTTTCAATAAATAATGTTGAGTTGTTAACATTTTGAAAACAACATGCTTATACTTGTAAAATTAGTAAAAAAAAATTTTTAAATAAAAATGCAAAATCATTAGGGGAAAAATGAGCTCAAGAGAAGGTCCCTATGGAAAGACTAGTGGTTGGAGGGGTCAAAAGGATTTAAATGTAATGTTCTTTTTCAAATAAAAAGAGACTAATCCCCTATACCAACTTACAAGTATTTCATGAGAATAATTCATTTTTACAATATCATATGTTTTTTATATGATGAGTGTCCTTGTTTGATTGGGAACTCTAGTCCTAATTTATTCTTGTGCACCACTAAAGGTCCTTGCATTTGTCATTGTCATGTTATACTATTGTTTTCCATCATCAATCCTTTTGTTATGTACCATGGTACACTTGAGTAGTTCACACGAGGTAGAGACACTTGTATTGTAGGTACCTTACCTATGCTTCTCCTACCTAAGTAAATAAGGCAGTTTGTCAAGGTTGGGAGGCATTCTCTTGAGCTCATTTTTCCTCTAATGGTTACATCACCATATTTGTTAATATGGGAAAAATGGTACATTTTGGGATTTTTAGGAAGTGAGTCAGGAAGTTTGAGGTGATCACCTCAAACCAACACGTGGCCTCACCTAATAGGAGGGATTTACAAGGGAAAAAATCTTACTGGCTCAGACTAAATCTGATACTTTTGAATATGGTTTACAGTAACTTTTTGGGTTTGAGGTGGAGTACAAAATGGGACACCTATTTTTCCCAAATTAACGAATATGGTGTTTTATCATGTTTACAATAATCCTTTTGTTGGAAGTTTTAGAATTATCCCATTTCAACAAAATGAAGTAAAAGATTCATCTAGACTACATATTTGTTTGATAGGATCTTAGGAGATGGGAACAGCATATTTGTTAATTTGGGAAGAAACCTTGATTTTGGGGGTTTAACCCATAAAAGCCCACTTGTCCCTTTGGGGGACAAAATGGATTTTGGGCAACTCACTACAAGTGGACATTTCATCTTTTTTCTTTGAAAATTTCACACATGATGTATCCAAGGAGTAGCTTTAAGATCCAACAGTTTTCATAACTTTTGACTACATGGTTCAAAAGTTATTGCATGAAATGTTGTTTTTTCTGAACTCTGGGCAGCCTGGGCAGCTCAAAAAACTTCTTTAAAAATTAAATTTTTTAAAACTACATTTCATGCAATAACTTTTGAACCATGTAGTTAAAAGTTATGAAAATTGTTGAACCTTAAAGCTACTCTTTGGATACATCATGTGTGAAATTTTCAAAAAAAAAAGATGAAATGTCCACTTGTAGTGAGCTGCCCAATATCACTATTTTGCCAAAAAATAGTGCTTGGGCCTTTAGGGGTTAAGGTGACCACCTTAAACCGAGCTCTAGGTGTAAAGTGAGTATATTGGGAATTTGGTTTTTCCAATTTAATGAATATGGCGTTTGGGGTTATGGTTGTGCAAATATATATGGTCCACACACTTTAAGTGCATTCAACCTATAAATTATTAAAACCAACTGTTATGGATTCTATAAACAACAATTTAATGTGGGTTTTTTCATCTCATTATGAAACATCAACAAATTGTAATGTTACTTTTCAAGTGGCAAAAGCATTAGCAAAATTCTGAGCCCTCTAGAAGGCCCCTAAAAAATGGCGGCACAATACATTACAAAGGTAGAAAAAAATAATAACTTTTTTTTTAAATATTAAAATTGTTGTCGCACATGATCTGAGTGCTCGCAAATGTCAAAATTTGCCATTTCTAACAATCAGAAATGGCAATTTTTTTCTCTATATGCACATCTCTCATGTTGAGTTAGGGGCCTTTTGAAGGGCTCAAATTTTTCCTAATGCATGCAAGTATATATGTTTCTGGGTGTACAAAAGACCAAAAATTACCAAAATGTTAATAATTCATATCATGTAGACAAATAAAAAGTCAACGTGAAAAATTGAGGATCATGTCCAGACATTAGCAAAGTTTTGAACCCTCCAAGAGTTCCCTAGGGTTTGACAAACCAAGTTATTAATTGGCTAGCTTGAGTACAAGAAAAGGATACTCATACCCATTGCTATCTTCTATAATATACCTAAACATTCCCAAACCAAAACAATAAAAAAAAAACATTGTACTCATAAAACATGTAAATGTACTCAATACTCACTATCCAAGTACTTCACTCATCTATTCAAATAGAGTAAAGTAGAGTTTATGGTCCTATTGTACATTTGTATCCATAGTTTTTGTCCGATAGAGATAACATAATAATATAGTTTTCATGATTGCATTGAATTCAAAGGATGAGTGAAATAGGGGATTAGTGATTTGTTTGTTGTAATATGTACATGGTTCAAGAGACTTTGTAGGGGGCTCTTGGAGGGCTCAAAACTTTGAAATTGAATTCCAGCTTATACTTTTGGGTCCAATTGTGCCATTGCCCTACGGCCCCACCCCTCCTCACAACTTGTAAACAACGCATTTTTTTCTGGCGAAAAATCACCAGTCTGGCGACAGATCTAACACGTTTAAGCCAATTGTGGCAGGTCCCTCCAATTTTAAACTAATGGGCACTGGACAGCCGGAATCTGGCGACAAGCACCGACACGAAAAAAAATGCCCTGCTTGTAAACTTTGGTCCCAGGTCTTTAGTTTATAGTGTTTATTTATATGGAAAAAGGCAACAATATACGGGAAAAACTGAACTTTTCTAAGTGCGTACTTTCTACTCGGTAGAAAAGTCAGAGTACACGACTGCAGCAGTGCAGCATAGTAATTTTGGGACCTCGAATAAAAAATGCTTTCATCGCGTGTTTCACCCACAGGCACTGGCTCTCCGTGTTGAGACTTGAAAGTTGAGATTGATGCCGGGGCCACACAGGCCAAAACAGCTGGTTTGAACCGGATTGAAGTAACTTGTATTTTTGGAAAATTGGGAGATAATCATTCTATAAGGTTTCATCTATTGTTTGTTTAAAGATAATCTTTCCAACATTCTAGGGCAAGACGTTTGAGGGACCAATTTGGGAATTCTCAGAAACATCAATTTTAAATAAATCAAAAAAGTGGCCGTAAGAAATCAAACAATCTACTTTTACACTCAAAACTAAATGCTGCCACTTGCTTTTTACAAAAAGCTATTTCAAAATGTTGGTTTAGTTTGGTTTGGCTAGGCCTTGAGGGGCAATACACACAAGTCCTAGGTCCCACGTCCTATTGAAATTAAAGAATTTGATTGGTGTAAACCCAAAAGTTGGGAACTACTACTTCACACCATGTCTTGGTTCATTACATTTTGCTAGCAACACTTTTTTAAGCTTATGGCGCCAAAAAGGGTGGGATTCCACTCAAGGTTCATTAAACCATTTTGTTAAATATAATTTTAGTCTAACTAGTAACTTAACATAAAATGCTCACTATGATTAAATCTGTACCTTTGAACATGACAATATGTTTACTAAGCCAAAAACTAGTCAAAAAATAGAAATATCTACTTTACAAATTTTGGCCCTCCCACACCCCACATTGAACTTTTTGTTGATCATAATTTTGTTACTTAGGGGGGTTCATTTTAGAAGGGAAAATGTTTGTATGGATGTTTCCTACATATCCATGCAATCAAATCTAAAAAATTCATCACCAATGTGTTTTAATCAACTTTCTTGTAAAACCATGATTTTGACACAAAACAATTCACCAAAAATAGGATTTTGGTTTTTACTAACCAAAATTTGGTATGGCCAATTGGGATTGCATGAGAATCAAATACCAATAATATGAGATTGAAATACCATTTATATTTTTTGTTACACAAACTTGTTTGGAATGCCAAAACATGGATTACGTATCATTATGGAAGGGTAATGTACATGTTTTGTCAAGTTTTAGGTTAACCCTTAAATGTCAAGGTGGATGTTTTTCATCTGTTAGCTTAGAAAAACCCTCTGTAGCACAGAATGTAAGTCATTTACATCTAATTCATTTTCAAAAATGACTATAAACACATGGTCCATCATGGATAGTAAAAAACAACCTCACCAAATACACCCATATTTTAAGGTAACCAAAATTATGAGAAGATTCAGAGACATTGTGTTAGGTCCCATGGTGCCCTTCTTGCAATTTTCATGAAGGGGCCATGCACTGTTGACTTTTGCAAGTTTGAGGAGTAATCTTACGAGGCGGGTACCACGGCATTTTTTGAGGCTAGTGGTTTTTGCCAAATTCAAAATAGCCACAACTGAGTGGGTGATCAAAGGCAAGATGAGCCAACACTAGTTGATATTTATTTGATATGTCACCAATTGGTGATAGTTTGCTAGAAGAAGATGCTATAGCGGACATTGTCACGATATTGTAGCATGGCTGGTCACGGTGACAAGCCTGGCGATTAACCCTTAAGCGCTGAGGGGTCATTGTAGATACACATCCGCTTATGTATGAGCACGGACGATTTTTTGTCCCAATGGTGCTTTAGGGGTTAAGGGTTAATATAAAGAAAAGAAAATGCTAGATTAACATCGGGTTGTCAAACAATACTAAAATAAAAATTGACATCATGTACAAATGATAGTCACCATGGATAATATGTTAACATCAAATCATTATGAGAACTACACAAATCTAATGGCTAAAACTCAAAATTAAGAACTTTAGCCAATGTAATGGACAGATGTTGGGGCTTTAATTATTCGACTCCAAGTTACCTTCTGTTTTTTGATTCTACATACGTTGTTCAACTTTTACATTCTTGCCAGCAAATGGAAAGAAATAAACAATATGCTCAAAACATACACTCCACTTAGGAACCATCAACTGAAACATGTACAGAAAGCTCAATGCTACAACTGCAGTCTGAACAAAACTGAAGAAAATAATTGAGTTGAGCATATTACTTGAAGTCAAAAAGAATGTAATCAAAGCACTGGTGAGGCATTCCTGGCCTAATTAACAAACCGCAAAACATTTAGTGGTGAGCTTGCACATACAAGACTGACCTGATCCCAGTGTAGAACTACAGAAGCATCAACGCTTCCAATCCAGAAACGTACATGAATCGAGCATGTAAAGTGAAAAACCCCTTGCTGTCTCTCATTCCTCATCACACCAATAAATTAAAGAACAGGAAAATATTTCCTCACGCAAAAAGAAATACAAATGCCTGGAGACAAAAATGCCGAGTATCGATTATTCACATAAGGATATCCAATCGCCAAAATAGAGCTACAAAACGACTAGGAGCCTAAGAAAGTATGAAACTACGTATAGTTAGGGAGCCCCTCACAGCAATAGCATGTGCTCAACATGCGGCTGGTGCAGCCAGTTTGAGAGGGGTTTACCATGACTGACAAAACAGCCCACATTCGAGTTTTCGATATAAAAGGGAGACCCTAAAGCAGTGAGCAGATTCTGAACTGCTTGCCGCACTAAAGAAGAGCCTGTGACTCGACTATGCTTACCCCACCCGGTGATGATTTCGATCCTCTCAGGGGCCACGCCTGTGTACAGCATCGTCTGTCTGAAGCCAGAGAGCGTTCTGGAGAGCGCCACCAGTGCTGTCCCCATGGACATGACGTGCAGGTTGATGGAGTACTGGTTTTTGGCTTTCTCCTTCACTGCCTGGGGGTACAAGTCGTGCTCCCTTCCCACTTCCCAAACCAGACCTGCCTCGGGTCTCCTTCCCAAGTTATGAAGAAACTCAATTAAAGAATCCGTGAAGCCTCGCTTACAGTCATGCTCCTCCCCGTGTAGACCTGTAAAAAATTGCTGAACAATGTGTTTCAGCTCCTGGGGTGGGACTTCCCGGGATAGTAGTGTACATATAAAATCATATACCGGATGCAATGTGCTTGCCATAAGGCTGACTACTTGCTGGTGTTGTGCACTGGCAGTGCAAGAGCTCAAAAGAATCGTGTGCGTCTGTAACGTTGGAACCAATCCCCATGCATTCATCGACTCGAGCACGCCACGTGCCGAGTCGAATTGATGCATCCGAAGGTACGTACCCAACAGAGAGTTGCTCGTCTGAACATTTGGTGTCAATCCTGAACCTAACATTTTCTGATACCACTCCCGCGCCCGTTCTGCGTTACCTGCCTTTCCCCACATATCCACCATGACGCCGTAGATGGGAGCGTCAGGCACCCAACCAGCTTGCTCCATTTCCTGGAACACGTGCTCTGCTTCGTCGATGTGCCCGGTTTGACCTAATACTTCCATCATAATGCTGTATGTTACCCTGTCTGGGTGGAACCCTGCATCTTGCATGTCGTTGTACAGCTTCATAGCCATGACATGGTTCCCTGCTTTGGCATGCAAATCGATGATAATATTGTAGGTGACTAAGCTGGGTACGCACCCACGCTCAATCATCTCTTCAAAAAGCTTCAGGGCTGCGTTCACCTTGCCGGCCTTGCCCAGGCAGTGGATTATGACACTACATCAACGTACAGAACAGTGGTCAGCTGTCTACGCTCGGCCTGGAGAAAGCACGAGAACACTGATAGCGAGAATAAAACAACTAACAGCATCATCAAATTGCATTCCAGCAAGGAAACAAAATACCTGTAAGTGAAAGTGTCTGGCTGGAACCCAGCTTGCTGCATTTGCTGATACATGTCCATAGCGACATCGTGAAATCCAGCTTTGGAGTGAAGATCCACAAGTGTGCAATATGTGACACGATCAGGGGCACAACCATCTGCTTGCATCTGATGGAATATACGCATGGCTTCGCCCAAGTAGTTTGCTCGTCCGTAAGCATGGATGAGTCTGTTGTAAGTCACAACGCAAGGCTCACAACCTTCCCTGCGCATCTCCTGAAGCAACCGAGTGCACACTTCAAAGTTTCTGGCACGGCCGAGGATGCCTATCATAGTGGTGTACGTGCACACATCGTGCTTGTAGCCTGCTTGCCCCTTCGCCCAGTCGAAGAACTTTAATGCTAACCCCGACTCTTTCTGATGCTTGAGGACCTCGTTGATATGAAAAGCACTGAGTGTCTTGTTGACATGAGATAAAGCCACCAGTGTGTCTGGGCGCCAATTCAGCTGTCTCAAGATGTTGCACACGTGGTCTACCACCTCTCCGTTAGCAGCTCGAGACTCCAAGGCAGCCTTGTGGGACTGTCTTCGACCACCAGTTTGTGATCGCCCGTTCTGCCCACCCCGGCCGTTGAAGCGCTCCTTGCTACTTGATCGAGGTGCCGGTACCTCATCCCTTGAAACGTCGACAGATGATCCGACTGACAAATGCCTTGGCGAGGGAGCCTTTGCAAGAGTGCCATCCTGTTGTGCCCACGGCTGCACTGGGGAAGATGGAAAGGCTGAAGGCTTAGACTGGGCGCCCCGTGATTGCCAACCTGGTTTGGAACGACCAGACCCCGCCTGGGAAGCTCCGTCAGGACCAGATCTCTGCTGCCGGGAATCAACTCCATTTGAAAGGATAGGAATTCCTTTATATCCTGAAGGGACCTCTCTCTCACGTTGAGCCGAAGAAGCATCTTTAACGTCTCTCTCGGTTGAGTTGTTCCTAGATGACGAGTTCGACTGCTGGCGTGGCAACCGGTAACTATTACTCCTCCCTCCGGCAGCACCGGTCACAACGTTCTCGACTGTAGATAAACTCGGAACGGCAGCAAAGCCAACTTTCTGTGGATGCTGAGGATCAGTGTTGGCAGCTGCAGCTGAGCCCCCAACTTTGGAGACCGTTTTCCCATCATGTCCAGAGCTTTCTGTAACATGTCCTGCTACACCACTGTCACTTACATAAATTCCCGGAATGGAAACATTATGCAGAGGTGGCCTTCCGGCCACTGATGCAGGAAACCCAGCTGGGTGGAGAGGGGAATGCCCCAATCCATGCACCTGAAAAATATGTCACAAAACAAGAAAAAGTGAATACATGGTAACGGAGACACTTAAACTTTGACTAAAAAGAAAAAACCTGAAAAAAGAAAGCATATAAAAACCTTTTAAGGCAAAATACACACCTCATGCCCAACAAGTGGTAAATGCTGAGTTCGCTTGAGGTGTTCATCCCTGTCATCTGCGTTAGACAACCCATGCGGGTTGTTGCATGTGCCATCACCAGTACGCGACCCAGCAGAAGTACCAGCCAAAATCCATGATCGCTGACTAGCCTTGATCACAGGCAGTAGCTGCTTCGCACGAAGCATTTGGCTAAAGTCATATCAAATAAATAGCATTAGAAGCATGGAAGAAAAAATTGTATTCTTCTAATCCCCTGGTACTTGAATAAATTCAAAAAGCCCGCCTTGGGAGCTCAGAGCCAATTTTATTGTAGATTCCAAATCATGATTTTATTGTTTAAAACAAAGAGAACAGCTTCTTCTTTCTATAAGTACATTTTGCTACATTATCTAAAGCCTCCTAGATGATCAATTTCAACTCCTAGATATGGAAGCTGCCACTTTTTAGTAACTTAGGCGACAAGGAACTAATTACAATCACTACTAATGCTAACAAAGTGATGTCAAGACCATGTAGAGGGAAAAGGGTGCCTAATTCACCTCAAGTTCTAATACTAGTGAAAAATATAAGCACAATTATGCATTGATGTCGTACACAAAACTAAGAGCAAATACCTACTATGTAATTGAAAATGTAAAAATCACCAACCATACCTGTTCACAAATCAAATTCAAATCCAAAAAGGTGGAATTTGATGAAGAGAAGCTGCAACTAAGTCATCCACAAACTGAAACATGAAAAAACCACATAACACACGTTAGGCAATGAACCTTGCATTCTTTTTAAAGTACCTTCTTTCTCACAATACCATGAAAAAAACAAAATCCTCATCAATCGTAAACAACAAGAGGATTACTTGCACATGTGCAGGGCTACTTACCTTGGATCAAGGAAGAAAGACGGACAGGGTAGGAGCTCAACCCTGCCCCTCCCCCTTGAACCCTGCATCTTAAATAATCACATAAAACATGAAACATCAGGTGCCAAATTCCAAATTTTGAAAACACACAAGTTCAAAACAAATGCAGAGTCTAGATTATGCCATACAAAGCTCATAAGAATAAGACAGACGAGTTCCACTACCTCCACGAAAGAAAAAGCCTCAATCCTCCACCATGAATGCAACTTGAAAGTAAGAAGGTGAACATCAAAGTACATTAACCCTTAAACGACCGAAAGGCCCTTTGCAACCAGTACAAATATGGAGTATTTGTCTTGTATTTGGAATGGATCCACACCTCTACTACATTTGAGACCAGCAAAGAAGTTGGAGAATAGATCAATGCGGTTCTAGTGAGCGACTTGAGATCCCAAATTAAAATTTCTTATTAATAACAAATGACAATTATACGTCAGCATATATACTATGCCCTATGGGCGTGTAAGGGTCAAGGGATGATTCTTATCACAACATCAAAAAACCTCAAATAATATGAAAAATCCCTCACATCTCGATACAACAAAAAACCCTACCTCATCGATAAATCTAAATCCGATTCGACCTAGAAATACTTCCAAATCAGTAAAGCTTCGCTTTCAGTCTTCTACTCACACAAGTACGTCACCACAACAACAACAAAAAACAACCAAAAATCGAGGAAAAGGTGGAAAATTCCTAACCCTACACAGTCCAAAGTAACACCGTCCCTCACTAAACCCAAAAACAGAAAACTCTCACAAAAAAGGGAACAGCTCAATCGAGAATCTCCTTAAACCTCCACAGCGACTAAATCTCATTTCACACATGTCAAATCCTTGGGCTCCAGAGAAAAAGAACAGATTCGCCCAAAACCTCAACTTTGGCCACCGACGGGAGAAATTCGAGAGAATGCTGACCTGTGAGGCATGGCGATGGAGAGAAAGGGTTGGCGGCGGCAGCACGATGACGACGACGACGAGGTCCATTCACGGGAATGAAGCGAAGGAATGAACTATTAACTTAGCTGCGCCGCGGGGGCCGCCATCGCTGCAACAACAACAACAACACCTCGAAACTGGCGAGACAAGCGACGAGTGACGCCTCCAAAGCAGCATCGCTCGCCCCGCCCACTCTCGTCTCGTATTTTCGTTCCCTCCTTCCGAACTTTGTGATGGCGGCACCGAAATGGATGAATGTTGGATTGGATGTATTCTCGCCGTCGGTCGTTTGTGGATGGATGGAACGGTGGTGATCCATCTACCACGCATTTACCGCTCGACTGATCGCGGTGATAGGATCAGATTGCATGCGTTTCGAATAACCCACGGTGGTAGGTCTCTATTTGGTCCACGAGCAATTGGCCAATCCTGTTCAGTCGGTGCATGAAGTGTCACTGCATTCCAGTGAATTAATTAGAAGGCTTCCTTGGGAAGCACGTTACCTGTGTAGCGACCAACGGTCTGACTACACATGGCAGGTTAGCTGATATGTAGATGATATCCGGTAGATAACCGGCTGTGGAGAGTAAGCAAGTTCGGTAGTATTTAACTTAACCGGGGTAAACTCCAACTTGACCATTCCAATGGTGAATGCTAATTGTGAGCGGGATCCATGAGCTACATAACATTCAGTAGCACTAGTAAAGGCTGCCCTCTCTCCAAGAGAATGGTGTGGAATATTTCACACCATTTCATACACTTGGATGAAATGGTGTGGACTATTCCACACCCTTCTTTAGCTATGGGGACACTTGGTTAAATTTGTCAGAGTTTATGCAAGGGAGACCTAGTTCAGTGCATACACGTTGAGGGGTCTAGACATGTTACCAAATTATTAAAAAAAATTTAAAAAAAAAAAAAAAAAAACTTTTTTTTTGTCAAGATGAAGATTGTGAATGATACCTGAAAAGAGGGAAAGGCAGCCTCTCTTCAGGCTACTGAATGTTATGTATGAGCTGTGAGCTTAGAGTTTCTGTCAAAATATTAAATTTCATCTGTATATGTGTATAGGGTTGTATAATTGCGCATTATGAACATTCATTTTTTTGAAAAATTGATTTTTTTCAAGTTTTTTCATTGATATTGAGCTCAGAATTGGTTCTTGCTCACAAAATCTTGGCTCACCACTATTGAGCTCACCATTTTATGTTGCTTTGTCCCCATTCCAACTTCCATGGGCAATCAAAATTGGAGGAGCTAGGAATACAACAAACAAGTTTTGGAGCCTTGCATGGAAGTGTGTTAGAAAATAGTAAAACAATAAATTGAGAAATGGTGGTCCAACAAGTTTCTAGTTACAGGCTCAAGAATCTGGGGTTTTCACATTTTCAATCAAAAAATGTCCATCATTAAGATCGATTTTGATCGTTCATGGAAGTTGGCTCGCATTGCCCAAACATTCAAATTTTGTGTGATGAATGAGTATGGGGGCATCAATATTGTAACTTATGTAAGAAGGTGGAAAAACCATGTTTTAGAAAGCAGGCCTAAAATTTAGGGTGACCATTCAAGAATCCTTCTTTCAATTATCCTACAAAATCAACGGAAGGGGTTAGATTTTGTGAATCTTTTTAGATTTGGAAATGCCTTCTATTGAGCGTTTTCTCTTGTCATTAAAAAAAACACTTCGCATATAATTATGGTAGATGCAACAATGTTACTTTTAGATTTACTTTTTAAATGTGATACTTGTATCATCCAAGAGTTCTATTTTTGAATACACGTTCCATCTCTTATGCCTACTAATGTAAGGAAGTCCCATGCATATGGAAACATGATATTTTTGTAAAATTCCATATTATTACATTAATGCATTGGTTCTTAACACTTGCACGGTAGAGATTTCCAATACTTTTATGAAGGAGCATTCTAAGGATTAAAGAGTACAAATATGTTTATTCTACCAAAAATAAACAATTCCAATGCAAGAAAAGGCCTGTTATTTCCTAAAGAAATATAAGACATTCTAGATGCTTAAAATGTGATGATGAGTCGTGAACTGCAATTTAGAAGTGCGTTGAATGATAACTTTCAAACAAAACCTATAAGGACCTGTAGATCAAGAAAATTTCCTTCTAAAGCTGATCATGGAACAAAAATTAATTCCTTTTTGCAAAAGCAAAACTCCTTTCCATTTATGATATCAAATTCTCATTATAGTTTTTTCTTAAGGTATATGATTATAAATTGGTTTTTTATATTGTTTTTGGAGAGTGATTTTTGAATCAGTTTTTTTTTTTTTACAAATATAACAAATTTGTATTTCTTGAGTTGAAGAATGATTGTCTCCCTTTTTACACAAGGGAATTTCTTGCATTGATTAGTTGAACACCTACTTCCTAAGGAGTAATAAAGTTCACCAATAACAGAGTTCAATTACATGTTTGACCAGGATAAAATGAATTCTTTAAGGATCCCGTTTTCGATTTTGAGATTCTCTTCGAATGCTAATTGTTTTTGGATAATTTCATACTTAACATGGTACCAATTGTATTTAACTCTTAATTAAATTCAATGAGATTAGGTTTAGCTCCTAATAATTGGAGTTTTATATCTCTAATATAAAGGTGTGGGTGTTTGTCCATCACTAGAAATTCAAAATTCTCTCTTATGAAAGCATCTGTTGTCAAGCATCAAGTGTTTGTTTGTCAATTGAAACTTGAAATGAAACTTCCAATTTAAAAGGAGGGAGGGGAAAGAGAGAAAATGTAGGGAAAAGGGGGACAAAAAGTTATAAAAAATTAAGAGACAAAATGTAAAGCATGGGCAAGGCATATTAGTGTTAGGGAATTGATATGTGTATCACACCCTTTGAACTACTGTATCACACCTTGGGGTAAATTTTAGATTTCTACCATCAAAAAGTTGAATTTGAGAATTTTGAATTCAGATATGGACTTAGAGACCATGATTTAGTCTAGAACTCAAATAATAGTGGCAATTCAACAAGACCCAATGAAAAAGCTTATCTCTTTTTACAAACAAAAGGAAAAGTAACACTTTTCTCCTTAGCTAAACTTTTTCATTGGGTATTATTGGATTGCAACTTTTTTTATGGTTCTAGACTAAATCATGATCTCTAAGTCCGAATCTAAATTCCAAATTCTCAAATTCAGCTTTTTGACAATAGAAATCTAAAATTTACCTCGGGGGTATGGTACAATAGTTCAAAGGGTGTGGTACACTTATCAATTCCCTTAGTGTTATTAGTGTTTATGTTTAAAAAAAAATTTGGAAGGATTAGTGTAGAAAGCTTCAAAGTTTATGTGCAATAAGAAAAATATATCGCTCTATTTTTTGTCAATGTCTTATTAGAGTGAAACTAGTGAACCCATGCACCCTTCGGGTCCTTTTCAAACACATAAGTTAAGGGTGAAGGCTTTAATCATGATTTGTTTGCTGTTTATTTTAATTGTTAATTCTTATCACGCTTATTGATTTGTTTATTTTAATTGTTTCTTGCTTGCTTAATCACGTCATGTTGTTGCTTCTTTTAATCATTTTTTTGCTTATTTTAATGGTTTTTGTGACAAGTGAGGCTAATTGTTTCTTTAAGGGAATTGATATGTGCACACTAGGGGTTGATATTTGTACACCCCCTTGGGAGGTAAATTGTAGATTTCTACCATCAAAAAAGCTAAATTTGAGAATTTTGAATTCAAATTTGGAGTTAGAGACCATGGTTAATTCTAGAACCATTAAAAAAAGTTGCAATTAAACAACACTTAGTGAAAAAGCTTAGCTAGGGGAAAAAGTGTTACTTATACTTTTGTTTGTAAGAAAAGATAAGTTTTTTCATTGGGTGTTGTTCAATGGCAAAAAAATTTATGGTTCTAAAGTAAATCATGGTCTCTAAGTCCAAATTTGAATTCAAAATTCTCAAATTCAGATTTTGATGATAGAAATCTACAATTTACCTCCCAAGCGGGTGTGCAAATATCAGCCCCTGGTGTGCACATATCAATTCCATTTTTTAATTGTTTTTTTAATGTGTGACAATTGAGACTTATTTTAATTGTTTTTTATGTGTGATAGGTGAAATATCAATCTGAAAACTTTTTATGATTATTTTTATCACCCCCATGGCCCCATGCATACCCTAACCCATACATACATATGGACATTTTATCATGGAGCCCCAACCCCCATGGCCTCACGCATACCCCATGACCCATGTGCAATTTTATCATGCAACCCCTCTTAACTAATACATACATACGGACACCCTACGCACTCGCAGCAGGCCACGTACATATATAGACGCGCATTATTTTCTTAAATTTGATTTATTCAATTATGTTAGTGTTATTCATTTCTACATATCTCTTTCAGGCTTCAAATCATTTCCCATGTACGCCAAAACAAATTGTGAACAATTTGTGAGAGGATGTGAGGATCAGGACGTTTTCAGTGTATTTTTGGTTGGAGTGTATTTTGTACATGAATTGATGATTTAACCCTTAAAGGATGAGCCTACTATAATACATAGCATGTACACTGTTATATAATTGGCATTTGTTACCAACAAAATGTTTTAATTTGGGATCTTGACTACCTCATTAGAATATCATTGATTTATATTCTAATTTCTTAGTTGATCTCAAATATAATAAAGGTGTGGATGCATTCCAAATACAAGAAAAATACACCATATTGTACTAGTCGCAAAGTGCTGCCTTGTTCTTTAGTGGTTAAATAGTAGTACTTCTGAAGCATTACACATCTACATGTATATTTGCAGAGATTTTGAGCTGCTCTCAGAGCTTTCCAATTTTTTTTTTGCACCCACCATCATACAACCCTTCAATATGTATGGTTGTAACACTTAATTTCCACTTGATTCAAACTTTTGAATATTAATTGCAATTGTATTTGGTACCATATCTCTAGAGCCCAAGGGCCCTTGAGGGGTTAAGTTGTTTTGTAGTAGCATCATAGTACTAAATGGTAATTGAATGATATGTGTTCTTAAGGTTTATTTTGCAGCTGGACACTTCATTTTCTTTATAATAATGAAGGAACTGACAATATATATAAAAAGTCTTTATTGCAATCAAAGACAAGGTCACCTTCTTAAATATTATCATTTGGTAGCCTTCCATCCTATGTATAGAATCCTACTTATAGTCATTTTGATCGTGAAGTATAGTTTATGTGAAATTTCTAATACAAATATATTTTCAAGATATTTAGACACTGTGTTGATTCTTCGAACATACTCTAAACAAAATTCAAACATATAAACACAAATGAATTCAATTGCTTACTAAAAAATCAATATTAATCACACAAGCGGCAACAATTTCCATGTTCACCTCTTATACATTTCATTTTTCTTTGTTTTTCATCAACATTCAAAGGAAATAGAGTAATTTGGAGTTAGCTCAGCAGTTTATAACATAAACACAATACCATGCTTGAAAGGTACTCAAAATGAATTTTATGAAGTCATTGCCATTGAAACGCAAGTATTTATAAAGCTTCTAGGCATGAAAGCATATCTTTTTCCTTTACAATATCAAGGGTAGACCCCTACAATTATTTAATTACTTTTTTATCAAAAACTGTAATCTTCACCTGTTAAACCTCCATCATGTTCTTACCATCTAATACAAATGCACACAAACCTCTCTCCCATTTATTATATATGGCATTTCTCATGAATTAGAGCGTCGGAGGTATAAGATAGCACTAACTGCAACAACTGCAAATGTGCAAGCAATGAATGTGGTCTGAACATTAGACCAGCCCTTAGTATTTCTTACTACTGATGAAGATCTGTTTGCAGAAATGGCCTTTCTAAGTCGAGGTACTTGTGATTCTTCCAGATGAAGTGCCAATGCCTGAATAACAAAGTCTCCATCAGTCTCCATCAGAAATGTCTTCTGACAGTTCCATGTAGGCTTGGTTCTAATTTTTACAACAATCAGCGGCATATGACAGAAGGCAAATTGCATTTAATTTGACATAAATGAAGAACCTAATAACAGCCAAACTATGACAAGCTTAAAATGGATTAACAACTCACCTTCCAGCCACTGATGCGGGCAAAATTGACAGCAGCCACAAGATCAGAGTCAGTGGCAAGTAACACCTTATCATCTTCATCATCAATATACTGCCACAAGAAAATCCATACATGTGACTACTACAATTTGTCACCTTTGAATGAGACACAAATGCAGGTGCAATCCACAAAAACATGTTTGAATTGATGTCCTAGGCGAAGTAGACAACAAGTAGAGCTGCCAAAGGCTCTATGGTAACACAAAAAATAGTGGTATCTAATTTTTTTCCTCATGATGGCAATATTAGAAAAAGCAGCTCTTTAATTTTGCTACGAGCATAAAAATTAAAACATATATCAAAAAATTCCAACATACCATAAGTCGAGGAAGATGAGTACGATCTATGTCATCACCAACACGTTGTACAATTGTAGACATAAGTTCGGTTAAACTCTCACAACCTGGAATTTCAATGAAATTTAAATGAGTTCTTTAAGGCAGCTATAATCTTCTGCCGCAACTTTCAAAGAACATAACGAATTGTAACGGCAGAAATACACAATAAAATGCATCTATCTAAAATCCATAGCATTACAGGTTGCTCGCAAATTAGGACTTACCACAGTTAAATCGATGGTGGCCGACCTTGCCATCGTGACTAATTACTTTCAGTTTGAAAGTAAAAGTATTGCCAGGCCCGAATGATGGATAATTGGACTGTCTTTCTGAATAGACATCAGATTGTCGCGCAGATATATCGCTGGAATCAAAGAGAGATTGCTATGATGAAACTTAACTTGAATTGTGCGTGATTTCTATTAAAATGCAACAGAGTAGCGAAGAATAAAAGTTACACGGGCTTGCCTGCGAGAGTCAGATTCATCTTCAGCTTGTTCTAGCGCCAAAGCAGAGTCCCAGAACTTCTGTAGCATGGTTGTTGCCATGTCTTGACCCCCACCAGCAGCATTTCCAACCTGGAAACAGTTCCAATGCCATTTCAGAGGCTTTTCAGTTTGATCTACCTGCATACGGTAAAATTGTTCTTTCCATCTATTTCCATCAAACTTCCAAGGAGATTTTTGTTACTAATTTGACATTCACGTGTCACAAGTGTTCCCTTCGGAGTACGAAGCCATCTATATTGGCATGGTCAACGACATAAAAATGATAAAGAGTCATTGTTTTTTATTTTCTAATCATTAAAAATACACTCCGTTCATAGAAAGATCTCAAAAAGAGATAGTCAATTACAGTAGCAACAGCCCCGTGAGTGAGCTGTAAGACATCCACGCATGCCACCACAAACCCATCTGCACAGAATTCCACAAAGCACTATACATTTCAGCAAGTGAATTTTGATAAGCCCCTGTAAAAACTACGTACCCTTTGATTTGCTACGAAATGAAAGTAGAGGATTACTGAAGACCAGGGATAATATAAAAGTAAGAGAATAAATCACTCGAGTAAATTACATCTCAAATTGCAAGAGAAGAGGAGAGTATCATACTCACCACAATCTGTGACAGGAAGATGAAGAAACTTTCCATCGTGCATAGTATGTAGAGCATCCACAAGAGTAGTGTCCAAACCAGCACATTCAGGATTGGGTGTCATCACCTACACGCGCCTCCAAAGAAATAATTGTTACACTCAGTCTAAAACTCCACCGTGTTTATGTTGCACCAGGAAAACATCAACTGATAAATATCAATAACTATCTAACTTCTTGGATCTTTCCACATAAGATATTAACTAGAAATAAACACATACTTTTTTTCATAATAGGCATTGTCCAAAAAAATTGCACCTTGTCCAAAGTGGTGGTTTCAGGATTTAAGCCTTGAGCAACGACTCTCATCAAGACATCCTTTGAGCTAAAATCATCAATTCCACAATATCGTGTAAATTTGCAACATACGCTAAGATGGTTGAATATACATCAAAGGATAACGATTAAACTTGGCGAGAAGAGCAACAAGGAATTAAACAAATACTAAGTAAAGATTTCAATACTGAAAATAGCGTCAAAATTTGAATCAACATAATACCACTACTGATGATGCTTAGTAAGTACTAAAATTAAAAGGTAAACAAAAAAGGAGCTCACAAGTTAGGAACATTTAGAAACATTAAGAATCATCACGGTCAAATCGTAGCATCAAAACACTTCACTTTAATTCTTCACAAACTTCCAAAGAGATAAGCAAAGAGACTTGAGGAGCACGTACGTGAGGATTCCAATTGGTTTGTTGCTTGGTGAAGTGATAACAACTGAATTCATTCGTTCTTCCTTCATTTTTTTGGTTGCAACCATGACCGTTTCAGATGGCGAACACGTGGGAACTCTGTCAAAAGCATCAACCTGAGAGACGCCCCAAGATTCTAAGAGCACCACACTACCTCCTCTAAAACAAGCAAGTAAGAATAAGATATTTGGCTCCACGAAAACTTACTTTGTTCCTTCCGCTATCAAGGATCCCAGAGTAGGCCTGAACATCCGATCGCGCAAATTCTCAATAAAATTGGATTTATCTAGACAAATCAATTGGTCACGTAAGCTAGAAGCCGAATGTAGTCAATGGGACCACATGTCCTATATACTCGAAAAGCGGCGAGATATTATTCTATCTCATCTGGCTAATCAGGTTCTGACATAATTTAACTGGATCCAATGAAAACTTAGGGTTTCGAACTCTACTTGGTTGTTCATTAATAACATGACACCATATAAAAAGGAAAGTGAGAGGTCAAAACTTGCACGCACCAGAGCCTTTGACGCTCCACTCACGCTCAACAGACTCCACAGCAGCTGCGATAGCATTACCCTTCTCAGCAGCTCGCTCCATGCGAGCAATAGCATCGTAGAGACACTTTGTAATATCCAATAGTGCAACCACCTCCCCACCCTCTACTACAGGCAAGTGTCTGAATTTGCCTGTGAGGAACCAACAATCATCTCTGTCAGAAACTTCTGTAACCACGGGCATTTTGTTAAATCACACTGTTCCAGCAAGCATAGATTCAAGTCAATGCTATAACGATAGACCACAAAGAACACTAATAAAGCAGGAAACATTGAAGCAATGTGAAAATTATGAATAAAATAAAAGAAATAAACATCCTAGTGAGATGCACATAAAACATGAAAGTTGCAGAACTAAAAACCCGTACAAGAAAAGGAAGCAAAATTATTGCACCTTGTACCATCTTCTGTAATGCTTCAACAGCTAAAGTGTCGCCCATTACAAAAATAGGATTTCTCGTCATCACCTTCGAAACTGATGTCTCGTGAGGCTTTAGTCCTTCTGCAATGACCCTCGTCGCCACATCCTGCAACACAGATATGTTACTCACATGTAACATCTTCAACCTGATGGATCACAAATGACAATAATGTTTGTATTCCAGCAGACCTAGCTGCTAATTGCAGGTAGACAGGCGCAAACCAACAGTGTATACGTGCAACACATGCAAAATAGCAACCTCAACAGAGAATAATATCCAACCGAAACTGAAACAAGTAAACACGATGCAATACAAATTATGCTCAATAAATCCGAACTACAGCCTGGAAGCTCAAGAGACTACAAATAAGATGATGCACTTCACCTTATCTGTGATGATGCCACAAAGAAGTGCACTAGAATCAGTGAGCAATGCAGCATCCACCCGTCGGGTGGCCATCCGACGGCAGGCATCAGCCACAGTAGTGCCATCAGGAATGGTGAGCGCCTTTGAAAGCCTCAAACGCTTGACAGTCCGTTCTCCTGCAGGACTGGAAGGACAAGAAAGATACCATTAATACTCTGAGAACAAAGGCATACGGTAGGGCGCCTTGACCTCCAGGACATCAACAATTCAAGATTCAAGTGAAACACTAAAAAAATTCCAAAAAACTTAAAGTGAAGCAAGTGCAGCCTAGGAACTGCACGACGAGCGTGCAGATTTGGTATATTCACGCATTGACACTTTACACTTAGTTTATAGATTATTGATAGCACGACCGTTGAACCAAACAATCGGCAAGCTAGTCATGAGCTTGGACATGAAACTTCACAGTTTCCAATGAACAGAAGGTCACATTCTCAAAAGAATTTGCCACCAAGAAAATACGCAAACTTGTCACAGTTGTAAACTTTGAGCTTCCGTCTTTGAAGTTAATTTAAGATACAATAAAGATGATTAAAAAATTGCAGGTACGATATAAACGTGCGGTTATTAATCAGAAAACACAACAACAAAAAATTAAATACCATAAAAAGACTCACAAACGTTCAAATGTCTCAATCAGCCCTCCCCTGAAAGCATACATCACTAAAGAGAAATTAAAAGAAAACTGGAAGCTCACGAGACGTACGACAGCATTCGATAAGGCAAAAAATTTCCTTTCAAAATTAGTGAGTATTGCAAAAGGCATCATTGCCCCTTGGCAAAAAAAAGGATTTCGAATTGTGCTTTTGCAAGCTAGTGAAATTACGGAATTCCAAACGTTTAGCAATGCCAGAAAGTAACGTACACAGATCTGGTTGGCTTGCGGGGAAGAATTGCGCCATTGCTTTGAGGCGATTTCTTTGGACCAGTAGTAGTGGGAGAAGTCGTAGTAGTAGTTCCGGATAGCGCACTCTTTTGCGACGACATCGACCGCTTCGCAGTCTCACCCGCTCCACCTCCTCCGTCCGAACCAGCTCCGCTACTCATCGTCCTCTCAATCAATCAATCAATCAACCTTCTTCACCTTCCTCCTCCTCTCCTTCTTCTTCTGCTTAATAATTGCATCCACGAGCTAAGGCTTCCACATCTAAGCCTCACAACCTACCCTAACCACAGCTGCACAACTAACAACCAAAAATTGGTAATCTCCCGTAATTCACTACAACCACACCAAAACCAAAGAAATCACAACAGAATTTTTAAAGAACTTTAGTCTTAAACCGTAAAAAACAAAGTTAACAATCGCAATAAACTGGAAACAAAATTCTTCCAAAAAGGACAGAATTGCCTTTAAAATTGAACAAATTGAACAACCAAATGAGCTCTCAGTAACTTAACCGGTTGTCTTCAACTTACCGGTGTGCCGCGCCTACAACTGTCACCAAGAAATCGTTAACATGACACCGTAATTGACAGCAATTGCTCAATTAACTAACAGAAAATTTTGAGTGCAACAAAATTGAAGGTAAGGTGCAATTTCAGACACAGAGGCTCAAGCAATTTGCTGCACGAGAAAAACAGAGACGCATGCACGGAATCCAAACCGGCTTTGGAATTGAGCGAGGAGGACGGAGTGACAAGACACCTGTCGAACCTCTGGGAACCTATGGGAACCGATGGGAACGTTGTCCTCTTGACGGTTGCAGCCTCTGTTCCCACGTTTTAATTGCACAGTCCTGACACTTTTCTCACATTCTGGTGGGCCTGTAAAACGGAGGAGTTATTATAAAGGTGCAAAAGTACCGTGTTGGTACAGAATCACTCGGGTTTGTGTGCTGCACTGAAAAAGGCCCTGAAAAGGGTCTTGATCAGGATATAGAACCCCTGCAATTACAAGTGCCTCGAGTATTCAAGAGTAATTGATGAATTAAAACAAAACTACAACGATAATAGAGATAGGTACTTTTTTTTTGGTCATTCTTGAAAAAAACAATTGCAGCAACTTTTCAATGTTTGTATAAATTCAATTTTTATTTTTGTACATCAGATCTACATCAAGTTGAATCTATAAATCTCAATCATCAAATTCAAAGGTTCTTTCTTTAGATATTGCTCATTCCACAATGTGCATTTGTCTTGCATGTCTTGGAGAATTTTGGCCTCTCCTCTAAGCCACGGTAATGGAATGTTGTCATTGTGTATCTTGATCACATCCACAACGCACCACTCATGTGGAATTTCTTGGCCATCTATCTTGTCCACGTTCCAAATTCCCGTAATCTTCCCTGAAGCTACAACATATGTTTTGTCAAGTGGATTAAGCAACAACACGTGATCTCCTTTTTTGTATTTGGAGACAACCACGTCAACCCCATCTGCCACTAAAACATCTTCACGTTGACAATCAACACTTGCAATCTCCGTTTGAACATGGCTACCTTTTTCTTGGCACAATTTACAATGTCCTCCAAGAGCCGGTCCATTTGAAAAACGCCGTCCACATTTTGAACATGCAAACCCCTTCATGTTAGCAAGACTTGCATTTTGGTTGAAGGTGATGGAAATGTGTAACATATTTGCCATGGTATTTGCACAATCAAGTTCCTCACTAGTCCATGGCTCCAAAAGTCTCGCCATTACCTCTTTGGTTGAAATTGTAGAGTTACTATTGATATATTGCTAACTTGGTCAATGGATGTCTACGTAATATAAAAATGAAAAATAAATATATAACATGAAATGCAAATTATTATATTTAACATCCACACATACTTATAGAATAGTTTAAAATGAAAATGAAAATAAAAGAGAATATTAATTAAAAAAATAAAAGACCACATCAGCCAAAAAATAAAAGAACATTTCAATTCAAAAAAGCAAAAGACTCACATGTAAATATGTGTTATAGCTATGAAATTGCATGACTTGTAAATCCAACAATACTTTGGGTTTTTTAATAATTTGTAGAAATTTATTAATAGAAATTTTTAGAGGCATAACCAACCTCCATTAGGGGGTTTCAAATATGCCGTTCACCACCAATTTCATTCTTGAGGATGAAATTGGTGAATAACCCAGTCAAGGCACTTTGTGAACAAGCCATGACGACCTTTTGAAGTCGTGACAGCATATTCATTGGTGAACAAAAACTCGTTCATGGTCATTTGTTCACTGTTTATTTGAGATATTTGAACCCCCTTATTGTGCGTATCATTACTAGCGGTGAGCAAACAACGCATTTGACATGGTGTTTAGTTTTGATACAAATCTAGAAAGGCAATATAGGCAGAAAAAGCTATTTTTTTGTGGAGCAAGTGAACACCCTAGAACAAGCATACATTTATGTATACATCATGATATTAGCACTTGAACACACAAATGTTGCAAATAGATTATTCAAGACAACACATAACTTAGATTGAATGTGCAATGAATATCAATAAAACCTCAATTAGAATGAAGGGTATATATCAATTTTAAGCCATGAAACTTACTACTTCAAAAGCCTTGAATTCTCCAATATAGTGCCATGAACTCATGTTAAATCATTCACTTCAACAAAGCAAATGGATTATCCAACAAGTAAGACATTATAATTCTAGATTGTAAGTACGTAGTCATTAAAAAAAATCAACAATAAAGCCATACTTGTTACAAAAAAGCTCAACACTAACAATGGAATTTGGGCTCAAATTCTAAAGAACTACTAATTGGCTTTGACCACATACACCTTTTGTACACGGTTCTGAAGTGGCATTATTGGACTTCACCTAAGCAATTTATCCATGTAGGATTAAAATCATCAAAAAAACCAACACTCCCCGACAAAGTATCAAGGCTATCAGAGAAATTCCCTCAAGGGCATTGATATGTGTATCACACCCTTTGAACTATTGTACCACACCTTGGGGTAAATTCTAGATTTTTACCATCAAAAAACTAAATTTGAGAATTTTGAATTCAAATTTAGACTTAGAGAACATGATTTAATTTAGAACCATAAAAAAATTACAATTTAACAACACCCAATTTAAAAGCTTATATTTTTTACAAACAAAAGTAAAAATAACACTTTTTGCCCTAGCTAGACTTTTTCATTGGGTGTTGTTGATGTCTAGCCTCCAACATGCTTATTAGACAACTCCCCTTTCGCCAATTCTGATGGTACATGTGAGACGTCCCTGTTGATTGATGCTCATAACATAAGAGCACATTCTCGTTTAAAACAAAACAGAAAAAACTTGCCCTGGTTTTCACAGACTTGAGAAACCGCACTCTCACAAATGAGCCGAGGTTCACATTTGAGAATTTTGAACTTGAGATACACGAACACGTCACGTGTGCATAGTTCTCACATAATTTTTTTGACAAAACCTAAAATAAAACTTAAAAACTCTCCGTTGACCACGTCTTTCTATTGAAAGCAGAATGAATCACCACATAAAATTATACAAACAACTCTAACAAATTGCCATTCAGAAAGAAACAGAGAAAAACAAATGAGGAAGCCGCACTTGCGCCATCGCCAGCCGCAGCATTGAAATTCTTGCATCGCTGCTCCTCAAGCAACCAACACAATCCCTTCGTCTTGTAAAGCACAGCTCCCAACTCGAAGTTTGTCCCACATATCATTCACCACGACAGAGTGTGGCTACAACCCCAGCCAAAGGCCCAAGCCCTAAACATAGGGTTTACAATCACACACAACTCACACGCTCCTTTGGTCTCTCCTAAAACTATCATATAACATTTGAAACTTAAAAATATGATGTTATGATGCTAGTATGCAAGGCTTGAGATTGGAAGATTGAAAAAACCACATATTAGTTGCAAACAAATTACAATGATCAATGTTTGCAAAAGTACAGAGTCAACAACATCTAAAAGTGTCCGTATGCATTCTTAAGCTCATCAAAGTGCTCAAGCAGAAAGATTTGATCATCTCCAAAATGGTTGGGGAACCTGTGAGTGCTCAAACCTCTCCCTCGAGAAGTAAGTGCAAGCACAACCGGATTCTAAGAGAAATGGGCAGTTGAGCTAAACACAAGGGGATAGCAAGAGGGTGGTTTTGGTTGTAGATTTCCAACTAAAAGATGCCTTCCAAGCAATGGATCTTTTCCTAACACCTTCTACAACATACAATGATGAGCAAAATAGAACTCTGTACCTAAGGAACCAGACATCGTTTTGATGTGGGCTAATTGAAATAGGGAGTAGAAGTGATTATACCTCGGCGTAGGGCCCTACATACCCTATGGCATTGTCAACAATGGCCTCCATGTTGTCTTTGGGCAAGTTCTTGAGGTACAGATGCCTCCAATGGTAAGTACTTCTCAGTTGCCGACAAATAATCACAACATACTAGTGAGTCGCTTGGGACAAACCCACTAGTGCACCGGCTCACACACCGTACTTATGACAAATAATCACAACGTCGGATATGTGTTCGGAAGGGGGTTGAGAATGACTTCTCCCTCCTTTTGATGACCACAATAGTATTTAGAATGACGCTAAATGACTATTTCGCCCACCCTTAACCAAAATATGACAAGTTTGCTATCCCAAAGGCCGGGTTATGACGCAATCCAAGAGTTTAGTAAGTATCAAGAATATTTTGTGGTTCTAGGAGTGTAGAACTCACTATTCAACTTTTGCTATTATGACCTTTGTTGGATAATGCGTAGCAAGGCCCAAAAAGTTAGTGGAGAATTAAAAGCTCCTGGTGCTTTGCTACTCACTCTCTACCCTTTTTTGGGGTACTTTACCAATCGGAACAAATACCAAGTCCAAAGGTTGTTGACCTGGATAGAGTGCTGGGGGACGGGGGCTGAGGGCCGAAGCAGGGGGCGAAGGTCCGGGTAGCCAGGGTATGTGCCGAGAGTCCGAGTATGTGCCAAGAGGATTGGGTATGTGCCAAGAGGGCCGGGTAGGAACTGGCTGAGCGGCGGAGGGAGCGGCCCTGCCGCGGCTCCAGGCAGGTGATTGGTAGGCTGAGAGCTGAAACTGCTGTGACTGCTGCCGACTTCACGAATGGAGCTTTGACACTGGAATTCTAAGGGCTAATGCGGCTTTGACTGAGAGCTGATGCTGCCACGATTGAGAGTTAAGGCTGCAGGTCACGGGTGCTAGCTTCACGGACAAAATCTCAGCACTGAGACTATGAGAGTCGAGGCTACTGGAATTCTGAAGGATCGGTTAGGCTGTGGGAATTCTAAGGGATCAGCTAGGCTACTGAATTTTGAGGGAGAACTGGCTGTTGGAATTCTGAGAGCGAGGCTACTGGAATCCTGCGGGATCGCTAGGCTACGGTGCTTGAGAGCTAATGCTGCCGTGATCATTGGCTATGATCACGTATGCCGGCTTCACGAGCAGAAGCTCTGGGTACTGGAATTCTGAGAGCTAGTGTGGCTATGAGTGAGAGCTAAGGCTGCCGTGATCGAGAGCTAAGGCTGTAGGTCACAGGTGTTGGCTTCAAGAGCAGAAGCTCCGACACTAGGATTCCGAGGGCTAAGGCTGCTGTGACCAAGGTTGTAACACAGGACCGCCTGTCCGCCTGCCCGTCAGTCCACTAGAAGTGCCCAATTGAAGTCATGTCTGTCCAATGTGGTCAACTCATAGTTGACTTTAAAAAATAGTACAAAATGCTAAAAAAAACGTACTTTGTACATGCTAGTGATATTCATTGTTGCCAACATGAAGTCAAAATGTGGATTTAAAGTCATATCATGTGATAAAAATGAAAAATAATAATTTGGTTCTTCCATTTCTAAGTCAAAAAACGGTCATAAAACTACAAGAAGACAGACATGTCTGCCTATCCTATCTTTTTTGCTTGCCTAACTCTCCCGACTGATAGCCAAAAGGCGCCCAATGTAACAACCATGGCTGTGACTGAGGGCTAGGCTATGGGAATTATGAGAGTTAATGCGGCAGTGACTAAGAGCTAAGGCTGTGGAAATTCTGAGAGCTAGGCAGTGGGAATTCTGAGAGCTAGGCGGTGGGAATTCTGAGAGCTAGGCGGTGGGAATTCTGAGAGCTAGGCGGTGGGAATTCTGAGAGCTAAGGCTGCTGTGACTAAGAGCTAAGGCTGTGGTCACATGTGGTAGCTTCACAAGCAGAGCTCCGGTACTGGAGTTCAAAGGGCTAAGGCCACTGAAATTCTGAGAGGAAGGTGAGCTAAATCATTGGTGTTGAAGGGAAGGCAAGGCCACTAGTTGAAAGACTCTATGAGCAAGGCAAGGCCTCAAGCTGAGAAAGTCAGTGAGCAAGGTGACTTCTCAAGGAATTGCTTAAGGAATTGAGAGAGCTAGCTAATTGAGGTTGAGCTTAAAAGATTCCCAAAGAGCTACTATAAGGGCTTGTTCTAGTACTAGAGTTCTAGTAATGGCCGGTGTCGGGTAGAGAGGAGCGTGCTTTGGGAACATTCAGGGTGTCTGACTGCGACTATTTCAGAGAATCAAGGGAGAGACTATATGCATACAATCACTATCAAAATAACTCTCCAAGATGATCAGAATATAAGAAAACAAAACTCATGAAAATATAAATTAAGGTATATGAAAATATATTTTGGTTTCAACAAACACAAATATATAACAAATAATAATTGGTTTCTAAGAACAATGGTCTTAGAATACAAGACATATATGGAATAATAAAAATTGGTCTCAAAATATGATAAGACAAGATAAGACATATATGGAATAATGAATTGATTTAAAAATATAAGATAAGACATATATGGAATAATGAGTTGGTCTAAAATTATAAGATAAGACATACATGGAATAATAAATTGGTCTAAAAATATAAGACACCTTGTTCCAAATAGGGTTTCATCTCTATCCTAAAGAAAAAAGATATAAAGTAAAAATCATTCTCTACTATTGGTTCTTGAATTATTTTTCTAAAATAAACTTTAGTGACTCTAATTAAACAACACTTCTAAACGGTTGTTGCACTAGTAGAAAACTCCGTCCAAAACAATAGAAAACCAACAGTTTCTTGTTGATTTGGGCACTTGCCCACACTAATTGACTAATTTAACAGAATTCTGTAAAAAACTAAATACATTCCGTTGATTTGGACACCATTACCTAAATCAACATAAATTTTTGAATCTTTTGGGAATCTTTTGGAAATCTTTTGGAAATCTTTTGGGAATTTTTTGTGAATCTTTAAGAATCTTTAAGAATCATTTGGAAATCATTGAGAATCTTTTCAAGATTTTTAAAAACATTTAAGAATCTTTTTGAGATTTTAAAATCTTTGAGAATCTTCTTGGAATATTTGAGAATCTTTTAGGAATCATTAAGAATCTTTGGAAATCTTTGGGAATCTTTTCAAGTTTTTTTGAAATCTTTGAGAATGCTTGAGGACAATTGAGAATCTTTGAGAATCGTTTAAGAATCTTTGAGAATCTTTGGAAATCTTTGGGAATCTTTTCAAGTTTTTTTGGAATCTTTGAGAATGCTTGAGGACAATTGAGAATCTTTGAGAATCGTTTAAGAATCTTTTAGGAATCATTGAGAATCTTTTTCAAGATTTTAGAATCTTTAGGAATCTTCTTGGAATCTTTGAGAATCTTTGAAAATCGTTGGAAATCTTTTCAAATTTTTTTGGAATCTTTGAGAATGTTTGAGAATCTTTGGAAATCTTTGAGAATATTTGAGAATCTTTTTGGAATCTTCTTGGAAGCTTTGAGAATCTTTAAGAATCTTTGGGAATCTTTGGGAATCTTTGGAAATCTTTGGGAATCTTTTGAGGACCTTTTTGGAAATTTTAAAAATCTTTGAGAATCTCTGCGAATTTTCAAGAACCTTTTTGGAATCTTTGAAAATCTTTTTAAAATCTTTATGAAATTTGTTAAAATACTTCAAAATATTTATAGAAATAGAATCTCTTATACTGAATTAGAGTCCTTTAGGAATCTTTTTGTAATTCATCAAAATACTTTAAAATAGTTTTAATAAAAAAACTATTACAATAGTTTAGGTTTGTTTTTGAAATCTTTCTAGAATTTTTTTGGACTTCATTAAAATGTTTTGAAGTTTTAAAAAATAAAAGAAGTTTTCAAAAAACATAGAATCTTTTAGAAGTTTGAGTGTACATTGATTGGTTTTATTTTCTTTACTCTTCACAATTTGGTTAGATTTAAAATTAGCAGCCTTTAAAGTCAAGTAAAAACATGACCATAATAACAAAAAAATCAATAGTTTTCTGTTGATTTGGACACTTTTGGACACAACTTCACTAATTCAACAAAATTTTATATAAAAAGTACAACATTTTGTTGTTTTAAATACCAAAATTTCTTTACAAACAAATATAAGCGATGCTCCTCAATTCTTTGAAAAAATCATATATGTCCCTCAAAGATTAAAAGTACCAAAAATATCTTTCCTTTTTGTATAAATATCAACAATGCTTCTAATATATTGGGAAAATATTAAAAATGCTCCTCAACTATTTTAAATTATTTACATCTTTGTGTTATATGATAACCAAGTGTATAGTTTAATGCAAATTCTTACAAGAAACCAAAGGTGATTTTTACATTTCAAATAACACAAGGATATATTTAACATTTCAAAATAGAAGAGCTTTTTTATTACTTTTCCAAAATAATAGGAATATAATTGATACTCCTACAAAAAATAAGGAATATTTTTTATGTTTCACATATTTTTGGCGTAAACTTGATATTTTGAAAGACTTAAAGGGTATTTTTAGTGTTTTTCCTTCTATTACCAACCAAATGAATTAATAAAAAAACAATCTTATAAAACATTTATATAAGCTTTAAAAGATGGGAATTGATATGTGTACCACGCCCTTCCAATTACTATACCACACCACCGGATAAATTTTAGATTTCTACCACCAAAAAGCTGAATTTGAAAATTTTGAATTCAAATTTGGACTTAGAGACCATGGTATTGTCTAGAATCATAAAAAAAGTTGCAGTTCAACAACACCCAATGAAAAAGTTTAGTTAGGGAAAAAATTGTTAATTTTACTTTCATTTGTAAAAAAAGATAAGCTTTTTCATTGGGTGTTGTTAAATTGCAACTTGTTTTTATGGTCCTAGACAATATCATGGTCTCTAAGTCCAAATTTGAATTCAAAATTCTCAAACTCAAATTTTTGATGGTAGAAATCTAAAATTTACCTTGGAGGTGTGGTACAGTAATTCAAAAGGTGTGGTTCACATATTAATGCCCTTAAAAAATGTCCAAAACTATTCAAGGGTCTATAGAATTTGGATTTTATAATTGCAAGGTTTTAATTCCATAACTTTTCACGATTTCATGTTATTTAAAGCTATCAAACTATGGAGGCTATTTTAACATAATAAGGTTCTTTTTACAAAAAAACTAGCACTAAATAATAATTATTAATGAATCCAACCTTTGCCTGCAACTATCCTTTTGAGATTTGTGAATTCCAATAAAAATTTATAAACAAAATCAAAAGGGTGGAAATAAACTATTTTTTAAAATTTCTAAACACCTTCTCTGATTTTAGCTCATAACTTTTGATAAAAAGATTGTAATCTAAAAAAAGTTGTTGGAGGTGAAAGTAAAATACATTTACCAACTTTCTTAGTTCTAAGTTTTTTGAAAAAGTCCTTTAATGGGCCGAAATAGCCTTCAAAGTCTACTGGCTTACTAAAAACATGAACATTTAATGTAAAAATAGAATCATGATACTATTGTGCACATGTGTGGGTGCACGTGCGTTAGTGGTTATGAGTAATGTGGTAGAGTTGTGGAGTGTGAGCCCAGAGGTGGGGGGTTCAAACTCCAATGTCGGCAGCCTTGCCCGATGGTGCGGGCAGCTACCTGACGCCATGAGCAGCTGCCTAGCTCCTAGAAAATTTTGTTTTTTTATTAAAAAAAAAAAATCTATGAAAAAAAAAAAAAAAAAAGATAAAAAAAATAGAATTGAAGAACATAAAATACGTGAAAATTAATAAAAAAATCAATAGGAAACTAACAAAAAACAACAAACAATCAACAAAAAATTAACAAAAAAGTCAACATACTCTTGTTGAAAAGTACCCAAATCAACTTGACCAAATCCACAAAAAAAATCAACAGTTTTGGTTGAAATTTTGTTGATTTTGTGCTAAGTTTTCTACTAGTGTTATTGTTGCAACACCCTAAATTGCTAATGTGACACCTCTTGTGAGCATAAAATGTGATTTTTAATGCTGATTTTTTTATTTTGATCAAAAGATTTGTTTCACCTTTTATCATTCTAAGTCTATACTCAAAAAATAACAAGTGTGCTTCTATTTGAAACTAAAGTTATAGGACTTTTGAGTTACTTAAAGCAAAAAATATATCAAAAATAATATTGGTACAATAATATTTCCACAAAAATTTGTGTTTATCATTTTTTTTTTCAAGGAGGTGCTAGTGCAATGATTGAATGAATGATGGACCACTTTAAAAATATAAAATAGCACTAAATGATCAAACTTCATGCTCACAAGGGTGTCCCATTAGTAATTTAGGGTGTTGTTGTAGTAATTCCTTACAAAAAAGCTTCAATGTTTTTGAATGACCACTGCCAGTTGAACTTTATGGAGAGTTCTACAATACAAGTACACTCACACCTGGCACACTCAATTTGCAAATCTAGTGGAAAGAGAAAAAAGTAGTCTCCACTATAGAAAAGCAGTTGTATCTCAAGCGACTCCAAAAGGTAAATGCTTTGCGAAGCAAATCCGATCCGATTGATTATCATTGCAATTCAATTTATCTTGGAAGAAAGGAACATCTTCACATCTAGCATTACTAGCAAATCACTCTTCAATAGACCAGAGTTGAAGAATGCAACAACAACAATTCAGAAATGTCTTATTGTAATCAACTCTTGCATGCTAATTGGGCTTGATCTTTCCCATAGTCCAATGTCCATAATAACAACAAACAACAACAGAATTGAAATATTTCTTACATGCCCAAACGGCGACATCAAAGCAAGAGATTTTGCATCCATTTGATAGATGGAATATTCATTCTGGAATGCATGTCGCTAGCACAAAGATTGAAAACACAAAAAACCATATTAGATAAATTGGGAAAAAGAGTACATAATGGGACTTTCACTATTTCTGTCATTATGTAAAATTCAGCATATTACAAAAAAAAGCATACAATTTCTTGTACAATATTAAAGTCTTAGTGTTTGTCTACAAGATTTTCAAGTAATTTTTGACTTTGAGCTATAGCTATGCTTACATTTATTATATGCAAGATTAGGGTGGAGTACAAAATGGTACCTCCGTTTTTCCCAATGTACCTAATATGGTGTTACAATTATTCCTTTGTAACAATGCTCTTCTGACGCTTATACATGGACAATGAGAGTAGTTTTAATTCTTCCAAAATACTTTTTTTATTGATATAAACAAATTGGTTATTCCTTCTCTACATTGATGTATTTCATAGTTTTGTTTAAAGTTCTCGTCAAAGCTTTTTCAATCATTTATAATTGGAAAAGGTGAATCCAAATTTGTTGGGGTTGAATAAATATGAACATGAATTTTGTTTATAAGAGAAATTATAAGCTTTTATTTTTTGCTCATGAGACAATCAAGCCATGATAAATATGAGATTGAGTTCAACCATTGATAACTTTAAAAAGACAATTAAAAGGAATGTTGTATTTTAATAATTGCAATGTCCTTAATATTGCAAAAGCTTTGAGTTGAAGGGAGGCAAAATGAGCGCCTTTCAAATGAGAGATTAAACATAGATTGATCTTATGATCATAAATGATGAATAATCAGGCAACCTTGCATTTAAAAGGCTAGCCTAAAATTTGAAAGTCATATGAGAAGCTTGCTAATATGTCAATTGTATAGCTTTGGTCTTGAAATTGTTGGAAAAATAATAAATAGGTGGAGGCAACTAAGGCCAAAAGAGTACATAACAATATATTTATACAACACGTGAATAATGCTTAAAGCAAGGGTTTTAGAGCTAGTGCTACACAATTGCACAAGCAAAGGTTTAGAAATTAGATTGCCAAATGCCCATATCTATGATTACATTTCTACCTTTAGCTTAGAAGATTGGATGCATTTACAAGGGTATATTTACATTAAAAAAATTAGAGCTATGGATTTCTATAGCATCTTTTATATATGATAGTATGAAGCAAGGTAGTTGAGTTGCAATCTAACTAATCATGATAGATTACTAGTACCTATATTTTGGTAGACTAATTAGGCTTCAAAGTAGTATACTTGCTTTTCTTTGCGGTTTCATACATATTTTGTAAAATTGTGTGGTTTCAATGATGCATTATTCTAGGTGTGATTTTTCATAAATTTTTTAATCTTGATTGTTTAATTAATTTGCAATCCTTTTGTGCTCATTGTAATTTGTATGCCCAATTCAAAAGGCTATTATGTTGAAAACCTTGCAATTTCAAAAAGCAATAGATATTTTAACATTTCATGCATAGGTTGGACACATCCTTCAAAATACCTCCCAACAATTTGAGAGGAGGACCTTGAGCTCAAGGAATTGAAGTATTGCACATATGTGTTTGTGGAGCCATAATGAAAAATTTCAATTTTTTTTACAAAAAAGGGTTAAGGTAAAATCTATTCAATATGTTGGAGTTGCTAAGTTGTATCCTCCTTTGTAATTCTAGACCATATCAAGATTTCTAAATCCAAGTGTGAATTCAAAATTCCGTAACCTGATGATAAATATATATACATTGTCAACCTTTTTGACAGGTGAAAGCCATGCTTTTTCACCATGCTCCATTTACACAATAAACTAAGGCAAGCCCAGCTAGCTCAAGAACTCCGGAATCTCCACAAACAGGCCCATGGCACGTTCCCTAACAAGTGTTCCCAATTAAAATCCACAGCGCAGAGACGCAAATACATTATGTAGATCTATGGGCTGTACTCTCTTGTGCGCAAAGTGAGGTTCCAACAAACTCAATGCCACAAAGTGACGAGATTGCCCTAGAATTATACAAGAGGAAGACTCTAATAGTGTGAATGTGGCTCTTTCAAAAAGTGATGAGAGTAAGGCAGAAATACCATGAATGGTTAAAATAAGCCACTTAGTCAGTAAGATATGGCGAAGTTCTTGAGAAATTAACTTCCATTTGTATAGAAACAAGGATAAGGAAGAATGTAAAAAAAAACTCAAGAATGAATATTTTATGCAATATAAATGTGGATTCTTCATTTGGACCTATTCTTGTTTCATAAGTGCATCTTAAATGGCTATCTTTAGAATCTTATTTCGCAACAAGTGTGAACCAATCAAATGCAAGAAAATAGCATCTTCTCAAAATCTTTTTTGGAGCCAGTTATTGTTAGTTTCACAACAATCTACTCTGTCGTTAGAGGGGGTAACGGTTTATGGTATTCCTACCTTAGTAAATCTTTAATCGATAATAGTTCTCTAGATTTTCTAGATTCCCAAAGTTATCGGATGGCTGTGCCTTTTAAGAAAAGTCTGTCATATCCAAATGGAGAGGGAATAGGTTTAATAAATGTTCAATAAAGCATGTTTCTCGTTCATTTTTTCTCATATCAATTGCTATAGTGAAGCACCTTCAAATCTTCATTGCATCAACCATAACCTCTAAAGGACTAACCCCCTTTTTTTGTGAAAATCACTAAAAACTGCCACTTTTAGGAGATTTAGTAAAAAGGGATTTTATGTTTTGTTTTTGGGAAATCCAGCCATAGGATCTTGCCCCAGACTAGAAGAGGTACTTGTGGGAAAAAAATTAGCTCATTGCAAATGGAGAGGAGTGAGATATTTACGTCTAAAGTGAAGAAAAAAAAAGTTATTTTCCAAGCTGCCCAAAAAATTCAGAAACCTTTAACCACTCTTATAACAAAAAAATTGCTTCCCAAAGTTGCACTTTATTTTTCCATGTAAGAGATCAAGTTAGGTATGTGGGAGAATTTTCAAATCAATTGGAACTATACCACACATGGGAAAAAATAGTAAGTAAAACGAAGTAGAGAATGAGTCAAAACACAAAATTGTTAAGAAATTAATTATTGAAATGAAAAATGCAAATCCCAAAGGTTGTAATATAGTGGTAAATAATATACTTCTTTTGGTTTGATTCTTTTTGAAAACATTGAAAATTGAGTAAAATAAAGGACTTCAAAGTTTATTTTAGAGTAGAGAATCTATAGTTGGCCACAAACAAAAACTCCTCATAACTTTTATGCCATTGATTGAAATTGAATGATTCAAAGCTTCCCATGTATAAAAAAATCTAAAGACCTTATTCCAAACTTTATTTTTTTTAAATACAAATTTTAAGAAGTTTTTGGGCTGCCTAGATGGGCAATCCTCCCCAAATTTTCATAAATTCATGCATAATTTCTTCATCAAATGTTGGAATGAAGAAAAAATTAGATGCTCACATAGATCTTTGAATTCCCCACCTTCCAAAAAAGTTTCAAAAAATCACACAAAGTCGTTTAGCCATAGGTACATGCCCAAAGTTCAACCTGTTCTTGAAAAGACAATGATCCTTTAGGGATTAATTTAACAAAATGGATTTCAAAAAGATGCAGTTAAAAAAAATTATAACCCAAACAACAGCTTCAAATGTCTATTTTGAGCTTGAGCAAGTATGGGCCGCCATTAGTCTTGTATTTATCCTTTTAATTCCTAAAGGACCATTGCCACTTAGGGGGACAAATTGGTCTTTGGGCATGTATCTTTGGATAAGCTACTTTGGGTGATTTATTGAAACTTAATCAAGGTGGGAAATTCAAAGATCTATGTAGGCATCTAATTTTTTCTTCATTTTGACATTCAACAACAAAGTTATGCAAGAAATTACAAAACTAGGGAGGGAGGGGGAGTTTGGGCAACCCAAAAAGCTTCTTAAAATTTGTATTTAAAAAAAATAAAGTTTGGAATAAGGTCTTTAGATTTTTTTATACATGGGAAGCTTTGAATCATTCAATTTCAATCAATGGCATAAAAGTTATGAGGAGTTTTTGTTTGTGGCCAACTATAGATTCTCTACTCTAAAATAAACTTTGAAGTCCTTTATTTTACTCAATTTTCAATGTTTTCAAAAAGAATCAAACCAAAAGAAGTATATTATTTACCACTATATTACAACCTTTGGGATTTGCATTTTTCATTTCAATAATTAATTTCTTAACAATTTTGTGTTTTGACTCATTCTCTACTTCGTTTTACTTACTATTTTTTCCCATGTGTGGTATAGTTCCAATTGATTTGAAAATTTTCCCACACGTACCTAACATGTAACTAATCTCCTACACTCAAAAATAAAAGCACAAATTTTGGGTTGAGAATTTTTTTTCATATAAGAGTAATCATAAGTTTCTGAAATTTACTGGCAGCAAGGAAAAAACATTTTTCCCTTCACTTCATATGTAAATATCTCCCTCCTCTCCATCTAGAATGACCTGATTTTCTTTTCCATAAGTACCTTCTCTAGTCTAAGGCAAGATCCAATGGTTGGATTTCTAAATTTTAAAAAAAAATCTACCTTCTTACTCATCCCCTAGAAGTGGCACTTTTCACTAATTTTGGCAGAAAAAAGGACTTGGTCCTTTAGGGGTTAAGGACCATGAGATTATATTTTGATTGCAGGGAGTGGATCCTAGCCTATAGATTGAAATCACTTAACAATTTAAAATTTGGTATTGGAGAACACATGTGATCACAAGAATTTTGCATCCGTCTAAAAATAACAACGGACTCAGGTATGTGAGTTGACAAATAATGATGTTTATATATCATGGCTTCAAAATACGTATCCACTTTTTTGGTCAAACATGGATCAAAGCAACAACACAACACATCACATATCCAAGAAAAATATCAAATTTCAATTGCACAATCCTAAAAGATCTCAAATTGCTTAACCCGTAAAAGACTAAAGAGCCCAATATGGCCAAACGGGGTCTTGGAGGTGTAAAAGTAGACAAAAAAGTCATTGCATGCTCAAGTTTTGGTTTGCCACTCAAGTCCAAATGGAGCTAAAAGTCCAACAAAACTTTTGGATCGGCTTGTTGTTCCTTGAAGCCTCTAGATTTTGCACCAAAACGTTTGAATTTACTATTTTTAATATTAAAAATATTAATGAGAGTGTATATAGGCATTGTACATTGCATTGTGGATGGAGGAATTTTGGATGGGACGGGTTGGAAGCCCACACTCCCACGTATAGGGGAGAAGGTTGGTGATGTGCCACTTTTTTTTCTCTCAATTGAGCAAGTTTTTGTAGCTCTAAAGTAGTGAGCCAACTAGATCCACTTACTTTGAATGACTATAAGTTTTGGATTTTTTTCCCATTTGAGGAGTTTTTTTCCATCAAGTATAGCTAAACACAGTCTCATGGGATCAACCATTAGGTAATTGTTATTTTTAGGAAAAAATCACATCAAAGCCCAAAATCCTTATTGTGAACTACTACCCAAATTAATAAACATGAGATTCCCAACGATGGGGATTTTGCATATTTAATTGGATTTGAAATCAAATTGGCTTAAAACTTTTGATTTATAGTTGGGTATAAAATGACTAGTTTGGATTGTGTGAATACTTATTCAACTTTCTAAAAAGTGAGGGAATGTGCTGAAGATTCCATATTGGAGGTATGCTAAATTTTCTTAGCAAGACGCTTAGGGGTTAAGAAATATGCATGTATTGTTTTCTTATACATTAGTAGTACAATGATGGTATTTGAAGATCTATTGAAATGTTGTTGTCATCTCACCTTTAAAATTTGTCATCCTACATGTAAGGCCAATTCTTGATTGTTTTCACCAATCAGATTTTTCATAACAATTATCAAATTTCTTGTAGTATCAATTTAGGGTAGCAAAGAAAGTGGGATTTTGACCATTTTGTCCACTTAACTACACTTTGTGATTGCTATTTTTAACTATTTTGTGTGAAACTAGTCTTATTGGAAAGGTAGGAGACCCTGCTTTTTAGAAATGTAAAGCTCTTCTCAATCAACGCTTGCATGAAGCGATAACATTTGAAACCGCACAAGCATGAAAAACTATAGATTTTCCACTTACCACTCACTCAATTATTATACTATTTCACCTCCAATAGTAGATCTAGATGAAATTTTGTCACATCACAATGAACAAGATGTCCACATTTGTATGGTTAGATTATTAAAATTGGATCCATAATTGATTCAACTTCACATCCAAATTTATTACCCGTGGTATTAGTGGATTTTGTGAAAATGTGTGCGGTCCTTAAAGGGTTAACCCTTGAACGCCCTAGAGGACCAAAAGCGTCCTCGCATGATTTCAAAGCCTTGTTTGAGGCACTGGATCTCATTTTTTGGTCTTGCTATAAATTACAATTATGAAGGCATTCAAGTTGACCATGTCAATGGAGTAATGGTAAGGAAAGCTAAATGTTGTACAAGTGCTGCAAAAGATTTCAGTGGATGATGCACCATACGAGGAGTGGTGGCAAGCAGTGTTTACAAGCTGCAATTGGGCAATATCCCTTGTTGGCAAGGGTTCAAGCATGTTCTAGATCTTTATTGTGGTAATCCTCAATGACGGTGTTGGTCATTGTTTTTTGTGCAATAGTAACTTGAAACCCTAAACTTTACAGAAAAAGAAGCACAATCTTCAAAAAGTTGCAAGTGTGTGCATTCACATCTAATCCTGCTACTCACAAAAATTGAGATGAATTAGGAGCTTATAGAATTTGTAAAAATCCTCAAATAGCAACTATCTACCAAAAAAAGAAATTCTGTCATCACGTGATATTTGATCAAATGTTATAATCTTCCATCTTCCATGGTTAGTTGTTCCCTAAATTTGCAAGTCGTTCTAAAAACAGGTGTTCCATTGTTTTCAATGGTCACTTTTTATGGATCATTAGATGGACTGAGATGCAATGCATCAAAGTTGTAGGTCTCCCAAAACCTTGATTTTGGTGAAAATGGCATGGGCGCTTAGGGGTTAATGTCACTATTGCACCACCAATTCTGTGAATTTGAGGAATAGTACTTGTGCTTGATTAAATTGACAAGAAACAGGAGAGGAAATGCGTTTTTGTTGTTTTGGTAATTTCTTTGTCAATATTGTGTCATTTGAACCACACTTCCCTTGTAGTGATATTTTTAGGTGATGCCAGTTTTGAGAAGATTCATAAATACGGTTTTACGTCCCATATTGCCTCCATGCAATTTTCATGAGGTCAACATATACTGTTGAGTTTTGCAATTTTTTAATTTAGTACTATAATTTTTGAGTACTTACAGCACTAATGACAGCACCTACAATAACTGTAGCCAGGCTGGTTACGACGACCAGCTCATCATTTAAGGATTAAAGATTGGAAACCAATGCAAAGAGAATTGTCTAACCAGGCTAGTTGCGGTGACCAGCCTGTAATTTAAGGGTTAAAGATTGGAAACGAGAGAGAATTGTCTAGTCAGGCTGATCGCAGTGACCAACTCGTCATTTAAGAGTGAAAGATTGAAAACCAGAGAGAATTCAAATGTGTAATGATCAGAAGATAAAAAATCAACTGGAAAAAAAACAATTACAAGACATGTACTCGATTCATATTGTGAAAGGGCAATGCCCATTTCTTAGAGTACCAAGTATATGTTGCTTTGGTAATAAATAGTTGGTTAACTATAAGGGTCGGAATTCACAATATCTTCCTTAGAAATAGTCAGTAGATCCCAAAATGTGTGAGTACAATTTTATGCAAAAAGTTGTTTTTGTGCAAAATAATATTAATGTGTGAGTATGACTTTATGTGAAAAGCTTTTTTTGTGCAAATAATTTTTAATGAAAGCAATTCAATTGCAAGATACACTGGTTTTTTTCTTAAGATGCAACAAAATTTTGACATTTAGTTGCAAATCCTCAAAAATATTTAGGAGGTTTAGAGTATTCACTTAATGGAACTAATGATTTCTTATTTTGAATTTGATGTTTCTTTATTACAAACTTTTTTAGTTTTCAATTGCATCTTCAAGTTTTGGGAATTAGGAGAATCTTTGACACTTCAAGATGAAGATATGTGTCAAGTTCAGTTCTTGGCAAGGATACATAATAACAAATCATAGACAAACTATTTTTTTGACATAGACTTCTTGGCTAGTGAATGTTTTAAGGCAAAGAAAATGAGCCTGTTCTACTTGGTGTAGGAGGAATGATTGGAATTTATTGGGAGATAACAGCTAAAATTGGCCAATATTTCAAAAATTTCCTTGAACCCACCAAACAATGGAAATGATTGACTAGTAAAGCTAAAATTTCTCCCCAAACATTGGTTTGTACAACTCTATCCCTACATGATGGGCCAATGTGTTCAGAAGAAACGCTAAATAGTATTGTCTTCTAGTGTGTTGCTTTTCACAAGAGGATGATTTTCACAATAAGATGCTATCAATTCTTTAATTTCATTTCTTGGATAGATTCTTTTAATCCAAATTGTGTACATGATATATTGCTGGATAGCTCTCAACAACCATACGTTCCATCTGAAATAAATTGCAATGTTCAAAATTGGGAGTAGCAATTCTCAAAATCATGGTGATTCTCAACTGCATGTCAAATCAAATAACCAGATGTGGCCAAGTTTATACTCAAATGAGAACTCCTTTATATACAACTTTTGTTTATAAATCATTTCTACTTATGATCATGAGGAAAATATGGGGCCTCAATAAGGCCCTGAGTTTGGAGGGTCCCTAGTCATGGGAACCCCAGTTCCCAATAAAATCATGCGCAAGCTGATGTGGCATCATTGATGTCACATTAGCTTTTTTTGATTTTTAAAATTTTTTCAATTAAAAAATATCAAAAAAGTTTTTTATTTTTTTCTAAGACTTTTTTTTTTTTAATTTTTGGATTTTTTGAATTAATTTTTTTTGGCCATTAGCAGGGGCTAGTTCCCCACATCGGGAACCAAAGAAAATGAGGGCTGGAATTGTTTATAAAGGCCTTCTTGAGGCCCTGTATTTTTCCTAATAAAACAAAAATTTCACAATGTCAATCTGATGCAAGACAAATATCATTTGTTAGAATGATTGGGAGAAAAAATTCATTGACATGCATGGGTCTTGTGAATCATGGACAAACAATACATCTCATCTAGCCAAATCCTAAATTGAGAATTGTGTTGTTATAGTAGGTGATTCTGAGATAGAATGATTTAAACACCATATTTGTTAATTTGAGAATAACAAGTGTCCCACTTTGTACTTCACCTTAAACCCAAAAAGTTACCTTAAACCAGATTCAAAAGTATTAATTTCAATCTAAGCCACTAAGATTCTTTCCCTCACAAATTCCTCCTCTCAGGTGAGGACACGTGTACAAAAAAAAAATTGAGCTCAATTTTAGGTCACCTAAAACCTTTATATCAAAATTTGAAAGTCCCAAAATGTACCATTTTTCCCAAATCAACAAATATGATGTTTGTAGTGCTTTTCTATTCTAATACATATTTTAGCAATTTTTTTGCTCTTGCATAGCAATATGTTCTCATGAAAATTAGAAGAGGTGCATGGCTAGAACAATGCCAGTCTTAAATTTCAACTTATTCACCATGATATTTGCAATATTAAGTTCATTACTTGTCCATGCCTGTGAAAGTCTTGCCACTGCTTCATCTCTTGAAAATGTAGAGTTATTGTTAAAATATTGCTAATTTTGTCCATGCATTTCTAATTAATACAAAAAATGAAAAATAAACATATGATATGCATTGCAATTGATTATATCTAACATCCACATACATTTATATAGTAGATTAAAATGAAAACTAAAATAAAAGAGAATATTCATTAAAAAATCAAATACCATGTGAATTAAAAAAGTAAAAAATCATGTCAACCACAAAAATGAAAGAATATTCAATTCAAAAAAGCAAAAGACTCACTACATGTAAATATGTGTTGTAGCTATGAAATTGCATGACTTGTAAATGCCAACAACAATACTTTGGTTTTTTTAATAATTTTTAGAAATTTGTTAATAGAATTTTATGAGGGCATCACCAACCTGCACTATGCATATCATTGCCAATGCCAATGATGAGCAAACAAAGCATTTGACATGGTATTTTGCTTTGATACAAATCCACAAAGGCAACTATATATAGGCACAAAAAGCTATTTTTTTATGGAGCAAGTGAACACCCTAGAACAAGCATACATTCAAGAAGCTCAAAAGCTAAGGGATGCCAAGGCTATCATAGTGGTAGCTCTCAAGGTAATCAAATGACTTTTGTATGAATATGAGAGTACTGTAAAAATGATCACCATGCATATGTCATGATATTTGCACTTCAACACCACAAATGTTACAAATAGATTATTTAGCACAACACATAGATTGAATGTGCAACGAATATCAATATAACCTAACTTTGAATGAAGGGTACATATCAACTTTAAGCCATGAAACTTACTACTTCAAAAGCGTGGAATTCACCAATATAGTGCCATGAACTCATGTTAAATCATTCACTTTAACAAAGTAAATGGGCTATCCCACAAGTGAGCCATTATAATTCTAGATTGCAAGTACATAATCATTAAAAAAAAATCAACAATAAAGCCATACTCGTTACAAAAAAGCTCAACACTAACGATGAAATTTGGACTCAAATTCTAAAGAACTACTCAATGGTTTATAGACCACATACACCGTTTGCACACGGTTCTCAAATGGCATTATTGGACTTCACCTGAGCAATTTATCCATGTATGATTAAATATCATGAAAAAACACCAAGACTCTCCAACGAAGTATCAAGGCTATCAAAGAAATTCCTTCAGTTGCCAAATCAATCCACGCTAACAGCATGTCAGGGTAGCCATGACACTCACACAACACACTATCAAGTTCTGAAGTAAAATCAACAATATCACAACCCTTAAAAGCAACCCCAACATTACAAGTATAATCAAAGAAATAGTCACAGTAAAAAAAACCAAATGTCAAATAAAAAAATCATCATTTAGTTACAGAGGACTTGCCGCAAATTGGTTACACTCTTGGGCTTGGATCTTAAAACCTGTCCGCAAATACTCCTTTTGCCACGTCAGCTAGCCAATATAATGACACATTATACCGCCTCTCAACAGTGGTAGAGTTTCTTAAAAACATTCCATTGTCTAGTAGACCCTTGGGTAAATATATGTATATATATTTTTCAAGAAGTTCCTAACTTCCTATTCCTCCTCATCTTTTACCAGGTTGAAACTCAATCAATCATTCTGTGTACTAATCCTAGGTCAAGAAAAAAACACCCGCATTACGCTATTGTTACAATCTAGTTCGACCCTACCCACTTTCTACTTCAATGTGGTAATAACAAATTGCCTTTTCTTTTCTTTTAATCTGTAGTTACTAAAACACACAAAAAAGGCCAAGAATTAACCCCACCTGACAATAGCTGACCCCCAAGTAAGGCCTGCTCCAAAGCCAGCAGTAGCCACAACATCACCAGCCTTGACCTTACCACTCCGGACTGCCTCGTCAAGCGCCAAGGGGATGGAGGCAGCACTGGTGTTACCGTAATTAGCAAGATTTGAAATCACTTTCTCTGAGGGTATGTGTAATCTGTCTGATACGGAATCCAAAATCCTCTGATTAGCCTGCAAGAGCCAAACAGGTAATAACACCTTGTCAAAATCCTGAAAATCTGCAGAAGTAGGCGAGTGATCCATAGCAGCCACAATTCAACAACGTCAAGAATACTAAACCCCTGTTTCCAACAGCAGCTCATCGAATTGTTTGGACTTCACAGCAGGTGGTTTATATAAGATTTGAAAATGGGCTTAGCTAATGTCAGGTACACTACTCTACACAACGTGAACTTCAATTAAAAGGAGTTATTCCAGCATATCAAGAGTGTTAAATGGTATTGACAGTGCACAACTATTTCATCAGCATACTCCCTTGCCAAAATGAAACACCTAACTCCCTTCTTCCCCCGGGGATTTGCTGTGGTTTAGGAGGTTCAGCCTGTGCTCTAACTCTGCAACAAGCTCCGGTTCTCAAGGAATCCCCCGGTTTGATCCAAACTCACGTTCCAACCTCCCGCTTTGACTTTGGCATAACGGATACTCAAATATTTGATCTCTAACAGACTTGGGCATGTTTGCACTAAAAGTAGTCTCTTCCCAAATCAAACACTAAGAGCACAAATTTCACACTCGTACATGCGTAGAAAAGCATTATGAACAATATCCTGCAATATTCCGTACTCTCACTCCTGGAACATGTAAAACCAGGATTACTCAGTATGAGTATCAGTTTAGGGTTTTGAATGGGAGATGACCGTATACCTGGTGAAGCAGCAACCAGTCCACGTTCTCGCCCGTGAGGCCTGCCTCCTGCAACGCACCCTCCACGACCTGCGGCACAGCTCGTACAGCAAACTTGAACACCTCCTTCCCGTTCATTTGCAGACATTCGTACGAAGCCCTGCCTGGTTTCTTCAGCGCTGATCCATTTGTCTGCCCTCCACTGGGTGACGGATCTACCACATTCTCCACCGTCACATGCAAGTGCCTGCACTCCCAAGTTCCAAATACACAACAACTCATATGATTTTGCAGCAGAGCAGTTGGACTCAGCTGTTTCAGCGCTTGTTTGAGACAACACCAACAGATGAATACTCTAACTAGAACTACCAAACCAGAGACACAGGTACTACTTGTGATGCGGAAAATGCACTCTGCAGAAAACTGACAAGCTGCTTCAGGCCATTCCAGTAATACAGGAACAACAGGGACATGGTCGAAGAGACGAAACTCACTTCTGTCCAGTTCCATCGCTGCGGAGGTCGAAGCCAAGCAAGCTGTCCTGGTCATCAGTTGCTGCCTGTTCACAGAAAGCCTCAAATTGTCATATAAACTAACTGGCATGATTCTGAGCGCCATAGTTCTTCTGATATTCAAGTATACAAAGCTTTGGAAACCCGGATTAGTGTAGATCTGAGGTACCAGACAGTTGTCTGGAAACCTGCCAACTTTTTCTACGTCTTCTGGCTAGTTTTACAACAAACGCGCCAATCCTTACTAGATAATGATCCAATGCTACACATCCTTGACATGATGAAAATCGAGCATTCATAACATTACTAAGAAAAATAGATCAAAGAAAACAGTCATTAATGTGTTGGTGCAATTCAGATGTAGAACCAAAAGGTTTCTAGCGTTTTGGAGAGTTCAGGAAGTGCTGATAGACCTGTAACAGGAGCGCTCCCGAGGCATCACCAAAGAGAATACAAGTCCCTCTGTCTGTCCAATCCACGTATCTTGAAAGGGCATCAGCACCTACAACGAGTACATTCTTATACCCTCCTCCTGCACGTAAATTCAAATTTGGTGTCAGGCGACCACCTTGAATTTGGTTCTCGTTTAAAAAATCCAACAAGACCCTCTTCCGTCCCACTATAAATAAGAAAATGCAAGAATTCGCTGAAGAAGACAACAATTTTTTCAATAGTTCCAGTCAGCTTTTCAAGAGAAGAGTGTTCTGTAAACCTAGACTCGTTACCAAGTTTTTGTTTATATTTGGTTATTTAAGAAACATCGAATGATACCTCTAATGAAGCGAGTGGCCGTCACAAGGCCTAGCACGAATCCGCTACACGCAGCCGTCAAATCAAAAGCCAAAGCATTCCGACATCCCAGCAATTTTTGCACCTAAAAACGCCACGTAATACATAACACCATCTCAAAACATAGCATCCAGAAAAAATCAAAAAACAAAATAGTTACCGAGCCTTTCAGAAAGCGATCAATAAACTACATGAAAACATCAAAAGGACCATTTAATTCACAAGCAAACTATAAAGAAAGATATTGATATTTAACTTGTACCCAAGTCGGTGCAAAAAAGATGCAGTGATCTACAACAGAAAATGCTACAGAAATAGAGAATTCCACATCATAATCCTCCAACATAAACAACGGGAGAGGAAACTTGGAAATGAAAAACCAAATTTTCTTTTGCACAAATTCAATCAGATAAAAAGCAAATGGAGAACTTAGCGATGATATGACCCCCTTTCAGAAATAACAATCTTCAAGCTATGGCCAAAATCGAGGAGAAAGCTAGCCTTTCTTAAAAAGCACTAAAACGTCATTGAACCCTGCTATAAACAAAACCATTTTAGTCCATACCTGTGGCGCACTGCCAAACAGATCGTCTGGAGTAGATGTGCAGAGAAGCACCAGATCAACCTCCTCAGGGCTCACGTTAGCCATCTCAAGGGCCTTTCTTGAAGCATCCACCGACAAAGATGTAAGCGTCTCATTCTCTACAGAAATTTGAAAAACCAGAATTAAAACTTGTCAGTACAAGTGCCAAATCTTAGAAACTGCCAAACTATAACAGCTCTTTCCGTGTAGTTTTAGTAGGAAACTCAAACTCCATCAAATATACAGTGTACTACAGACCTCAGTGACTATAAAAGACCACAGAAAAATATATGTTCTCAAGTTCGAAGTGGCACTTTTTGAGCAGCAGAATAAACTGACAACCTCGTTTGTTAAATTTTCCCTTACTGCAAATTGCACACTCACAATATATGGCGTATTTGGAGTACAGGAACCATCATTAAGCTTATTAGGTATTGATTTCTCTAAACATGATGTTTACATGATGTTTACAAATATAATAACCTGGAAATAAAACGTAAAGAGAAGCAGAATCAAAGTAAAAGAGGAGTTTGAAGAAAAAGATTTCTTGCCTCCAAGTACACGGCGATTCCGAATTCCCGTTCGCACCGAAATCCACTCATCCGTGGTGTCCACAAATTTGGAGAGCTCCTCATTGCTGATCACGGTCTTGGGCACTGCTGACCCCGACCCGACCAATTTCGAACCCCTTCCTACACGCCTGAATTCACAGCTTCAGAAAATTCAAAAAACTTTCTCAAAGTCTCAGACTTTACCCTGATTTTCATGAGCCCTTTAAATATTAAAAACCCTCCGGATATCAAGCCTGATGGTCCTCTGATTTTATACAGTATTGAAGTTGCCATGCTAAACCCTAAAGGAGCATGAATTCAAAGTAAACAATACGATTATAGAGATGATAGAATTCTGAACTTGAACGAAAGAAAGCTCCTATAGAAGTCTACATAAAAGTGCAAAAAGGTAAACACTGGATCCCAAAAAAACCTTGATGTCTCGCCTCCAACATGCTTAGACAACTCCCCTTTCGCCAATTCTGATGGTACATTTGAGACGTCCCTGTTGATTGATGCTCACAACATAAGTCGGCATAAAGCACATTGGCAGTGCAGCAGCAATACCAAAACTTTTGGTGATAAAAACACGGGAACATAAAAAGTTAACAAAACCTTGAAAAAAGTACATGATATCGCACCTGTTCTCAGCTGACATCACAGCTCGGCATCCGACACCGACATGTGATGGCGATGTGCGCCAATGCGGGGACCTCCGTGAAACTCTGTCATGAGCACTTGCAGCACCTGGTGAACCATGGCCATTGCTCAGGAATCCAGAGAGACAGAAAGGAGAGCAAGGGAGAGAGGGAGAGAGAGAGAAGTGTCTTCTAGGTCGTCCAGAAAAAGCGCCCCTTCCAGCCACAATCAAAGAATGCAAAAGACAATGTGGAACCCTAATTACAAGACGCAAACCGCAGAAGCCGTCTCCCACAATCTACGCCGAAATTAGAGAAATCTAAAGCCAGCCATCACTTACACAAACAGACATTACTAAAAGCGGAGAAACACGAGACGCACCGCGTGGAGATGCTGTGAAAAAAGAAGCCGAGGAGCGCAGAGCCGGGGTGTGTGCAGGGGCGCACGCCATGGCTGGCAACAAAACGGGAGTCCCTCGATTCGATCACTAAGCTTAGGCCTCGGGGGGATGGGAATACGGGAGAGTTGGAAGAAGGGCGTGAAGGATGCCGGGGGAATTGAATGGCAATGCGGGGAAGCAGAGATGCGATGAGGACGAGAGAGACCAAATTCCGGAGAGGCCAGCGATGCCTGCCTGGCGATGGCGATGGAGATGGCGATGGAGATGGCGATGGTGGTGGCGATGTGAACGAGGTGAGAGTGTCCCCGCGACTTCGGTTTCTCCTTCCAAGGAAAAGGCCCACGGGGCTACACTGAATGGAAAATGCTCCCGTCTTGGACAGGGGGTTGACGGTGTGAACGAGATTTCGGTTCAGGTGATGCCGTGTGAACGGAGTTTCGGCTTCGAACTGGACGCTATGCTGGAATATTTACTTTCTGTTCTTACGGTAGCGACACCCATAAGCGTGAAAATAAGGGTTTTGGAGTAGGAAAACCACCTGATGAACTTTGGAAAAAATATTGTCAAGTTAGGAAGAGGAAACCAAAAATATTGGCATCAATTTCAAAATTCCAATTGCAAGCATTTGGTCACAAAGATTTTTCAAAGTCCAAAATACTGAAAATCCATGGCCGTGAGTAGGAGATGCTAAAAACAACTTTCAGTGAAGTCTTTAGTGTGCTCATACGTTCATAATACTAACTTGCGGAGTTCTTAAATAGTGAGATGGGGCACTCAAAACCATCATGTCAATCACCCAAAATCATCACTTTGTGTCCCAAAACAAATTTTTTGTTCATGACATTGACAGAAATATGTGTCAGGCCTGTGTCAAGCCCGTAGGCAACACCATTGGGGACACCCACACTTATGAGTGTCACCACCTTAACCCCTAAGGTAGGAGCACCCAAATGCAACACTACTATAGATGTTTAGCAACGTCTAAAATTAAACCTAAAGTAGAAACTCTTGCACCCAAACCAAACACGTAAGTTAATCCTTTAGTGACCGTCAGCCATTTGGGGGGGCACCTCAAATTTTCACTATAGGGTCTGCAAAACACATTCAAGGACAAAATCTATGGTTCTATAATCAAATTGGACCAAACATATCAAAGCTATAAACTTTGGCAATATAAACATAAAAAAAAAAGTTTGATCTATCAGAACAATTCTACATGAGGACTGTGAGAAGCTTGATGATCCAAAAAAACTTGTTGTGCCAAACCGTGAGACACTCTAACTAATTAGTGTCAATTGTGCAATTGAAACTTTTGATAATGGTGGGATCCATAAAGGCTATTGCCCAATTCTAGGTTACTACACTTCTAAAAAAACTACAAAATTCGGTTTAAACCTGTGCATTTCACAGCATGATTTGTGAAATTGAGCATTGGAAGAATACAAACGTGGCCACACATATACAATTGAATACAGCATGCATGGAACATGTTCCACAAAATCCAATTGGTCAATATCATCTACATTGGGTGTCATTTGGGGTACAAGGTCCCACATGTAGCATTGCAAACCTTTGGAGCCTAAGGAATCATAGAATACGCAATGTTGTAGCTAAAATACGGCCACACATATAACTTCTAAATAAACCATGCATCTTTTGCACAACTGCTAGAGAACTAGCACCAGATAATTTAGGTGCAATGTGTGGGCTTTGGGGCCATGTCATAGTTGCATTGAATTAGTATTTCATTTGTTATACCCATATGAGAGTCTCAGCTTCATTTGTAAAACACGCATAGCTACTGTGTTTCTTTATGCTTTGCTTTGAAATTTGTTCTAGTAGGAGCAGTAGGAGCAGAAGTTGATGCTCCAACTCTATTATGTTTTGTATTTTTGCATATTAAATGGAACAAAGACAACAAGAACCAAAGAGTACCAAAATCAACCCAAAATGGGTCAACCAGTCACTAAAGGGTTAACGTAAGAGAATAAAAATTGTGTAGGTGGCGGTTTGTGATTGGGTGTGATATGGTATTTTTGTTGTCAAGACATGGTCATTTTGCTATCACTTTTTTAGGGGTCTAGTGTCTACAATAGGTAAGTCTAGGGAGTTGTCTTCAACAATTCATGATTTATTCATATGATCTCAAAAAATTCCAAAAACAACTTTCCTTGAATATGTACCCATTTCCTATAGTAGCAAGCCCATGCCATCAGAAGACCCTCCTAATTACCACATTTAAGGTAAGTGTCGCATTTGGGTGCTTCTACCATAAACCTCAAGGAAGACAAAACGTCCTCCAGCTCTAGAAAAAGGTTTTGTGTTACATGAAAAAGTCACCTTTTATCTAATTTTTTCTCAAAAGTGATCATAAACACATGGTCCATCGTGGAAGGCAAAAAATCAACTCATTAGATGTACTCATAATTTTAGGTAACCTAAATTGTGATAAGCTCATAAACATGGTGTTAGGTCCGAAGCTGCCCTTCTTGTAATTTTCATGAGGGCATCATGCACTGTTGACTCTTGCAACTTTGGGAAATAATATTATAATTATTGGGCACTAGCAATAGTGTAGGATACTGCAGTAGAGCTAGTCATGGTGACTAGCCCAACATTTAAGGGTTAAAATTGGAAGGCAACCACTACACTAAATAATGATATCGAGAATGATATTTAGGGTTGGCAACACTAAGGGCTGCTTCACACTATGACTAACTAAGCAGAGAGGCCGTCATATTGAATGGCCAAACTTTGTTGAGAGGCCTAGAAAAGCTACTAAAAATAGGTTTTAATATTAAAATTGATGATCTGTTGACCATAGTTTGTGTCTTCATTTTTGTTGGACCCAAACTTCTCTTTAAGAGTCCATCATTTTGAATGATAAAATGCTGCCACATAGGCAACTTGGTGGATGACAAACTTTGGGCTTTAATTGGCCTCTAGTGTGAAGGGTGGAGAGGCCAAACTCTTGGTTTCTTGCAATTTGATTGGTGGAAACCAACAACCTCTTGACATTTGGCCATAGTGTGAAACAGCCCTAATTACAAATTACAACACTAAATTTCAACAATATTAATAATGTTATCAACAAGAAATGTTCACATACACATTGTTTATCAAGCAAACTTCCACCAAATGTGCTAATTTTTTAGAGAATTGATATGTGCACACCGGGGGGTTGATATTTGCACACCCCCTTGGGAGGTAAATTATAGATTTCAACCATCAAAAAGCTAAATTCAAGAATTTTGAATTTAGATTTGGATTTAGAGACCATGGTTTACTCTAGAACCATAAAAAAAGTTGCAATTAAACAACACTCAATGAAAAAGATTAGCTAGGGGAAAAATTGCTACTTTGACTTTTGTATGTAAAAAAAGATAAGCTTTTTCATTGGGTGTTGTTCAATTGCAAACTTTTTATGGTTCTAGAGTAAACTATGATCTCTAAGTCCAAATCTAAATTCAAAATTCTCAAATTCAGATTTTTGATGGTAGAAATCTACAATTTACCTCCCAGGGGGGTGTGCAAATATTAACCCCCAGTGTGCAAATATCAACCCCCAGTGTGCAAATATCAACCCCCAGTGTGCAAATATCAACCCCCAGTGTGCAAATATCAACCCCCAGTGTGCAAATATCAACCCCCAGTGTGCACATATCAATTCCCATTTTTTATCATGACAATTTGGCTTGCACCTAAAATAATATCCAACGTTAACACTAATTGTAAACTAAAATAAGAATTGAAATGAGTTAAGTGATGGGGTAAATAACAGTGTAAGTACCATAACACTTAGATGTCATTATTAGTACTATCCTCATTTTCATGAGCTTGCCAGTAGCAATACTTCTTCACTTTTAAAAATAACTGGTATTACATATTTCAATTTCAATGACTTACTAGAGGCAGAACTATTAGATCTATTGCAAAATTTATAAGAGATTATAAATTTGCCAAAGTAACTAATTTTATTTTACGGGATTATAACATTAGTTAATTTGTGAAAGTTTTGAATAGTATCTTGGAAGCTACAAACTGCACATGTATTATACATTTGGCAGAGTTCTCTTTTTTTTGGTTTGTGAAATCAGGAAAATCATAAGTATTTAAAATTGTACCAATTTAGGAATTCTTGTAGTGGTGGGTATTATGTAGATTAGTTATATATACATACGTAAATATGCTAAATTTATTTAGTGCATTTTATGAGATTTGATTATCACTAGCAGATGGTGTACTTTCACTCAATGCAAAAGTATTATTAGCCAATATGTCATAATTAGTTATCATATTAACTAATTTAGATTGTAAAAGTAGATATGGATTATACAAGACCATGGTGATTAGAGATATACCAATGCCATGCACACTCTTATGTACTAAATTTACAGGGTATATGGATTGGATAAACTTTCCTACTTTCTTTGCTTTATGGGGTTACTTTTTATCTTTGAACTTTGAGAAGTATATAATTAGTTAAGTGTTGGTTAAATTGTCTTAAGAGTTACGTTAGATATGCTTGTTTACTAGATCTTATTGTTCAAAAATTATGTTAATACAAAATGCATACTCACTATGAGAAAATCATGCTAAGTATGAAAGCCTATAAATTGTATCGTATAGGTCATGTACATTGTACAATGCCATTGTACAATGCAAAAAAACATGATCTAGACATATACAATCTTCATGATATTAAATTGAGTATTTGGTTTGTTTCCTTGTTTTTGATTTTAAAAATTTGGAATTATTTGTTGGCATTTAAGATTGTTCTATGCAAGATTTTAATTTACACGTGTCTCAAAATTTTCCCCATTGGTTGAGAAATTGCTTAAAACATTCAATATAGCAAAATCACAATACCAATACTAAAAATGAAAGTTTGTTACCATTACTTTTGTTTTAAGCTAGTAAGAAGTAGGTGAAGGCTTTCCAATTAGATTTGGCAAGATTATAAATTGCAACCACTTGTGCAAGTTACTAGGAGATAGCTACTCCTGCTTCTAATTATTGGAATGAGTATTTCTATACATGGTTGAACAATTAGTCAACTCCAATTTCTTTTAAGGACAACCATTACTAATTTCTACCACATTGTCAAACTTAGAATTTTTTTTATATGAACCAATACTTAACACACTGAATTGAGCAAAAATAAAATCCTTGCAACAATTTGGCAATCATTAGTACAAAATCAATGGAATTTCAACCAAAACTGTTGATTTTTTTTGTGGATTTGGTCAAGTTGATTTCGGTACTTTTCAACAAGAGTATGTTGACTTTTCTGTTGATTTTTTGTTGATTATTTGTTGCTTTTTGTTAGTTTCCTATTGATTTTCTGTTAATTTTCATGTATTTTATGTTCTTCAATTCTATTTTTTTTATCTTTTAATTTTTTTTTCCATAGACTTCTTTTTTTTTTTAATAAAAAAGCAAAATTTTCTAGGGGCTAGGCAGCTGCCCGCACCACCGGGCAAGGCTGCCGACATTGGGGTTTGAACCCCCCACCTCTGGGCTCACACTCCACAACTCTACCACATTACTCATAACCACTAACGCACGTGCACCCACACATGTGCACAATAGTATCATGATTCTATTTTTACATTAAATGTTCATGTTTTTAGTAAGCCAGTAGACTTTGAAGGCTATTTCGGCCCATTAAAGGACTTTTTCAAAAAACTTAGAACTAAGAAAAGTTGGTAAATGTATTTTACTTTCACCTCCAACAACTTTTTTTAGATTACAATCTTTTTATCAAAAGTTATGAGCTAAAATCAGAGAAGGTGTTTAGAAATTTTAAAAAATAGTTTATTTCCACCCTTTTGATTTTGTTTATAAATTTTTATTGGAATTCACAAATCTCAAAAGGATAGTTGCAGGCAAAGGTTGGATTCATTAATAATTATTATTTAGTGCTAGTTTTTTTGTAAAAAGAACCTTATTATGTTAAAATAGCCTCCATAGTTTGATAGCTTTAAATAACATGAAATCGTGAAAAGTTATGGAATTAAAACCTTGCAATTATAAAATCCAAATTCTATAGACCCTTGAATAGTTTTGGACATTTTTTAAGGGCATTAATATGTGAACCACACCTTTTGAATTACTGTACCACACCTCCAAGGTAAATTTTAGATTTCTACCATCAAAAATTTGAGTTTGAGAATTTTGAATTCAAATTTGGACTTAGAGACCATGATATTGTCTAGGACCATAAAAACAAGTTGCAATTTAACAACACCCAATGAAAAAGCTTATCTTTTTTTACAAATGAAAGTAAAATTAACAATTTTTTCCCTAACTAAACTTTTTCATTGGGTGTTGTTGAACTGCAACTTTTTTTATGATTCTAGACAATACCATGGTCTCTAAGTCCAAATTTGAATTCAAAATTTTCAAATTCAGCTTTTTGGTGGTAGAAATCTAAAATTTATCCGGTGGTGTGGTATAGTAATTGGAAGGGCGTGGTACACATATCAATTCCCATCTTTTAAAGCTTATATAAATGTTTTATAAGATTGTTTTTTTATTAATTCATTTGGTTGGTAATAGAAGGAAAAACACTAAAAATACCCTTTAAGTCTTTCAAAATATCAAGTTTACGCCAAAAATATGTGAAACATAAAAAATATTCCTTATTTTTTGTAGGAGTATCAATTATATTCCTATTATTTTGGAAAAGTAATAAAAAAGCTCTTCTATTTTGAAATGTTAAATATATCCTTGTGTTATTTGAAATGTAAAAATCACCTTTGGTTTCTTGTAAGAATTTGCATTAAACTATACACTTGGTTATCATATAACACAAAGATGTAAATAATTTAAAATAGTTGAGGAGCATTTTTAATATTTTCCCAATATATTAGAAGCATTGTTGATATTTATACAAAAAGGAAAGATATTTTTGGTACTTTTAATCTTTGAGGGACATATATGATTTTTTCAAAGAATTGAGGAGCATCGCTTATATTTGTTTGTAAAGAAATTTTGGTATTTAAAACAACAAAATGTTGTACTTTTTATATAAAATTTTGTTGAATTAGTGAAGTTGTGTCCAAAAGTGTCCAAATCAACAGAAAACTATTGATTTTTTTGTTATTATGGTCATGTTTTTACTTGACTTTAAAGGCTGCTAATTTTAAATCTAACCAAATTGTGAAGAGTAAAGAAAATAAAACCAATCAATGTACACTCAAACTTCTAAAAGATTCTATGTTTTTTGAAAACTTCTTTTATTTTTTAAAACTTCAAAACATTTTAATGAAGTCCAAAAAAATTCTAGAAAGATTTCAAAAACAAACCTAAACTATTGTAATAGTTTTTTTATTAAAACTATTTTAAAGTATTTTGATGAATTACAAAAAGATTCCTAAAGGACTCTAATTCAGTATAAGAGATTCTATTTCTATAAATATTTTGAAGTATTTTAACAAATTTCATAAAGATTTTAAAAAGATTTTCAAAGATTCCAAAAAGGTTCTTGAAAATTCGCAGAGATTCTCAAAGATTTTTAAAATTTCCAAAAAGGTCCTCAAAAGATTCCCAAAGATTTCCAAAGATTCCCAAAGATTCCCAAAGATTCTTAAAGATTCTCAAAGCTTCTCAAAGCTTCCAAGAAGATTCCAAGAAGATTCTTAAGGATTTTTAAAATTGCTCAAAAAATTTCAAAATTCCTAGAACGTTTCCAAAGATTCTCAAATATTCCAAACTATTCTCAAAGATTCTCAAGAGTTCTCAAAGATCCCTAAAAGATTCTCAAAGATTCCAAGAAAATTCTCAAAGATTTCCAAAGATTCTCAAAGATTCCAAGAAGATATTCAAAGATTTCCGAAGATTCTCAAACATTCTCAAAAGATTCTCAAAGATTCTCAATTGTCCTTAAGCATTCTCAAAGATTTCAAAAAAACTTGAAAAGATTCCCAATTTTTCCAAAGATTCTCAATGATTCCTAAAAGATTCTCAAAGATTCTCAAAGATTCTCAATTGTCCTCAAACATTCTCAAAGATTCCAAAAAAAACTTGAAAAGATTCCCAAAGATTTCCAAAGATTCTCAAAGATTCCAATAAGATTTTCAAAGATTCTTAAAAATCTTGAAAAGATTCTCAATGAATCCAAAAAGATTCTTAAAGATTCCCAAAAGATTCCAAAACTCTATTGATTTAGATAATAGTGTCCAAATCAATAGAACGTATTTAGTTTTTTACAGAATTCTGTTAAATTAGTCAATTAGTGTGGGCAAGTGCCCAAATCAACAAGAAAGTGTTGGTTTTCTGTTATTTTGGACGGAGTATTCTACTAGTGAATGAAATCTTTAAATCAATGCTTATAAATGAACAAAGAAAGTAATAGGATATGAGTTTAGGCACTTTAGGAAAGTACTAGAAATCAACAATGTCTAAATGATTGATGATTAGGAATAAAACTTAAGAATGAAGCATTGTGTAACTTCTTCAAATAAATTGAAAGTTGTATTTATAAAAAGACATCAGACAAAACTTTTAGAAATTTTGTGTATGATCAAATTTCATAAAATAAATTTTTGTACATTGGGGAATGCTATATCGTGAGCGGGGATTTGTGAGCCACCTCTGAGCCTTTTTTTTTTTTGTCAAAATACTCAATTTCACCTGTTATTGTATACATAGGACCCTACAATTGTGCATTTTAAATGTTTATCTCTTGAAAAACTTACTTTCTTTTTTAGTTTTTTCATTGATTTTGAGCTCTAAATTAATTCTTGCTCATTAAATCTTGACTCACCCCTCACAAGCTCACCATTTTACGCTCACAAAAGAGCGTCGTCCTTCATACATTTGCCAATTAAATTAGAAGCATACTATTTTATTTACTAAATTATAAATGATTTAGTTTTTGAAATGACATAATACCAACTAACCTAGAAAACAGCAAGGGTCTACAAAAATTTAAAATCAAAGAGTGATAGAGACTCAGTAGATTTTATCATTGACTCACAATAAAGAAATGAATGTAATTGAAGTTAAATTTGTAATCGATCATTTGCAACAACAATTTACTTCAACAAATCAAAAACGCTTCATGAAATCTTGTAGTTGTGATGTTGTAAAAAATAGTTGACAAAATACACGAAGGATGATATAGTGATTTTGAAACTATTTATATTTCCATCCTTCCTTTTCTTAGTTTCAAATTCATGCAAGCAAAACTGAAGTTGTTTTCAAATGTTTGATGTAAGATTGAAAAATAACTAGAAAATAACAGAAAAGGATGAAATGTTTTCTTATTGCATGAATTCTATCTTACGAGAAGAAACGTTTTTTCAAATGATGTTTTTTTTTGAACAACCACTTTTCAAATGCTCTAGAAAATTTATCATCAATTTAAGTTTTGATTTGTAAAATTGAAAAGACTCTTACGCATGGAGAAAAGTCAATTAGTTGTCAATAAAGTGCTTGCAAGTATGAATTATTGGCGTTGTAAAAACATACCAAGCTAGGTAAGAACATACTTAGACAAAGTGGTAAAACTAAGGGGTTAATATTCAAAGTTTATTGTTTGTTTGATAGATTTGATATTTGAAAAAAAAGGTAAATTAAAAATAATGATGTTTTTCCAAACATTTAGACGTACAAGCTGTACATTGATGAGCAGAAGTTTATTTTAGATGATAGTTAAGACAAGAATCCGAGTCTTTAAAAAACTCTATTGACAAGTTTTTAAGGAGCATTTCAAAAATTAAAATGTTGTTGTTTTCATTTACATGTTTTTCAATTTCAAATATTGATACAACACATTTTTTCATTTTATAAACTTTTGACCTTTCGAATTGGTATATCTTTTTCCTCCTTTAATTGTCATAATCTTTTGATTTTTTAGTTAACACAATTTGATACTTCAATGTTCTTTTCACACTTTTATATAGTGTGTTTGGATATTAATTCCCGCATAAAATTTAATAAATTGGGAAACTTATTCTGTTCTTATTTTTTGATTATTGTATCACTTAAAAAATTATTAATCAAATTAAAAATAGTTCAACAACAATTCTAGAATTTCAATAAAAGAGGCAATGGCAGAAATTTTGGAGCCATGGACAAGTGACAAACTTAAAATTGCAAGTATTATAGTAAATGAGTTAAAGTTTTTTGTCATTTTCAACCAAAACATAAGTATTGTCAATGTGAAAATTTTTGCATGTTTAAAATTGTGCACAACATTTTCTAAATGGGCTCACTTTAGAATGCCATAGTAAATCATGCCAAAAAAAAATGATCAAACAAAGTATTGTAATTTTAATTGTCAAAGTGAAGATGATTTAGCAACATCCCTATTACAGTTGAAATCAAACATAAAATTGGTAATCACATTTGAAAGAAATCTACAAGATTACATTGGTCTTTTCACATTCAACAAGCTTCATGTTGAAATTGGCGAATTGAACAAAATTGCACACACAAATGTGACATCTTCAAATATTGGCAAAAGCTTCAGTGCAATTGAAGAAGTTGACATGGTTGAACCCAAATATAAAAAAAGATACCATCCACTTGACAAAACACATATTGTGGCTTTAGGAAATATTATGGGAATTTGGAACATAGAAAATGTAGTTGGCCAAGCAATTTTATAAGAGTTTCGTATTGTGAATGAGATTAAAACATGCAACGTCGTAACATACAATGACAATATTCCGTTACCATGGCCTAAAGAAGAGACCAAAGTTCTTTAAAATGTGGAAGGCACGTACACAATATGGTAGAAGCTACAATTTTTTTTAATTATGTGAATTAATGCTTGAGAGTTACCAATGTAACAATGTGTAAATCTATTATATATAAGAAAATTTGATCTTTTACAAATATTGAAGGTGAATGAAATTATGAATTTTTTTCATGCGTAACAATTTATTTTTGGTCTGTTTCTACTCATTATTATAATTTTTTGTCATTACATCACGAACTAGTCTCTTTTGACATACTTGTTAAATTGGCAAAAACGTTTAAACATGTAAGGTCAGCTTATACAAGCATTTGGAGCTATTTGTAAAAAAGCAAAAATTGATGACCATGACAGCTTGCTTGGTTTCAACCTTAATAGTGATGATATTAGACAAAAACAAGTTTTGTTTCCTCAACCATGTCCCAATAGTTATTGGGTTAAGGTCAACTGACATGTCGTTTAATTGTGGGGCAAGGTATAAATCTTTAAAATTTTCACTAGTTAAAAATATCATAGACAAAAATAATTTTACTCCAAACATATGAATACAATTAGGTTGTGGTATGTACAAGTTTTGTTTATGAATTTGAAATTCAATTAGCTAAATGACATCAATTTTCTTTAGTGTTAGATATGTTACAATATATGACTTGTAAAATGTTATTTATTTTAATTAATAGTAGGAGCTACAGCTAATACATAGAGCTTATACAAATTTCAGTTTATCCATATGAAAATAATTTCATCACAAAATCCAAATAAAAAAGTTAATCCACATGTCAATTTAATTGTTCATAATTTCAAAATACATGAGAAGATATACTTACTGGTTAAAACAACTTACTTAAAACAAAAAAAATAATCAAACACTATTACTAAGTCTTTTGTAATTCTAAATGTCATTATTGGAAATTCATTAGCATAAAATCAACAAGGGTCAAACAACAAGCCAATTGTAATACATAACTATGTTAAGACTTGTGCAATTTTCTAGGAACAGTCTTCATCGATCTTGATTCAATTTTGCAACGTAAAATTTATAACAAGATCAAGTGGTTTTTTATTCAATTTTGAAAGGGTGTGTGCACTCAATCTCATTCACTTCACATTATGTAGGGTTTGGGATTTTGTACACTTTGTAGATTGCTAGAGTTTCATTGTGCATAGTTTGCAAGTTGTAAGTTGTGTTTTAATTGTTTATGTTTTGTGCATGAAGCCAATTTCTTTATCAAAAACCATGTCATTTGATAGAAATTACATTCAAGATACACAAAGTCTAGTTTGAAAATATGCAACAACTTTAGTTTAGAATACCAGATCACAAAACACAATGTATACAATACTTTTAATGAATTTAACATTAATTAAAGTGTCAATATCATTTCATGTAAGTGTGGTTTAAATAATGTGAGAGTTACTACATTTCTTTATTTTTAAATCCAAAGTAAATTTCAAATGTAATTTAAAAAATAGAAAAATATTATTACAATGTGATATTGAAATATGCAATGTAAGCAATTTTTTTGTGAATTTTTAGCAAAAAAATATTCTACATTGATAAGATTGAATATTGGAGTTATTTAATATGATAATTCATTAAATACGTTTATTTTTAATTAATACTTAAATAACTAAATACATAAGATTTGAAAATATGCAACAAATTTATTTAAAATACCGTATTAGAGGAATCAATGTAAATAGTCTTGATGAGTTGTGAGCACAAATTACTTTTTCAATTGTATATAGTAAAAGTGAATCTTATTTGTAATAAGATTAGTTCGTGTTTTTTTAAAACTTATTTAGAATTTTTATAAATTATAAGTCCTTCTCCTTGTTGTACCAATGGGGTCATGCCTCCCATGGCCCCCATGGCATGGCCCCCATGTCATCCCCTCATGTCACCCCACTTAAACTTGTATTCTATTATTGCTTAACCCCTAAGTCTCTTGCTAAGAAAATTTAGCATACCTCCAACATGGAACTTTCAACACATTCCCTCAACTTTTAGAAAGTTGAACAAGTATTCAAACAATCCAAACTGGTCATCCTATACCCACTTATAAATCAAAAGTTTGAGGCTAGTCTAATTTCAAATCCCCGTAACTTTGCAAAATCCCCACCATTGAGAATCTCATATTTATTATTTGATAGCAATTCACAATATGGATTTTGGACTTTGATGTGGTTTTTTCCCAAAAAAAAAATAAAAAACCTAATGGTCAATCACATGAGACCATGTCTAGCTATACTTGATGGGAAAAAAAAAACCCCTCAAATGGGAAAAATATCCAAAACTTATAGTCATTCAAAGTAAGTGGATGTAGCTTGCTCACTACTTTAGAGCTACAAAAACCTTGCCAAATTGAGAGAAAAAAAGTGACACGTCACCAACCTTCTCCCCTATACATGGGAGTGTGGGCTTCCAATCCATCCCATCTAAAATTCCTCTATCCACAATGCAATGTACAATGCCTATATACATTCCCACTAATAGTTTTAATATTATAAATAGTAAATTCAAATGTTTGGGTGCAAAATCTTTAGGCTTCAAGGAACAACAAGCCGATCCAAAATTTTTGTTGGACTTTTAGCTCCATTTGGACTTGAGTGACAGACCAAAACTTGAGCATGCAATGCCATTTTTGTCTACTTTTACACCTACAAGAACCCCATTTGGCCATACAGTAGAACCTCCCTAAACTAATATGGTTGGGATTCCAAGAATCAGATTAGTTTAAGTAAATTATTAGTTAGTTTTGTGGAAGTGTAAATGAAGTAACCTTGAAGTAAGTGCCGAGATAGCATTATAGGTAGCTTGGGTTTTTTATATTATGTCCTTGACATTGAGATTTGTGTTATACATTAGTTTATAGAGCATATTAATTTAGAGAGGTATTAGTTTAGGGAGGTTATACTGTATTGGGCTCTTTGATCCTTTAGGAGTTAACTTCAATGACACTTGTATTCTACTCTATATTTACATAAAACTTGTCTTTGGTCAATCACGTGGAGGACTATAACTTTGAACAAAATTGCACTACATTCAATTAATTATGTAAGTAGACAAGATGCAAAATTAATGAATAAACATGTAATTGAAAATCTATTATTCTTTAACAATGAAAACTTGTTTTATTACATTTCACATCTTAATCCTCTTTTTACATAATCATCTCTATAACAACTTTTTGACTTTAAAAAAATAAATTTAAAGTACACTATTGCATATTTTCTACAGCTTATTAGCCTTAGAATCTTTCCTACAAAGGCTTTATTGGACACATTTAATAATTTTTGAAACTTGCTTTTTAATCTTCAAAGTGCGTTCCTCTAGTTTGATATGTATTTCAAAAGATCAAAATGCTTTTAGACATTAAAATAATCTTAATATCAAACTCTAAACACTAATATTTTTAAAGAAAATTATAATTAAAATAAACAATATTTTTATATCTAAAAATTTATACATTTATATTAAAGATTAAGTTCACTAATAAATTCGCACTTATCCAAAATAGAATTCATTTCAAAATCTAAGTTTAAAGTTGAAATCACAAATAGGAGCACAGGAACACACAAAAATTTAGATAGAGGAACAATTTCAAAATTATTACAAATAGAGGCATAGTTTTAAAATTATGTATAATTTTTCATAGAAATTTGATTTGGAAATCACATTACATGTTAGCTAGTTTCCAAAAAACCTAAAGGCCTCTCTAAATCAAGCTTGAATAAGGAAATTTTAGTAAAGGGGTCTTGATCTTCTTGCTTTTATTTCTATGAGTTTCAACTTATTAAGGGGTGCTATGAACAATTCATATGATTGTTAGGTTTTTGTTGCTTTACATTATCTTGCACCATATAATTTGTCTTGAATCCCTATCCTTGGTTCCTAAAGTCACATCCAAAAAAACACTACAAGGAAAACTGCCCAAGATGACAAAAACATGTCCAAAGCAACATGGCTAAATCTATAGAAATTATCCAATTTTGACAATTTTTTTGTCATTTTAGACACATTTAGTCAATTCGAACAAGTCAATTAGGACACAATTTCTTGTAGTGAAGTTGGATACCATTGGATTCTATGAACTTTCATCGTGGTCTTGATGAGAATCAATGAACGGGGAGATTCCCAAAACAATAAAAAGTTAACCAAACAACATTTGCAAAATCTAATCAAAATTTTAATTCACATGATAAATACCAACTAGACTTTTGGGAAAGGTTTGATTATAATAGACATACTTAGGGCGAGACTTAGGGAACACCTTAAGAGTGCACTAAATACAACTGGTAAAATTGAGAAATGTAAGATTTTTTCTGGAGGAAGCTCAAAATCCTATCATACACTAGTGTGAATCAATCTTGAATCGACCTTGAGCTATCGTGTTTCCATTGTGTATATTTTGGGCACAAACCTATAGACATCACTTTGGATACTAGCATCTTGTGTAGCAAAGTATGGAGTTTTACATTACTAGTGGAGGTTGGTTACTATTGTTTAATCCTTAAAGGACCAAGCTACTATAATACATACTATGTATGTTGTTGTATAATTGGCATTTGCTACCAACAAAAAGTTTTAATTTGAGATCTTGACTACTTCACTAGAACATCATTGATCTATATTCTAACTTCTTTGTTGATCTCAAATGTAATAAAGGTGTGAATGTACTCCAAATACAAAAAAAAAACCCCGTATTGTACTGGTCGCAAAGGAACACTCGATCATTCAAGGGTTAACCCCAACGATGGATTCTCATTTTCTTGATTCTGTACAAAGAATCATAAAGATTTTACACTAGGGGTCAAGGCCAAAATTTCAAAACATATCTTCACATTCAAAAGACAAGAATTTATGTTGCCTCATTTCCTAAGAGTGGGTTCCCTTGAAACTAGGTTCTTTAGAAACATAAATTCAATTCTTGAACCATAGATCATTGGCAAACTTTGTTAAACATGATTTTTTGAATCAAACCACTCCTTTGAGATAGTCAAACCCGGAGGATGATACAAAAATATCAATAACTCTACTTGGTCGCTTTTTCATCCCATTACTTTAAAATAAACTCAAGTTTGCACTAGCGGCCTTAGCTTTTTGGCCTTAAACCTAAATTGACAGGTTGGTCATTGTGACAAAAAGCAGGCAAATGCTACAGACATAGAAAGTCTCCGCTGCAATAGTGAGGCAAAGTGTTCACACAGTTTGATACTATTGTCAAAAGTTGTATAAATCATTATTATATGTTATCCTCATGGAATTTGCAAGAAAGGTAGCATGGCACTTAATCCTGTAGAGACCACCAAACCATATTTTGGTTTGGGAGAGTGGTTTTTGGCTTATAGAGTAAAATTGTTCAACAATTCAAAAACCAGTCTTGAAGAATGCTTGTGCTCACAAGAATTTTGCATTTAACCAAATAAAAAACAAAGGAATCAGGCATGTGCGTTGTTAAATAATGATGTTTATATAGCATGGCCTCAAAATATGTATCCATATTTGGTCAAAGATGGATCAAAGCAACAACATGATACCTCAAACATCCAAGAAGAATGTCAAATTTCAATAGTACAGTCCTAAATTTTTTCAAATTCTTCGAGAAATATGCTTGTATTGTTTCTTTATATGGTAGTAGTATAATTGTAATATTTGAAGATCTATTAAAATGGTGCTATCATTTCATGTTAAAAATTTGTTATCCTACATTTAAGGCTGATTCTTTATTATTTTCACCAATTGAATTTTTCATAGCATATATTGATTTATTTGTAAAACTATTTTTGGGTAGCAAATAAAATGGGATTTTTTACTTTTTTTGTCCACTTAGCTACACCTTGTGATTGCTAGGGTGATTGCAATTTTTGTCCAATTTGTGTGAAACTAGTCTCATTGGAAAATTGAGAAACCCTACTTTTTAGAAATGTAAGGCTCTTCTCAAACAAAGCTTATATGAAGTAGTGAGGTCCATGACCACACAAGCACAAAAACTATAGATTTTTCACCTACAACTCACTCAATCATTATAATATTTCACTTCCAAGGTAGATCTAGTTGAAACTTTGATACTTTATAGTAAACAAGGTGTTGTTCCCATATATACGGTTGGATTATTGAAATTAGGTCCATATTCAATTCAACCGCACTTCCAAGTTTACTACCCCGGTTTCTAATGGATTTTATGAAAATGTGTGTGGTCTTTAAAGGGTTAACAAAGTTATGTGAATCTTCTTGCATTCTTGGGTATTGAAATACATGAGAGCATACAATGAGGTTACTTTTTGCCTTCAATAACAGACCATATCTCTAAAATATTGATATTAAATAAATGGAAAAATGGCTTTCTTACTTTGAGAGAATTGTCTTTTTATCCTCTGTTTGACAACAAACACATGCATATGCTTTTAAAAGTTAACCTCTAAAAGACCAACTGTCCCCTCGAGGGAAAGTTGGGGTTTTGGGATGTACTTACAGTTAAACTACTTTGTGTGATTTTTTGAAACTTTTATGAAAGATGGGGAATTCAAAAACTTGCGTGGACATCTACTTTTTTCTTTCATTCTGACATTTATTGAGGAAGTTGTGCATGGATTTCTAAAAAATGGAAGAGGTGAAAAACATTGTAGCTTTTTAAAAGAAAAGTCCGAAATTGGTTTTTTAGATTTATGTATATTTGGGAAGCTTGGAATCACTCAATTTTGATTGATGAGATGAAAGTTATAAGAAGCTTTAGTTTGCCGGTAGGTATGGGACTCCCAAACCTTCATTCCTTTTGCCCCTTGTTAAATTTGATGCTTTACTTTTTTGAGCTCTTTGCGTATTTGTTTTTTGACTTTTGTTTTTCCAAGTTGTCTACAATTAATAATAATACTCATGCTGGCGACCTGTCCATACAGTTGTTTGTGACCGATTACCTAATATTTGGAAGATGAAAGGACATTCTCAATGAACTTTATTATATAGCTCTTAATTTGTATATTACATTGAATACAAAGGGGTGGGGAAGGACACAAAAAGACAATTGAAATGAACTTCTTTGAATATTTTTAAAATTTAAATCTAAAATTTAATACTAGATGAGGTATAGGTTGCCAAGAAAAGACATATTTAACTAATGAGCCCCATTGGATAATTCTTGAGTTGTTCTTGAAATCCAAATTCAAACAATAAGGAGGTAAATGAAATGGCATGTTAAAATCTCACCACTATTCATTTACCTTGGTAAATGGGTTTACAAGACTCATAGTAGACTAAGATTTGTTGGTTTGCACCATTTGGATCAAGGTAATTAAATTTTTTGAATTTTGCATAAATCCTCCAATTTGGTTAGTGTATATGCAAATTTCATGGCCTCATGACATTGCAAGATTTTACAAAGTATATACTAGTAGAAAATTGTGTTGAAGTCAACATAAACTACATAATGTTTTCATGCTTCTAACACAAAAATTTGCGTTAGAAGCATAAAAACATCATGTAATTTATGTTGACTTCAACACAATTTTCTATTAGTGATATATGATTCACACCTCCAATTCATTTGAAATTCTCCCACACTTACCTTACTTGGTCTTCTACATGGAAATAATAAACCTCAACTTTGTGTAGAGCATTTTTTTATATTTAGGGGCGGTCGAAGGCTTTTGAAATTTTTGGGCTGCACGGAAAAGAAACTTTTTGTTCACTTCAGATGTCAATATCTCACTCCTCTACGTTTAGAATGAGCTGATTTTTTCCCGCAAGTACCTCCCATAGTCCAAAGTAAGATCCTATGGTTGGCTTTCCAAAAAAGACTCTTTTTCCTACCTTTGTACTCATTCCTCCAAAAGTGGCAATTTTCAGGGACTTTCATAGAAAAATGGGCTTGGTCCTTTAGGGGTTAAGACCATTACACATAAGATAATTGATCTTTAAAATACTCATACTATTATAAGCACCTATTGATTTGATGGGATGCAAAATAATTTCAAGCTTAGTTATGCAATACAATTTCCTCCTAAGAAAATAATTCCTACTTTATCTGCGCACTTTAGTTTCAAACTTTACCCATGCAATAACACATTTGTCTTTGTTTACAATTCATTCCCTTGCAATAAAGCATTATTTGTTCTATGCCCATAGTTTTTTACCCATGCACTAAAAGGAATGTCATTGTTTTCTCACAAAAAAATATTATTATTTAATTTTCACCTACACAATCTCTTAACCCATGGAGTAGTTATTCACACATTTTTTCATATAATTTTGTTTTTTACCCATGCAATTTTGTTACATTTTTTATTATTTATCCAAGCATTTTTTACAAATACAATTTTTTGCCAGTATATTTTTTTTCATGCAGGTTTTTACCTATGCAGATCTTTACCTAAGCAAGTTTTTTACCTACATAGATATTTACCTATGCAATTTTTTTATCCATGCAAGTTTTTACCCACAAAGGTTTTATTTATTCATGCATTAAAATGATCATGGTAAAAGGATTGCTAGTGTAGTAAATCATATTATGTTATATAGATAGATTATAATGGGTGCTTGAGATCATTTTTGAGGACATTCAAGTTAAAATTGGTTAAAAGTAATCCCAAATTTTCATGACCTTGACTCATATTGAGAAGCAGCCCTTACACAAAATAAGGTGGAAGCACCCATGTTTGATAACTTAAGCAATTTTGCAACAAACTACAAAGAGTTTGAAGCAATAAATACTTATCTTGTGTAGGAAGATAAGAAAAATTAGGATTTCATATTTCTCATAATTTTATTTGCAGAACTGAAATTGTTGTGAATTTTGGGAGTCAAAGTGCTTTGAACCCATTGCCATTTGCCAACCTCTAGACTCATGCAATTTTGATAACAACCAAACTACTTTTTGCTCATTACTTCCTATTTAACTTTGGGACATGTGGCATGACTTTATAAGTGGTCCCAACCTTGAAAAGGACATGAGAATGCATTTCAAAACACCTATCCCTGTTGAGGTTAGAAACAACATACCCTTTTGGCTGGGTATAGGGCGTTGTTAGTTATGGGTGCTTCCACCTTAGTGCATTTAGGTTGGTCTAACAATTAGGTTGTCTTACCCTAAAAGTTACCTTACAAACCATTGCTTGGCCACTTAGAGATACACGGAAATTTTTTAATACGAAGATTTCATATGGTTTACAATATGAGCGTCAATAATTTGTCTTTTTGCTATTTTGTTATTATTGTTAGGGATCCTAAAATTTGTTTTTTAATTTATTGTAATATTGTAAATATTCATATAGATTAAAATGTCAATAAATTAGTATGAGCCAACGTAGATGCACTATTTAGTGTAGTGAATTTCTGATTTTGTCTTACAAAGGATAGAATTGTAGAAAAGGTACTCAAACCTGCTACCACGTCCTTATAAATTCCGTACTCATATACCCAATACACCAAGATAGAATAAAGAGTTTGGTTGATAGTAAATAAGTTCACTCTTGAATGTAGATAGGTCACACTAGTTGAGATGCATGTTATACTTAGAAGCATACAAGTCTTCTATACCCGTCGTACCGATGGAAGCAAGGATTCCAAAATCTTTCAAAAAGAATTTTGACTTTATTCAATACTATTTTGTACCTTCCAATACATCGGTCTAATTTAATTTACATCTTGCTTACGAAATCCTTCCTTCCATTTGTAGAGTCACCATCAACATTATAGCCAAATTTTAATGGCTCAAAGGTACTCATCCATCCTCCATGACCATCTCCCCATGCCCCCCTCCTCAATGGCCACCCATGGCCACCCCCATCTACATGGCCATCTCCCCATACCCCCATGTCCACCCCCCATCTACATGGTCATCCCCCTACATCCCATGTCCACCCCCATGACCATCCCCCATGACCACCCCATGACCATCCCCATGACCACCCCATGACCACCCCATGACCATCCCCATGACCATCCCCATGACCACCCCATGACCATCCCCATGACCACTCCATGACCATCCCCATGACCACCCCATGACCATCCCCATGACCACCCCCATGATCACCCCATGACCATCCCCATGACCATCCCCATGACCATCCCCATGACCACCCCATGACCATCTCCATGACCACCCCCATGATCACCCCATGACCATCCCCATGACCACCCCATGACCATCCCCATGACCACCCCATGACCATCTCCATGACCATCCCCATGACCATCCCCATGACCACCCCATGACCACCCCCATGACCACCCCATGACCACCCCATGACCATCCCCATGACCATCCCCCCATACCCCCATGAGCATCCCCCATACCCCCATGAGCATCCCCATATCCCTATGAACATCCCCATACCCCTATGAGCATCTCCATACCCCCATGAGCATCCCCATACCCCATGAGCATCCCCCATACCCCATGAGCATCCCCATACCCCATGAGCATCCCCATACCCCATGAGCATCCCCCCATACCCCCATGACCATCCCCCTACCCCCATGACCATCCCCCTACCCCCATATCCCTCCATGTCCACCCCCCATGACCACCTTCCATGGCCATCCTTTGTCTACATCAGCGACCCGTGATCCTCAAGCCATATCTCGATCCCCTTCTGCTACCCGCAATCCCCAAGCCCTGATACTGATCTCCATCCTGATCCTTGAAAATTCAGTTATACAAACAATTTTTCATCCATCCAATCTTCATCCCCATGACTGACCACCACAGACATAACCGTCATCACATTAATTATAAATATAGATTGCAAATGAGGTTTGAAGGGTGGTCTTGACTTTTAAACATAATTGAACCATCCCATAACCAGTGTCCGGGGAGGTTTTGTAAAGAAATTGGTACATTTCCTACTCTTCTCTGGTCCCCTCGGTTTAAAAAAAAATTGGTCATACCGTCTACATGTATTTTTTGGTCGGCCAAGAACCTTTGGTTACTTTTTCAATTGGTTGATTTCCTAAGCTTAAAAAATCAGTTTGGTTGAAATCTAAGTTTCCTTGTATTTTATCTGATTTCTTTCTTCTTACAAATGCTACAAAAAGATTCACCTTTTGCTTGCCATGTGCATGGCATAGCAAAACAAGGCACTGATCAAGGCAACACCAACCTAACAATCATGCTACCCTCAAGCTCCAACTTATGCAAACTTCTTTATACTTAAAAAGTATTTATTATTGACTTTTGTTGCTTAAATAATCTTAGTTGGATTTGAATTAGGTCAAGTCCCACCATCTTGGGTACATAGATTCGATTCTCAAAAAGTGTTTGGATCACAAATTGGAAGTCCACACATGTTTTGGAGTCTAGTTAGTATATGAGTCAAAATATAAGATTTAGGCTTTTAGAATTAGGGTTTACACATGAGCACCATGTGTCCTCCATGGATTGGTGCACCAAGTGCACATCTTATTCCATCAAGAATCACCCATTCACCCACTCACCCACTCACCCACTTGGTCACTTCAACCTGGTTTATTGCTTTTTAATTTTTTTGAACTTTAGGAGCTTGTAATTGCTTGTTAGAGTGAGGTAAATTTTGGGTTTGGCAAGGTTTTGATAGAATCTACCCTCATTTTGACATTTGAGAAGTGAGGATGTTCTTTTCTATATGTTCAAAAAGTATTTGATTTTTGTGTAGAAGGTCAAAAAATTTCCTTACCATGAAAAATTTCATAGGTTGATTTCCCACAAATTCAAATTCCATTTGTCTTGTTTCCTCATCTACAAATGCAAGTTCAGCCAAATTTCTTGAAGGGGAAATTGTAACTTGACAAATTTCCTAAAAGCATATTTTCATGATTAGAAGCAAATCCGCCAACTTTCATTTTATTAGGCGATTCTCAAAAAAACTTGGCTAGCTTGTAACTAAAAGTCAATTCTCCCCAGACTATGCCCATAAGGTAGGAACACCTATCCTTGTGGGGTCCCCATAACTATCACCTCTGAAATCTTGGAGAATTTGTGGAAGTAAATAGATGTAATGACAAGGATGTATAACAAGTGAACATGAAACCTTAGTGTTGGTTATGGGTGCAATGACAATTTGCTCTTTAAAAATTCACAACTTATTCTCACAATATCCAAATCATACATTCAAAAGTGCAAACTTATTATTTTTCTATTCCTAATAGGATCCTATAATTTGCTAGCTATTTATAGATAGTCATCATGTCAAAACCCTTAGTTTGATGCTTATGGGTTTTCCTACCTTAACTATCCCCTCTCCATCCAAGGGATCAGAATATGTCCCCTTTTGGGTATTTTGAGATACCAAGAACAAGGGGTTAACCCTTGAACGGCCCTTCGGCCATCTGTGGCCGTATGTATGGCCATATGTACAACCGTACTTGAGCTCCTCTGAGGGCTTTCCAAAAAAAATATGCACCCACCATCATACAACCCTTCAATATGTATGATTGTAACTCTTGATTTCCAGCTAATTCAAACTTTTGAATATTGGTTGCGACTGTATTTGGTACCGTATCTCTAGAGCCCAAGGGCTCTTCAGGGGCTAAAAACTCAAAATGAAAAACATGCTTGAGTATTAAGCATTAAAACATGAGTAAACTATATAAGAGCATCACCACCGCAAGTACAGCTGGTTTTGGTATAGTAATAAACTAATAATTACTTTATGACTTGCCAATCTAAGATGTGTGGCATTTCACAAAAATTTGGGGGCAGTTCATAGTCTGTCTCATGTCTCATTTTTGCAAATCCCATCTCAACATGAGATCATATTTTCCTTGTAATATTAAGGATGAAAATGAGTATTTATGCAAAAATATTAGTGAAACTTAGGTTAAAAATTGGGTCTAGCAAAATGGTTGACACAAATCCTGAGTGAAATCTCACCTTTTTAGCACTAAAACTTTCAAAAAGTACGTAATGAACCATGATATGGGACAGGATATGGGACTTTGAAAGTACTATGAAGCTCCAAATCCTTGACTTTGCACCAATGAGATTTTTACCTAGTAAAACGTGAGGACGTGGTAAATAGTGTGAACCGCCCCTAACTACAAGTGTATTTATTGTTGTGTATGCATGCTTGTTGAGGACTTTGATGGCAAGGACACACATGCCAAACTAATTGGTTTGGAATAAATGAAAAAAATGAATTGTGTATTTGAGATTTTTTTGGAGGACAACCACTTTGCTCAAGGCTTCAAGCATTGTTTTACTAAAACTAACCCTCTACCATTGAAAAGGCAGGAAAGGCAGTAGGTTGGAGATAACTATTTGTGAAACCCAAAAAGAGCCAGTTTGAATCAAACCAAAAAATTGAGTGTAAAAATTCCAACGATTTACTTTACACAAAAAATTAATAATAATAAATGCTGCCACTCGCTTTTTATGAAACAATAACACCAAGTTCTTTTGGTGTGGCTCAGCTTTGAGGAGCAATATAGAAATTAGCATTCGAGAAGATTTTTATTATTTTACCGACTAAAACCTAACACTTCCCATCTTCAATTGGATTTCCATTGAAATAAACCGTATATCTCTATATTAATATTGTGATTTACTATATTTAGTTCTTTTGGTAATTTATGACCAGTTTTTTGCCAATGGTTTCAGATTCATTTGATTAATTTGCAATTTTACGTGCACTAGACATTGCATTTAGGTTGCCCGAAACTCATTTCTTAACATCTTATACAATATAGATACTTATTGTGACTATAATAATATTCATCAATAATTATTGCAATAAACATTTTTAAACAATAATAATGACTTTGCAAAAAAATCAACCTTATAGAAAAATATATTAGTGTTGTCCAAACCATAAAGTATGTGAATCCCAATATATAGAGAGTTATGTGCCCCTCCAAGTGGTTAAGCAATGAGTCACAAGCAATGTTTGGGAAGAACCAATAATGAGTGTATTGTCAACTAGTTGAAATTGCAAAAAGATTGATTGAAACTTGAAACTACTAGATAAAAAATAAGCTATATTTCTCCAATAATCTAATTATAGTATATTATAGTATATTCATAGACATTACACTAAAAATAATTGGTCCATGTTAGTGGAAATCTAGTTGAAATTAGGGAATGCCAAATTTTAGCCAATGAAGCTAAATTTTCTCCCCAAACACTAATCATAAGGTAACTTTTCATGATAAAGCAACCAAATTGTTAAGGCAACCTAAATGCAATATTTAGTGTGACTAACAATACAATAAATACCAATTCTACCAGGGAATTGATGGGAACTATTATATACATGTGGTGACTACGAGACTAGTGAAGGCTTTAGAATCTTGTATTCCAGAGCAAGAAAATTGGGCAATAAGGGCCCCCACCAACCTACCCAATGGCCAATGGGGAGGATACTTGGGGTCTTGGGGTCAGGTATGATTTCATACCCAAATCTCATGACGTTGAAGCCCTTGGCCTTTGACGTCACAATATTCAAGTTTGCTAGTCTTCCCAAATTAGGGCTCAGTACATATCATACCAGAGTTGTTATTTTTTTCCACCTCTTGCATTAGTCAAGTGATGAAAAAAGAGAGAACTGAATCATCCATGTTTGCACATTCATCCATCCAAAATTAGCTACTATTAATAACTATTAATAACGTTCATCCAGATGTTGGCAAACTTTGTGTTTCTATTGACAATTCACTTGATAGTGCGTGCTCAAAGGCTTGGGATTGAAATAAACTTTTCAATACTTGTATAAACTCAATCTTTGCTTTTACACTTAAAATCTACACCAAATTAATCTATAAATCTCAAGCATCAACTTTAAAGATTTCTTTTCTTAGATATTGCTCATGCCATATTGTGCATTTGCCTTCCACGTCCCGGAGAACTATGGCCTCTCCTCTAGGCCACAGTAGTGGAATGTTGCCCGAGATGTTGCCATTGTGCATCTTGATCTCATCCACAATGCACCACTTGTATGGAATTTCTTGGCCATCTATCTTGTCCACGTTCCAAATTTGTGTAATCTTCCCTGAAGCTACAATGTATGATTTGTCAAGTGGATTAAGCAGCCACACGGAATCTCCTTTTTTGAATTTGGAGACGACCACATCAACCCCATCCACCACTAAAACATCTTCACGTTGACAATTAACGCTTGCAACCTTTGTTGGAACAGGGCTACCTTTCTTTTGGCACGATTTACGATGTCCTCCAAGAGCCGGTCCATTTGAAAAACGTCGTGCACATTTTGAACACGCAAACCCCTTCTCATTGGCAGAACTTGCGTTTTGGTTGAAGATGATGGGAATGTGTAACATATTTGCCATGGTACTTGCGCAATCAAGCTCGTCACTTGTCCATGGCTCCAAGAGTCCCGCCATTGCCTCTTTGGTTGAAACAATAGAGTTTCTATTCAAATATTGCTAACTTGGTCAGTGGATGTCTAATTAATATAAAAAACACAAATAAACATATAACATGCAATGCAACTGATTATATTTAACATCCACACACACTTATATAATAATTTGAAATTTAAAGTAAAAGAGAATAATAATAAAAAAAGTAAAAGTCTATGTCAAATGCAAAGTAAAATTTCAAGTCAACGAGGAAAGAAAAACTGTATTCCAACCCAAAATTGAAAGCACTATGATTTAGAAAGAAACATTGTATTGAACAAAAGAAGCCATCATGTATTAAAAAAAAGCTATAATATCAAATCACTTGTAAGCATAACTGCAAGTTATCTGTCAAGCCCAGACCATGTGTGTAATGTGGCATATATCATGACAAACATGATTACGGAGTCCTTCTGGTCTATACCAGTAGAAGGATGCTTGACAAAGTAAGCCTAGGTTAGCTCTAGTCACCATTTCGAGATGTTTGGGAAAAATAGATTTTGCAAATGTTGCACTTCCCTTGCAGCCATAGTTTGCGTATTGGTAACTTGGTTGAAGGGTAACTCAAAGCGGCCCTAAGTAAGAATCAAATTTACCTCCACCAGCCATAGTTTGCGTATTGGTAACTTGGTTGAAGGGTAACTCAAAGCGGCCCTAAGTAAGAATCAAATTTACCTCCACCAGCCAGAGTTCACGTACTGGTAACTTGGTTGTAACTCAAAGCGGCCCAAAATAAGAATCAAATTCACCCTCACCAATACCGGATTACCAGATACCATGATCAACTCCATAACATTGTTAACTAGCCTTTAAACTTCCCCTCCGGTGGAAATATATGCCTCTCCAAATACTTGGAGGGAAACTTTAGTTGTAGATTGCTGGAAGCTAGTTGGTGCAGGCCCTCACCGCTGGTGTTCATTTGCTTGAGGATCCTCATGTTAAGGGGAGGAAAAGGGACCCCCAAGGAAGGGTTAACAATGTTATGTCACCCCAACCGAGAACCTGCATCACGAGTGAGTTGAAGACCTGCACGATAACCGGAGAGAACCGACCCAGGCGGGGCAGTCTCGGGAAGCTGAAGGGTAACTCAAAGCGGCCCAAGTAAAGAATCAAATTTACCTCCACCAATACCGGATTACGGGATAACATGGTAAACTCCCTCCAATCGAGAACCTGCTTCACGACTGAATTGAGGACCTACCAGATAACCGGAGAGAACCGACCCAGGCGGGGCAGTATCGGGAGGCGGATATCTCGTGTGGCCCGGAAACGAAAGCCGTCGCGGCAAAACGGCGACGAGAGACGGAGACTCGCTTGTAGCCTTGCGAGCAGCTTTCTGGAGGAAAGCATCCGATTCCCCGTAATCCCGTCCCATCCAAAGCAGGAGTGCGGAATCTTGCTGTGCTCCATCGCCATTGCATTAAGCTTAAGCTTAACAAGAGATTGAGCCTCCGCCCGATCAGATTGAGTATTTTTCCAGCCTCTTCCACTGCTGCAAATCTCCAGCCCTGACGGATTCCCTTTGCTTTGGCCTTTGCCTTTGCCTTGGCCTTTACCGGTGCTTTAACTTACTCGCTCGCATCTCGTGCGGATTGTGCCACAGTTTCTATCCACTCGAGGCCGCACGCATTCTGGTTGAATTGGCCATAACCTTTTTCGGACGTTTGCTGTTTTCCAGAGGAGGTCACGCCCGACTCTCGTGAAGTTTGATCGGCGAGCCGGTTATTCGATTTCTTGCTGCCATATATTCCACTTGTGCGCATTGTTGACAGGAGGCGCTTCTTGTGGTTTCAGGTATTTTTTTAGTTTTACGTGTAAGTTGAGAGGTAGCAAGAAGTGTGTGTATATATCAGTGCGGAGCGGAACTTGGGGACGCATAGAGAGAGAGATACAGAGGTGCTGCGATTTTTTTAAAGCTTGGTTTGAAAACTTCGGCAGGATTTTCACAGCGTGCTGGTGTTTTTTACAAAGAAAACCTTGTAATTATTCTCTTTTTCATTTACGATTTCACTTGCAGTTGGTAGTTGACAATGAGCTTGCGAGGTGAACAGACTTAGGTTGTAGAGAATCGTAAAGGCTTTTTATCTTCCTCTTTGCTAAGATTTTGAAATTGGAGAACCGAGCTTTTTGTATTGGTAGTGCGGTAGGGTTGGAGATTTGCCATGGTACGAGAAAGCTGCAACTGAGTAATTACTTAGCATTGGTCAGGTTCCTTCGTCCAGGGAATTGAATAGGACTTTGAAAAGGTACCGATCTTTTTTGGTAGGTGTGTTTTCCCCGTACACTCTAACTTTGCTGAACAGCTGCCAGTCCACAAGGTTTTCCTAGGCTTTTTTTTTACTGTTGCTTGTAAAGTCTCTTACCCCTTTATACGGGGAATCGTTCTCTGTACCAAAGAATCATCGTGTGATGATTCTGATTACTCCATAATCATGTGAAATCTTGTTATGCTTTTGCTTGTACATTCAACCTCGCTCTGAGACACATGGACTTCCACATGGCACTCTCTGAGATGTGTATGTCAAAGTCTTCCATTCAAAGTTGAACATTAGCAATTACAGAGTGTGCAATTTGAGAGGGTTGGGATGTGGGAAGTATTATAACTCGTATGTAACATGAAAGATTCTTAGTGACATACCGAGAGTGTGCAGGCACTGAGGTAGAGGGGTTTTGAGTGTAATGGATGGTACAGTTTCTCCATGATAAGGGCAGGTGGACAGTCCTTGTCACATGAAAATCTGATCCATGTGATTCTGATTTTCTTACTTCTTTTTACATTTTTTTGGTTTTGAAATGATTGATTAAGAGTTTTTCGAGTTTTTCATTGAAGGGTGGTTTCGTTTGTTGTGCAGAGGAGGGCTTTTCTTTTGAAGAGGGCAGGCTCGGTGCAAGCAATTCATGTGTGGGACGCTGCGGTGGAGCAACAATGGAGACAAGACTAGAGTCCATAAATTTGGAGGAAGGTACAGCCATGGAATCGCTGCTGGGGGGTGACGTCAATGTGGACGCGCCGTGGCGGCTCAACGTCAATTCCTTCCGCTTGCCAGGCCACCATCACGTTGAGTCACCCAAGAGCGCCGCCGCTGATTGCATGAAGAAATTCAGTATGTTTTTTTTAATCTCTCCTTTCACTCCAGTATCTCAATCCTTATATCTCTTTAAATCCCATTAAAATCATACTCTGTTGGAATACATCTATGCATATGTTAAAACATCCTCATTCCTCACAAGGACATTTGCACAACCGTTTGATTCCAAGGCTTTGCTAACTCTGAAAAGATTATGATACTGGCGTCCACAAATCAATTACAGAGGAAGGGATAATAACACAACTTTAAACAACGATAACACACATAAATTTAACCATCATGTAAATTTTGGTGTTTTTACGTATCCAGAAGAAACTCGCACAATTTTTTTATGGAGGGGCTTCTACATGAATCAATGATGATTCATTTAGTTTGATGTTATCATTGCATTATAAATATAGTGTAGTATCTTATTGGTGACAATTTTAGTTTTGTTTTTTGAGTCTTTTAGTTGATAAAATAGGTGAAGTATGCAAATTTATGATATTTCGTTTTGCAAGGTGGGGGTTGTGGATATCTGCCTGTGAGATACTGATTTTACAAAGGGGGACTTGATTTCTGAATTATGCAGGTGGTGAGAAGGGAATCGACGAATATTACAGGCGGCAGGAGGAGATGTTGGAAAGCTTTGTGGAAATGGATTCTATTGCGGAGCGTGGGTACATGCCCAGCAACACGCAAGTGAGTCCCGGGAGCTTTGTAGTACCTCTTTCAAGCGTGTTCATCAAAATTACACTTCATTGTTGGCGTTATAGTGAGTTTGTTACTACAGTTTTTGAGGATTTTATTTTATTGTTGTGGTTATTTTTGATTTTACAAGTCTTTTTCTGTGTGCAGGAGGAGCGAGATACCATAAAACGAGGGGAGAGATTCGCTATCCAGATTTCGAATATTATGAACTTGCTCATCTTCACGGCCAAGGTGTACGCTTGCATTCGGAGTGGCTCTTTGGCCATCATTGCTTCCACCTTGGACTCTTTACTAGACTTGCTCTCTGGCTTCATTCTGTGGTTCACAGCAGTTTCCATGCGCAAGCAGAACCCCTACCTTTACCCCATTGGCAAAAAGCGCATGCAACCTTTGGTACGGGCCTTAATTATTTTTCTAACTTCCTATTATCCCAAGTTAAACATTCGAAGATCCTGTTTTGAAAAGTTTATTGTTGGTTACCAAATCATTTTTCAAGAATATACTCTACGATTTCGTGACTCTTTTGTCACAATTTCTCTCATCTTCCTCGAAGCTTGTAAATGATATATTTCTTCAAGTTGTGTAGATATAGAACTTTTTGGACATTTTGAGCACTTTAGGGTTACGATGTATTGATGACGTCGTACCTCAGACGCTTTGTACTGGAGGTTCCTCTTATGGTTTCTGGCTGTGGCTTTCCAGGGCATTTTGGTTTTTGCGTCAGTGATGGCAACGCTTGGTCTACAAATCATTCTAGAGTCAGCTCGCACGCTTATTACAAAGGTAATGCACGTTGCTTTTGTCAGATCAAAGCCACTGCATGTTCATTTCCTTTGCTGTCAGGTTCCTTGGAAAATGTATTTATACTCCCTTTTTAATGTCATTTTTACTTAGAACTTAAAAAAAAAAAAACAGTTATAAATATTATAATTTTAAATTTATTCCAAATAAGGCAAGAAATTTCTGTTGTAATTAATTAAAGAAATAATTAGAAAATAAAACAGCTAATACAAAAATCAATAATAAACCCCAATAGAGGCTAGTACGATTTAATTCTACACTTTGTTTGTTTGGGTTTGGTTGTGTCATATCTTTACATTTTAAATAAATTTTGTTATTTAAATCTATCGTTGAATAAATTGCATTGCTGAAATTGCTCCTAGAAAAAAAACTGTAGGTACAGCTAAGCCGTGAACGGCTAACCATCTAACTGTAAAAATCGGATAAGTTCTATCTATAGTCATTGATACCTCCTAAAAAGATCTAGTAAATTCATCAACTTGTTCTAGTGAATTAAAACGACCAGTAATTAAAGGAACTTCTTGCCGGCTTTCTGTAAAATATTCATTTGGTCGAGGACTTCCAAAAACATCATAAGTAAGTTCTTTTGTTGAATCCGCTGATGATGAGGTTTTGGTTGTAAACAGTCTGGGTCATTGTTGCATTGACAAAAGGATGTGTTTTTTATTTTTTGTTTTTTTATGGGCTTGCAGGAGCACTCGCTTTCTCTAGTGGATTCGAGAGATTGGGTGGTGGGGATCATGGTGGGAACCACCATCACCAAGTTCATGTTGATGGTGTATTGCCGCACATTTACTGATGAGATCGTGAGGGCGTATGCGCAAGACCACTTTTTCGACGTTGTTACCAATTTGATTGGACTTATTGCCGCAGTGCTGGCCAGCGTTTTCTATTGGTGGATTGATCCCGCTGGCGCTATTGTGGTACGCCCGCCCATTCATTACATCACCTCCCGCTCAGTTTAAAGCTTTATTTTTAGCTTGAATGCAGCAAGTTTCTGGTTTTCACGAGTCAGTGAACAAACACGTGGAATTTCTTGTTTTATTCCTTTTTCTAAAAAAGATAGGAATCATGTACCAACCCCTGCCACTAAATTATATAGTAAAATGTTGCTACTAAACCTTGGCTAACAAGTAGATGTTGCTTATGAGGATGTGCACCATCAGAGGGCTTTATTGATTGTGAGGACGCTTTTAGATGACTGTTCAATAGTTTTAGCCTTCGGATGCTTTAGTACTCATTAGCCTACTGCAAAATGCGCGCTAGGAATCGTGTTTGAAGCCACATAAATGGGCTCAATTCTCAAAATTATGTCTTGGTCTAAATCACCAAAGAAATCAACCACCTCTTTTTGTATATTGTTCTTTTTGAACTTGGGGCTTGGGTGAAGATTTTCCTTTTCCTAAAGCCTCACATAACACGGGGTCTAATTTCTCTTAAGCTGGGGATTATGTCTAAAGAATAATCTATCCAAGATTGCCTCTTGGACAAGAGGTACACTGAATTTTAGGGTTCAACTTCCTGAACCATGGACCCTGAAGTAAATGCCAATTATGAAAGATGTACTCTAGCAGAGTGTAGTATTGATTTTGGGTACGTGTTGGAAATTCAGTAAATGTAGTAATAATTTATACGTTATCCAGATTATTACATACGAATATGTGATGGAATCCCCTTTTCAATTGCTGATAGTATCCAATAATAGGACTCGTACTCAGTTGCTTGCTGTAGAGATCGCTTTAAATAAATTGCCGTCAATGTGAACACACCTGTCCTGACACAGCTCTGCATCGACTGCATGTTTGATCCCTCCGAGCTGCCCTATCTTTTCAGTATTTTTCTGGTTTTTTTCTTTTCTCTATTTTTCTCCTGATGTTTGTTTTTCCCTTGATCTTTGCTTTTTTGGTTGTTGTTGTTTTTGCTCTACTTCTTTGTTGGTGCTTTGTGCCTAATCCGTGACCATGGATGGGGTTGGGCACGGCAGTTGGCACTGTACACAATGCGGACGTGGTCGCTGACGGTGCTGGAGAACGTGAACGCGCTGGTGAGTCGAACAGCGTCGCCGGACTTCCTGCGCAAGCTGACGTATTTGTGCTGGAACCACCACAAGGAGATCCGGCAGATCGACACCGTGCGTGCCTACACCTTCGGCTCGCACTACTTCGCCGAGGTGGACATCGTGCTGGCGGGCGACATGCCGTTGCAGCAGGCGCACGACATCGGCGAGTCCCTGCAGGACAAGCTCGAGTCCCTGCCCGAGATCGAGCGCGCCTTCGTCCACCTCGACTACGAAGTCACTCACCGCCCCGAGCACGCCTACAAAGACTGAAAAACAGGTCCGAAAACCCCCCTTTCCCCCTCTCCCCACTCTTGCTTTACTGAGCATGGAGCCCTATTCCTACCTTCACTTCCTCAGATTGTGCACACGATAACGAGAAAAAATCGTAAAAGACAACAAAAAAATCTAAGTACATATCTTGAAAGAAAGTCAAGAAAGGAGGGGACAAACGGTACAAAAATTTGAGACAACACCATATTAGGTAAATTGGGACAAACAGTACGTTCTGGGACTTTCACTATTTCTGGCATTATGTACACTTCAGCATGTTACAAAAAAACAAGCATCATTTTCTTGTACTGTACAATAGTGAGGTTTCAATGATTGCCTCCAAGAACTTCAGATAATTACAACTTTGAGCTGTAGCTATGTCTACATTTATTGTATGTGAGATTAAGGTGGAGTACAAAATGGTCCCTCCGTTTTTCCCAATTTACCTAATATTACGTCTGACGTAAACTGTTGGTCCTCCATGCTTGCAAGATTTTGCCAAAGTGAAGTTTTGTACGTATAACTCCAAATGAGTACGCCCATGCACATCAATGTTTGGCTTTTTTCTGGCTTTTGTCATATTTTTTTTGGCTTTCGTCATGCTTTTTCAGTGTTTGAAGTCATTTCAACTTGTTCTGTAGATTTAGAGTGGATTGATGGTGGGACTTGGAATGACTTTGGGAGCCTTTTGACTGTGATTTGAGACACGTTTCATTCAAAAATTAATATACATTACCGCTTGCTCTTCCTTGATACACCTGATATTTGAGTACCGTTTATTCCCGTTCTTAGCTTTTCAAAATACATACGTAGTTTTAAGAGTGGGAAAAGGTATGGGTGAGGAGTGGATCTATTTGGCTAGGTCTTTGTTTTCTCTTCCTTTTAAGAATTTATCCTTTGGAAACCGTATATAAAAAGGTAGATCATGTTGAAGTTTTATTGGATAGCTGTTTTGAGATTTCTGTTTGTTTTGATAACAGGTGCACATCTGCTGACAACTCTGACCAAGTTGCAACGTTTGGTCCCAAGCAACTTTGGATGTCCCTACGTCTTTTGAAGTTCGCAGTTGCTGCCGCGGTTCTACTTGGAGAGGAGCCACTCAATTTTTTGATTGCATTGAGAGTGAAGAAGGTTTAGTGTTTCACAAATATATCTGTTTTGCTGAGGGTAGGATGCTGCAGTGCTTGATTGTGCTTGAAACTGGCGTTCTCTTGATGATGGTTTAACAGAACTGTAAATTATGTTTTTTCCAAATGTTAGAGTTATTTGCTTTCTCATCTCATCTTGAGTAACACAACATGATTTTTTCTTGTTGATGGGTTGTAGCTTGTTGGCCTCCATTTGCTCAACTCTTAACCCTTGAACGCCGATGTGGACGTTCTTTGTCCTATGGATAACAAAAAAAAGACTTGGTAGGATGTTAAGAACTGTCTTTTATCCTTTTAAAAATAGAAAAAATCATGTCGACATGGTCCATCATGTAAGGCTAAAAACAACCTCATTGAATGTACGTATAGTTTTAGGTAACCTAAATTGTGAACCTCATTGAATGTACGTATAGTTTTAGGTAACCTAAATTGTGAGAAGATTTTTAAATATGGTGTTAAGGGCAATTTTAGCATGGAATGTTGACTTATGTAGCTTGGAAACAATATCAAATTGTGTGAGCACTTGCTTCATCCCTAAGTGCCTAGGCTGTTTTCACCAAAATCAAGGTTTTAAGAGACCTACAATTGTATTGTATCTCAATCAATGGGATGATCCACAAAAAGTGACAATTGGAAACGGTGGAACACCACAAAATCTCATTTTTTGGTAGGTAGTTGCTATTTGATGATTTTTATAAAATCTATAAACTCTTGATTCATCTAAATTCTTGTAGACATATCTAATTCTCTATTGTTTACAATACCAAACAAAGCGCATAATTGATTAAGTAAAAGAAAATGTTGCAATTATTCTTTATCACTATGGAGATTGAGGCTTGCTTCAAGCTAGATCAAGAGGCCACAAAGAATATCCTTAAAAATTCATTACTTGGTATTTGCAAGAACTTGGAATGAAATGGCAAATTGTTTTAGGTAATTACCCATAGAGGGTTTTAAGATACTATAAAGTGAGGTCACATAACAAAATATCAAGATTCCAAATGTGCTTTCTATTCTTAACCCCTAAATGCTTGGGGTTTTTTTGAGCTTCTAGGGAAGCGCTCCTCAATCTATTTAATAAGTGCACTACGTTGTGACACTTGTGTGGATTGGGGAGCAAGATGTTGGGATAGGGAAAAGGAAAGAGAGTTATACGGGGGAAGCCATTGCACTTATCAAGTGATTTGTGAAGCTTTGTGAGGGGTGACAACTTTGTGAGCTTTACAAGCAACCACCTAATAACTCTTGGTAAATTTTAGGATAAAAATATCAGAAAATCAGAGGTTTAACACTCCCTATTTGCATCACAAGTATTTGCTGGAGTGTGATTTTTGGGAGATGAACGGGGGCAATAGAGGGATCACGTTTGGTTACAATAACAAAATCTGGTGAGATCAAATTATTGTCAGTTCTATGGATCCTTCATGTTGTTTGAAAGTGGGTAGTTGTAGACTTTGATAAGGAATAGTAGGAAACCGTATTTTCATTCAAATATAAGGTGCCATAGACATTTAGCCAGGTCGAGTACAGCTTACATCATTTGCTATTTAGTCCAAGTATAAGAACAGAAAAGCTACAGTTGATAACAGGGTTTGCCAGGGATCAGTACAAGAGAAAGGATCATGTCCTCAATGTAGAACATTTTATAGATTTGGAATAAGGGCGCGCTTCTGTAACATATGCTTTGAAGAGATAGTTTTCGTTGCATACTTACCTTTGTGATTTATTATTTGAAATGCACGCTCTTTTTATGTTGGATTGAAGCTTGTTAAAAAACAGCTTCTAAGTTGTAGTAAAATATGAGTTTATACATTTACAGTTTGAGCATATTTGTAACTTGGAGTGCTCAAGTTTTCTTCTGTTAAGTCCTCATTCGTTTTGTATTTTTTGTACACAGTGCTTTTATGTATAATAGGTTCCAACGTTCTCCTAGACTCGTTACTCTCACACTACAAAAGTTTTTCATTTTCTAGGGCACCTCTCCCAATGAAAAAAACTTCAGTACCTTGAAAGATTTTAATGGTAGGTTTTAGAAGCCAATTCACTTGCCTGTAGTAGTCATAGCATGTGGTGTGATAACTTTTAACCAATCAGAAGGTTTCTAAAGTTCAAGAGCAAGAAAGACATGCACAGGTCATTAGGAATCTTGCTAATCTACAGCACGTAAGACTTTGATTTACGGAAGATGCATACTTTGTACGGCAAGAAAAATTTGACAGTATCCAATAAGACTTAAGTTTGCGACGTCATTAGCATGTTCTGGATTTTATAACTGCATAATTCCAATAAATTCCATTGCAACAAAATACGACAATATACCAACCCGTTTTTTTATTACGTTCGAAACTAATCACCTATATAAGCTCTTCTAATTTCTGAACAATTGGAACCATCACTTTCTTAAACTGCTCTAGTTATTGTTGACACTTTTTTTCTATAATTGAAAAAGTCAAAACAGTGTTGCAGATATACGTGGCTCCGACCGCCAGCTTCCAAAAAATTGGGCCGATAACATGTCATATGACGAAGTGTTCAATTACATGGCTGGCAACAAGATCCAGCAACCAAACATAATTATGAGTGAGTTAGTAAATCTAGATAGGTCATAGATTGATATGTCACTTTGTGCACCACAGTCGCAATAGAATTGTCCGAAAAGAAAATGAGTCAATATACTCCAGAGGTTTGGATACAGGTATGAAAAATGTTCATGGCAAAAGGAGTGGCTGCAAGGCAAAGAAGACTGAAGCAAGTATGTAACCTTCGATAGTTCAAAGGAATGAAGTGTTCTGTTGGCCAGGTATTTTCGAAAGCTCTCTAGTGTGCCATATCACAGCTAATTTACGAAAACTTCTCATCTTTCTCCTTGCCAGCATTTTCCAAACTTCCATAGGTCCAAGTTAATTTTCTTCTGCTGTCAGTGTCACAGATCCAAACTGTCTTGAAAACAGGAAGAAAAAAAAGTCGGTACCCAAATACACAGTGATTGTGAATGGTTTCACGAAAGACAGAATTGTCTCCCGTATAATTGTATTAAACACCATATTCATTAAATTAGGAAAATCAAATTCCCAAGTTGTATTTCACCTTAAACCCAACGTTTTTCTTTCTAGCTTTAAACATCAGATTCGAAGGTATCAGATTTGGTTTGAGCCATTGAGATTTTGCCCCTTACAAATTCCTCCTCTTAGATGAGGACATGTGTACCAAAAAAACATTGCTTAAACCTAGAACTTGGTTTAAGTTGGTCACCTTAAACCTTATTTATTCCCAAAATTGGGGTTTCTTCTTAAATTAACGAATATGGCATTAACGCCATATTCATTAAATTGGGAAAACGCGGTTCCCAAATTGAACTTCACCTTAAACCCTAAAATTACCTTAAATCAGAATCCGAAAGTACCATATTCATTTTGAGCCACTAAGATTTTTTCCATTGCAAATCCCTCCTCTTAGGTGAGGACACGTGTACCAAAAAAAACATTGCTTAAACCTAGAGATGGGTTTAAGGTGATCACCTTGAACCTTCAGAAGTCCCAAATTTGAACATAGTTCCCAAATTAACGAATATGGCGTTCGTTATTAAGAATAATGCAATGTACTGTACAGACTACAGACCACTGCGTTGGAAAGACAACCGTTTAAAAAAGGAGTTTCCATTCAAAGGTGCAAAATTGTTTCATTTATAGTACAACTCCCCGAAGCCGGAGAACATCTATAATTACAAAGAATGAGACCAAAACTTCTTCCCGTCAACTCCATGCGAGGTTTACATTCACATGGCTTACACTGCTGTTGCTGCAGGAGTGCCATGGTGGGGGTTCTTCACAGCGGTGAGAGTATTCGCGTAGCCTTAGCGAGTGACAAAACCGGCAAACACCATATTCATTAAATTGGGAAAACCAGATTCCCAAGGTGTATCCTAATGCTCACTTTAAGGTGGTCACCTTAATTCAAAAATGTTACAAAATTCTCAATTTAATGGATATGGCGTTGGCATGAGTTGCAAATAAATATAATAGTTTGAGCAAGGCCAAAATGATCATGAACGCCATCAAAACTTTCTGCAAGGTCACAAGCAAGAGCTTTTTCAAGACAATTCTAAAGATTTTCATAAATTTAGGATCTCATTCTGAGAAAGAAGTTATGCTGCAACAAAACAAACTTCATAGCAAAAGGACATAACCTACACCAAATAGTGCATTTGGGTTGCCCCATATTAATTTTTTGACATTTCACACTATTTAAATACTTATCAAGACTACATAAACTTTTGTCAATAATTACTATGGTAAACAATGTAGGAAGCAAGGAAAGGTTGGGCATAGCAACAAGCGTCAAAGTTAAGTAGGGAAGCTGGAACTTTAGACAAAACTAGAAGCTTTTGTAGCATAATAAAAGTTGCATGCCCCTCCAGATGGCCAAGGGTGAGTTATGAGGCAGCTTTGCCAAGTTAAGGCAACCTAATTGCACTATATGGTGTACAATTAGTTAAAACCATGTCTAGCAAATAAAGGTTGATAATGTAGGTTAGTCCTCAAATTGTCAAAATCAATTCATGAATTGGAATAAGAAAAAGTCTCAACTACGTGGTGACAATATTGTGAGAAGTCTAATTGCTTGTAGATTTTTGAGGAACTACTTGCATTAAGGTAGACATACTCATTCCCAGTTGACTCTCAATTCCGCACTTTACATTTGAGGTGTTCACCATACACATTTGAACCCAAAGTGGAGCTGTGAATGCCACTTGAACAAGTGAGTCCTACCACAAATAAGTTGCTAAGCTAGTTTGGGAGGGTTTGGATTGGAACTGTCAAGTGCCATTATAGGAACACATCCAAGCGGTTTCAAGGTTAATTTACAATTGCTTTTAGGGTCGTATGAGTTGTAACTTTACCCTATCATATAAAATATTTCACAATACTCTTTTTCACAAAAATGACATTCCATGATAGCGTGTTGAAAAGTTAGTCCTCCAGCTTTTTTTTTCCTAAATCTTCTTATACCTTACGATACCCCAAACCCTTAAACGCTCAGGTATGGGTCTGTCACCTTAACATCTGCTCCAAGTCAACAAGTAACTTGGTGCTCGACCAGAGAATTTTAATTCTCTGCAATTTTCGACAATATCATGGAAATTAAAGTTAGACTACAGTGAATTTCTAGTGAGAAGAAAGACGAATACTTTGTCTAGGTTTAGGGTTGACGCCATTCCCACCACGCTTGCAATCAGAGCGAGCAGCAAAAACATGGACGTAACACTCTTACCTGCATAGATCAATACAATTCTTCTCATCAACCACACTCAAACCATAAGAGCTCTCCCGACGGCAGTGTTTTTTTTTGGGCAGTTTTAAGGCCCAATTGCCTATTAAAAAATAAAATAAAAGCTAGCTTCAAGTCTATAAGAAAAAAGGGGAAAAAGTTTAAAAAATGCAAAACTGCAATCTACAAACCATTTTCAAAAAATGTCACCCAAGCATTCGTGAGAAAACCAATAAAAAACCCTGCTCTCCGGCGTACTCCCTTTGTCCCTTGAAAAAAGCCTTTTGTTGATTTCAAACGTTGAGAAAGCATTTGCCATGTTCAATGATCTCATGGGGCAAGTTAAGCAATTAGAGAGCATTTCTCTCTTAGCACTCTTGGCCTTACCCATATGAGGTACCATTGGTGCTACTACTAATCTTTGAATCATTAATAATGAGGAGCTCGGAGCATGCACAAATATGGTACTTTTTTGCATGAAATTTGGGTGCCTGAACAATGACATCAAAGCTAGAGATTTTGCACACATTTGGGAAATAGTATATTGATTCTAGAATGCATGTGTCACTAAGACAAAGACTAAAAACACAGGTAATACTTTGCAAAGAAGCTTTTTGGACATTTTGAGAGGTACAGAGAGGGAGTACGGAATAACGAGCCATTTTCAGCCAAGTACTGACAAATTTAGTAAGTTCAAAAATTCGAAAATTCAAGTAACTCGAATATTTCAAAGTCGCATAACACAAAGAAAAATATAAATGGATCCCGAACTCACCGATAACTTAGTACTGCCATTGAGGTTGTGGTCCAAAATGGAGCCAGCCAAGCAAGCTGAAATGAAGTACAGTACAGGATGAAATTGATGACGGCAAGAGGGGCAGTCACAGCGCGACCAATACCGAACGCCATTGTTTTTAACCCCTAAACGCCCAAGGGGTAAGGGCAAAACATAGATGCGTTAAAATTGATATTTTTATAACTTTAATGAAGACTTTTTCAAAAGAGAAAATAAGATTCATGAGTTTTAGTAATTATCAATATGGTCAAACATTTCAAAAAAGTTTTGGACTTTTATTTAGTTAAATTAAAAGCATTTTTTTCATTAAAATTCATCAAAATTACAAATTTCATTCATAGAATTTAAAATTTGGTATGATTGGTTGATACTAGAAATTCTATTCATAACTTCAAAAATGCAATCTTTTTGAAGGAGAGAACATCTTTAGTTTTTTGAAATAGTAAATTTTGTAACACTAGCAAAAATTGGAGTGTTTGTCTTTGAAAAATTCTCCTTCATAAAGTCTAACTTGAATTGATGTGATTCAAATTGGGTTGGCAAGTAGACTTACTTTCCTATATAAAAATATTTTTATTTTTTTCAAAATTTTAGGCAGCGTGCAAAAAAGGGTAGCGACCAAAAAATGGTCAATTGGATGTTTAGGGGTTAAGGTAGTGTGCTCATAAACCGTCCATCTAAGGGCTGAAATTGAATTTTGGGAGGTGAAACTTCTTGAACTATTTTTTGGTAAATTTTCCTTGACAAATAGGAAGAATTGACATCTAACTCAAGTTATTTCATATTTTTTGGAACTTTGTGGAATTAGTTATGAACTTTTGAAGTAGAAAGGTCATATGTCTCTAAAAATGTCCACCTCCTTAAATGTACACTACTTATACATTGTTGAAAGGCTATGAAAAGCAACATGTACCGAGAGAGTACATTTGGTGAGGTGAGCGGTTTTAGAGCCTAAGCAAAATATGAGTAGACTACCTTAATCCCTAAAGGCCCAATGGGTGTTTTCACCAGAAACTGCCAAAAATTGTGTTTTTTCAATATGTTGATGTGAATTTTAATTTGAAATCTAATTTTGAAACTTCAACCATACAAAATTGTAGTGAAATATTTGAGTATTGAGTGCAAAAAATTTCAGCCCATTTGACCACACATATTGAAAGATTATAGCATTCAAAATTTACAAAAAAGTTTTTTTGTCCTTGCCCAAATGGGTCAGCAGACTTTGAGCATCTTTGGAGTCAAATTTTTGGTTGGCAAGAATTAAATTTTTTTCCCCACTAATATCCAAATCTTGTTAGGTACACTCATGAAAAATTTCAAGAGCAAATTATGAATCTAGCTTACACTAAATTGCCTTGCGGTTTAAGGAGGTTAAAATAATTAGCAATACATTAGTCATTCTTTCATGATTTCTTGTGCATTGAGGACATCTTTCATTTGAAATCTAAATGGCAAAAAATTAGAGACAAAGATTTGGAATGTTTGAACAAAAAATTCAAGAGCTTTGGATTTATAGATTGAAAGATAATATGCCTTGAAGTTAGAGGAAATTTTTTAATCTTGAAACTACCCAAACATAGTTAACAAAGTTTGACTCCCTTTAGAATGTGATGTGAGACCTCAGCTTACTTATTTATTTGGCAATTGTACATCATGTCTTTTTAGTTACATACTTGTCAAATTTCAAAAGTTGATGAGAGTTTAAGCATGAGATTTTCCAAAGATGCCCAAGCTACCAAAATTCTTTTGGGTAGCACAACTTTTGGACTAAGCATCCAATTGGAGAAAAAAATTTGTTTTCACTTGAGGACACATATTTACACCAATAAAAATTGAATCCATATGACCTTACCCAAGTTCTCAAGTGACTATTGAACGGACACTTGGGCCTTTGAGGGTTAACCCTCCTCGCCCAAGGAGCCCAAAATGGGTTTCACTAAATTAATTGAAGCCTCCCTAGCACTCTCTGTTTCTTTAATTGGATTGTAGAATTGAAGTGGAATGTTGTGCGAGTAATGAGGAGCCTGTCTGTGCAATTCTCTAGTCATGATGATGTACGTGCAATGTGGTGGAGGGCTCCGATTGGGCAATGGTCTAGAAACGGACAGGCAGTTTGTCTTGGAAGTCCGAAAAACGACCAAAAGTCTCCGGTGAGAGGTTGTTGAGCATTGGATGCTAGGGCTCTAGTGTACTCTTGGACAGAGCTCCACTTCCACCATTTGTTTTGCTGCGTTGGTTTTAGAAGAGTGAGTAGAGCGTTGCGATGTAGCCAGCCTGCTCTTGAGTTCTCTTGTGAAGGATGCGACCAGCCGCCATTGTGGGGAACCCACTCTCTGTGCTCACAACAACGAGAGGGAAATTGCGGCAGTTTAGTGAGATGTCTAGCGTGGTGCATCATGGGAGATCCACAGCAGCTAAGGTACAAGAGATCCAGGACCTACTTTAGCAATGGGAGCATAAGGAGAGCGGCAGTAGCGTTGTAGTTGAATGTGTCGTCAATTGCTTGGAAGAGAGGTATCTACTCAACTTAGAGCTCTGCAATTCAAAGCAACGCCCAGAACACCGTGGTCCCAGGGAGTGGTGCTTTCTCTATTACAAACACATTGCAACGAGCCTTCACTGGAAAGCTAGGGTTGTAGAGGGTGATCCACATGAAATCCCACCAAAGGTTTATAGTTTTATCCGGACAAAGTTGTAGCCTAACCCCAAAAAGCAAACATGAAGTCCCAAGCTTGTCTGAGAGCGTAGCTAAGGTGAGCAAAGGTGATACCGAAGGGAGACGATGAGGGCATTATCCTAGCCCACAATGGTAATGCTGCTGGCAGGCACGGTTTCGGTCAATGTGGGAGAGCAAGGGGCATTGGACGTGGTCAACAAGGAGGAAGCATAGCTCGTCTAGCTTCAGCACCCACAAATGCGGTCGAGGAAGCGGCCCCAATAGCGGATGCGGTGCTAGCTCAACCCATAGGTAATTGACGTCTCACTAGTAGAAAACTCCTTCCAAAACAACAGAAAACCAACAATTTCTTGTTGATTTGGACACTTGTCCACTCTAATTGACTAATTTAACAAAATTTTGTAAAAAACTAAATACGATCTATTGATTTGGACACCATTATCTAAATCAACAGAAATTTTGGAATCTTTTGAAGATCTTTTGGGAATTTTTTGTGAATCTTTAAGAATCTTCAAGAATCTTTTGGGAATCATTGAGAATCTTTTCATGATTTTTAAGAATATTTAAGAATCTTTTCAAGATTTTAGAATCTTTGAAAATCTTTTAGGAATCTTCATGAATCTTTGGAAATCTTTCGGAATCTTTTCAAGTTTTTTTGGAATCTTAGAGAATGTTTGAGAACAATTGAGAATGTTTGAGAATGTTTGAGAATCTTTCAGGAATCTTTGAGAATCTTTTGGAATCTTTTCAAGTTTTTTTGGAATCTTTGAGAATGTTTGAGAATCTTTAAGGAATCTTTGAGAATCTTTTGGAATCTTTGGGAATCTTTTCAAGTCTTTTTGGAATCTTTGAGAATGTTTGAGAATGTTTGAGAATCTTTGAAAATCTTTTTGAAATCTTTGAGAATTTATTTTGGAATCTTTGAGAATCTTTTGGAATCTTTGAAAATCTTTTCAAGTTTTTTTGGAATCTTTGAGAATGTTTGAGAACAATTGAGAATCTTTGAAAATCTTTGGAAATCTTTTGAGAATCTTTTTTGAAATTCAAAAAATCTTTGAAAATCTCTAAAAATTTCAAGAACCTTTTTGGAATCTTTGAGAATCTTTTTAAAATCTTTATGGAATTTGTTAAAGTACTTCAAAATACTTATAGAAATAGAATCTCTTATACTGAATTAGAGTCCTTTAGGAATCTTTTTGTAAATCATCAAAATTCTTTCAAAAAAACTATCACAATAGTTTAGGTTTGTTTTTGAAATCTTTCTAAAACCTTTTTGGACCTCATTAAATTTTTTTGAGATTTTAAAAAATGAAAGAAGTTTTCAAAAAAAAAGAATCTTTTAGAAGTTTGAGTGTACATTGATTGGTTTTATTTTCTTTACTTTTCACAATTTGGTAAGATTTAAAATTAGCAACCTTTAAAGTCAAGTAAACACATGACCATAATAACAAAAAACTCAACAGTTTTTTGTTGATCTAGATACTTTTGGACACAACTTCACTAATTCAACAAAATTTTATATAAAAAGTACAACATTTTGTTGTTTTAAATACCAAAATTTCTTTACAAACAAATATAAATGATGCTCCTCAATTCTTTGAAGAAATCATAAATGTCCCTTAAGGATTAAAAGTACCAAAAATATCTTTGTATTACATGATAACCAAGTGTATAGTTTAATGCAAATTCTTACAAGAAACCAAAGGTGATTTTTACATTTCAAATAACACAAGGATATATTTAACATTTCAAAATAGAAGAGTTTTTTATTAATTTTCCAAAATAATAGGAGTATAATTGATATTCCTACAAAAAATAAGGACTACTTCTTATGTTTCACATATTTTCGGCGTAAACTTGATATTTTGAAAGACTTAAAGGGTATTTTTAGTAAGTCTTCCTTCTATTACTAACCAAATGAATTAAAAAAAAAGAATCTTATAAAATATTTTTATAAGCTTTAAAAGATGGGAATTGATATGTGTACCACACTCTTCCAATTACTATACCACACCATGAGGTAAATTTTAAATTTCTACCATCAAAAAGCTGAATTTGAAAATTTTCAAATCAAATTTGGACTTAGAGACCATGGTATTGTCTAGAACCATAAAAAAAGTTGCAATTCAACAACATCCAATGAAAAAGTTTAGTTAGGGAAAAAATTGTTAATTTTACTTTTGTTTGTAAAAAAAGATAAGCTTTTTCATTGGGTGTTGTTGAATTGCAACTTTTTTTATGGTCCTAGACAATACCATGGTCTCTAAGTCCAAATTTGAATTCAAAATTTTCAAACTCAAATTTTTGATGGTAGAAATCTAAAATTTACCTTGGAGGTGTGGTACAATAGTTCAAAGCGTGTGGTTCACATATTAATGCCCTTACAAAATATCCAAAACTATTCAAAAGTCAATAGAATTTTGATTCTATAATTGCAAGGATTTAATTTCGTAACTTTTCACGACTTCATGTTATTTGAAGCTATTAAACTATGGAGGCTATTTTAACAAAATAAAGTTCTTTTTACAAAAAAACTAACACAAAATAATAATTATTAATGAATCCAACCTTTGCCTGCAACAATCCTTATGAGATTTGTGAATTCCAAAAAAAAAATATAAACAAAATCAAAAGGATGGAAATAAACAATTTATTTAAAATTTCTAAACACCTTCTCTGATTTTAGCTCATAACTTTTGATAAAAAGATGGAAATCCAAAAAAATTGTTGGAGGTGAAAGTAAAATACATTTACCAACTTTTTTTAGTTTTAAGTTTTTTGAAAAAAAGTCCTTTAATGAGCGGAAATAGCCTCCAAAGTCTACTGGATTACTAAAGGCATGAACATTTAATGTACAAATAGAATCAAGATACTATTGTTTGCATGTGCATTTGCACATTTTCTAGTGGTTTTGAGAATGTGCTAAGGTTGTGGAGTGTGAGAGGAGAGGTGGAGGGTTCAAACCCCGCTATTAGCAGCTGCCCGGGAGTTCGGGCAGCTGCCCAAAAGTTCGGGCAGCTACCCATCCCCTTAAAAAGTTCACATTTTCGTAAAATAAAAACAAATTCTATGAAAAAAAAATTTAAAAATGAAAAGAAACAGAATTGAACAACATAAAATACGTAATAGAAATCAACAACAAATTAACAGAAAACTGTAAACAATCAACAGAAAATCAACAGAAAAGTATTCAAATCAACTTGACCAAATTCACAGAAAAAATCAACAGTTTTTGGTTGAAATTCTGTTGATTTTGTGCTGAATTTTCTACTAGTAATACTTCCAGTACTCTTAAGCTTGTGAAACAAACTAACATGTACGCGTAGCAACAATGTACAGTCCAAAATGATCCACGCAGGCGAGGTAAGGCTCCAAGTTCCAACGGTTGTCCTAGACGGCAAAATACCAATCCGGTGGAGTTTCGAGCCTTCATAGGCATTGTAATTCTGATGGGAATGAAATCTGGCCCTTCCATAAGGCATTATTGGAATAAAGACCCGCTGTGGAGGTGTGGTGTAATTCTACAAGTTATGAGCCGCAACCATTTTGAAAGTCTCTTGCATTGTCTGTAGTGCGTAGATAATGCGTCCCTGTGCCAGAACAAACAAGCACCCGAGTACGATAAAATTGGGAAGATTCGATGGGTGGTCGAATACTTTGTCTCACGTTCTAGGGAGCTTTTCAACTATGAAAAGTACTTTATGTGCAATGAAGTAATGATTGCATACAAAGGCCATTTCTTGCCAATCCGGCAATACCTCCGTGCCAAACCTACAAAATATGGGATCAAATGCTAGGCGGCAGTTTCAAATCCTAGGAGATTTATTTTCAATTTAATTCCTTACTTGGGCAAGGTTGGTGGCAAACCAAAAGTAGCACAAGGCAAGAAGGTGGTCCATCAATTGACTCAAGGCCTGGGACACAAATCGCACACAATTATTTGCGATAATTTTTTTATTTCACCTCAGCTTTTTCACGGGCTCTTGGAATGTGGCATTTATGCCATCGAGACAGTGAGAGGGAGCCAAATTGGATTCCCTACATGCTTGACGGGATGAAAAGAGACCAGTATCCAAGAACCACGCTCTTCTGGCAAATGCATAAATCTAAGAAGATGGCTGCGACAACTTGGTTCAATGCAAAGCCAGTATCCTTCTTGAATACAAGCACAAACCCTGTTGGAGAGGCAACTGCCATGCGGTGGTTACAGGGATCTTGGCAAGAGATTTCTACTACCCCTCAACAAGTTGAATATCAAGAATTCATGAGGGGAGTAGACTTAGTGGATCAAATGCGACGAGACTATAGTGTGCAATTTCATTCAAGAAAGTGGTGGCATAAACTGTTTTTTTTCACCCTAGACTCAAGCCTCCAGAACGCCTGGGTACTATAGTGCAACCACATGGAGCACCGTGGCGAGAAGTTACAAGGTGGTCAACTGAGTTTCTACATGAAAATTGCTAAGTCCCTAGTGGAGCCTACAATGCCGCTTCTTTGGACCTGCAGCTTGCATAATATTCATCCTAATGCTATTCATTTCATCGTTAGGCATCCCGCAAGTTCACAGCAGAAGTGCTGTGTTTGTGAAAAAAAGGCAACGGCGTGTATGCAAGGCGTGCATGTGGATGCCTTGGTGTGACAACCCTTGTTTTGGAAAGCTTTACAGTCAGAAAAAATTAGCATTGTGGTTGTTGAATTGACATAAGCTTTTCATTTTTTTTTCAGAGTGGCTCCTCAGCTTGCCCCTGCCTTCATCCGAGACAGCATCTCGGAGTAGTTCATTGGGATCGCATGTGACCATGGCAAGTACGCCGGACGAGTTAGGAACTTGATTATGAAGTTCATGCCTGGAGTGAGTGCATAGTATTTGCATTCTATAGTGCTTCAGAGTTCTTCAATTTTGGATGGATTAGGTTTGTGTGAGGAGGGTAGTACATCAACGTGCATGCCATGCATCGGTGAGGCGGAAATTTTCCGGGGAAGCTTTCCACCCAGTAGCTCAAATAGGGTGCTCAGTTAGATTTCTTATAGAAGGCACGGCTGTAACTATGGTTCCATTTGGTAATTTATCATGGAATCATTGCCTCCCAATCTTGCTTGTCTTCTCTAAATGTAGCACAAGTTCATGTTGTATGATTGTTTTGTTGGCCCTAGAAGCTCATGTATTACACAGATAGGAGGCGATCCTTCCATTCAGCTGTATGTGATCTTGCTAGACTCAGATGGAGCCAAGGTCCGATAAATATTTGAGATTTTTTGGTAGATTTCTTTCAAATCTTTTATTGAACCGGTTTGTGAAGGAGCTCTTTTCGTTATTTTCTCTATTTCATACTATAAGTAACTTTTTTAAAATATTGTTGACCAATTTTTAGCCAAAATTTGTAAATTGCAAACAATTTTTCTCATTTCAATTGGCTATCATTGAACTAGCAGTCGGTTCTTACCAACCTTGGATGGAGTTGATTAGCGGCAACCACCAGTGATTGTCGACTAGTAGCTGATGTCATTGCCGATAGCCTGTAGGGAGCAAACCTCGTCCTTCCTGCTTTCAAACACATCCCACGAAGTGGTTGTTGTTTGGATGCATCTGAAATTTTTTACCAAGCATCTTCACACAAAGTTCTTCACCTCTACAAATTTTTGAGGAACTCCGTGAATCACACCACATCTAGTAATTGGTAATGCACTTTAGGCATGCCCCTTTTCCAACAAAAAATCCGGAATTGCTCTAGATCAACTACAAATTATAGAAAATCAAACCGATGGAAATGGAATCTGAATGTGCTAAACCATTCTCCTAGTAGGCCTTATTCAATTGCTGTGGTTAAATTTTGAAGATTTGAACCTGATTTAACGTTGAATTTCAAAGACCAACCTCATGCCAAAAACAGGCCGCAGCAGTTGGACGAAGCGTGGGCGGTGAGGGGTTAACCCTTAAAGGACCATTGTCCCTAAGAGGGACAAGTTGGACTTTGGGCATGTACCTATGGCTAAACTAGGTGGTGTGATTTTCTGAAAATTTTATTGAAGGTAGGGAATTCAAAGATCTATGTGGGCATCTAATGTTTTTTTCATTCCAACATTTGATGAAGAAGTTATGCATGAATTTATGAAAATTTGGGGAGGACTGCCTGTCCAGGTAGCCCAAAAACTTCTTTTAAAAATTCCATTTTTTGAATTTTGTTTTTTGAAATTGATTCTTTAGATTCATATATGCTTGGGAAGCTTTGAATCATGCCACTTTGATCAATGAGGTTAAAGTTATGAGATGTTTTAGTTTGTGGGCAGTTATGGATCCTCTCCTCTAAAATAAACTTTGAAGTCATTTATTTTCTACAATTTTCAATATTTTGAAAAAAATAAACCAAAGGGAGTAGATTGTTTATCACAACATTATCACCATTGGATTTGCATTTTTCATTTCTATAATTAAAGTCTGAACAATTTAGTGTTTTGAGTCATTCTATATTTCTTTTCACTTACTATTTTTTTCCCATGTGTTATATAGTTCCAATTGATTTGAAAATTCTCCCACGCATACCTAACTTGATCTCCTACATGGAAAAAATAAAGCGCAACTTTGGGTAGAAGCAATTTTTTTGTTATAAGAGTTGTCAAAGGCTTCTAAATTTTTTGGGTAGCATGGAAAAAAAAAAAAAAAAAATTCAATTTAGATGTAAATATATCACTCCTCTCCATCCGGAATGATCTGTTTTTTTCCCACCAATACCTCTTCTAGTTTAGGGCAAGATCTTAAGGTTGGATTTCCCAAAAACAAAACCTAAAATCCTTTTTTCTGAACCTCCTAGAAGTGGTAGATTTCAATGATTTTCACAGGAAAAAGAGCCTGATCCTTTAGGGTTAATAAAGAATGACACTATAAGCACAACCTACAAAGAGTGCAAGATTAGCCGGGTAAGTTAGAGCCGAGAACCTCAAGAAATTTACGTTTAACCTCAACTAAATTGAATATAAAGGCCTAAGATACTTTGCATCAAGGTCTCGGAAGAATTGACTACTAGTTCAAAGCTAGTTGGTGGAAATGAGAAAAAACCTTTTGCAATTTATAAACATATGTCAAAAATTAGTTGAAAATCTTTTTAAAAAATGAAATAGAGAAAACAACGGAAAGAATTCTTTAACCCCTAAAGGATTAAGCCCATTTTTTTGTGAAAATCACTAAAAATTGTCACTTTTGGGAGAATGAGCCCAAAGGTAGGAAAAAAGTTTTTTTGAAAATTCATCCATAGGATCTTGCCCTAGACTATGGGAGGTACTTGTGGAAAAAAATCAGCTCAATCTAAATGTAGAGAAGTGAGATATTGACATTCAAAGTGCAAAAAAAAAAAAAAAAAAAAAAAAAAAAAAAAAAAAAAAAAAAAAAAAATCTCTGTTGCCCAAAAAATTTCAGAAGCGTTTGATTGCTCCAATATCAAAATAGTTGCTCTACGCAAAGTTGAGGTTTATTTTTTCCATGTTGAGTACCAAGTTACTAAGTTAGGTATGTGTGGGAGAGTTTTCAAATGAATTGGAGGTGTGGATCATACTTTGTAAAATATTGCAATGTTGTAAGGCCATGAAATTTGCATATACACTAGGCAAAATTGGAGGATTTATGTAAATTTGAGAAATATGAGTTACTTTAATCCAAATTGTAAAAACCAAGGAATCTTAGTTTACTAAAATTTGGAAATAAAAAGTCAAAAATAAACTAAAGCACCAAATTTAACAAGGGGCAAAAAGAATGGAGGTTTGAGAGTTCCATACCTGCCCGCAAACTAAAACTTCTCACTCATCAATTAGAATTGAATGATTCAAAGCTATTCATGTATATAAAGATTTACAAAATCAATTTCAAATTTTTATTTTTTAAAATGCAACTTTTAAAGAAGTTTTTTGGGCTGCCTCGATTGCCCGCCCTCCCCCATTTTTCAGAAATTCATGCCTAATTTCTTCAATAAATGTCAAAATGAAGAAAAAATTAGATGTGCATGTACATCTTTGAATTCCCCACCAACCTCAAAAGCTTCAAAAATTTATAAAAACTAGTTTAGTCACAGGTACATGCCCAAGGTCTATTTGTCCCCAAGGGCACAGTTGGTCCTTTAGCGGTTAATAAACCAATTCAATATAGGAATCGATGGAAATCAACCAAAAAATCTCAAATATTTCCTAGACCTTGCTTTGCTGCAATTGCGACGGGCGACGCTGAGGCTGACACCAGCTAAATTAACGCCAAGTGTCAAATAGTTAGCGCTGCCACGCGTCGTTCAAGAAACTTGTAATCATTTATCAAAAAATTTAGAGTTTCAAGATTCCACATGGCAGTAGTAGCGAAAGAGGAGGCGGTAACTTAGTTGGTCATTAGCATAACATTGTTAACCCTTCTTTGGGGGGATCCCTTTTCCTCCCCTAATATGAGCAAATGAACACCAACGGCTTAGGGCCTGCACCAACTAGCTTGTAGAAATCTATAACTAAAGCCTCCCCCAAGTATCTTGGGAGGCATATACCTCAACCGGGGGGGGAGGTATATGGGTTGCTTAACAATGTTATGAGCCACTTCAGCTGAACAAGAAAGTTAGCATGTAACCAAATTGTGACACGTGTTTTGTGGATAAACGGTTAAAATTAACTTTTGCAAATGAACATTCTTCAAGAGTTTGAGTTGAATTTGTTTGACACACGCTCAATAACCCTCCGTAGTAAGGTATGTACACCCAAAAGTGACACTTACCTTAGATGTGGTAATTTGGAGGGTCTTTTGAAAATGTAATGGCATGTGTTTGTTAAGAAATGGATACAAATTCAAGCAAAATTGTTTTCATACTTTTCTGAGATCGTATGAATAAATTATGAATTGTTGGAGGTAACTCCCTAGATTGACCTATTGTGAACACCAGACCCCTGAAAAAGCGACAACAAAAGGACCATGTCATGACAAATTGACAACAAAAAGACAATGTCACACCCAATCATAGATTGCCACCTACACAATTTTTGTTCCCTTATGTCAACTTAAGTGTCCAATTTGGATGCATGTGTGTCTTGTTTGGGTGCATGAGTGCCTACTTTTGGGTTTAATTTCAGATGTCACTAAATGGTTGTTATCACTGATGGGTGTACATACCTTAACCCCTCACCGCCCATGGTAGTTTGGAGTATCTTAGAATTTGCTTGAAAGTGAACAAAATGTTGGCAATTTGATCAATCTTATCAAATTTCTCTAAAGCACAACCATACAAATTCAAAGTAGACATGTTATAGACCACATAGGAAAAGAAATCACAACAATATCATTTATGGTTTGAAAGATTATAATGTTTGATCATGAGGGTGTTAAAATTGCAAAAGTGATTTGAAGCCTTTCAATCCTCTTTTTGCATCTCAAACCTAAAATGAGGGTACCAAAAAAATATAAGTATGTAAAGTATAACATGCTTAACCCCAATCAATTTACAGCTTCTCAAAATCTATTCTACAATTTTTTAAATTGAATTTTTAATGTGATTTTTTCTCCAAGTTCTAGTGTACTTTAAGCTCATTTCCAAGAGCCTTCAACACTAGAAATGGAAGATTTGCAATGGAAATTCTTGCACAAAATCTTAAATAAACAAATCACTTTAATTCATTTTCAAAATTAGACTCCTGATGCTGAAATTAGACTCCAATAAGAGTTTAAAAATAATAATAATCACTAAAAAAAATCTTGTAGAAAGGTTGAGCATCCTTGAATAAAATTCACTAAAACCCAATTTGGGCCCCTTGGGCGGTGAGGGGTTAAAGGCCGGTTTTCATGGGAGACTTGAATTGGAAGGGGCCTCCAGGCTAACCGGGACATAATGAAGAAGAAATCCTGAAATGTTTAGAATGCAAAGAGTTTGGAAAGCAAACTCCGATTTTGGGTCTAGGGCTAGGCCTTCAATCACGCAGTTTGACTTTTACATAATTGGAGGGTGGACGTCCAAGCCTAGACCCCTCTAGCCCCCCATGGAAATTGGCTCTAAGGGTACCTTGCCATGGGCAATTAGAAGCGGAGGCCCATCCAATTTGACCACAAGCAAAAAGGAGAATTTTTTTTGAAATCTTCATGCATGGTAGAGGTTAGAAAAGCAACCTCTGATTTTGGGTCCAAGCCCTCCAAGGATGTAGTTTGACTTTTACAAAATCGGCCGTTAAACATCTAGGCCATACCCCTCCAACCCCCCATGGAAAAGTATTCTAAGTTTCTAACTGCATAACAAAGCCATTACTGTTATGGTTCCGCGTTTATTGGGTGCAGGGTTGTCCTCGTCACGTCACATCCGGACGTCTAGATGTCCATCCAGACAATAGAATTCACCCACGGCGTCCGTCAGGATGAATTTGTCGACAAAAACCGTCGATGGCGGATGAAAACAGCCTCTGGACGGATGTCGCGTCGTCTGCGTTGGATGGTTTTAGTTGACAAAATACTTTGATGGATAGCCCTAGTGGAGTGGTCAACGGACTTCATCCACATCTTGGACGGACCGTCAGCATTGCAGATGGATCCTGACACTTCAAGACACGTCTTGACATCCGGTCGTGAAAAGCCCATGTCATGTTAGTTTTGACAACCTTGATTAGATGACTCGTTGCCTAAAATGCATGAAGAAAATGAAAAAAGAAAGCGTCATTGGTATGCGCGAGAGGGTGACTAAAGTGGGCTCACAATTCTCCGCTCATGTTGTAATGCCGTCTCCCTATACCTTGCATCAGTTGCATGTTCATCTCAGAAATGAAATGAACATCTCGGGTATATAGGGTCATAATTCTTAAATGAGCGTGTATGGATGCGCCTATTTTATGTGTGAACTCAGCTACATAGGTTAACCCCCAAAGGATTGAGCTTTTTTTTGCCAAAATCACTAAAAACTGCCACTTCTAGGAGGTTTATAAAAAAGGGATTTTATGTTTTGTTTTTGGAAAATCCAGCTAGAATCTTGCTCCAAATTGGAAAAGGTATTTGTGGGAAAAAAATTAGCTCATTCCAAATGGAGACTGGAGAGGAATGAGATATTTACATCTAAAGTAAAAAAAAAGTTTTTTCCGTGCTGCCCAAAAATTTTAGAAGCCTTTGACCACTCTTATAACAAAAAAATTGCTTTACCCAAAGTTGCGCTATATTTTTTCCATGTAGGAGATCAAGTTAGGTATGTGTGGGAGAATTTTCAAATCAATTAGAACTATACAACACGTGGGAAAAAAAAAGTAAGTTAGAGAATGAGTCAAAACACCAAGTTCTTAAGAATTTAATTATGGAAATGAGAAATGCAAATCTTGAATGTGATAATGTTGTGATAAACAATCTACTTCCTTTAGTTTAACTATTTTTCCAAAATATTGAAAATTGAGTAAAAGAAAGGACTTCAAAGTTTATTTTAGAGTAGAGATTTCATAACCACTCGCAAACAAAAACTCCTCATAACTTTCATGTCATTGACTGAGATTGAATGATTCAAAGCTTCTCATGTATAAAAAAATCTAAAACACCAACTTCAAATTTGAGTTTTTTTAAAAAGTAATTTTTGAAGAAGTTTTTGGGCTGCCCGGACGGGTAGTCCTCCCCAAATTTTCTGAAATTCATGCATAACTTCTTTTCAAATGTTGGAATGAAGAAGAAATTAGATGTTCATGTAGATCTTTGAATTCCCCACCTTCCAGAAAAATTTCAGAAAATCACACAAAGTAGTTTAGTCATAGGTACATGCCCGAAGTCCAACTTGTCCCCCAAAGAGACAACAGTCCTTTAGGAGTTAAGATAGAAGACTCATGAATAGTCACTTTTTATGAATCATCGATCCAATTGATTGAAGATACAATGCATCACAGTTGTAGGTCTCCCAAAACCCTGATTTTGGTGAAAACTGTCTGGGCGCTTCCAAGTTCCAACAGAATTCGGATCGGGCTTTGAACTGGGTGTTATACAGTTGAGATTTAGGACTTGCAAATTGGGACCTGAGATTCGGGACTCTGGACTTTGGACTTCGGACGTCAGACTTGGGACGTGGGATGTCGTTTGAAACCCCACCAACTTGCTCTTCCCTCCACTGTTCCGCTGTATGTTCCATCGCAACAAGAATGATTTGCTGCCAACAGCAAAATGCAGAATGTTGCTGTGTTTTCAAACCAGGAGTAGCTTAACCTTCAGCATCTCACTTAGAATTTTTCCGGGAAGGATATGCTCATTCTGCATGTAACTTAAGCTAACACCACAATGGAAATCCATCATCTCTACTGCAGAAAACAGCTTTCAGCGGACTGCTACCGACATTATTAACCATCGATCATGAAGTGGGTGATTATTGACGCAGCAGTAATATCGCCCTTTGTTGGCCAGGCTCCGGAAATCGCTGCATGTGCTGGCGGGCAGAGAGCAGGGTTTAATTTTTGTTTTTGCCAGGGTAGAGCGACCCGCACCCCAGAATGTAGGCAGGTAAGGAAAATCTGGCTAACTTTGGAACGAATGAATAATTTACTGAAGTTTATTCAAATAACTACTAATATAAGTTATTTTCATCCATAATCTGGCGAATTGGAAGTTTGCTCCAAGAAGGATTTGACAATTTCATCCAATTTATTACTTGAATTTATTAGTGTATTGATAGCCACCGGACTTTCTAGGTAAGATTTAAGCTAAATTTTGCCAAGAAATTAAACGGTGGCAGAGAGAGTGGAACGCCTGCAGTGCAGCATGTGGCCATTTTGGCCAGTCAGAGCTCTTACAAGCACGACAAGCTTAATGATTGATGCGAGAGCAACTGCCGCAGCTCTCAGTGGTAGCAGCATGTCCAGCACATGGCGACTCTGTTGACACCCAACTCTCTCTGGTTCGGACGTCCTTTCCTTCAACAGCTCGACCGTTGTACAGACAGTTGCAGCATTTTGGCATATCTGACCGATTCTTACAGCGCTCTATGAGTATAACCCTAGTTGCTGTAACCGTTGCGATTACCGCAAGGTGCACAGGTTTATGGCGGGAACTTAAGGTGGAAGCACCCATAACCGATAACTTAACCCCGGAGCGCCCAGGTCATATTCACTCAAATCCATATCATATCATTATGTACTTAGTTCAATAAAAGTATTACCTAAGTAGAGTTAAATAGTTTGAATTTTTTTTGAGTGGTAGTAGATACATGCCTAGAGGTACATGAAAAAGTACAAATCCTTTAACTTTATCATTAAGGAGAGGATAAGAGTTAAACATGGGTATTTTTCAAAACTGAGTGACCACATAGTGGTTGCTAGGGCGCCCAAGGGTTAAGCAATTTTGTAAAAAACTACAAAGAGTTTGAGGCAAAAATATATATTTTTCTCATGTAGGAAGATAAGAAATATTGGGATTGCAAATTTTTCATAATTTTATTTGTAAATTTGAAATTTATGAATTTTGAGAATCAAAAAGTGTTCCTCACCTATTGTCAATATCTAGAACTCTAGATGTATGTAATTACGATATACTACACAAACTAATTGCAGCTCATTACTTCCTACCTCACTTTGGGACATGTGACATGTGGTCCCAACCTTGAAAAAGTCAGAAAAACGTATTCTGAAGCACCTATCCTTGTTCACAATGGAAATAGCACCCCTACTAGCTGGGAATGGGGCGTTATCAGGTATGGGTGCTTCCACCTTAGAAGATTACAATTGCAGAATATTCTTGATTGCATGAGAATGGCAAGGAATAGATCTCTCTTGTCTTTGCGTCACAATGATCGAATAGAAAATGATATTTCAAGAACGCCTCCGTAGCACATGAATATGATCAATGTCTTTTCGGGAATTCTTAGTGAGAAATGCGGCGGAGTTTTTTTGAAACCCGCTAGTGAGGTGCGCACCGGTAAGTAGCACATGACCATTCTTAGTGCTAGAACTCAGGAACTCGTGGTGAGCATTACTGCGGAATAATATGAAGCCTCTAGTTAAGTTAATACGCTCCCGAGCATATGAGCATGATCAATTCTTCTGGGAAAACTCGTGAAGAGAATTACGCTTACTGCGGAAACTAATGAATTCTCCAAGTACACGAAAATGCTTTGTATGATTGCCGACTCCATCATAACTTAAAAAGACCTGTGACGTCCAGAGAGGAGGGCAGATCTTTCCGTTGTGAGTACGGCGACAAAGCCTGACTTCAAGCACTTCCACTGACACATGGCAGAATTTTGTCACTTCCGCACAAATTTTGCGAAGGAATGGATACATAACTTTACTATTGAGTCGTTTAAAGATATCAGAAGACAGCAAGGCGCCAGCTCTTTGACAGACGCTACCTTGATGGTGAACAAAGACTCTGGCCCTGCCACTAAGGAGGAGTACTAAGCTTAAAGGACTGCGAGTATGCGACGCTCTTCACGAAATCCTGACGCTTGACAGAGCTGAACGCTGGCGCTGTGTCACTCTGCTTTGCAATTACTTATAGCCGTAGGGGAGCTTGATTCAAACACACATTTTTCTTGCGAGTCGGTGATCTTGTGTCTAGCGTCTCTAGCTATAGACTGTTGAAGAAGGTTGTTGCAAAGTTCTAGAGCTATGGCGTTCGGCATTGGGAAAGGGTTGACAGTGCCTCTTATGGTCATTAATTTTTGTTTGTACTTCATTGCTGCCTGCTTGGCTGGCTCCATCTTGAACCGCAACCTTGATTCGAACGCCGGTCTCAACGACGACGTACAAATCGGTGAGCAGCTTATGCATGAAAATATTCTTATACCCTCGTTAAGTTATATCCTCAGTCTGTTTCTAGATTCTTTGGATCACGAGAAACTTTTTGGCATTAACATTGGTTTGTGGGTGTGATTCAGGAAATGTGGTGACAGTGGCGTTCATTCCGATTGCGCTGATTGCATCCGTGGTCGGCCTCGCATCCGTGTTGGCAGGAGCTCACCATGTACGCGTCTGGCGCAACGAGAGCCTCGCGGCTGCGGCGGCCACGTCTTTAATCGCGTGGTTGCTCACTCTCTTGGCCATGGGCATTGCTTGCAAGGAGATTCACACCGCCTATGGCCGCTCCAAGCGACTGGTAAGTTTGTCCATTCTTGCAAGAATCATTCATAAGCATTTTCAATGCTGTTCTAAACCTTAGCTAGCTTGCAAATGAATGCATACATACAAGCATGGTCTTCGATCTGATGACGTTGTTCTACACATATATTGTGCAGAAAACGCTGGAAGCATTCATGATCATCCTGTCTCTCTTCGAGCTGCTCTACTTGTTGACCTTGCACGCGGGACACGCCTTCAGGGATGGTCAGAAAACCACTGCGACCACTCCGAAAGCCGTGAAGGACCCGAACTTCGGAACTCCCGCAGCAACAGCTGTGTAGACGATACGATAGTCACCCAGTTTTTTGCACGTAGTGTAGAATTTCAAATTAATCTGCCGCCCCTCGGCACTCGGCACATTGCTTTTATGGACACGGCCACAAAAACCGCTTGTAAATTATCATTCTAATTCAAAACTTGCTTTCAGCCAATTGAAACCTCATCATCGCCGTCTTAGTACACGTTATCATTAGTGTAAAACTTCGGGCATGTGTATAACTTCCTTTCGATTTGTCTTGCTTATAGCTCGTACGCTAAGCCTTGCTCGCTCTACTTTGGCCGCCCCATAAGCTTATTTCACGTTCATCATTGCAAAATAAATAGAAAATTTCTTACAATCGGAACCACTCGGTCAATAAGCTTACTTTACATATCCACAACAGACATAACGGTCCATGAATTCTGTTCGTCTTGGGACCCACGCACACCTCGTCCACAGGTACGCAATCACACCTGGACCGCTGGGAAAGGAAGAACTCATGCAAATGCTCGCCGTGAGAACACCTCATGCATTGTGACGACCAGTCTTTCTAGAATGAGTCAAAGTTTCCAACCAAAATCCAAGAATAGCTCACACTTGGCTAAGTCGGCTCGGACTTTGAGCTGTCAAAACTGTTTCTGAGGCTAAGTTATAGCGAAATTGGTTACAGGTTTGTAAGTTTTATAAGTACATGAAATCCGCGGTCGCTTACATACAGTCAGTGCATAAGTTTATTAGCGAGTCTTGTAAATATCGTGTGTTTTCAAGTTCCTTGTTACTACTCTGCTTCCTCCCTAATCTTTGCAGCAATGGTGTTCGGAGTTGGTAGAGCGCTGCTGTGAGACTTAGAGCCTCGCAGCCGCGGCGGCCACGTCTTGCTCACTTTCTTGGCCATGGACATAGCTAGCAAGGACGGAGATTTACACCGGCTATGGCCGCTCCAAGCGACTGGTGAGCAGTTGCCGCCTGAAACACCGTTGCTCGATCTGTTTGCACATGATGGTTCTTTTTCCTTTAAGTTGCAGACAATGTCTTCTCAGCAGTCACTTGATCCTGCTACTGTATTACTTTCTTACCGTGTATCATTTTGTTTCGCAAAATGCTTATTCGTAATTTCTACTTGTTGCAGAAAACTTTGGAAGCGTTCATGACAATCTCGTCCTTCACCGAGCTCCTGTAACGCCATAATCGTTAATTTGGGAAGAAACCCCAATTTTGGGAATATATTAGGTTTAAGGTGATCACCTTAAATCGAGTTCTAAGTTTAAGCAGCGTTTTTTTGGTACACTTGTGCTCACCTAAGAGGAGGAATTTACGAGGGACAAAATCTCACTGGCTCAGACCAAATCTGATACTTTTCAATCTTGCATTTAAATGCCAGATTGAAAAAAGTTGGGTTTAAGGTGAAGTACAACTTGAAAATATGGTTTTCCCAATAGGTTTTCCCAATTTAATGAATATGGCGTTTTGTACTACTTTGCGATGCATGCCGGCTTCGTCATGCGTGAAGGATATGCCAACGCTCCTAGAAGTAGAGCGGTCACAAACCCGATTTATAGATCACTTGCAGCAACCGCAATCTAGTTTTTTTGCAGAAGCCGTAGAGTCCTTGTGATTAGTGGCAGCATTGTGTATACCTCTTTTGTGCCATTCTCGTCTTTGAAGGATTCTTGTACAGCATATTGCTCATGGTTTTTCATCAAGCACTTCAACAACAAGTGCTCTTTGTTAGTTCCGTTCCTTGTCTGCCTCACTCTTCTCTTTAGCGTCGGTGTCTTTGAATGGCAATTTTCTCCATGTATCAGAATTCCAAGTAAAGGAGGTTCTAAAATGGTGCATGCTCTAAAATTGTGCACCTCTTCAAATGTCCTGAATTTATACATGTTATTTTTCATAGTCCTTCAACAATGTACAAGCAATATACATTTGATTAGGTGTATGTATCATTTTAGAGACCTATGACCTTTCTACTTCAAAATTTCATAACTAATTCCACAAAGCTTCAAAAAATATAAAATAACTTGGATTAGATGGCAATTCCTCTTGTCTTTTATAGAAAAATACTTCAAAAAATTTCACCTCCCCAAAATTCAGTTTCAGCCCTTAAATGCTCCATTCTAGAACCTCCTACCTTATGCATGCAATGATGTTGATTTAGCATGACATGCACAAACATGCTGGAGGATAAAAGCTGACACCCTAATAAATGCAGACTCTAAATGTAAATCCTGTCTCATGAGAAAGAAGGAACAGCCTAACCTCCCCAATATCCGGGTAGATTTTGAGCTTCCTCAGTAAACCCTACATATCTCATTTTGAATCAAATATTTTAGCGCACACATTAAATTATGACCGAAAATTATACTATAATTAGGAGTTCACTGAAATTTTAATTAGTTTATATCAAGTCGATTTTAAACTTCAATCTACTTTTTTATATATTTCATTGAATTGACTTTCTACTATTTTTTGGACCTCCCTACTCATTGAACCTCCCTTCATTATTACATTCTCTCAAACAACAACACTTCTAAAAATTAGCACTTTTACGTACAGTACATGCGCCCACCTGAAACCTCAGGTGTTTCTTTTGTCAGATTATTTAAGTGCTTGTATGGTGTGATACAAAAAATTATATCATAAAAAAGTTCTGTATCCAATATAAACACAACCTCCTAATCAATGTTTAAAAATTTGGACATTTTCGCGCACATTTACTAAAGCATGAATGCTGAGTTGACGCCATATTCATTAAATTGGGAAAACCAGATTCCCAAGTTGTACTTCACCTTAAACTCAGTGTTTCTCATTAAACTGTTTAAATGCCAGATTCAAAAGGTATTAGACTCGGTTTGAGCCACTGAGATTTTGTCCCTCGCTAATTCCTCCTCTCAAGTGAGGGCACTTGTACCAAAAAAATGCTACTGAAACCTAGAGCTCGATTTAAGGTGATCACCTTAAGTCTAGTCTTTTCCCAAAATGGGCGTTTCTTCCCAAATTAACAAATATGGCGTTACTTGCAACAGCAACATTCAGTATATAGTAGTGTTCACCTATGTGACTAGATTTAACAAAAAAAATTATCGAAACATTTCTATAACCACAACAGTTTCGGTTTAAAGGTTCAATTCTTAACTCATTTTCCAGTACCTTTTGCCGCTTGCTCTTATTGTGGAGATCAGACTTGGGAAGATCTCTGGCCTCTAGGGCCACATAATGAATTCATAGTGGGGAATCTGTAGGCACTGCTCGGAGAGTTTCGCATTTCCCAACGAATCTAGAAATTTGCCACTGGTTAATCTTCTCCTATAAGGAGGTTGTCTCGACAGATAATTTATTTTTAAGATCGGTGGGAAAATGCAGGGAGTTGCATGTTACAAGCACTAGCCTTCCTCTTGTCCCACAAGGATAAACTTTCACTGATTCTAACCTGCTGCGACATTCATATTGGGGTGTAGATAAATGGTATACATCTAAGGGCTACCTTTCGTGCTGCATTGGGATCCGTCACAAAGATTAGCATTTACAAAAATGAGGATCATTAAAATTTTATGTTTCTTGCAAGAAACTTATCAAAATACTATTTCCAAATTCCTGTTATGTTGTTTTTCCGCACACTTCCATGCATGGCTTTGTAACTCTTTTGTCGTTTGCACAGTTCTCAGGGCCCTAAATAATGAAGCCTAAGCCTAAGAGGCTTCCTTACTGAGTTTCTGGTAATGAAGCAAATGGTAGTGTTTACAGCTAACATCATATTCATTAATTTGGGAAAAAGGATACATTTTGGGACTTATGAATTTTACATTTTTGAGAGTATTTTGATGATCTAGAGTGAATTTTATGATGATTTCTTCAAAATCTTCCGTCGATGATGTAGGATCTTGAAAGAGTTATCAGAAAATCATTTTAAATTAACAAAATACTCTCACAAATTCAGAAGTCCCAAAATGTATCGTTTTTCCCAATTTAACATATATGGTGTCCGCTTCTGCCCTCTGAAAACGAGGAGTACAAAGAATCATGGACGGGGCCTTCTCTAAGAGAGCGATTCTCTGGCTCTCGCTCACCCCAGTTTAATGCCGGGTGTAACCTTGGGTTAGTTCTCTCTGAATCCCAAGACCCGAAGGAACTCAGTAAACGCTCTAGACAGAAATCTCCCATCTTGGTCACAACCTTGTGAGGTGAAGCTAATCCCACCGATGATTAGATATTTTTCGTTGATCCAGGTGAATCTCAAACAATCCAATTTGAACATGAAGTAGTGTTTAGTCGTCTCTGCCAGATACTACCTATGCATTTTATTTCTAATGTACCTAGATACTAAACTCAGGGGTGTTCCATGGCGTACTAATATATATAATCCTGAATGTTGGTTCTCGAACCCGACATTCTGCAATTGGAATACAAAACACTACTGTAGGTGTCATCACAGACTAAATCTCTTTCTAGGTGAAGGGGTAGGGGGAGAGGGTGGTTTTGTGTAAACAGGACAGATAGTGAGTGGAGGATCCCTGTATTGGAGATACTGATTTTTTGCTTTTGGCACATGAAGAAGGGGTTGGTGCGAATAATCCTCATCAAGTCAGCAATAAAAGGCCAAAAACAAGAAAGAAGAGAATTGGAGCTCAAAAGTGATTGATACATTGGTAACTATCTACCAAATGTATCGAATCTTAAAGTTGCTTCCATGAATACCTATCTACAGAATTGTTGTTGATTAACCCTCCTCTTGAGTCTTCATCGCTGATGCAGCATAGAAAAACGACCTGAAACAAGGCCGCTCAGTTGGCAAACATTCCCACTGATTAGTGCGTAGTGTGTGAGACCAGGCACGAACTTGCACTTCCGGTCATCTTTCTTCCCTCGAGCTGGGCGAGGTTTAAATTCCTTTGCCTTCCACAATCAAGACTTGACCACGTGTTGGTTTATCGATTCACTGAGGATCCCAGTCACCTTCTCTTTTACATTTGTCAATATCTCACGGTTGCCTCTCACATTTTCAATTAGGAAACATGTTGACGAAAATCCTTTTTTCTAGTCCAGCAATGGGCAAGAATTTCTGATGGAAGATAGAACTCTTTGGGTGACACATTTCTCATTTCTAGAAAGAAAAAACGCGTTAGTCGTTAATTTGGGAAAAAGCATACAGAGTGGGATTTTTGGTTTTTTTTTTTTTCTAGAGAACACCATATTCATTGAAATGGGAATTTGTTGACTGTTTTTCAATGAAATGAGATATATATCTTTCAGAAATATGCTTTGTTTGGACAAAAAGTTCATCAACTTCTGAAATTTTGGACAGAAGCTCATTAACTAGGTTTTAGGTGACCTCCTTAATTTAAATAAAGGAGGCAATTTTGGATTAAGGTGAAGGTACAAAATGGTACCCATCGTTTTCCCAAAGTAATGAATAACATCAGAAAACCAATTTTGACGCCTTTGTTTTAGCTACATGCAAATTTGTATTTTTTTTTTGACAAGGGGAGAAGCTCAACAAAAGGATTTCAAAATCTGAAGAATATTCTCAAAATTCAACCCCTGCCGTTGGTTTTCCGAAGAACCAAGAGAAAAATATTATATGACGTGGTCAATCAAAAACCTGTCAACCTTGTAGAAGTTCTAGTCTTGACACCCACTATAAACTCCTTCACCATCATAGCCCTCATTGTCTGTCTAGAATCTGGTGATAGTGTTCCTCGACAGAGGCTCCTTCTTGTAGAGACATTAAGTTCATTCAACTTGTCCTTTCAAAGCAAACAGGCCGTATTGGTGTTGGTCTATACTAAGGTAGGAGGTGTGAACCTCCTACCTTAGTCTTCCTTGTAGTCTTCCCCATTTGCGAGGATGAAGTTGAATTTGCCTTTTCTTTTTTTTCTTTTTTTCTCGTGAAGGAGTGCTTTGATTTTTAGTGAGTAGAAACATTAAGCTTACATTCTACTATTTCTCTATGACACAGAATACAAAACGTCAATATAGATTAATTGGCTTCAAGAAGGTCAGGTTTCAGTCCAAAAACTAAGACTGGTATTGAGTTTGGGTTTAAGAAGTGCGCCCTGAACCACGCCAAAGCAATGGCATACCGCCGTTTTACCTCAATTGGCGTTAGAGGGCTGTGATCATCTTCACTAGTTTCATGTCGAGCCTGCTCTAGATTAACCCTACGCTTAGCTTACAATCACAGTCAACTAGGACCTGACCTTCTTAGAACTCGGTATCAAATCCTCTGGCTCTGATACCGTATGGGGATATAAGCTTACATAGAGTATTGAAAGAGTATTGAATGGCCCCCCAGTCACTGAGCAGTGAGCACATCGGCTCTTCAGATATTTTATCTTAAAAAAAAGCAGAGATAACTGACAACGGAGTTGAAAGAACAAGTTGACATAAGCTTGCATTAGCTTAAGTTGGTACACTCCTACATCAAGGACTATTCAATACTCCTTATGGTAGGTGGACGGATTATTCAATGCTCATGGAATAGTATATTCAGGATAAGTGGTCCTGTACAGTACAAACACTGCATGGCCAGCTTCCTCTCTGCAAATTAGCCCTTAAAGGACCATGGCCTTTATTTTGTCAAAAAGACACTCAAAACTGCCACCTCTATGGCAAAGAGTAAAAAAGCTTGAAAATTTGGCATTTTGCATATCTGACCCTATGATCTTGTGCTAGACTACTATAAGAATGTGTCATACAAAACTCAAGAACTTTGACCGCACAAATTGGAAGATATTTGCATTTAAAGTGTAAAAAAAACCTTTTTTTGCACCTTGCTTGACTAGATTTTTTGACTTTGAACATTTTTAACTTAAAATTTTTGCACCACAAAGTTTGGCATTCTATTTTTGCATGGTGGGAAGTTGAGTTGGGAATCTTGAAAATTATTTTTTTAATTTTTAAATACTTGATATTCATTCTTTAAAAAAATATTAGGTAGAAGAAGGTTTGAGATTGAACAAAAACTTAAATTGCTAATAACCCTACAATGGAATTGAAACCCAATAATCCCAATGGTGAGATTGTTCTAGAAAGCAAACTTCACCCTCTCCAACAGTTTTTTTTGAGAAAATGTTAAACCCGTATTCAAAAATGAAGTTTATAAGTTATTTTTTCAAGAAGATGCTTGAGTTGCTTGAAAAACAAGATTGTCCACAACTTTCTCATAACTAGTCCAAATGGAATGAATCAAAGCTTCAGATGTAGACAAAGATATATTCTATAAGAAAAAAAAACTAAATTTTTTTTCAATTTTTTATAAGAATTTTTTTTGCTGCCCCTAGTCCCCAAATTTGTGCTTATTTGGGCATAACTTTTGCTCCCTGGCATCAATTGGAATAAAAATTAGATTCTCCAAAAGCTAATGTGTTTATCTATCTTCAAAAAAAAATTCAAAAAATTAGGACAAAAATTGAGGTTGTAGGTACTTGCCCAAAATCCCATTTGTCCCCCGTAGAGACAATGGTCCTTTAGGGGTTAATGTGATTAGCAAACTCCACCATGAGATATTACGACTCCCGTACCTCTACGGAAGTTGCTTGAAGCAAGATAGAGTTAGAATGAAGAGGGATCGAGGGGTAGGCAAAAATATCGATAAGAGCATCTCCACCGGACCTGTCGACACGGGATGGAGAGGAAAGGGTCGAGCGTGTTCAAATCAAGTTTCTTGACACAGAGAGGCTAGTGGAGGCCATTGTAGCCCCGCGACACAAACTTGCTAGCGGCGTTGACAAGGGCCTTTGAACGATGGAGCTGCCACGTTTCACTTCAAAAGTATTTTGCAAGCAGATTCGACTGACGTATGGGCGCTAGATCACAAGAATAGTGGGACCGGTGCAAGTTTTGAGCGGAAATGGATCTCACTCAAGAACGTCAAAGTCTTGGTGGCTTGACGTCCCCGGAGGCCACTTGAGCAAGGCCGCTCAGCCTATTTTTGGCAACTCGTCTCCGGTGGAGATCCGGCACTGGCAAATGTGTCACAAAACACTCTATCTCCCTGTTTTAAGCTCACCGGTGGAGATGCTCTAAGGTAGTGTGCTCATAAACCGTCCATCTGAGGGCTCATCCACCTTTTTCATGGTTTTTTGTGGATGGGAGGATTTTTAGTTGATTTTTCAAACAAAGAGAAACAGATGCAGAATGTATCTACAAGTCGTTTCATATTTTTTGAAGCATTTTTGAATTACTTATGAATTCTCAAAGGGAATGTGTCATAGGTCTCTATTTATGACCCTAGACCTTCCAAAAAGCGTTCACTTGCAAGTGGTGAAGAGAATTGGGGAAGCAAGCAGAATGATTGGCTCTTGCAATTAAAAACACATTCTTTTCCATGCATTCAATGACTTGTAAGATGCTAATTTAAGAACCACTAGTGCAACCATTTCACTGTAAGTTATCCAAGCGGTTCAAAATGAGTGAGCAATTTTAGAGTAGATTACCTTAGAATGCATTGAAGTGTTGTGTTTATTCCTAGAATGGAGAGCCTATTATTGCAATAAAGAGGGCCTAGCAAGAACCTCTCATTTAGTTTGTTTGCAATCTTGTGTGTGCATCCACAATCTCTAAGGGCCTCCATCCATGGGGTGGTAGGTTGTTTCTCAACCCTTAGAAACACCATATTAGGTAAATTGGGAAAAAGAGTGCATTTTGGGACTTTCATTAATTTTGTCATTATGTAAAATTTAGCATATTACAAAAAAAGCATGTAATTTCTTGTGCCATATTGAAGTCTCAGTGATTGCCAACAAGAATTTCAAACAATTTTCAACTTTGAGTTATATAAAGCTATGCTTACATTTATTGTATGTAAGATTAAAGTAAAATACAAAAAATACCTCTATTTTTCCTAATTTATCTAATATGGTGTTTAGACCTCCTCAAGGCATATTGTAGATACATTGATGTACAATTGGCATTTATTACTATTAAGAAGTTTTAATTTTGGATCTCAAATAGCTCACTAAGATCACATTGATCTATATTCCAACTTCTTTGTTGACCTCAAATGTAGTAAAGGTGTGAATCCATTCCAAATACAAGAAAAGTAGTTTGTATTGTAGTGACCACAATGGCACGCTCAAACATTTAAGGACTAAAGCAGAACTAGTTGTGGGTGGAGGATCCTAAGTTAGACTTATTGATTTTTGTGTTTGATACTTCCATGTGGAAGGGGTAGTGCAACAGCCTTTATCACTGATTGGCAATAACAAGAAAGAAAATAATCAAAACTCAAAAATCACCAATACATTGATGACTTTCCACTAAATATACTTAATCCTAAAATTGCTTGCATGAGCACCAACCATGAGATTTGTTGTTGTTTAGCGCTCCTCCCAATCACTAATGTAGCATGGAAGGATGCCCTATGCTTAATATGTAACTTTTGTAAGGTAGACACACCCAATCTGGAGCATGCTCCTAATGTGGTATATGTACACATTTAGTACATTTCAAATATAAAATCTAGGCAAGTCATAGATAGCTTATTTTCTATGTTACAAAAAATAAGCTATTTATGAATTGCCTAGATTTAAATCTGAAATGTCTTAATTGTGTGCATATGCACCACATTAAGACCATGCTCCATATTGGGTGTGTCTACCTTACTCATAATTGATCATCAAAGTGCACTTCAATGAATAAGCTTGTCTCCAAATTGCTTGTATCCAAGAAAATAGATACCAATCATGAAACTAAAGCCTGATTAATCCAATCACTATTGCACAATTCAACGTAACCACCTGAGCTAATTGTGCTGAAACATTAATCCTTAAACGACCATAGGGAATCGTAAAATCTTGGTTATATCGTAATTCTACGATGACACAAATCTGATTTTCGTTCTTTTCTTGACGCAAATTGTGAATCGGAGCGGCTAGACAAGAGTGCTTGCTCTTGGCGCTCCGGCAGCGTGTTCATTTTGGGCAGAAATTCATAAGTTGCAAATTTGCTCAAGCTACGTATTTGTAGCCCACCTCCAATACAAACGCTTCGCAAAGTCAAAAAAACAATCGCAGAAACATATTGAACATCGCAAAAGGTGGAGACAAATAGCAATACACAACCCTCAAAAATCCAAGCGAAATCCAAAACAACAACATCTCTAAATATAGGAAAAATACCCTATTTTGGCCCCAACGGCATGCTAGGTCGTTTAGGGGTTAAGCCTGCCATTCTAGACTTGCTCCAACTTAACCCCAGGACCAATTCAAGCCCCCCTTTTTAGCAACATAGCGATTTTGGGCAGGTATCTGTGATTGGAGATTTTTTGTGTTTTAGGCTGAAATTTTAATAGAATGTGGGAACAAGGTTTATCTTTCATATGCACTAAATTTCATGATATTTGAAAGTATGAATAAGAAAATATGGCTTAATATGTTGTTTTTTTCACTCAACGGGCAATACAGGCAGATTTTAAAAAGTTACTTTTTTCAAAAGCAATTTTTTTTAATTGGTTAATGATATTCATGTGAATGTAGAAAGTTTTGAATCATTCCGTTTTGATTAATGAGATGAAAGTTATGAGGAGTTTTGTTTACGGGTAGTTATGGATTCTCTACTTTAAAATAAAATTTCAAGTCCTTTATTTTACTCAATTTTCAGTATTTTATTATATATAAATAAAAAAATAAAAAAAAATAAAAAAATAAAAAAAATAAAAAACATAGGATGTAAATTGTGTATTACAACATTACAACCCTTGGGGTTGACATTTTTCATTTCCATAATCAAATTCTCAACAATTTCATGTTTTGAATCATTCTCTACTTCTTTTCACTTACTATTTCTTTCCCATATGTTGTATAGTTCCATATGATTTGAAACTTTTTTGACATGTACCTACTTAAGTGGATTAAGTAATTTAAAGAAGCACCACCCACATGGCCTTTTTCCTTGAGGAATTTCACCTTTTGAAGGGTAGCTGCCCAATTTTTCATGAGACATTTTTAAATATTCAAACCGTTGTATCTTCCAATCCACATGGTGAAAAACTCTGATTTTTTTCTAGGTTTTCTAAAACTGACTTGCTACAAGCCCCTACAGTTATATATGCATAAAAATATTTTTGTTTTCAAATTTTGTTGATGCTCTAAATATGGCAATTTTGAAGAGTTTTTGGTGAAAATGTTGTTTGGTCTTGTAGGGGTTAATGAAAATCTCAGTCCATATTCTAGAGAAGTATTTACTACTTTCTTAACAAAACTGTCTCTTCAGCAAACTCCATATGGTTGATGCATCAACAGTGCTAAGGTAGAAGCACTTTGTATGGACATTAGCTCTTTTCAAACACTTAGAACTCCCCTCAAAGCAAATCTTAGTTGCATGCAAATCAAATCCTTGTTGCAATCAAATGTGACAAGTGTTGTTCTATATTCAAGTCTCACTGACCATTTTAGTGATTTTTTCTTAGACTCTCATGCTCACTCATTTGGTCTTCTCCCTGTTTGTTTTTGCAAGGTCAAGTGACCAATTTACAACAAATTTAGGGGCCACAATAGATGTATCTACAACCTTATCTTCAAATTTTCATGTTTTATTCATAAAAATGCAAAATAATATGAGAAAAATTTTCTGCCCATTTGTGCCCATTTACTAAGTAAATTTTGATTTCAAAATCTCAGTGTTCTGTCCTCCTGAATATTTCACAAAAGTGACCATATTAGGTACTTCTACCTTAATCTGCTCGATACTCCAAAAGTTTATTTCTCGAGGAGACTCTACCATTCAGGCATGTACTGCATGCAAGCCCTTCATGCTCTACAGTCTACACACGGTAAGAACTACAATGGAGGAGGCATGGCGATTTATATTACTTTTGTACCCACTTTGGCCCCAAGAAAGATGCTTCCTATAGTACATGATACTTATAACCAACTAAATTGCCACAACAAAAAATACTAAAGTATAACACATATACCATTTAACTTTAAAAAATTCCATCAATAACAAGAACAAAATCCAAGCTTCATCTTAGTGGTCTCAAATTTTGTGCAACTTATTTTTGGTCACAATAGTAGATTGTCCACTCAAACTTGGGAGTTGCCAATTATAAGGATCATGCATTATATGTTATCAATTCATGAGGAAAAGCTTTTTTGAAAAAAATGACAAATTTACAAGTTATCCATTTAAAAATTGCATGTGATTTTTGTGATTTTGTGCATAAATGAAATTGACAAGTTTATAAAGAGCACTTATTCTTTGAAAACAAAATCCTATTCAATACTGTAATTGCTTGGCTTTGTGTCTGCATTTTGATGCAAAATTAGCTATTAATATAATTCAAGAATGTAACTTATTCAAGAATTTATTTTGGGTAATCCACCATTATATAATAATACATATAAGGCCATATAAAAACACAAAACCAAACAAGTTGCATTGAATAGGTAATTTGATCTAGTTGAAGCAGTTTTTTTACTTTCTCTTTGCTGATTCAAATACTTTAGTGAATCACAAGACAAATTTACGAGTTATCCATTTAAACATTGCATGTGATTTTGTGCATAAATGAAATTGACAAGTTTTTAAAGAGCATTTTTGTATTATAAATCATGTATGCCATATTTAATTAAGTATGGAGTATTCATGTATTATAAACTTAGTGGAACAGAGTTGAACAATGCAAAACATTGGGATATCTCTAATTGTGGAATACAGCTGAACTATGTAGTATCTCCAAATGTGTATATGAATCAAGATGCCACACTTAACTAAATATGGACTATCCAAAATCTATAAGTAATAACCCTAAAAAAACTGATTAGCTACACATTCATACTAACCAAATATTTTGAATTCTTACAAATCATCTAAAGATATGCCAAATACAAAAAGACATGCAAAATTGTAGAAAAGACACCTGCAAAAAATGGGAAAGTTTCAATACTTAAAAATGTAAAATGTTCATATTTATGTGAATTTTCCATATTTAGTTAAATGTGGCATCAAGGCAAAGTACCATAAAAACTATGTCTTTTACACAATGTATCAAGAAACCACTCAATGTTCAGACATTCCAAACTCTTCTAATGTAAAATCTTTTGTTGGCTTTTTCTTTTTTATTATTATTATTTATCGACTTTGTAGGATCTATATATTTTTAAATATGGCATATGTTCATGTGCTTTATGTTTGGTGATAGGGTGGCATGTATTTTTTGATCATATATGTAACCTATAAACCCATTATAGTGATAATTAGATGTATGCATGAAATTCATCCTAAAATTCCAATTTATTTTTGGAACCTACACAATTTGAAGAATCTGTGAAGACTGTTTATGGGCAAGAGTTGCAATTGGGTGTTGTTAACGAGAAGATCCAGGGCTTAGAGTTCAAAGTGCGCTAGCTTGTGAAATCATGGTTTTCAAGGACCTCTTTGCCATGGCTGGGAGGTTATAATACAAGCAAGTTCTGGTATCCACGCTCCAAGGTAGGAGCACCCAATACCAGTATTGCACTTAATGATGTCACTCTCTACATGAGGTAGTCATTTAGAATTCAAAATTAGGCGTGTCATAGATAACTTATCATTTTGGTTAATAGTAATAAGTTAGCTATGGCATGCATACAGTAGTGCCTTTTTAAGTTGAACCTTTATAAGAAAAATTACTTAGCTAAGATGAAGGAAATGACTATTCCTGGTGGTAGGGGAGCTATAGAAGATGTGTTTGGTTACAATGAATGCTTTCCTTACATGAACTGAATATGCTGTCCGGATACTTTCATCTTATCGAGGCACCAGTGTACCTAAATTTGAGGTTTAGAATGACCCCTTTGTATAAAGAGTGATACCATTAGGTACACTATTAATTGGTAATGGGTGCTCTTACCTTACATCAAAAAGCCACTCATTTGCAATAGCTATGTCAAAAGGTAAAGGTGACAAAGTCTAGTTCATTCACTCTGTGAATAAACAATAAACCTTAAAATCCAATCCCAATGTGTTCAATAGTGGATTGACCCGTAGTAACGTTGTAAAGGACATTGACAAAAGACACTAGAGTTGAAACAATTTTTTTGTGGTAGAGCAAGAAGGCTTGGGATTGAAATACAAGTTGTTTTTATGAATTGTAAATTGAGGGTTGGCAAATGGTCCAAATAGGTGGTCAAAAAAACAATCAAATCTCTCTAACTACATGGATTCAATTGTTTAACCCCTAAAGGCCCAAGTGGTCCCTTACGGGTCAAGTAGGGTTTTGGGCATGTACTTACAGCTAAACTACTTTGTGTAATTTTTTGGAACCTTTATAGAAGATGGGGATTTCAAAGATCTCCGTGGGCATCTAATTTTTTCTTCATTCCGACATTTATTGAAGAAGTTATGCATAAATCATTGAAAAAACATGGGGGAATCAGGCTGCTCAAAAAAATTACATTTATCTTTAAATAAAATTTCAAAATTAGTTCTTTAGATTTAAATATATGTAGGAAGCTTTGAATCATTCCATTTTGATTGATGAGATAAAAGTTATGAGAAGTCTTAGTTTGAAGGTAGATGTGGGACTCCCAAACCTCCTTTCATTTTGCCCCTTGTAATTGTAAAGTTTGGTCCTTTACTTTTGTGAGGGATTTATGTATTATTTTTTTGACTTTTTCTTTTCAAGTTGTATTAGGCTAAGATTCCGTGGATTTCACCATTTGGATTACAATAATTCAAGCTTCTAAATTTTACATATATCCTCTAATTTTGCTTAGTGTATATGCAAATTTCATGGCCTTATTGCATTGCAAGATTTTACAAAGCATGATTCACACATCCAATTCATTTGAAAATTCTCCTAAACTCATCTAACTTGGTCTTCTACATGGAAAAATAAACCTCAACTCTGCGTAGAGCAATTTTTTTGATTTAGGGGCAATCAAAGGCTTCTGAAATTTTTGGGCAGTAAGGAAAAAAAACATTTTTTTCATTTTAGATGTTAATATCTCACTCTTCTACATTTAGAATGAGCTGATTTATTTCACACAAGTACCTCCCATAGTTTAGGGCAAGATTCTACGGTTGGTTTTCTAAAAAAAAAAAAATCCCTATCTTTCTACTCATTCCCCCAAAGTTGGGCAGTTTTGAGTGACTTTCACACAAAAAAAACGGGCTTGGGCCTTTTGGGGTTAAATGAGTTTACAACCAATAGAACAATGAGTATTGTTGAGGGCTTTCCATCCATATAAAAATCATATAAAGTACTATTTTTAGACCCAGGAAGAATTATACGTGAGATGTACACCACGACCAGATGGTCCCCTCTGATCACCATCTGTAGATTTTCAGACAATAAAACAAATTTGAATCATTAACAATCAGCTCATGCTGAAAATGCATGATAACGGACAGAGAGGGTACATGGTTCTGTATCAACCGGAGGACCATGAGCCAGCCATGTACATTTTTAGGGGCGGTTCACACTAACGTAGGAACACCCATAAGCGTGAGTTTAACCCTTAAACAACCAATTTGTCATTAGCTATCAATAAAAAAAAATTGGGATCTTAAGTAGCTCACTAAAATCGCATTAATCTATTTTTCAACTTTTTTGTTGGTCTCAATTATAATAGAGGTGTGGATCCATTCCAAATACAAGGAAAATATCTCGTATTGTATTGGTTGGAGCAGCACGCTCAGACGTTTAGGGGTTAACCCTTGAGGGCCCGGGGGAAATATTGGGAATGGAGCCCCTTTCGACCTTCGCGCAGATAAATGGGAGTCGCAGTCTTGAAAATAACATCGGCCGTGATTGACCGCTGGAAATGGGAAGTAAGTAGGGTTGGACTGACGTGTTCATTTTTGGGAGTTTTTGGTTGTGTGGATTAGGATTTTATGTGGGTCAAAGTAGGGTTGACTTGTCCGGTTTGAGTAAAATTTGGGTGGTTTTTTCATTTTGGGCTTTGGAATTCAAATGGAATACGAATCTAGCACTTCTAAAATTTTGCTGAGTACTTGGTAGAGTACACAACAATGTAAGTACAAAATTTCAAAGTTTGGGGTAAAGTGCAGACCCCTGATTCTTGGTCCCAAAGTGGACATGTTGGGTTTGGGGAAGAGCATTGGGATGGAGGTATGGGTTCTCACCTCCAACTCGCCAAACCTGTAAACACGGAAAACCTACCCGTGCTAATCCCAAGCCACCCAGTTACCTCCTAGTACAATCGCCCACTCCCACGCAAGAGCCCTACCCCCCAATATGACATAAGAGCCAGTACATAATGGACTAAGGCATTAATTCAAGAGAATTTAGATTCTGAGCGTCCCATTTGAGGCGCTAGGGCGCTCATGGGCTAAGGGTTTTAAACATGATGATTATTAATAAATATTTAGCAAATTATAGGATCTTGTTAGCAATAGAAAAATAATGAGTCTGCTCTTTTGAATGTATTATTTGGATACTATAGGAATAAGTTGTGAATTTTTAAAGAGCAAATGGCCATTGTACCCATAACCAACAGTAAGGTTTCATGTTCACATGTTGTATTGTACATCCTTATGATCACATCTATTTATTTCTACAAATTTTCCAAGATTTTAGAGGTGACTATTATGGGGACACTAATGCTTATGGGTGTTCCTACCTTATGACCCAAGTCTTATCTTTGCAAGTCCCACCTCAATGTAAGATCCTTGCTTTGTTAGACAATTAAAGTTAATAAGGAGTATTAAGGAGTGTCATGAACATTTTGTGTAAAATATTGGCTAACCTTGGTTAGAATGTTGAGTTAGCAAAATGATTGACCCAAACCTTGAGTAAAATCCTAGCTTCTTTAGCACCAAAGTTTCCAAAATCTAATGTCATGTAAGCAAAATGCAATGAATTGGAACATGGGATTTGGGATGTACTATGAAACGCCAAGTCACAACTTTTGGTTTTACACCAATCAAATTCTCATGTTTCAATGGGATGTGGGACATGAAACATAGTTTGAATTGCCCCTTGTACTCATGTTAGAAGCCATTGATTATCCATCATGTACATGTGTACAGTGTAGTTATACAAGGACAAGAGGGCAACAATGTTAGGAGGTTTTGTTGGTAAGAATTATAAATAAAAACTACACCTAGCATATTCTATTCTGGCCATTTGCTTGATACAATAGTTAGATATTTTATTGTCTATTTTTCCTCATTTACAATACACAAATGAGGAAATATGCCTAGCAAAATTTGTGGGTGAGTTATAACAAGCTAGGTCCCTACAAGTGAAAAATCCTAAACATGCATCATTATGATTGCACACTATTGTCCTAAAGTTCAAAATGTTAACATTAATGTTGTTCAAATTTAACTTTCATAGCAAGAGTTTGTTTTTCCAAAATAATTTTTTTGCCAAGTCATGCAAGTCTTTTAGGATAAAAAATTCTGGTCTCCCATTTTTAAACGGCTTTTGGATATGTTTTGTTTGATTCTAGGGTTTTGATGGGTGATGTTTGAATATGTTGGTTTATTGACACTTGGAAATTGGATTGTAAATTTGAGGAACTTGATCTACATTAAAAATCTCATCTATTCCAAGTGCATAAATATGAAACACATGTACCTACTTTATAGCATTTGACCAATTAGTTCGTTTCTTGACTTGGGCCATGCAACCTTCACATGGTTCAATATGATTTAGCGCTAACCCTTAAAGGACTAACTGTCTATTTGGGGGACAAATGAGATTTTGGGCATGTATCTATGGCTAAACTACTTTGTGTGACTTTTGAAATTTTTATGAAAGATAGAGAATTCAAAGATATGTGTGGGTATCTAACTTTTTCTTCATTCCAATATTTTTTGAAGAAGTAAAAAATGAATTTCTGAAAATTTAGGGAGGTTGAGCAATCCAAGCAGCCCAAAAACTTCTTCAAAAATTTACATTTTAAAAAAACAAAAATCTGACATTGGTTTTTTGAGTTTACGTATACATGGGAAGTTTTGAATCGCTCATTTCCAATAAATGTGATGAAAGTTATGAGGACTTTTAGTTTACAATTAGATATGGCTCCATATCTAATTGTAAACTAAAAGTCCTCATAACTTTCATCACATTTATTGGAAATGAGCGATTCAAAACTTCCTATGTATACATAAACTCAAAAAACCAATTTCAGATTTTTATTTTTTTAAATGTAAATTCTAACCCATAAAGGCCCAAGGAGGTAAGGGCAAAACATAGACGTGTTATAAAATGGTACTTTTGTAACTTTGATGAAGTTTGCTTCAAAAGAGTAAATAAGAATATTTTTTTTTAGTAATTATCCATGCACTCAAACACTCAAACAAAGCTTTGGATTTTTATGTAATGAATTTAGAAGCATTCACCATTTAATATTCACCAAAATTACAAATTTTACTCATGGATTTCAAAATTTGGTATGATTGGTAAAAATTAGACATTGTATCCCAAGCTTCAAAAATGAAATCTTTTGAAAGGAGAGAACATCATTGGTTTCACAAATTAGTAAATTTTACAACACTAGCAAATATTGGAGTGTTTGTCTTTGAAAAATTCTCCTTGGTGGAGTTTAACTTGGATTGATATGATTCAAGTTAACCCCTAAAGGACCAAGCCCTTTTTATCAGTGAAAGTTACTGAAAACTGCCACTTTTGGGGGAATGAGTACAAAGGTAGGAAAAACAATTAATTTTAGAAATCCAACCGTAAGATCTTGCCATAGAATATGGGAGGTAATTTTGGGAAAAAAATTAGCTCATTCTAGATGTAGAGGAGTGAGATATTGACTTTTGAAGTGAAAAAACAAGTTTTTTTCCCTGCTGCCCAAAAATTTCAGAAGCCTTTGATTGCCCCTAAATAAATAAAAAATGCTCTACACAAATGTGAGGTTTATTTTTCCCATGTAGAAGACCAAGTTAGGTAAGTGTGGGAGAATTTTCAAATAAATTGGAGGTGTGAATCATATTTTGTAAAATCCTGCAATGCCGTAAGGCCATCAAATTTGCATATACACAAGGCAAAATTGGAGGATTTATGTAAAATTGTGAAATGTGAATTACTTTGATCCAAATGATGAAAACCAAAGAATCTTAGTCTACTACAGCAAAGAAAAAAAAAGTCAAAAAACAAATTCACAAAGAGCACAAAAAGTATAGCACCAAAGGCAAAAGGAATGGAAGTATGGGAGTTCCGTACCTGCACGCAAACTAAAACTTTTCAATCATAAATTGGAATTGAATGATTCAAAGCTCCCCACATATGTTTAAATCTAAAGAACCAATTTCAAATTTTTATTTTGAAAAAATGTTATTTTTAGAAAAGTTTTTGGCTGCCCAATCTCCACCTTTTTGCAAAAATTCATGCATAATTTCTTCAATAAATGTCAAAATGAAGAAAAAATTAGATGCCCACGTAGGTCTTTGAATTCCTCATCTTCGATAAAAGTTTCAAAAAATCATGCAAAGTAGTTTAGTTGTAAGTACATGCCCAAAATCCCAACTGTCCCCCGAGGGGACAGTTGGTCCTTTAGGGGCTAAGTTGGAAAGTAGACTTGACATTCTATTACAAAAAAATGTTTTTTTGTCTTAAGCAGCCCAAAAAAAATGGGCAGCAACTAGAAAATGGTCAATTGGGCGCTTAGAGGTTAAAGTAGTTTTTAGGCTGCCGGGATTGCCCTACCTCCCCAATTTTTCAAAAATTCATTTTTTACTTCTTCAAAAAATGTTGGAATGAAGGAAAATTTATATGCCCACACATATCTATGAGTTCCCCACCTTCCATAAAAATTTCAAAAAATCACACAAAGTAATTTAACCATAGGTGCATGCCCAAATTTCCACTTGTCCCCTGAACGGACAGTCAGTCCTCTAAGGGTTAGGGTCAAACTAGGATCTCCTTGTATTGACAAGGGTTGGAGAGAGATTTTTTCAAATTTCCTTATTGAATGTCATTAGGTGCTACAATTGGCAAGTCTCTAAGATATAAGCCACATGGTGATTGTCTTTTGGCAATCAAGACACTTCCACTTCCTTGACCTCTAAAAAAAACCTCTCTCTTTTTGCAAGATCAATTTAGCATTTTTCATGGCAACAAAATGTATTGGAGGTTTGCTCATGCTCCTTTACATATGTGAAGAGATGGGGGATTAAGTTATTTAACAAAGTTGAATGCAATAGCTCACTCTATGTTCTATTGTAAAACTTGACCATTTAGAGACCAAAACATATTCTAGCTTTTAAAAAGGGAGATGATACATGCACATCTAGGGGTTGATATTTGTTCCCCAAATAAATTTTAGATTTCTACCATTGTAAAGCTGAATTTGATAATTTTGAATTCAGATTTGGACTTAGAGACCATGGATTAGTCTAGAACCATAAAAAGAAGTTGCAATTCAACAAAACTCAATAAAAATCTTATCTTTTTTTACAAATAAAAGTAAAAGTAATACTTTCCCCTTATCTAAACTTTTTCATTGGGTGTTGTTGAATTTTAATTTTTTTATGGTTTTGGACTAAACCATGGTCTCTAAGTCCAAATCCAAATTCAAAGTTCTCAAATTCAACTATGTGATGATAGAAATCTAAAACTTACTCCAAGGGTGTGCAAATATCAACCCTAGTGTGCAAATATCAACCCTAGTGTGCATATATCAATTGCCTTAAAAAATGTGAAGATGTGTGTTAAAGTGAAACCTACAACAATCTTCAATACAATTGCATTTCAAACAAGGCCTTGTTGATTCTTGCCTAAATTCTTGCTACTCCAAAATGAGAACCTATGGTATATTTGAAGTACACCTATGCACAGCTTGCTAAAAACCCATGTACTATCCATGCAATGTTTAAAATGTACACATTAAAGGCTTTTGATGTCATTTTTAAATTATCAGCAAGATTCAACAATATGAGACAACTAAATAATAGAAACCATACACAGATACCTATTTGGACACCCTTGAGTATGTTTAGTGATTGTCATTGTTAGTGTGATTGGAAGTTTGATCCAATTGTGACAAAAGCACGTGATAATGTAATGGTGTTGGATTCAAAACACCATAATGGCTGATGTCCTTACAATAAAAGAAAAAATCCTCATGTGTTTATACATCTTATTAACTTTAATGTATGTTGTATATTTTTATTCGACTGACACAAAATTAATTCTCAAACATCACATAAAGTAGATGATTTTCTTAGTGTTAGATGTGTACCAATTGGTTAGCAAACCATGAAGAGTCTATATAACATGCGAGATTACTACAATAAGATGATACCACCACATTTTGACGAATTTACATAAATGTGGATCCACAAATGATGTTTTTTTAATCAATAATCTACATCTCAACAGATGTATGCAACTTGAGTCTAAGCTTGAAAATTGTAATATCTTATAAAGTCCTTACAAATTTGCTGGTGCGAGCCATACAAGCCAAAACATCCACTTTGGAACAAATGAAAAAGTAATTTATATTTTTGAATTTTTTGGGACAACCACTTTGCTCAAGGTCTCATATGTTGTTCTACTAAAGATATCCTTTCCACCATTCAAGGAGCAAGAGAGTGAAAACAATGGTTTGTGAAAACCAAAAAATTGTTGGTTTGAAATTGTCCAAAAATTGAGTGTAAACATTCAAGAAATCTATTTTTACACGAAGTGAAAGACATTACTTACTTTTTACAATTTTTTTTTTGAAAAGCCAAATTGTTTTGGTGCAGCTTGGCCTTAAGATTGAGCTCATAACAAATGCAAAAAAAAAAAGTAGGCCTACACACTTGGTTTAGAGCTGCGTGTTGCAAGAGTCCATTTTTGGACGTAAACAGTTCAATATGCATCCCTCTGGGTATGCATTTTATATATTTGTTAATTTTGGTTTTGAGTATGTGAAAGAAAATCCATTGCAAAAGGAACTAAATTAACACTCAGGGACATTTACACAAAGTTCCAGGTCCAAAATCAAACCTTAGTTCAAAAATCTCATTGTCTATGAGATTGGAGAGTAAGGTTTGATTGAGTGTTTTTTAATCACCTTTTCACATAGAGTCTCAAATTTCAATTCTTTTAGATATACCTGCATGTAAAAAGTGAAGACCTAAACTTTGCTCCAATATTTGCGTTTAGCAAAAAGAAAGAAGGAAGGTTTAACTTGAGAAAAAAATTCAAAATTTCAATGAATTTTTTTCATAAGATGTTCAATCTTTATTTTAACATTTCATGTTGTTTGCATTCCAACATATTCCACATCTACAATTGAACTCAATCTTGTAGAGTTGAGGGGTACAAAATATTGTGAGCTACATTTCTAGCTCCTCTAGGCATGCCCTTGGTTGCAATGAGCAAAAGGTTTTTATGAAATGGCAACACATTGTGACATTTTTTCAATTGGTGCTACGACAAAACAACATAGCACTTCCTCACTTGGTGCTATGGACCACGGGTTATTTTTGGCAATTGGTGTTATTAGGTTACAATTTTACATATGTAAAGGTATAAGGTAGTGTGCTCTTGAGGCGACCCTTGCTCTAAAAGCAACCCCCTCCTGGAATTCCTGGTACATAAGGTCAACTAAATGAACCAAATCGCTTTTAGAGCAAGGGTCACTTTAAGAGTACACTACTTTAAGCCACCAAAACCTACAAGGACATCATCTTGGAAGGTTACAATGCTAGTGATTTGGATACAATAAAAATAGTGCTATGTGCCTTTTACCAACTTGCAAGTTTGTACATTTCTAGATTTGGGAATGCATGAAATATAGGAAAAAATTCATGGATTACAAAACATCCATGAAATAACTCACTTTCTTTGGAAATGTTTTGAGTTTTCATTGCCATATTAACAATCTCATAATACCACTTCATAATAGTTTAGGTCCAAACTAAAAAACTTGACTAGTTACCCACTTGCTACTATAAAATCTAAAGAGGTTCCCTACCAACATGAATGGAAAGAAGCATTTTCCATGTTGCATGTACTTTCCTTTAACACTCTAAAATCAGTGTTAGAGGTGAGCATCCAACTGGTGTATTGATATAAATGTGAAAATGCAAAAAATAACTAGTTGCACTTTAAAACTACATAATAAAAATTCCCCAACACCTTGAGATACATTTGATTATAGTATAAACTAGCAATTGGCACTAGCTAAGCTACACACTCACCATTAGAATTTTATCAAGATTTTTATGTGTTAAGGTAGGCGCACCCATCCCTGTCATGTCCCCATGGGCGTTATGTGACATTATCAGCGACTAACAAATATAAATCAAATGGTTATGGGTAATTAAGTGATAGTTATGGGTGACAAAGTGATGGTTGTGGGTGACTTGCATGACGGTTTTGAGTACCCATCTCACTATTTAAGAACCAACAAGCCTTGTTTTTGGCATCTCTTACACATGGTTCTTACAATTTCAGTGATTTTGGACTTTGAAAAGTCTTTATGAACAAATGCTTGCAATTGGAACCTTGAAATTGATGCCAATATTTTTGCTTTCCACTTCCTAACTTACAGTATTTTTTTCAAAGTTAGTCAATTGTTTTACCTACTCCAAAACCCTTATTTCCATGCTTATGGGTGTGCCTACCTTAGATAGAATGCAAAATAAAATTCCAACAAGTCTTCAAATTGTACCTATGTAATAATATCACAAAGATTGGATACGTGACATTAAAGAGGTTAAGATGTGATATTATAGAGGTCATTGTGATTTTAGTAGTATGATAAAGGCAATATTCAAAATAGGCAATATCCTAAAATATGCATGTGGACGAAAACCTAGTTGAAAATGTGAGAAATGAAGGCCGATAGTGGCCAAAGAAGCTGAAAAATCTCTCCAAACTAGGCTCTACAATAGAGGTAGTCACACTTTCTTCACTCTATTCTTAATCTTCAAAGAATGGGGACATGGCACTCTTTCCTCGATTTGCCAAGGCTCCATTCTTAAAAGATTGAGAAGGTTTTTTCTTCACCTTCAAAGGAGAAGAATGGGCATAAAGATGTTTTTGCATGTGAAGTTTTTAATGATGCGTGTCTTTTTTTCATCTCACTCTTCTTGCTTTCACCCTTCTTGAGACCTCAACTAAGTGCCTTCTTGTAGCATCACCACTTTTTAGGTAAACTCATTCTCTATTCTCCACCACCCACAAAAGGGGAGACACACCTTGTCCATGAAGAAATGCTCCAATTTACTCCTATTTCTACTCCACAACTTCTCATTCTTCGTAGAAGTTTCATTTTTGGGGAAAATATGACTATCCCTAATACATACCAAGCGGGGAGGCTTTAGGGTTTCCTGAAACAACCCCGCCTTCAAACCTGCTGCTTATAACTGGAGACCTAGAATCAAAAAACGCCAGTAGGAAGGAGCCCAGAGGCAAAGCCACGCAGGCAGGCAGCCGGCCTACTTATCCCTGCGCGAGCCAGTAGGCGAGGCGCAAACGCCATCCAGGGCTCGGAGCGCGGCCATTGGAGGGAGCACAACCACTTGCACAGCAATTCAGGGGGTCGAGGCGGGGCCGGACTAATAATAGAGTGACAAGCAAGCAGGCGCGAGCCAATGGGAGGGCGGAGTCAGATCCTCCCGGAAAGGCAGGAGGAGGAGTCAAAGAGGCTCAGCCAATAAGAGTGACGGGGCGATATTTCGAGGGGAGAGGGATCCGCATGCGGGGATGCAGGTTGGTGGAGCGGGCGCAGGAAAGCAGGGGCGCGGGCAGATTGGGCCCAGTGGGCGCGCCTCTCCCCTCACAGGCTGCCATCACTTGCTGCTGCGCTGTGACTGCTCCTCCAGTCCCTTTCGAGTTTCGTCTGCCCTGCTTGCCAGCGTGTGGCTTGCAACTGGCCACAATGCCACCCCACCCCCCCCCCCCAGATCCCCGCCCCCCTTGCGGACCCCATCTCCATGCGTCTGCACTCTGCACTGCCCCGGTGGAGTGGTGGACCCTCCCCCCTATCCCTCGCCCCTCCAATCCCCGCCGCGCATTCTCTCTGCTCCCTCATTGGTCCAGCGACACGCATCTCAGGATGCATGTAGGTAAAATCAAAACCTAGTTGAGTCACCCATCTCGCACATGCATCCAACCACCGGCTTCTTTCATCCCACTACGCCCGAGCCTAGAGTTTCTTCTGAACAGTCATTGGAGGCAGCTTACAGGACGTTTTCTTGTTCTTTTGATTGGTTGAGAGCGACCCATACCTCATGCAGGTAAGAAACTAATATCTATGTGTCTATTTGGGTACGTTCCTCAGTAAAGTATGCTACTGTCAGAACAGTTCATCAGTTTTTTTTTGGCGGGTCTTTTGTTTCTTAGGAAATTTTGATGAATACCCCTGATGATATAGGTACTCCTGTTTTTCCACAAATTGCACAAATACGGTAATACCTTTGCCTCATAAATTTCAGATGTTGGTTTTGTTGTGCATGCCACTTCCTTTTTCCTTTGTGTGCACATTGCTTCTTTTTTGTTCCATTGCACTCTTTGCTTCAACATTAGCCATGAAGGAAGTGACAAACACAACAAATAAATGTCTTAAATTTATGATCCAAGGTGTTTGTGCAATTACTGAAAAAATAGGGCTATCTATGCAAATATAGCAAACATTAAGGGTATCCATCAAATTTTCCCTTTTTTTCTTTGAGAGGAATATCTCAATTTGTTTACCCAAACTGTTTTTTTGTTTTCTTCCTTTCCCTGCCTAAACCTCAGTGTACCACTAGAGAATGTGGTTTCTTTTGATTATTTGTTGGTGTACCTACGTGCAACAATGTAGAATGGATGCATGCAGGTGAGAAAAAATGGATAAAACCATCCATATTTGCACGTTCAATTGCAAAAAAAAACAGTTATTATTGGTAATTTAATCAATATAATGGTGAACCTAACATTCCCTTGAGAGGGGGTTGGTGATCTCAATCTATTTATTCACTTAATTTGGAAGTGTAGTGACAAGAGTCACTGTCTCATTGATGTTTACTAATTGTTTAGTCCTCAACTTATCAAAATACCAAGTGTATTGTGCTCGTAGTCACTCTTTTCCCATGTAAAGCAAACTTGTGTGTTAACTTAACCCTTCTTTTCATTTGGCACTACATGTCAAGCGCATTCAATGTTGAATTGTTGACTCCCATTCTAATCTAAGTTTCAAACTTAACCAGTGACTCCTAGCATCCAACTTTCAAAAGACAATCAAGCTTCTCAAATAGAGACATGGAAAAAAAATATTGTTGACATCCAACTCCTCATCAATGAAGCTCCTCATTATTGACACTAATTGTTTTTAGACAATGTCAAATTTTTAGTTTTAGTTCTAAATTTGAGTTTGATACATACTAGTGATAGTGTGAGTGGATACCATTGTGTGAATATATTTTGAAACTTTGATATCTACAATTCTTATTTATTGGTCAATATTAGATCTTTAAATAACTTCAAAAAAAAGGGTCAACAAATGAGAAAAGCTATACAAACATCCTCACCTTCTAAATACTTTTCCAATACAATCAACCTACAATATCTAACCAAGCATCATTTATCATTAGAATGCTTGATGCATTTCTTCTGATGTATACACATTGATTAGATGTCTTGCACATTTAATCCTTGTGTAGACTTAACTATTGGAATACAATTGTTGAGTCAAGAATCATGATTTTTTTGTGTAGAGTTGTTCATGAGAATAATTTTCTAAACTAGATTGTATTTTGCAATACATCTTTTTTTGTTAAAAATTGGGCTACCTTCTAGCCTTTAAATAGTAGTTGTCCTTATCGTAGGAAAAAAATTTAACTAAAATAAAGTTGACTGAATGACTTGTAAGCAAAATTTGAGTTAGTTATAAGTTAACCCCTAAATGCATGAGGCACCAAATTCTAGTGTAAAAATCACCAAAATTTAGTGCCTTGTGCATTAGGGGTTAAACAATTACTTTGATTTGCACCTCCAATGTATGTAACACAATCAAGTCAAGATATCAATCATGTTATTTTGTAATACAAACCATTGCAAAAAATGAATAGGAAGATATACATTGATGTTTTAAAAATTAAGTCACTTCTTTGTTAGTTGTGTCTTGTGTTGTATAGATTTCTTGTTGAACCAAGACTAGAATTGGTGATATCATTTGGTGTGCAAATAGAACATCAAAATTAATGTATGTCATCATTCATGACAATAGACATGAGTTGCATTTAAGACAAGTTCGTTTGAAACAAGTGATGAACCTAAATCATACACTACACAATACAATTAGACATTTGAACTTGGATATCAAATCAAGAATTTACGTGTTCTTATACCCTAATTCATTGTTGGTTTTGGGCATTCCCATACATTCCTTCCAAAGGATTGGAGGACATATTGATGGAGATATGTGTTGAAGATGATGCAAACACATGGTGAGGAAAATTTTAAGAATTTTTTATTCATTTGAAATAAGATTTTTTCCTTACAGAATGTTAATGAAAAATATAGTTTCTTTTCAATGTTGGCAAATGTTCTTTGATTAATATTGTGTCAATCCTAACTTGCAATGTGGCAATTAAACTTCTTAATACTCTGACTTTCAATGTGGCACTTAGACTTCTTGCAAGTTGTTTTTTTCACATCTCCATGATGAACATTAACATAGTTCACCAAATTTTTTTTTTTTATGATTTTCAAGTGATCTAAGTGGTTAGTTTATGACAATTTTATTTTATGACAACTTAAACCAAATGTAAATTTTTAAAGCGTAGTCTACGCAATCCAACCAAACCATGTTTCCACCAATAGAAAGGCTTACATATTTGTTTGCCTTTTCTTCAAATGGAGATAATTTTCCCCTCCCTCACTAACTTATTTGCCGGTCAGTACTGTAGTCTAAAGAAGCCATCACGGAGAGCGTCCACAAAAAAATATCCGCAGTTCTCATCCGTCTCTGGATGAGAAAAGTGCGACGGAAGCGCAACGAATGACGCCAAATGATCGGCGGATTCATTATAAAATCTATCAAGCAATCCACGTGGATCAAGCTTACTGGCTTCTCTGTTGGAAGTATCCTCTTATGGCCCCACGAAAAAGTGACGAATGGACGGAAAGTACTCATTTCGCGGTCCCCTCTCAAGCTCGTCGTCGACTCTCGTCATGACGAGCCCCCTGCTTTCGGCATCGCCTCCATCTTGGTGGAACCCCAGCCCTCCAGTCCAGCGGCCAATCCCCTTTGCTCGTCGACATTTTCTGCAAAAATCTACGCACTTGGCTCGGTTGCCGACATCGTGTTCTGTTCTTTCCGTGGATCCAAACCGGGCCTCATTTGGTGCATTGACGGCTCGTAACGAGCGTTCTTTCTCTCTGCGGTGCGTTGGACGATGTTTTGCTGGTCAGAAGCACATCTCTGTACTGCGTTTTGCTTTTTTTGCTTCGATTTTCGCTTGTGTACTCGCATGGAGGAAGTGTGACCAGTAGTACTCGGAAATTTACAGGCTGTCGAGAAGGTTAGTGGTAGTGTGTTGTATCCTCTGTATTTTTGTTGTGTCGTTGGTGTTGTGAGGCGAGAAGCACGTGATTAAGGCTCTTAGGGTCCAGTGACGGAGAACGTTTCTGGCGAGTTGGTGGTGTAATAGTTTCGGTACGTTCATGGAATACAAGAGATTTGGAGATGTGATGAGGATGGCTCTAGGAGCTACATATTTAGGATTCCTGGCGTAGTGTCAGTTTGTGAAGGCGTGAGGATGTGTAGTGCAAATTGTGTCAGAGTTTGCTCTGCGACTGTGCCGTGGTCGATGCCGGGATGTGACATAGTTGGAAGCGCATGTGAGCCTTGCTGCGGAACTTTGTTATGTGAACGAGCGGCTGCTGCTCCTGTTTTAACACCTCGTCATTTAAGCGAGGAGTTCTGTTCTTAAAATTTGTGTCGTGGAAATTGGTACAGGCTCAGAGCTGGTGGTGTCGAATGTGCGACAGGTTAGGAATGTTTTTACGGTTGTCAATACCATCTCGTGAGAGACGAGCCTGTGGAGGCATCTAGAAGTTACTTAGGTGGAGTATTTGCAAAAGTTTAACAGGCCCGTGCTGAAGCAGGTTTTCCTTTCTACGAGTATGCTAGGCACGGAGATCCAGGATTAGTTGTCGTGAAATCCATAATGACGGGAGCCAGGGAAGGAAAATTTGATGGAAGCAAACAGCAGGACAGCAGAGCTGCTCTGTTCCCTCGGCTGCATGTAGCCGAGACGAAGAGGGCCGGACCACGGGGCCCACCGCGCAACAAAATGGCGCTTTTTGAACAGCTTACCATTCCGTCTCACAAATTCAAGCCTTCTCTTATGCCTTTGCCTTCCAGCGGTCGAGCTATGAAGAGTCCAGCCATGACCACTCCGTTATATCTTCCAATACCACAGGTATGGTGTCATTGTTGAAGCTCTGCTTTAGGACAGTTATGGTTTTAATTGTATCCAAGGTCTCGGTATATTCAACCATCTGCACGACACTGTGTTGTTGTACAGTTTATATGTGCATTCTGTGAACCTGTCTTGGTGTATAAACATTTGAATTGAGTTTCCTGGTTTGAACATGTGTAATATGAGCCCATTCGTACCCCGAGGCTGTGCAATTTAAGGTGGTTCAGTGTCCATGTCTATTCCTCTCATACTATAGAAAGTCCTTGAATGCCATAAACGAAGTGCATGATTGCTGGTTAGCAGTATGCCATTTTCTATGTTTGATGGAATGAACCTGTTTTTTCATTGTTTCCGTTTTCAATGAGTTACCTCCAAGAATTTTCTTGAGGCTGTTAAGTCTGGCGGCTTGTGCACAATAATTGTTGCTTGTCGTTTAAAATACCATTTCGGGCGACTTGAAAAAATGTTTACTAGGTACGGTTTAGTAACCGCTGCTTCCCCAAATTTCTCATAATTTATATTGTTCCATTGAATAATTGTTGGAATCTGGTGACATTTAGCCCATAAATGAAGGGCTGAGTGGGAGTATCGGTTGCTTGTTTATTTCAGTTTATGTAATCATTAAAAAGTATTGGTTGAGTCGGGGCTTTGTTTGTTTGATTTCGCAGTAGTTTTTCTGCATTTGCTGCGACGAGCCCTGCCAACCTTGGTAGCGTTGTTGGTCTGTTGAATGATGCTTGGATAATTTTCCAGTTCCTTTTCGGGGAACGCACACCTGACTTTGGACCTACTGCTTATAATTTGCAGGTGACAGCTGGATCACATGATAGTATGTATTCATACGTGCCCATGAGCTATATGAATCCTACCATGATGCAAACAATGGCATGTATACCCGGTTACTCGTATTCGGGACTCTTCAGCTCTGAGACTACTAGTTCGATGAACACCAGTGGTAGCAAAGGTGCTGTGACAGAAAGAGCTGCAGAATCACCTTCAGTCGGAGGTGCAGGGCCCAAAACTTTGAGCCAAGCAAATTATCAAACTCCTTTCAAGAACGGAAGAGAGGACGATGAATTTGCGGTGCCCACTTACTCTTCGGTCACACAATCAAGTGAGCAGACGGCCAGGCCTTCGAGTCCCATTCATGTCCAAAAAACCCCTCGAGGGCAGCGGGCTTTGCCAAGAGTCAAAGGGCCTGTAACACAGAAGCCTTTTCCGATAGCAAAGGATAAGTGCATGGAAGTGACCTCGTCGGAGCACAAGGACGACGGTCGCTGGTCCACCGCGAGTGGGGAATGTGTAACTGCTTCTGTCATTGGTAACGAAGTGGATTTGCAAGAAACGGATTTCAGTAAATTGGAGAGAATTCCGTCATCAGAGAGTCATCCTTCAACTGCCCCTGCTGATAAAGTTTGTAGAGCAGATAGCTTGACCACCCGTTCCGAACAAGATATGCTCAGCAATGTAAGTTCGGATAACCAACGCGAAGAGGGCTCAGAGCTTTCTCAGCAAAGAAGAGATAGCAGTACGGAGACAGGATCTTCCATGTTGGACAACGCATCGGCAGGTTCTGTACAGTTCCAGGATGTTGTCCATGCCTTTGGCCAGCGAGAATTTTGGAAAACCCAGACGATCGTGATCAGGTACTTTTTGATTTGTCTTATCAATAGTTCCCTTTGTTGCGAATCTCTTAATTCTTGTGCCGAGCAACTTCTCCTGTTAGAGGTTGGTGGAGATTTCCTGTATTGGAAGTTGGAATCATATGCATAGTATTTGCTGTTTCACTATGTGATTTTCTTTTATGTCTAAACTGCCCTGTTACTCATTCTTAACCGTCACGCTAGTACTGCTTCACTGTTCTTGTGGCTCACATTTTAATCATTGAAAATATTGATTCTATTTACAGGCAACAAAGGATCTTTTCTCGACAGGTCTTCGAGCTGCACCGTGTCCTTGAAGTCCAGCAGCTTCTTGCGAAGACGCTTGGTTTGCCTCCCAGCATTGACGAAGCACTAGAAAAAGAAGATGATAACGTGCACATGGCTGAAAGTCCTATTGCTGAGGTCCCTGACGTACCTCAAGCCGAAAGTCCCGTAGCTGAAGTCCCTGAAATTCCTTTAATTGCTGAAGCTCTCGAAGTTCCCGAGATTCCGAAGAGATGTCCTGAACCGAAGGCCTTGAGTGAAAATTCAATGCCAGATCTTGACCCACCCCATCAACCCATGGACCCTTTACACATTCCCATGCAACAGGTTTTTAATCCAGATGCTCCATGGCCGGCACCTCCTTACGCTGCAAATCCATGGGCAGTTAGAATGGCCTCCCCTTTCATGTATGTACCATGTCCAGGATCCTATCCTGCTGGCTATGGGACTTATCCCATGATGGGTGCACCGATGCCCATGTATGCTCCACCCGGAGCTCAGCAGCCTGTCCGGTTTCCAACTTGGCAGCAGCAGTCAGGTATGCCCATGCTCATGAATGCTCAAGACTCACCCGCAATGGCAGCATGGTATGGTCAACAAGTTCCAGCGGGTGTTCAAGCGGGTGGTCCAGCTCGTGCTCCAGCGGGTGTTCAAGCTAGTAGTCCAGCTCGTGCTCCAGCGGGAGCTCAAGTGGGTGATCCAGCTCGTGCTCCAGCGGGTGTTCAAGCTAGTGGTCCAGCTCGTGCTCCAGCGGGAGTTCAAGCGGGTGGTCCAGCTCGTGCTCCAGCGGGAGTTCAAGCGGGTGGTCCAGCTCGTGCTCCAGCGGGTATACTGATTGCAGCCGCGCGCAATGATTCTCCAGCATGTCACCTTGAACGTCTTGCATCATCCGGATTTGACCAAGCAATCGAAAGCACTTCTGACATCACAGATGCTCGTCAAGCTGGCCAAGATGGTGAGAGATCTGGTGTGGGAGTGAATATGAGCAAAGAGAGCGTTGGAGAAGTTTGCGATTGGGCCAAAGGCTGGGGCAGGAGAGAAGGACGGTGGGTGCGTGGGGACCGGAGCTTAGTTCATAAGAAAGTGAGCGACGTTGCAGATCTTCGAGGGAAAGAAGCCGATTGCCAAAATGGTGACACTGCACGGGAGGGAGAGCTTACCGGTCGTGGAGGTTTACATCCAGCAAACGGCAGCCGCCCGGTGGATGACTCTGAGGTCTGTCGTGAGGGACATCAGGAAGGGGTCGGCTCGTTGAAGCACATGCGCTCAGAGGGAGCCTTTGATCCTGGTGTATGTCGGTGGTTTCCCATACTTTCACCTCCCAAGAGACCCATGCACCACAATGGGGTGATCAAGGTTGTGCCGCGAGCAGTTTCTGCTGCTCCCGAACTCGCAGCTAATATTCTTTTGTCTATCCAGACGGATAGACAGCGGTGAGCAAGGCACCCTGCAGCGCTTGGATGGGGTGCTGATCATGGTTTTTGTTACATGGTTAAGGAAATCTGCTCTGCTCTACTCAAGGAGGCAGGATTTGTTTTTTGGTACCCAAAATTGCAGATCCTTCAGTCGATTGGCAGCTTCCTTCATTCTTTCTGTGGTGGCTTAGTCGCCAGTGGAATTTTCCATATTTTATGTTGCCATTCAGGACGAGCAGTACTTGTAAATTAACGACCGCTGTTCTCACGGTCTGGTAGCTGTGTTGACCAGTTCTCCCTTAGTGAACGAGTGTTTGTTCACGTCGATGTAAGTTGAACTGGTAAATCTTAGGTGTTACTCTCCTAAGGGACTCTTCACAACAGAAAGTGACGTATTATAGAGTTCTAGCTGGGATCTCTTTTGGGTTTGTGCGCTTGAGTTGCACTAATTAGGGGTGTCAGACCTCATGGTTTTAGCTCTGCGATTTGCAAGCTTGTTACCGAATTGCGTTATTCTTCTTTTAAAGTTCCAACTCCTCATTAGAGGTCTGGAACGCAATTCTGTAATTACCTCTCTACAAACCAGCTTTGACACCCTTTTTGCGGTTTTTTATTCTGTAAATTGTTGGGCAAACCCCTCCTGTACTGTAATTCCAGTTCTAAGTGACTGCCACTCAATTCTTCCTACTTGCACTTCGTTGGGATTTAGCCCTTGAACAATCATAGGGCATAGTATATATACTGATGTATAAAGAAATTTGGGATCTCACACTTCGTTGGGATTTAATCTCACACTTCGTTGGGATTTAATCTCACACTTCGTTGGGATTTAATCTCACACTTCGTTGGGATTTAATCTCACACTTCGTTGGGATTTAATCTCACACTTCGTTGGGATTTAATCTCACACTTCGTTGGGATTTAATCTCACACTTCGTTGGGATTTAATCTCACACTTCGTTGGGATTTAATCTCACACTTCGTTGGGATTTAATCTCACACTTCGTTGGGATTTAATCTCACACTTCGTTGGGATTTAATCTCACACTTCGTTGGGATTTAATCTCACACTTCGTTGGGATTTAATCTCACACTTCGTTGGGATTTAATCTCACACTTCGTTGGGATTTAATCTCACACTTCGTTGGGATTTAACCCTTGAACAACCATAGGGCATAGTATAAGGTATGCGGCTCAAATTTGAAGCACCTCCTCAAATGTACATTTTGTACATGTTTTTCATAGCCCTTCAATAATGTACAGTTCAAGTACAATTGAGGAGGTGCTCCATTTAAGTCCTATGGTCTTTCCATTTAAGTCCTATGGTCTTTCCACTTCAAATAATCATAACTAATTTCACAAAGCTTCAAAAAACATGAAACAACTTGGGTTAGATGCTGATTCTTCTCGTCTTTCGAGGAAAGTTTACTAAAAATCATGTCAAGGAGTTTCACTTATCCAAAATTCAATTTCAGCCCTTAGATGCTCCATTCATGAGCCTACTACCTTAGCCCATTAGAACCGCATTGATCTATTCTTCAACTTCTTTGCTGGTTTCAAATGTAGTAGAGATGTGGATCCATTCCAAATACAAGAAAAATACCTTGTATTGTATTGGTCGCAAAGGGCCTCTCAATTGTTTAACCCTTAACCCTTAAAGGACCAAGCCCTTTATTCAGTGAAAGTTACTGAAAAATGCCACTTTTGGGGGAATGAGTAGAAAGGTAGAAAAAATGATTATTTTTGGAAATCCAACCATAAGAGCTTGCCCTAGACTATGGGAGGTACTTGTGGGAAAATAATCAGCTCATTCTAGATGTAGAGGACGAGATATTAACATTTGAAGTGAAAAAAACAATTTTTTTCCCTAATGCCCATAATTTCAGAAGCCTTTGATTGCCTCTAAATCAAAAAAATTGCTCTACACAAATTTGAGGTTTATTTTTCTCATGTAGAAGACCAAGTTAGGTAAGTGTGGGAGAATTTTCAAATGAATTGGAGGTTTGAATCACACTTTGTAAAATCTTGCAATACCATAAGGCTATCAAATTTGCAAATACACTAGGCAAAATTGGAGGATTTATGTAAAATTGAGAAATATGAATTACGTTGATCCAAATGGTGAAAATAAAGGTTTCTTAGTCTACTACAACTTGGAAAAAAAGAAGTCAAAAAAAAAATTCACAAAGAGCACAAAAAAGTAAAGTACTAAAGGCAAAAGGAGTGGAGGTATGGGAGTCCCGTACCGGCCTGCAAATTAAAACTTTTCACTCATCAATCAAAATTGAATGATTCAAAGCTCCCTATGTGTTTATAAATCTAAAGAACCAATTTCAGATTTTTATTTTGAAAAAAATTTATTTAAAAAAAAGTATTTGGCTGCTTGATCTTGCATGTTTTCAGAAATTCATGCACAACTTCTTCAATAATTGTCGGAATGAAGAAAAAATTAGATGCCCACACAGATCTTTGCATTCCCCATCTTCAAAAAAAGTTTCAAAGAATCACGCAAAGTAGTGTAGCCATAGGTACATGCCCAAAATCCCATGTGTCCCCTGTAGGGACAATGGTCCTTTAGGGGTTAAAGGGCCATAGGGCATAGTTTATAGGCTGCCGTATAATTGGCATTTGCTACCAAAAAGAAGTTTTAATTTGGGATGTCCAGTAGCTCACTAGAACGGCTTTGATCTATTCTCCAACTTCTTTGTTGATCTCAAATACAATAAAGGTGTGAATCTATTCCAAATACAAGAAAAATACCTCGTATTCTACTGGTCACTGCGGCATGCTATGTCCTTTAGGGGTTAACCCTTAAACGTCCATAGGGCATAGTATATACACTGACGTATAATTGTCATTTGCTATCAATAAGAAATTTTAATTTGGGATCTCAAGTAGCTCACTAGAACCGCATTGATCTATTCTTCAACTTCTTTGTTGGTCTCAAATGGAGTAGAGGTGTGGATCCATTCCAAATACAAGAAAAATACCCTGTATTGTATTGGTCACAAAGGGCCTCTCAGACGTTTAGGGGTTAAGGGTAAACTCATCTCTTGTTATGTTTATTTATAACTTGTTATACGGCTAGTCAAGAATGGGTGTGAAAGTTGGAACTTTGACAAAAAGACGGAACTTTTGGAAGATACGTGTAGAAAGAAAGGGCTTGGTTTATTGCACATACATCAATCTAGGCCCTGCCCTTGTCAAGGCCAAAAATATACTATCTCCTTGGCTGCGCCTTGTGACTAGCTGCCTAGAGTGACTCCAGCTTCTGTCATCAAGCTTCAAGTGGTCAAGTTAGGAAGAGGAAATCAAAATATTGACATCAATTTCAAAGTTTTATTTTCAAGCATTTGGTCACAAAGATTTTTCAAAGTCCAAAATCACTAAAATTGTATAGTTGTCGGTAGGAGATGCTAAGAACAACTCTTAGTGAAGTCTTTATTGTGCTCATACATTCATAATACTAACTTGAGGAGTCCTTAAATAGTGAGATGGGGCACGCAAAACCATCATGTCAATCACCCAAAACCATCACGTTGTCACCCAAAACCAATTTTTTTCTATACCCAACAATGACTGACAAAATTATGTGTAAGATTGGCCAGTTGGCAATGCCATGGGGACACCCATGGAGTGGGATGACGCTACCTTACAAAAAAATTGGGCCCAAATTGACATGTCTGAAGTGACTAAATGTGTCTAAATTGACAAAAAATTACCACAATGACAAAAATATGTCCAAATCAACATGTCCTAATTGACAAAAATGTGCAAATTGACATTGTTCCCTTGTAGTGTTACATGTTCAAGTTTTTAGCAACAACAATCCAAGCTTAGCAATTGCATCTATTAGAGTTGAATTTTGTTACATTACCTTAGCAAGAATGCAATACTTTTTAAGTTATTTGATATTAGTGTTGTTATTCAATTTTAGTGATTTTGGACTTTGAAAAATCTTTGTGACCAAATGCTTGAAAACAAAACTTTGAAATTGATGTCAATATTTTGATTTCCTCTTCCTAGCTTGACCACTTGAAGCTCGATGACAGAAGCTGGAGTCGCTCTAGGCAGCTAGTCACAAGGGGCAGCCAAGGAGATAGTATATTTTCGGCCCTGACAAGGGCAGGGCCCAGATCGACGTATGTGTAGTAAACCAAGCCAAAAGAAAGTGGCAAAGAACTTTGACACTCCTAATTTTCCAAGTTTGTCTTCCCTTATTGGCAAGGAGAGACTCAACAAAAGGGCAAAAGGGATTTTAAACATCAAAGGACACTGTTAACCCTTAACCCCTCATAGCCTAAGGGGAAGATTTTTGTCCTCTGGCCATCCATCTTTACAACTTGAAGTGCTCTAACTTTTGTGTTTATTTTCTAAATTTAGTAAAATTTGTTGGCAAAGTTGCACATATTAGTCTAGTTTCTATGATAGAATTTCAGATCAATCTAGTACGTATTGTGTTTGTGAAACCCAATCAAAATTCATAGAGTCAATTTGAGTTCACCACATTGCATTGTGATGGCTACAACTTCGGGGGTTTGTATCTTTTTCATCAAATGTTTGTTTTCAATAAAATTTATTGGGTTTTGTTCCTCTTAAAGTCTAGTAATTGTGGTAAAATTTTCATGTCAATCCAAGTTTTGTTGAATTTTTGGGAGCAACTCAAAGTTCAAAATCCACACACTTTTGCACAATAGTGAACATTGGTGGCTTATAACTTCTTCCTAGAAACTTTGATTTCAATATTTGTTATTGGAAAAGTTGCGCATACTAGTCTAGTTAGTGTGGTTAAAACTTCATATTAGTCTAAGAAGTTTGAGTGAATGAGAAGCATTTTAGTAGAGGGAGGTTTAGCCAGAGATATAAATTTTTGCTACCTTTTTCACTGTTTTTTGACATTTCAAAACAATTTTGCAAACAAAACGAGTAAATTGGTTGTTATTTTCTTTCAACACTGTGTGTTTATATTGGTTTGAATCACTTTATATTTTAATTCTTTTTCATTTGAGTAGGTTTTGAAATTAAATTTCACCTCCATTTGTGTTTTTAAGAAAATTTCAACATCATTTATTAGCACTAAAATATTATAATCTTGCAATCCATGTGGTCAAATGACCCCAAATTTGATCCACATCATTTACAACATGCACACTACAAGATTGTATGGTTGAGATTTTCATACTCCACTGGCATTGAAACTTACAACACTCGAAAAGCAAGGATGCCCTAAACCCTCTTTGGGCCTTAGGCAATAAGGGGTTGAGCGCCCGGGCCATGTTCCAGGAAATACTGGTGTGGGTGACTTGTGGCCAGAAACTTATCCCTCACTAATCGGATACTGCAAATGAGGCAAGTTGATCGCTGAATATTGTGGTTAGGGTGAGGGCGCGGTTGTACTGATTTTTTTTGAAAGAATGAGCGGTTAGATTTGGAGATTATACTGGTCAAAGCCCCCTTGACTTTTGCGGGTTTAGCAAAAAATGGGGTTCATTTCAGTTTGGGGCGTCCTTTTCCTATCAATGGCTTCATGGATTGAGGCAAAATCAAGAAGGTAGGTGGGGGCAGAAGTGTAGTACACGTTTGCAAAATTTGGGCAGTGTTTGAGCATCCCTTGGTAGTGAAATCTACCCTCAAAGCAACAACCTTTGCATCCGGAAGTTTAGAATGGCCAGTCACGCTGGTTACCAACCCCCCACCCCCATCAGCCAAAACTAGGATTTCCCAGAAAACCTAATCTTTGCACGACTCTAGGGCAAGATACGGCCCGTGGGAACTCAATTGGCCCACTACGTCTCATAACCCTTGTACCAATCCAGGACTAGATACTGCTCTTGGAAAACAACAAGCTAGATCTTGACAAGGGGACTCAAAAATAGAATTCTAGGAGGCCAATTTTGGAGACGTGAGGCGCTCAAGGGCTAAGCATCGATGGGGACAAAAATTGTCTCTGGGTTTACATGGGCCCTGTGTACCCGCCCCCCCGACGCTTAACCCCAAAAAGACCCTAGAACTTCCTGAGCTTCTACGAATTTGCTCTAATTTTAACAAAAAGACAACATTTTGATAAGTTGCATCAATTCTTTTTGATTTGTAACTATATAAAATTAAACTAGACATGTTAGAGATCACATTGGAAAAGAACACACAACAACATCTCTTATGAATTGAAAGACTATAATGTTTGATCATGAGATTGTTAAAATTGTGAAAGTGATTTGAAGTCTTTCAATTTTCTTTTTACATGTCAAATTAAAAAAAATGGTCACCAAAAAGATATGAGGTTAAAGGGACTAACATGCATAATCCCAATCAATTTATGACTTCTCAAAACCTACTCTACAATTTTTTAAAATGAATTTCTAATGTGATATTTTTTGAAAGATCTAGTGTATTTGAGGCTCATTCCCAAGAGCCCTCAACATTATAGAAAGTCAAGACTGCGATGGACACCCGTGCACAAAATCTTAAATAGAAAAACCATAATCAATCTTTTGCAAAATCAAATTGTTGCAACTAAAATTAAACTTCAAAAAGAACTTTTCAAAAAAACAAACCATTAAGAAATAGTAATTTGGTAAGGTTTTATTTAACTTCAAATATTGGTTGAGGACACATTCTATCCTCAATGTCGTTTTGGGGTTAACCCCTAAAGGACCAAAGAGCCCAATACGGCCAAATGGGGTTCTTGGAGTGTAAAAGTAGACAAAAAAGGCATTGCATGCTCAAGTTTTAGTCTGCCACTCAAGTCCAAGTGGAGCTAAAAGTCCAACAATACTTTTGTATTGGCTTGGTGTTCCTTGAAGCCTCTAGATTTTGCACCCAAAAACTTGAATTTACTATTTTTAATATTAAAACTCATCGTGGGAGTGTATATAGGCATTGTACATTGCATTGTGGATGGAGGAATTTTGGATGGGATGGGTTGGAAGCACACACTCCCTTGTATTAGGGAGAAGGTTGGTGATGTATCGCTTTTTTCTCTCTCAATTGGGCAAGGCTTTTGTAGCTCTAAAGTAGTGAGCTGGCTAGATCCACTTTTTTTTGAGAAAAAATCACAACATCCATGTTGTGAACTGCTATCTAAAATAACAAATATGAAATTCTCAATGGTGGGGATTTTGCATATTTACTTGGATATGAAATCAAACTAGCCTTAAACTTTTGATTTAAAGTTGGGTATAGAATGACCAGTTTGGATTGGATGAATACTTGTTCAACTTTCTAAAAGTGAGGGAATGTGCTGGAAGTTCCATATTGGAGGTATGCTAAATTTTCTTAGCAAGACGCCTAGGGGTTAATGGTAGATATGGAGCCACCAATAAACTAGAAGTCCTCATTACTTTCATCTCATTTATTGGAAATGAATGATTCAAAGCTTCCCATATATATGTAAATTGAAATAAGCAATTTTAGATTTTTTATTTTAAAAAATGAAAAAATTCAAAAACATGTTTTTGGGCTGCCTAGACTGCCCAACCTCCCCAAATTTTCAGAAATTCAGTTTTTACTTCTTCAAAAGAAGTTGGAATGAAGAAGAAATTAGGTGCCTACATAAATCTTTGAATTCTCCATCTTCCACAAAAGTTTCAAAAAATCACACAAAGTAATTTAGCCATAGGTACATGCTCAAAATCCCATTTGTCCCCCAAACAAAGAGTCACTCCTTTATGGGTTAAATGAATCTACCCAAGAAATGAAATTAAAAAATTGATGACATCTTGTTGTGAAAATCATCCTCTCGTGAAAAGCAACACAATAGAAGACAATACTATTCAGCTTTTCTTCTTAACCCCTAAAGGACCAATTGTCCCCTTGGGGGACAAATGGATTTCAGGCATGTACCTACAGCTAATCTACTTTTTGTAATTTTTTGAAATTTTTAGAAAAGGTGTGGAATTCATATATCTACAGTGGGCATCTAATTTTTTCTTCATTCTAACATTTATTGAAGAAGTTATGAATTTCCAAAAATGGGCAAGATCAGGCAGCCCAAAGACTTCTTTAAAAACTGCATTTAAAAAAAATAAAAATATGAAATAGGTTCTTTAGACATATATAAACGTGAGGAGCTTTGAATCATTCAATTTTGATTGATGAGTTGAAAGTTATGAGAACTTTTAGTTTGCAGGTAAGCATGGTTTTGAGATTTTCCGCACCTATCCACAAACAAAACTTCTCATAACTTTCATCTTATCAACCAAAATTGAATGATTCAAAGCTCCCTATGTACATATAAGTCTAAAGAACCTATTCCATATTTTTCTTTTTTTTAAATGCAATTTTTAAAGAAGTTTTTGGGTTGCCCGACCTCGCCCCTTTCCAGAAATTCATTTTTAACTTCTTCAATAAATGTCAGAATGAAGAAAAAATTAGATACCCACGCAAATCTTTGAATTCCCCAAAATCCATAAAATTTTCAAAAAATCACACAAAGTAGTCTAGGCATAGGTACATGCCCAAAATCCCATTTGTCCCCCAAAAGGGGGCTTGGTTGTTTAGGAATTAACTCATTGGCCCATCATGTAGAGATACAATTGCACAAACCAATGTTTGGGGAGAAATTCTAGCTTTGCTGGTTCATTTCCATTGTTTTGTGGATTCAACCAAGTTTTTGAAATATTGGCCAATTTTAGCTATAATTTCCCAATACTTTTCAGTCGTTTTCTTCCTACACCATCTAGAACTGGCTCATTTCCTTTGCCTTAAAACAATCACTAGCCAAAGTGCATCTATGTCAAAAAAAAAAACAGTTTGTTTATGATCAATTATTATGTATACTTGTCAAGAATTGAGCTTGACACATATCTTCATCACGAAATGTCAAAGATTCTCATAATTCCCAAAAATTGAAGATGTGATTGAAAATAAAAAAGTTTATAATAAAGAAATGTCAAATTTAAAACAAAAAAATCATCACTTCCATTAAGTGAGTATTCTAGACCTCCTAAATATTTTTTAAGACTTTGCAACTAAATATCAAAATTTTGTTGCATCTTAAAAAAAAATGGCGTCAATTGAATTACTAATGTCATCACATGACAACCCCTCTATAGCTATGCACATAACTTTTTAAATTTGCAATAATCTTGCAATTGCATTGCTTTCTTTTAATTTTGTTATGCACAAAAAAACCTTTTCATATATAATTCTATTCACACATAAATATGTTTTTGCACAAAAAAAGGATTTTGAATATAATTCTACTCACGCATTAGCATCTAACTATTTCAAATTAAGATATTTTGAATTCCAACCCTTATTGTTAACCAATTGTTTATTACCAAATCAACATATACTTAGTACTTTAAGAAATGGGCATCTGCTCTTTTACAATATGAATTGAGTAAATTTCTTGTAATTGTTTTTTTTTCCAATTGATTTTTGATCTTATGATCTTTAAACATTTTTCTCTAGTTTCCAATCTTTAACCCTTAAATGTTGGGCTGGCCACCACAACCAGTCCGGCTATAGTGTTCTCAGGTGCTGTCATTGATATAGCAAGTACCCAAACATTACAATTTTATTTTTAAAAATTACAAAAATCAATAGTACATGCTGACCTCATGAGAATTGCATGAAGGTAGTATGGGATCTAAAACCATGTTTGTGAATCTTCTCTCCATTTGAGTTATCTAAAAATATGGGTGTATTTAATGAGGTTGTCTTTTGCCTTCCATGATGGGCTTTGTGTTTATGATCACTTCTAGAAAAGAACTATATGGAAAATGGCTTTTTCTTGTCATATAGAAAGATTTTCAAGAGCAGAAGGACAAAAAATGTCCTCCCCAATGTTTAGGGGTTAACCCATAAAAGCCCATTGTCTGTATAGTACCCAAAAGAAAGAGTGCATAAAACCCTTTTATGGCATCCAAAGGAGTATGTATAACAATGTATAACAAAGAAGATAACTGACATTTCATTCTCACATTTTTAATATGCAATCCTCATGCAATCCTCATGCAATCGTGATCAAGCATATCAAATTTCAGTTACCAAAACCCAAAATCCAATTTTTGGTAAATGGTTTTGTGTCAAAATCATGGTTTTATATGAAAGTTGATCAATAAATAGTGGTGATAATTTTTTTAGATTTGATTGCACAGATATGTAGGAGACACCCATATGCACATCTTTCTTCCAAGCAAACATTTCCAAAAAAATTCAATATTCCTTCTATAGATATTTTAATGTCAAAGTGATTATGACCAAATTTAGTGAAATACATACATCTTCATGGAAATTAGTTTTTGGCAAAAAAAACATATCATCATGTTTAAAGTTACAAACACCCCCAAAGGAGATGTGAGTTTATTTGTTCCCAATATTGAGAACCAGCCCCTACTGGTTGTCAGAAGAATTAATTAAAAAAAATTCAAAAAAAAAAATCTTAGAAAATTATTTTATTTTGTTTTTGTTTTTTTTAATTTTATTTTTGAAAAATAAAAAATGAAAAAATAATATAGGCTAACATGGTCGCCCTAATGCCAGCCTGGCCTGGAGTAGACTGCCCATGTGGAAGGTGTTCCCAAAGCTCCCATGGATTTGGGAGAAGGGGCCTCTTTGGGGGTCCAAATCCTTGTAACTTGGATTTTCCTTCTTGGTTGCGATGGAAAGGACTTGTGTTTGGTATATGTGTTGCTTGTCAACTTTGGAATTGAATAGTAAGTCTTTGGAATGGTCACTTTAGATGGTTGCAAAAGAGTAATTCCGCTTGGATGAATTAAATTGTGCTGTATGTGTGAGAAATTAATATTAGTTACTATGTGCACCCTTTGGGGATCGTAGATTGGCTCATTCACTTGGCTATAGGTTCTTCTTATGTTGCTTGATCAGGTTGCAAACCCCCTCGTTTATGTTGCAATTAATACTCCATCTGATTGATGTAGAGTTCCACTTAAAGTTTCTTCTGGCAAATTTGTAAGAAAGGTGAGTGGAATTTTTGGCTAATGTGCGTGTTATTTTGGTACTTAGGTCCTGCATGGGAAATTGACAAGAATAAGTTGAGAGATGCCTTTGGTTCTTTTGGAATTGTGACGGAAGGTAATTGCAACACTTGTTTAGATTTAGGGTTTCATGTTTTGGATCAGGTTGTCTTTTTGGTTGTCTATTTAATTTGTCTTTTTAGTTGTCTATTTGGTTTGTCTTTTTGGTTGTCTATTTGGTTAGAGCATTGATGTGTTTCTGGTGTGATTTCAGCCAGGTATGCTATCGACGGATACGGAAGGTCAACAGGTCCTGCATTTGTGGACTTTGCAGCACCCGAGGAGGCACAAGCTGCGCTCTATACGATGGATGGGCGGGTATGTTCAGGAAGGTCAATGCTGATTAAGTTCTACAATCCTTCTGTGGTTAGAGATCCTCTTGGAGATGGTTATCTTTTTTACTTGATTTTAGAGATCAATAGTGACCTTACAAAGGTCAAAGAACAAGTTGCAAAGGCCAAGGAACATGCTACGCGTGACCTTGCAAGTTGCAAAGGTCAAGGAGGAGGTTCAACGTATTCAAAAACAGAATTTGGCCAACTATCAAGCCATTTGTGCATTGGTGCAACCCTATACCAATCTAGTGGCAGGTAGTTTTTTATATTAAATTTTTTTTTGCATTTTTTTTTTAATGTTTCATACTTCTTTCATGCTTTCTAACAATATTTGTAAATATTTTAGGCAAAAGCCTATACTGGATCACAAGTGAGGTGAAACAATCTACTACAAAGACAAAGAACACCGCCATCATGAGTTCCAAATTTATCAGAGGCTTCTGAAGGATCCAGCGTTAGCTTCATGTGCATTGTTCAATGTTCCATTTCAACCAATTTTTATGAACATGCTTGAGCGAGTCCTGAAGACACGGCATGCCTCCACTCATTGGCCGTTTGTAGCAAGCCTACAAGCAGCAATTGTATCTGCCCAAAGTTTGATTTTGCACTACCCTCGCGGAGATCACTCCCTCTTACATTTTGCATACACCTACAATAATGACCTATTTAAATGGGAGCTATTTACCTGGTCAAAAAATTCATAAGACAAGATAATTTTTTAAATAAAGGTAAATTTTAATGATTAAGTGCACCGTATTGGTACTTATGATTTTTCCAAGGGCTCATTTTAAGCTACCATATATTACTTACAATTGTTTATTTTCCTTATACTCTAGTTATTCCTTGTAAATCATTCTCAGGTAGATCACTCTTTGTATGTTGAGTCCTCCCCGTGCGGCAATGGGGTATTTTTTAGGGGCTATTTATCTCCTATGAATAAATAAAAGAGGTCTTATAATTATATAATTTAGTAACATGACTTGTTTTAGAGCACTCTATAATTTCTTATATGGCCTAGAGAATTCTGTTTTTTTCTAGGTATTTTTTATAAGGAATAAAAAGAGTTGTTGAACAAAGTGAACAAAAAAGGTTTTGAATAAGAATTACAAATGAAGCATGTGAATATTTAATGGTTGGACTTTAATATTTTTAGAAAATTAAATTTTATACACCCTGCTTTTATATTTTATATTTTTTAGTTGGTGTTAGATTTTGCATTTTCTTCACATCTTATTATTTTAGTTCAAACTTCAATTAGGGCACCTTTGTTTACAAAAAATATTGACATTTATTTCATTTCCCATTTTTTTGTTAGATACTTCTTTTGGGTTTTAAATTAATATTTGATTTTGACACCATATTTTTGCTATGATATAGATTATGATACTTTGAATGGTTTTAAATTTTGATTTTTTTTTCACTTCTTATAATTTTTGTTAGGTCACATTTATTATTATTTTTAATTTAATACAACATGGCCCCTTTAATACCTAGTTGCCTATGCATATCCATACTAGATACAGTCTTGTGCATAGGATGAAGTTAAGTCTTGTGCCTCTACATAAGCTGTAAAAAAAATTAGTCTTAGATTTATAATGTATCTATATTATTTATATTAGGTTTAGCAATTTGAATGTTCTCTTCTTTATTTGTAAGTTTGTTATAATTTTTATCTCAAATGAATAAAATCCTTGCTATATTATGCCACACATCAATTTTAAAATGCGTTAAGTGGTCATTTGAGAAATCACTCTATTTGTTATATGCATTTTGTTTCTTAAGTTTAGTACTATCTTGAAAATGTTTAGTATTATGAGTCATTGTGCAATGACATATACACAATTTCAACATAAAAAACCAAAGGCAAAAAAGAGCTAGTAGAAGCATTGGTAATATATATGGTAACATAAGAAATAGTAGAAGAGTATAATTTGTGTTGAAAAACACAGTGATGGATGGGAACATGTGCCCTCCAGTGCTATACATTTGTTATTCAAAGTTTGCCCATGAGTATGCAGCATATAGGTGGGAATTCTTTTTCAAAGAACTCGGACTTCCATTAGCATCCCCACAGCATTGAAGACAAGTCCAGAAAGTAATACTAAAACCATTGGATGCCCACTCTTCCAATGATGACCAAGCGGTTGGTAATAGCCATCCATCCACAAATTTTGGACACTGAAATGTACTTTATGTTCTTGCTGAATGAACCCTAAAGTCCATGATCCCAAATCCAATACCCTACACCCTAAGTACTCACTAGTCACTACTTACATTTTTTCTCTATGTTATTTTATATCTACAGTTTACATAACTCTATCATCTTTTGTCTATCTTATATTATATATAATCATGATTTCCACCACTAGACCACTCTATATTATATTATATTTTTTTTACAAATTTTACCTAGAATTAATATAATGGACCTTATATTATATTGCACATAGTTTCTACTTTTTTTTACAAGTGACCTCCCCAAGGCACTACCCTGGTTCCTTTGGACTAGACCAAGTTTTTATATTAAACAAATCTGATGCTATTAGGGCTTCTTTTGGAAAAGTTTAGACTCTGTAGTAGAGTGTGAGTTTTCTATTTTTGGATTTGGTTAGGAACGGTGTTACTTTACGCTATTTAGGTTTTCGGAATTTTACACATTTTCCTCGATTTTTGATAGTTTTTTATGTTGCGGTAACGTACTTATGTGAGTAGAAGACTAAAAGCTACGCTGTACGATTTTGGAAGTGTTTCTAGGTCAAATTGGATTTCATGTTTATCAAAATAGTATAATTTTTTGTTCTATCGAGATGTGAGGGATTTTCATATTTTTGAGGTTTCTTGATGTTGTGATAAGAATCATCCCTTAATGTACTTTGATAGTCACCTTCTTACCTTTAAGCTACCTCCGTGGTGGAGGATTGAGGGTTTTTCTTTTGTGGAGGCACTGGAACTTGTCTGTTTTGTACTTGTATGCTTTGTATGTCACAATCTAGACTCTGCATTTGTTTTGAACTTGTGTGTTTTCCAAGTTGTCAAATTTGGCACCCGATGGTTCATGTTTTATGTGATTATTTAAGTTGCAGGGTTCAAAGGGGAGGGGCAGGATTGAGGTCCTACCATGTCTGTCTTTCTTCCTTGATCCAAGGTAAGTAGCCCTGCACATGTTGAAGTAGTCCTCTCATTGTTTACGACTGATGAGGAATTTTTTTTTATGGTATTGTGAGAAAGAATGTAATTTTTTTAAATGTAAGGTTCCATTACAAGGGATTTGGACCCTCAAAGGGATTGTGAGTTTTTTTGTTCCCGATGTTGGGAACCAGCCCCTACTGGTCATCAAAAAAATTAATTAAAAAAAAAAAATCTTAGAAAATAATAAGAAATTTTTTGAGTTTTTTTTTGATTTTTTTTCAAAAAATTAAAAAATAATAACAATAATAATAATAATAATAGTAATAATAATAACAATAATAATACACGCTGACATGGTTGCCCTAATGCCAACTTGGCATGCGGCAGACTGCCCATGTGGAAGGTGTTCCCGAAGCTCCCATGGATTTGGGGGAAGGGGCCTCTCTGGGATCCAAATCCCTTGCAATGATTGCCTAACGCGTGTTATGTGGTTTTTCCCATCTTTTAGTTTGTGGATGACTTAGCTGTAGGCTGCAGCTTCTCTTCCTCAAATTTCAGCTTTTTTTATTTGAATTTGATTTGTGAACAGGTATGGTGGGTGATATTTACAATTTCAATATCAAGGTAGGTATTTGCTCTTAGTTTTGTGCACGACATTGATGCATAATTGTCCTTGTATTTTTCTATAGTATAGGGAACCTAAGGTGAATTAGGCGGCCTTAACCTCTATATGGTCTCGGCATAAATTTTTTTGCACTAGTAGTGATTGTAATTAGCTCCTTGTCGCCTAAGTTACTAAAAAAAAACAGCTTCCATATCTCTAGGAGTTGAAATTGATCATCTAGGAGGCTTTAGGTGATGTAGCAAAATGTGGCAATAGAAAGAACAAGCCTTGTTCTTTGTTTTGATTAGTAAAATCTTGATTTGAAGTTGACAATAAAATTGGCTCCAAGCTTCCAAGATAGATTTTCCAAATTTATTCAAGCACCAAGGGATTAGAAGAATACAATTTTTCTTTTATACTTCTAATTAGAAGTATCTGATATGACTTCAACCAAATGCTTCATGCAAAGCAGCTATTGCCTATGATCAAGGCTAGTCAGCAATCATGGATTTTGGCTAGTACTTCTACTGGGCCGCGTACCGGGTGATGGCACATGCAACAACCTGCATGGGTTGTTTAACGCAGATGACATGAATGAACACCTCAAGCAAACTCAGCATTTTCCACCTGTTGGGCATGAGGTGTGTCATTATGCCTGAAAGGCTTTTATGTGCTTCTTTTTTCACTTCTTTTCTTTTAATTTGATTTCTAAGTGCCTCTGTTACCATATATTCACTTTTTCTTGTTTGTGACATGTATTTCAGGTGCTTGGATTGGGGCATTCCCCTCTCCACCTAGCTAGGTTTCTTGCATTAGTTGCCAGAAGGCCACCTCTGCATAATGTTCCCATTCCTAGAATTCATGTAAGTGACAGTGGTGTAGCAGGACATGTTACAGAAAGTTCTAGACATGATAGGAAACGGTCTCCAAAGTTGGGGGCTTAGCCACAGCTGCCAACACCAATCCTCAGCCTCTACAGAAAGTTGGCTTTGCTACCGTTCCGAGTTTATCTACAGTCGAGAATGTTGTAACTGGTGCAGCATGAGGGAGGAGTAATAGTTACTGATTGCCACGCTAGTAGTCAAATTCATCATCTAGAAACAACTTGTACCTATAAACATGATGATATGCTTTTTTTGCCAAAAACTAATTTACATGAAGAAATATATAGTTTACTAAATTTGGTCATGATCACCCAAACATTAAAATCTCTATAGAAGGAATTTTGAAACTTTTTGGAAATGTTTGTTTAAAAGAGGGATGTGCATATGGGTGTCTTCTACATATTCATGCAATCAAATCTCAAAAATTCATCACCAATGTTTCTTAATCAACTTTCTTGTAAAACCATGATTTTGACACAAAACCATTTTACCAAAAATAGGATTTTGGTTTTTAGTAACTGAAATTTTGTATGCTTGATCATGTTTGCATGAGGATCACATACAAAAAATCTGAGGATAAAATGCTAATTAACATCTTTGTTATACAAACTTTATTGAATGTCATGAGAGGGTGGTACGTAGACTTTCTTGGAGGCACTGTATAAGTAGTGTACATTTGAGGAGGTGAACCATTTTAGAAACCTATGACTTTTCTACTTCAAGATTTCATAAAGCTACAAAAAAATAAGAAATAACTTGGGCTAGATGTCAATTCCTCTTATCTTTCAAGGAAAATTTACTGAAAAATCTTTCAAGAAATTACACCTCCCAAAAATTCAGTTTTAGCCCTTAGATGGTCCATTTATGAGCACACTACCTTAGTGTAAGGTAGGAACACCCATAAGCGTTAGTGTCCCCATAATCGTCACCTCTAAAAGCTTGGAAAATCTATAGAAGTAAACAGATATAATTACAAGGATGCACAAAATGTGAACATGAAACTTTAGGATTGGTTATGGGTACAATGGTAGTTTGCTCTTTAAAAATTCACAACTAATTCTCATAGTATCCAAATAATACATTTGAAAATGTAAAATCATTATTTTTCAGTTGCTAAAAGGCTCCTATAATTTGCTAGATATTTATTAATAGTCATCATATTCAAAGCCCTTAAACTAAGGCTTATGGGTGTTCCTACCTTATCTGTAGTGTGGACAAGAGTGTCTTGCAACTATTGAAGGGAGAAGTGGATCCACATACCTTTAGTTCCACGCTCATTGGATCACATTGCGTGCCATGATCCAAGCCCTTCAAATTCCGGTTGCCATTTTTGTTTGTTGGCCAAATTCACGAAATCGTTACCAATTCTATTGTGTTAATGTGAGGCAAGATTTGGATGCTTAGCGAAGGACAAGATCATTTGAGCAAATGCCTCAATTAGGGCGGCTTCACACTATGACCGGCCAAGTCGAGAGGTCGTGGGATTGAGTGGCCAAACTTTGGTGAGACGCCAACAAAATGGGCTAAAAATAGGTAGTAAAATATTTTTTTGACACATTTGGTCAAATTTAGTGTGAAGCCTCCAAAGGCCAAGTCCAAAAGCCAAACTCTTGGCAATGAGCTTCCACGGACTCTCAACTTGAATGGCCATAGTGTGAAGCCTCCAAAGGCCAAGCCCAAAGTCCAAAGCCATATAATTTATGAGACCTTCCAAATCCAATGGCCAAGATCTTGTAAGCTTTTGATTATTTTATGAAAACATTGTGACGGCCTCTCAACCATAGTTTGGGTCTCCATTTTTGCTTGACCCAAACTATTACCGAGAGGCCATCAACCTTGGATGATAAAGTGCTGCCATGTAGACATTTGGAGGATGACGACTTTTGGAGTTTGGCCACTAGTGTGAAGGGTTGAGTGGCCGGACTTTGGGTTTTTTACAATTTGATTGGTGCAGACCAACGGCCTCTTGACCTTTGGCCATAGAGTGAAGCCGCCCTTAGTGCGTTGTATTGAACGCCACCGTAGGAGCTTGGAAGCATCACCAGTTTGAAAGAGTTCAGAGGATTGTTGCAATTGAAGATGCAGAAGCGATGGAAAGTGGCAGTGGTGATGGGGTGTGTATGGGCAGCAACACTCATATATGGCAAGGTGGTTTCATTCTGGGTTCCCATTTTTGCTTGCACTTGGCCTTTGTTTTCATCTGTAAGACAATCAACTCCTAGCGCTCTCTAAATTGGCTAAATTTAGCAAGATTGTTAACAAATTTTTCTTGTAGATAAAAAAAATGTAAACTTTCCAATGTTAAATTTGAAAATTTTAACCTTTTAGCAGTATTTTTAGCCGCTTGTGCTAAGAGTAACAATCATGTTTGGGATCACTGCTAACCCCCCTCCCTGCTTTCTTTGTTTTGTTTGTCCCAGAACATCGTTGCCCTAATTAGGGCAACACCGGTTGTTGAGTCCACATTGTTGTGTTTGAGTTAGTCTGAATGGGGCCATGGTTTTTATCATTGGATTAGCACCAAAAGTAACTAAAGCCCTACTTGCACCAACCAAGTAGTGCTAATTAGCTAAGTGGGATTGCTCAATTTATTTCCAATAGCAATACATTCATTCAACAATTAACCCAAGCCTTCCAACACCCTCGCTACAAATTGGAAAAATCCACGTTAGGAGCTGAACTGTCCAAGTGATGTTCCAAAATATATCTCTATTTTTAAAAATGTGATTTAGTGTTATATTTTCTTAATTGCCTTCATGCTTCCTTTGTAGATGTGAGAGTGGCTAATTTTAACCGTCTAGGCTCTCAGGGATTAACTTTGTGATTTTGAAGAAGAGAACTAGTTTTGCCTTTACAAATGGTTTGAAGTGCTAAGTCCACTTGCACCAACTAAGTTGCAGTAGTAAGCTAAAACCCTCCATTAGTTGCCTCCTGCAATTGCGGGAATAGAATTTCTTAGTTAACTTTCGATAAAATGATGCACCTTGATACGTGAATAGCTAATTGGCATTGCTTGGTTGGTGCAAGCTGGGCCTAAGAACTCAAGATGATCATCAAATGATAGCATATTGACAACTGCTTGATGTTATGGTGTGACGTGAAGCTTAGAAAGTCTTATGAGATTGTATACAAACATGCTAGTCATTAGATATGCGTTGCTTTCTTGATGATGTGATTGTTTATGTAATTGAATGTTAGAGCACATTTGAAGTTAATGGTGCATTCACAAACGTGATTTGATTTGCAGTAATTGCAAATCCCCAAGGTAAACTGCTCTTTTCTCTTAAGCTTTCCAATGTTGTGCTCGTTGTACGTGTTTCAAAACCTATTTTGTGGTCATTCTTGTTGTTTTGTGTCTTGTACTCATGCTTTTCTGTGGTATTTCATACCATAGATGAGTAGCCTACAATTGAATTCCATTCTTCCTAAACTCCAATATGAGAGGTTTTGGACCGTGAGTAAGTTAGTTCTCTTAATTAGATCAAGATCTTTTGACTAGCAGTGTCAAAATGTAAATAAGATAAACTTTCATAATATGTGTTAAGTAGCAGCATTAATTTAGTGAAACAGTAGCACTGTTGATATTATCTATGGTGCTAATGAATGGTTATATAGATGAAGAATGGCTGAGAAGTAGAATGGCCACCATTCATGAAATAGTTAGAATTTCCTGTGTGGCAGTACCTCCAAGTACATTTCCCCTCTCATGTGGTTTTTGGTCGTGCAGCTGACAGTTTGTATGTTGTACAATCAAAAACCAGGCTCTGTGGCTCTTCGTTTGACGCAATTTTATTCTCATATCTACATGTGCCGCGCCTTCTGATCTTTTGTGCTCAGCAAAAAGTCAAATCACATCATATTTCTTGGTGACCTTCTGGATGGAGGTCCAATTCTAGGGTCAGACAATTACGTTCTTCCTCCCATTTTATATTGCCTTTATGAGGAGAGTGCCCTTCTTATAACCTTTAAACGATCCAAATTTCATGGTTTAAATATGACCAATGTGATTGATCTTATTGTGAATAATATGATTCAAGCAGTTTCAAACTTTATATCACCTCAATCAGCTAAGAACATTGCATGGGGTTGGTCAAAATTGAACAAAAGAAGTCCCCTTATAACCTTCACAAAAGTGCTAATGAAAAATGAGACCCACTGTTTGCCTCTCTCTGCTTTTGGGGTTAGACCTTCTTCTCTACAAAGATATGTCGCTAGTTTTATGAGCTTACAATATCTTTAACTTCCTATTAAAAAAATTAGGAGATACCTTTCTCAAATATTTTATTTTCAAAATGACGCCTTCCAAAAAAATTGATTGCTTAGAGTAAGAGAAAACTACAATTTTCTACAATTTTACTATATACAATCAAATAATCCAGAAGTACTAAATGTATTTTAAAAATTTCAATCAGCCAAGTTGTTTATACCATTATTTAAGGGTACCAAAGAAAATTTGTTTTATTTTTGGATTTTGAAACAAAAACTCAAAAAATTTGTTTTCACCAAAAAATCACCCATTTTTCAAAACCAAATGTCCATAGACATCCCACAGTGCAGAATACACCCTACAAGGTGTCAAATTTACACACAACAAGTTCTCTTAACAAAACATTCTTGTGACAAAAAGAGTACAATGAGAGAAGGTTGAAGCATCACTAAGGGTGATTATCAAAGAAAACCTAACATCTCCATAATAGGAACTTGAGGTTCATTATCAAGAATGCATTATTTCATTAAATTGGGAAAAAGCTTACATATTGGGACTTTTGTATTTTTCATTTGTATGACTTTTTAGGTGATTTAGAGTGAATATTACGTTGATTTAGAGTGAATATTACGTTGATTTCTTCAAGACATTACATCAACAGGGGACTTCAAACATCAAGTTTTTCAAGTGACTCACGTTGCTATTTGCCTTGGTGAATTCACTAGTGCATAGGGAGGTGACTCACCTCTAGAATTCACTCCTAATGTGATTCAAGTTAGAAGTGAACTTCAAAAAACTCACATTTGCGCATCTCATCCTCACGGGTGTCTTAGACGCTTAGACCCCCAATTTGCGCACAAAACCCTAATTGCAAACTCATGAGTGCGTCAAACTTTGGGCATGTGGGTGAACCAAAATAATTCAGTAGTGAGCGAGGACCTTATGATGCTCTTAGTCCCTATGATAATAATCCCTCAAAATGATCCCTGGTAATGAGTTAACGCTCCTTAGCTTTCTCTAATTATTTTCTTTCATTCACACAAATATATTGCCTACTAGACTCTAGAGAAACAAAAGACATGTTTAAAGTAAGGATACTTTTCCACAAGTCCACTTGTGAACACCATGTGAACACCATTGCCAAGTTGCATTAACCCCTAAACGTCGAGGAGGACAAAAAACATCCTCTGGCTTCAAAAAAAGATTTTGTGATTTTAAAAAAAGTTGTTTTTCATCTAATTTTTTTCAAAAGTGACCATAAACACATGGTCCATCATGGAAGACAAAATATCACCTCTTGAGATGCATTCATTTTTTTTGTAACCTAAATTGTGATAAGATTCAAAAACATGGTGTTAGCTTCCAAGCTGCCCTTCTGCAATTTTCATGAGGGCACCATGCACTATTGACTTTTCCAACTTTTTGAAGCAATACTATTGGTGCCCATGCCCAAAACACAGTAGACTACAAGCAGAGCAAGCCACAATGATCCATCCGTCCTTTAACCCTTAAATGTTTGCTGGGTGGTCGTGGCCTGCCCACACTGTAGGTTCAACAATACTTATATTATAGCTTCAACAGTGTTTTGGTTGATGGGCACCAAATAGTATTGCTTCTAAAAGTTTCAAAAGTCAATAGTGCAAGTTGACCTCATGAAAATTGCAATAAGGGCAGCTTGGGACCTAACACCATGATTTTGATTTTTTTTACAATTTATGTTACCTAAAAATATGAGCATATTTGATAAGATTGTTTTTTGCATTCTATGATGGATCATGTGTTTACGGTCACTTTGAAAAAAAACAGATGAAAAACGACTTTTTTTTGTTGTATAGATTTTTTTTTCAGGGCAAGAGGACAATAATCATCCTCATGGGCATTGACGGGTTAAACAAAAACTTAGAAAATTGGTTTTCACCAGAAAAATCACCCATTTTCCAAAACCAAATGTCCATAAGACATCCCATAGTGCATAATACACCCTACAAGGTGTCAAATTTACATGTAACAAGTTCTCTTAACAAAACATTCTTATGGCAAAAAGAGTACGATTAGAGAAGGTTGAAGCATCACTAAGGTTGATTATCAAAGAGAACCTAACATCTCCATTAAGAGGAACTAGAGGGTCGATATCAACTGAGGGGGACTTACCGACTTAGGGGTTAATATCGTGAGGACTCAAGAGGGTGTGCACTGCAAACTCCCGTTCGTCCCTATGTTAACCCCTAAAGGCCCAAGTCCTTTTTTTTTGTGAAAGTCACTCAAAACTGTCACTTTTGAAGGAATGAGTAGAAAAGTAGGAAAACATGTTTTTTGGAAAATCCAACCATAGGATATTGCCTTGAACTATGACGGGTACTTGTGGGAAAAAAATCAACTCATTCTAAATGTAAATGAGTGAGATATTCACATATAAAGTCAGAAAACAAGTTTTTTTCCTGTTGCCCAAAAAATTCAGAAGCCTTTGACCTCTCCTATATCAAAAAAGTTGCTCTACGCAAAGTTGAAGTTTATATTTCCCATGTAGAAGACCAAGTTAGGTACGTGTGGGAGAATTTTCAAATGAATTGGAGGTGTGATACATACTTTGTAAAATCTTGCAATGCCGGAAGGCCATGAAATTTGCATATACACTAGGCAAACTTGGAGGATTTATGTAAAATTGAGAAATCTGAAGAACTTTGATCCAAATGGTAAAAACCAAGGAATGATAGTCTACTAGAACTTGGAAAAAAAAAGTCAAAAAAAAAGTTAAGCACCAAATTTTACAAGGGGCAAAAGGAATAGAGGTTTGGGAATCCCATACCTACCCAAAAATCAAAACTTCTCACTCATAAATTAGAATTGAATGATTCAAAGCTTCCCACATTTATAAAAATCTAAAGAATCAATTTCCAATTTTTAATTTTGAAAAATGAAATTTTTAAAGAAGTTTTTTGGGCTGCCCGTATTGCCTACACTCCCCTATTGTTAAGGAATTCATGCATAACTTCCTCAATAAATGTCAAAATGAAGAAAAAAATAGATGTGCACTTACATCTTTGAATTCCCCACAATCCTCAAAAGTTTCAAAAAATTATAAAAACTGGTTTAGTCACAGGTATATGCCCAAGGTCCATTTGTCCCCCGAGGGAACACTTGGGCCTTTAGGGGTTAATAATCTCTCAGAATGATCCCTGATGATGAGTTAACCCTTAAAGGTCTGCGCATCCACTTTTTGGATGCGCCTTGGTCAACCCTAATTGTAACTTTCAAAACATCAATTTTTGGTACATGGTTCAAACTAATAAAATGAAGCTTGACAAGTTTTCTATCTATACCATTTAATTTCTTTGAAAAATGTCAAAATTTGAAAGAGTTATTTCCATTGAAAGCTCCAAATGTTAGAATCCAAATAACACCATATGGTGTCTTTTTCATTCATATTTTCTACTCTTTATATGCATTTTAAACTTAAACTACAAAACTGTGTTTCTCATTCTATCATTCATTTATGGTAGAAGTTATAGAATTTTTAAATATATATATTCTAATTGGTATTATTTTATTTCCACATTTAGCTTTAAAAAATTACAGTAATTCAAAATTTTCATCAAATTTTTAAAAAATTATCGTAAATAGAAAATGAATGTCTTCTAGCAAAAAATATTAAAATTTTATAAACTTATTAAATGTAAGGATAAACTTGGTTTGATAGTCAAATTTGACTTTGAATTCTTTGTTGTGGCTGTTTTGGGTGTAAAAAATAAAATAACCAGTAAAATTTTTTCACACTAGTCTTTAATGCTACTTGTATCTCTTGAAAAAAGTTCAAATAATCTAAATTCTTTTTGCTATTTAAACTTATTTATGTTCATTTTTGGAAAAAAAAATGATAACAATTATAATTTTTTGATGAAACAAATAGAAATTTCTTGCAGTGATATATCATTCATAGTTTCAAGCAATAAAAGTATAATTTTTTTTTAACACACTTTAAAAGAAAAAAGAAAAAAGCTTAGACATGAAGTTTGACCATTTCAAAATGGATCAAGTCCTTTAGGGGTTAACCCTCCTTAGCTCTCTCTAATTATTTTCTTTCATTCACAGAAATATACTGCCTAGACTCTAGAGAAAGAAAAGACATGTATAAGATAAGGACGTGGTTGGACAGTTTTCCACATGTCCGCTTGTGAACACCAAAGCCAAGTTGCATTAAGAATCCCAATCATCCTACAAAGCAATGCAGTTACAGAGGGTGCCTTATTGTGGGCATCACCCGTTTATTAGCAAAAGACGATTTTTGGCCGGTACTTCGGAAAGCCTACACCAGAGCCGGATTATTCCAGACAGTAATACAGACACTGGATTCTTGCAAATCGACTTAGTGTAAAATTGAAGTCCGAAACTCTAATTGCCTGTCTAAACCCCAATTTCCCCAAAATTAGAATCCAGAGAAGTTCAGATCGAGACAAATTCAGATCTAGCCAAGTTCAGTTCCAGGCAAGTCCAAATCTAGACACAAGTGCAAAGCTAGTAGTCATGCTATGACTTAGACATCAACGGGTGGTTTAGGCTCAGGTAGCGGCTGAGGCTGAGGTTTGGTTTTGATTTCCAGCACAAGGCCGAGGTCCCGGAGCACCAATTCCTTGATGGTGAGCTCCTTCAACCCCAAATCAAGTTGCACTTCCAGTCCAGTGCCTTTGAGAACATCGCCGACCTGTTCCAGCGCCGACGTGGCAACGTTGGAGCCTTGGTCTACCGCCTTCTGCGCCACCTCGGCGTTCTTTTCGGCCTTTGCTGCGTCCTGCACCTCCACCACACTTAGAGCTCGATCGTTATGGACTCCGTCCTTTTCACGGTCCTGCCAAGCTGATTCTGGATCTCTTGCTCTCGCTCTCGTATCCAAACGCACATCCTCGTCGAAGTTGTTGTTGTTGGAAGCATTTGTCGATGATCTGCCGCTTTGCAATCCCTTCAGGAAAGATCCCCACATCCCTCGTGATTGGATCCCCAGCCCCCGAGAATACTCTGCTGCAGCACAAGCGGGAGCTCAAGCTGTTGTTTTAGCAGAAATCCGGTGTGCCAAAATCATATATTCATTACAACTTTCGATTTCTTACATGAGTTTTACAGTTGCCCAACTTAAGACAACCCACAAATCTCGTGAGCGTCTCAAGCTGTTGCTCCAGTTCCTATTTGAGAGCCCTTTACCAAAAACATATGTGTTTTCAAAGTTTAGGACGATTGTAGATTTCAGATGCGACCCAATTATACACAGCTCTATTTCCTAGTTCAAAATTCTAGTAAGTGTGTAAGAGCCAGTCTCGTGAAATTATGCTTGTGTCTCGAATACGAATGTACTTTATGCTTAACATATGAATCACTACATATAACGTATACTCAGTTATACAAGAGCATCTCCTGCCACCCGCCAATTACCAAGCGTCCTTCAATTGAAATCTGTCCATGGCCAAGGGATGGCCACTTGTATCTCCAATAGTACAACTCACAAAATATACTTCCAACTAATCATAAGTCAAGGAACTTCCAAAAATAATAATTAAGCTATCATTTACTATGACAACTTGTTAACCTCAAGAGAATATAACTTGTAGAGGGTTTGGTGACTTTTTCAAATATGACTTATTTGAGAGAGGAAAATAAAAATAGAGATTGACACACACTAGAATTGATTGCTTACCATCCAAAAATTAAGGGGAGGAGATATTTGGAGGGTGACAGAAGATACTCTAATAGATGGTATGTTACATTGCAAAGCTAGCAAGCATGCGTAGGCGGCACTAGTGACATGCTCTTGCTGCAGTACTATTAGCCATAACGCATAACAGGCAATAATGCTATTTGTCATAGCCACAGACAAAAATGCAGTCAACCCTCTCTATGAGACTACCAGGCTGTACAGACAAATGGGCTCAGCCTCGGGCTACTTTCACTGAGCGCTAAGTAGACGACATTGTGGCATAAGCAGCACTGATCCCAAATATGATTTTCACTTTTAGCTGAAGTGGCTAAAAACATTGCTAAAACGCTAAATTTTCGAAATAACACTGTAAATTTTGCATTTTGTTTAGCTGCATAAATTTTTTGATAGCAATCTTGCGAAATTTAGCTAGCTTAGAGATCACTGAATTCAGCAGTAAGGAAAAGGCAGAGGAAGTGATCCTGAGACGCCAGGCTTCTCCAAAACACGAGGACGAACAAACATGAATTCACGAATAGAAGACAATTGCGAACCAAACCTGATGATAACGTTTTGTCACGGCCCCAAGCTGGGTACCAGTATGCTCTATGAAAACCCTGTCTAGCCATTGCCGCTGGCACCGACTCCGAAACAGAAACAGAATAAGAAGAAGACTGGATTCGGTCACTTCCAGCCTGCAGAGTGACGGCTTGGTACCGTGCAACACAGATCTGATGCCTGGCTGCACAAAGTTGCCCAATCTGTGTTCTCGCCGTCAAGCTCTCCATTGCCGCCATTGTACAAAGCTTCTGAAACTAATTACAAAACAATGGCAGAAGACAACACTGTTTGGGCTAAATCTCTCAAACTAAGTTGCTCAAATGTTACAACCGACTGACAGTGGCTCACTCCGCGGTTCTAGCAGCTTATCACAAGCATAAATACTGCAACTTTCAAGCTCTTGAAACGATATTCAAAATTTCCAAGCTCTTGCTGTAGAGCTGGTGCTGGTGTGTACTGGTATTTCAATACCGGCAAACATTCTTCTGGCACCTGTGCAAATCTATTCTGAAATGTACGTTCCAGATGAAATGACTTGAGCATTGCTCAGATTTGCAGCAGAAGCGGAAACATTGACACCTTATAGTATTTCTCCGGGAGCCTCTGCTGCGGTGACACTTGTTCCGCCTTACAATGAGCCATTTGTAATAGCAGATAGAGTGCATTAACCCCTGAGCACCCAGACTTATTTTAGGATTTAGGAGAAAATGGTGGGTTTAATCAACTATAATGGCCCCTACAGCTTGGAAAATTACATCCAAAAAAAGAGATCATAGGATTTGAAAAAGGATTACCTTCTCTGCTAATGGGGACCATCCATAACTGTTTTCATTGTACAACTTAAGAGAAAAAATGAGATAAAGTTGTGGGCCCCAACAACATGATCTTGTCGCTGGGGCGCTTAAGGGTTAAAAACTTCCCAATCTCTTACATTAAAAAGTAGCAATGTACAATGATCCCAAATATGATTTTTGCTTTTACCTCAAGTGGAAAAACACTGCTAAAAAGCTAAAGTTTTCAAATTTACACCGAAGTTCACAGGTCTTTTAGCTGCATAAAAAAATAAAATTGGTGGTAGTTCTGCAAAATTTAGCCCAGTTTAAAGATCGCTGGTGCTGTATGGCGAGGTGACGACTCCTGAAAGGCTAAAACCGAGCGACCGACTTGGTAAGCTGGGTGGTATAATAAAGAGAATGATGACAAACGTTTTGTATATCGAGTAAAATGCAAGTGCTTGCGTAAATTTGGATTCACAATGGATATATTAGAAAATTAGAAAAGTAGTGAAGGTTGCAAGAGGCAATAAGTGTAATCTTAACGAAATCCAAGTTTGATTTGATTCATATAGAGAATCACTCAGTTCATGTTACCAAATTGTTTGCCAATAGCAAAAGGTTAAACTATAAGGAACTACAGTATATTATAAAACAATCATGCTGAACACTCCCATTCATTCTCCACAATAGGCTTCACCTCCACCTTGTCCTTGCTTGTTGTGTTCCAATGTTTTGAGTGCAATTTGCATCCGAAAGAATAGGAGTTGATTTGAGTTGCAATCACCTTATCAAATCATTACATTTCAATGTTATATTGTTCCTTTTCAATTTCAATACTCCATTCAAGATAGGACAACAACAAAATTTGTGGAAGGTGCATCGAATGAACAAGATATGTTGAGCAAGTATCAAGCAATAGCAAAGTCCAAATTGGTTCTTGTTAGATGACATGTCAAGCCACTTGAGTAGGCAACAAGGAGGATGTTCACCATTGTCATGGATGGCCCCATGACATACATTAGTAATAGAAGGGTTTTCAAGTGTTAACCTCTAAATGCCTAAAGCTTTTTTTTGAGCTTTTAGGAATTTGTTCAAAATTGAACAAAAAGTTAACATTTTTATAAGTTGTATTATTTTTTTTCAAATTGTAATTGTACAAATTCAAACAAGATATATTAGAGATCACATAGGAAAAGAATACACAACTACATCACTTATGGATTGAAAGATTACAATGTTTAACCATGAGGGTGTTGAAATTGCAAAAATGACCTGAAGTTTTTCAATCCTCTTTTCACATGTTGAATTTAAAAAGTCAATCACCAAAAAAACACAAGGTTAAAGGACATAACATACATAACTCCAATTGCATTACAGCTTTTCAAAATCTCTTATGTAATTTAATAAAATAAAATTTTAATGTTGATTTTGCTCCAAGATCTAGTGTATTTGAGGCTCATTTCCAAGAGCTATCAACAAGTGCTACAAAAAGTTAAGACCCTTGCACAAAATCTTGAATAGAAAAATCATAATCAATCATTTTCAGAATTAGATTTTTGATTCTAAAACTATACTTCAAGAAGAATATTCCAAAAACATAAACATCAAAAAGTAGCAACTTAGTTGAGAATACTAAACTTCAAAATATTGCTAACACCAAAATTTGGTGCCTCAGACATTTAGGGTTAAAGTGGATATTGTTTGTAACCACAACATTTGCATCTGCTAACCAACCCAATGAAACCCTAAAGTGGTCATCAAACCAATCTCATAATGGAGATGCTTCATTGTTGAAAATTGCACTAAAATCTGAAAGTCTAAGATTGATTCAAAGGTCAGGTTTTGGGTTGAAAAAAAAAAGGAACGGTTCTGTAAAAATCTTGGTTAGGAAACCGGCTCGTAAACCGACCATCTCAGGGTTGAAACTGAATTTTGGGGAGGTGGAACTTCTTGGAATATTTTTCAGTAGATTTTCCAAGAAAGATAAGAAGAATTGGCATCTAATCCAATTCATTCATGTTTTTTGAAGCTTTGTGGAATTAGTTATGAAATTTTGAAACTGAAGTGGCATAGGGCTCTTAAACCGCCCACCTCCTCAAATGTACATTACTTGTATTTTTTGGAAATCTATGAAGAATAGCATGTACAAACATAGTACATTTCATAAAGTGGATAGTTTTAGAGCTTGGATGGTTTTGAGCCGGCTACCTTAACCCATTAAGGATTGGTCAACGAGTTTCTAGTTGATTTTGACTCTTTTTAGTTGATAGGGAGAGCATGTTATGGAATTTGAGGATGTGGCAAAGGGGACGTGTGTAGGTAATTAGGAACTGCATAGCTTGGAACGTAAATCAGGTTTAGCTAAGCCGCCACGTGGTCAAGGCATTGGAAAAACTCAGGAGGTACTGGCTGAAAATACAGGAATGAATGTAGAAAGATGGTCATAATCGTTAAAAATCAAGTACTTGTACGCATTTCCAAGAATCCAGGTTTTCCCTAAACCCATCACCACCCTAAAGAATTGCCATGTGGTCCATTAAGCAACAAGAAAGAACAATCCGTAAAGAAATACAACCCACCATTGTAGCTAGAGCGCCCTATCTGTGCAAAAATGCATACATGCACATTTAAACTTGCCTGCAAATGGAATCAAACATCAAAAAATGATGTATACCCATAAACCATGCATGACATTGCCATCAGTACAATTGGATCTTCTGTAGGCATTTGTATTCTTTGTGTTAGTATGGTTTTTCCCAAAATCCCAAAAAAGGCCTTGCCACCCCAGAATCGACCACGGCCAAACGTATGGTAACTTAGTTCAAAGCTGCAATAGAAGAAGGAAGTCAAGGAACACCTACACCTTGGAATGTTTAGTTACAATTTATATCAAAAAACAAATGAAAAAATCATGTGAAGAGCAGGGTTTTTTTTTCATTTTATATGAAGTGTCAAAGTGGCAATTTAAAATGTTATAGTGGTGCTCCATATTTCAACATTCATCCACATATTGGATAGAAAATATCACATTAGCACATATTACATGTCTATAATTTGGTTTTCATCCACAATTTGACAATTTCATCCAATTTTTTGTAAAGTTTGAAGCTTTTTTGACGATTTCATCATAGTAATTGTGTCTTTTTTGTATAGGCTTGGTGCCAGTTAAAAGAATTAGTGCTCTTTTGCCCCAAATCGCCAGAAAAAGAAACCCTGGTGAAGAGGTCACACACTTTGCTCGTGCTGCATTCTGAGGGAAAGGTGTCCTTGATATGGAGCTTTGGCTTCTATACTTCAACATTTGGCATTTGCATGTGGACTGTGGAGACTAGTCATGCCGAAGACCAGGGAGCACACCCACGCCGGACTTGATGACTCTGACATACTCGTTTGTCGGGACAGGGTGAAAACGCTGTGCCGTAAATTGTAACAGTCTAGAAATTTACCATTAAGCGGTGGAAGCACCCACACCCGATAACGTGAGCGATTCTGCAACAAATTTCAAAGAGTTTGAGGCAACATTCTCCAGGTAAGGAGATAAGGAAAATTGGGATTGCAAATCTTTTAGAATTTTCTTTATAAAAATGAAACTATTGTGAATCTGGAAGTCAAAAAATGTTTCAAACTTGTTGTCAATGTCCAAACTCATGTAATTATGATAATAGCCAAATTACTTTTTGTTCATTACTTCTTATTTCACTTTGGGACAGGTGGCATGACTCAAGTGGTCCTGGCAACCTTGAAAAGAACACAAGAACGTATTCCAAAGCACCTATCCATGCTGAGATTGAAAATAGGGCACTCTATTGGTTGGATATGGGACAATGTTGGCTATGGGTGCTTCCACCTAAGAAGATTGAATTTGGGAGTTTTGAATTTACATTTGGATTTAGGGCCTCTTTACACTAGTGACCAAGAGCAGTTCATGTTTATCTATTAGTCATGGCTCTTGGTCAAGAGTAATGATCAACAACCAATTTTCTCACCCAATAGTCATCTACAATAGTGTAAAGTGAATTTAGACCGGTCCTTTAATCCCTAAAGGACCAAGCACTTTATTTCTGTGAAAATCACAAAGAATTGTCACTTTTGAAGGAATAAGTAGAAAGGTAGGAAAAAAAATTATTTGAAAATCCAACAGTATGATCTTGCTTAGGACTATGGGAGGTACTTGTGGGAAAAAAAACTAGCTCATTCAAATGGTGAGGAGTGAGATATCAACATTTGAAGTGAAGAAAAACATTTTTTCCATGCTGCCCAAAAATTTCATAAGCCTTTGTCCACTTTTATAGCAAAAAAAATGTTCTACACAAAGTTGAGGTTTGTTTTATCCATGTAGGAGACCAAGTTATGTATGTGTGGGAGAGTTTTCAAATGAATATGAGGTGTAAAACATACTTCAAAAAAGCTTTGATTGTTGAAAAGCCATGAAATTTGCAAATACACTAGGTAAAACTGGAGGATTTATGAAAAATTCAAAAATTTATAAAAGACAAGGGCTCTTAATCCATCACAATTTGGAAAATAAATAAATTAGAAAAAAATACACAAACTGCTAAAAAAATGAAAGTATCAAATTTTACAAGGCAAAGGGAATGGAGGATTGGTAGTTTCCAAATAAAGGCACCTTCCACTCCACTCCCTTTTGCCCAAATTTCCACATCTTGTGCCCAAAAGGGTTGACCCTCTTTGTACTCAACATCCACTTACAAAGGAGAGGCCTTGCCCAAATTGCCCCTCCTCCCCTATTTTTGATAAATTCTTGCATAAATTCTTTAGTACGTGCTGGAATGAAGAATTTCTTTGGTGTCCACATAGATCTTTGCATTCCCCATCTTCCTTAACCCCTAAAGCACTAAGCTCAAATTCTCACCAAAATTGTTCCAAAATTGCCATTTCTAGTACAAGTACCAAATTTTAGAAAAAGAACTTTTTTTGACAAACGTAGCTCTTAGATCTTGTACTACACTAGTATCAAAAGATGTGAAAAAAATTCAAAAGTTTTCACTATGTAGATTGTAGACATTTGAATATGAATTGACAAAAAGGCATTTTTTGTCTCTACAAAAATCCGGGCAACTGCACTTCACAAGGTCATATTTGTATGAAAAAAACTCCAAAATGGTTGTGATTTTTTAGCATTGTTCTTCAAAGCAAGCTAGGTATACACTTGAAATTTTTCAAATCATTTGGAATTGTAAAACACATGAAAAAAGGATAGTAAGTAAAAAAAAGTAGAGAATGATTAAAACCACAAAATTGTTAAGAACTTAATTATGGAAATGCAAATTTTTAATCCCAATGATTATAATGTTGTGATAAACAATCTAAAGCTTTTGATTTTGTTTTTTTTTTCTAAAACATTGAAAATCGAGTAAATTAATGGACTTCAAAGTTTATTTTAGAGTAGAAAATCCATAACTGCCCGCAAACAAAATCTCTTCATAACTTTCATCTCATTGATAAAAATGAAATGATTCAAATCTTCCCAAATATATATAAATCTAAAGACCCTATTTCAAAAAAAAAAAGTAATTTTTAAAGAAGTTTTTTGGCTGCCCGCCAAGCAAAGAAATTCCATATCATGCAATAACATTTGAACCATGAAGCCAAAAGTTATGAAAATTGTTGGGCCTTAAAGCTACTCCTTGGACTCATCATGTATGAAAATTTTGAAGAAAAAAATTGAAAACCCCATTGGTAGTGAGCTGCCTAAACTTGCTATGTTGCTAAAAAAGGGTGTTCAATGCTTTAGGGGTTAAAAGTTTTAGAAAATCACATAAAGTAGTTCAGATGTAAATACATGCCCATAATCCCATTTATCCTTGAGGGAACATTGGTCCTTTAGGAGTTAAAGATTTGATCATTTTTTCTACTCTTTTTCATTTTTTCTCATTTGTGGTCTTTCCTCTTTATTTTCATCTCATCTCTTAGTACAATTTCAAAAAAATTAATGCCAAGAAATAAAAGAGACTTGCAACCAAGAAGAGTACAAAGTGTTATTATTAAAACTTTAGTCAACATTACAAAGTGGAAAACACAAAATAAATAATTGTGCCACTATTTAGATGTCTTTTATAATGAATAAGTTTTGGTGTGTTTTTACAATGGAATTGGTTGTAGGAAAATTTGATATTTAATCAAGTTAATTTTTTACAAGAAAATTTTCAATAAATTTTAATCATTGCAAAAAATTTGAAATTTCCACAACTAATTGCATTTTTTGTTGTAAAATACCATTTCAGCAATAAAAATTGTGTTCACAACAATAAAAACTATGCTTGCATCAACAAAAATAGAGTAAAGAGACTCTCACCTTAGTAAATAGCATTAAAACTTGACAAAAGTAAACCAATCAAAAAAATTGGAATGGCTTGGTCACCCTAAAAATTTACCTAAAGAAGCTCTTGAGAATGTCTCAACACATAACTAGAGTGACCATGAAACCTTATCCATTTTATGACATGTGGGGTTTCAAGTCAATGCATCATCCAATTTTAGGCTTTGGTCGCTAGTTAATTTTGAAGCTAGTAACACCATATTAGGTAATCTGGGCAAAAGGGAGGTACCATTTTGTATTCCACCTTAAACCCAAAAAGTTACCTTAAACCAAATTCAAAGGTATTAGATTTAGTCTGAGTCACTAAGATTTTTTCCCTCACAAATTCCTCCTCTCAAGTGAGGGCACGTGTTTAAAAAAAAAAACCTTGAGCTTGGTTTAAGGTGATCACCTAGAACCTGAAAGTCCCAAAAAGTACCCTTTTGCCTAGGTTACCTAATATGGTGTTTAGTGTAAAGTAAACTTGAACCATCTAGCTCCTTCTCCTCCTCCAATCACAATGCTCTAAATGCTTGGGTCACAACTCTCAATCACTAATGTAAAGAGGCCCTTAGAGACCTTGATTTAGTTGATTGGGTTCTTCTTTATAAATTTTTTTTTGCCTATATCTTACTTTAATTTAACATTGACTACTATAACACTACAAAAATTTGGTGAAAATTTGGATGATGTTGTCAAATCCTTTTGCAAGCATACACCAAGTTTGTCAAAATTTAGGAGTAAATTAATAATACTACTAAATTTTATGGGTGAACAAGCATCCATTGTCCACTCCATCCAATTCTCTCCATTTTTTTTACTTGCTTACATTGTTGGGTTTGTGTTACTCTACCAACAAAAAAACATACACACAACCTCCTAAAAGGGTATAAAAATGAACAACTTGAAAACAAGGGCAAATTCTTATTTTTACCCTTGTCATAAAAGAGCGGATCTATTTTACCATGGCCCCATAAACAAGGTGCCAAGTCATTAAGTCCAAGGTGAGGCTTAGTGAAACCCAATAACTGGCTTGATGCAAGGTTTAGGAAGAACCAACAATGAACTTAGTGCATTGTCAACCAGTTGAAATTTCAAAAAAATTGGTTGAAATTTGCCCAAATTTTGCAGAAGCCTTTGACAGCTCCTATATCAAAAAAATTGCTCTAACACCATATTAGGTAATCTGGGCAAAAGGGTACTTTTTGGGACTTTTAGGTTCTAGGTGATCACCTTAAACCAAGCTCAAGGTTTTTTTTTTTTTTTTAAACACATGCCTTCACTTGAGAGGAGGAATTTGTGAGGGAAAAAATCTTCGTGGCTCAAATTAAATCTAATACCTTTGAATCTGGTTTAAGGTAACTTGTTGGGTTTAAGGTGGAATACAAGATGGTACCTCCCTTCTGCCTAGATTACCTAACATGGTGTTCTCTATGTAAAGTTGAGGTTTTTTCCCCATGTAAAAGACCAAGTGAGGTAAGTGTGGGAGAAATTTCAAATGAATTGGAGGTGTGAAACATACTTTGTAAAATCTTACAATGCCATAAGGTCATGAAATTTGAATATACACTAGGCAAAATTGGTGGATATATGTAAAATTAAGAAATATGAATTATTGTGATCCAATGATGAAAACCAAGGAATCTTAGTCTACTACAACTTGGAAAATAAACATTCAAAAAACAAATATACAAAGAGCTCAAAAAAATAAAGCACCAAATTTTACAAGGAGCAAAAGGAATGGAGGTTTGAGAGTCCCATACCTACCCGCAAACTAAAACTTCTCATAACTTTCATCAATCAAAATTGAATGATTCAAAGCTTCCCACACACACATAAATCTAAAAAACCGATTTTGTATTTTCATTTTTTTTAAATGCAATTTTTTTTGAGCTACATGATTCTCCCTTGTTTTTCAGTTATTCATGCATAACTTCTTCAATAAATGTTGAATGAAGAAAAAATTAGGTGCCCATGCATATCTTTGAATTCCCCATCTTCCATAAATTTTTTAGAAAATCACACAAAGTAGTTTAGCTGTAAGTACATGCCCAAAACCCCACTTGGCCCCCGAGGGACCACTTGGGCCTTTAGGGGTTAACCCCTAAATCCCTTAGTGTCCCCTCGGGGGACAAATGGGATTTTGGGCATGTACCTAAGGCCTCAATTTTTGTCTTGATTTTTTGAAACTTTTTTTGAAGATAGAAAAACACATTAGCTTTTGGGGATTATAAATTTTATTCCAATTTGTGTCCAAAAGCAAAAGTTATGCCTAGATAGGCACAAATTTATGGAGATTGGGCAAAACTTAATTTTTCACAAGTTTTTTTTTTTTTTTTTTTTTTTTTTTTTTTTTGAATTTTTTTTTCATACTATAGGTCATAGTTTTTTCTCCATTTGAAGCTTTGATTCATTCCATTTGGACTAGTTATGAGAAAATTATGGACAACTTCTTTTTTGGGCACCTCAAGCATCTTCTTAAAAAAATAACTTATAAACTTCATTTGTGAATGCAATTTTAACATTTTTTCAAAAAGACTTGCTGGAAAGGGTGAATTTTTCTTTCTAGAACAATCTCACCATCAAGATTATTGTGTTTCAATTCCATTGCAAGGTTATTAACAATTTAGGTTTTTGTTCAGTCTCATACCTTCTTCTACCTAATGTTTTTTTTAAGAATGAAAGTTACGTATTTTTTGTTTTGATTTGTTTTTAGAGATTCTTAACTCAATTTTCCACCATTTAAAAATAAACCCCAAAACTTTGTGGTGCAAACATTTTAAGTTTAAAAAGTTCAAAGTCAAATAATCTAGTTGTGCAAGGTGCAAAAAATCTTGTTTTTGACACTTTAAACAAAAATATCTTGCAATCTATGCGGTCAAAGTTTTTTATTTTTGTTTTACATTCTTATACTAGTCTAGTACAAAATCATATGGTTAGATATGCAACAAGACCAATTTTCAAATTTTTTTACTCGTTGCAATAGAAATGGCAGTTTTGAGTGTCTTTTGACAAAACAAAGACCCTAGGGATTTAGGAGTTAAACCCGGAACGGCCCATCAGCCATCTATGGCCGTATGTACAACCGTATTTGAGCTGCTCTGAGGGCTTTCCAAAAAAAATTATGCACCCACCATAGTACAACCCTTCAATATGTATGGTTGTAACACTTAATTTCCAGCTAATTCAAACTTCTAAATATTGGTTGCAACCGTATTTGGTACTATATCTCTAGAGCCCAAGGGCCCTTCACGGGTTAATCAAGCATCTGTATCTTAATGATTTAAAAAAAATTAATTTGTGGCTTAGTTGTTTGTATGACAAGTGCATCAATTTGCAGTACAGTTGAGAGAAGGCATGCGTTGCAACACCTTTCTTTTCCATGAACCTAAAAGAATCTTCCTTTAACCCCTAAATGCCCAAGGCCTTTCTGAACTTCTTGGCATTTTCAGGATAGTGAACAATCAACCAACCTTTTCACAAATCTCATCAAGTTTTTCTAGACTGCAACTGTACAAATTTAAACTTGACATGTTAGAGATTACATGGAAAAAGAAAACACAATAATATCACTTATAGTTTGAAGGATTATCATGTTTAAACATTAAGGTGTTAAAACTGCAAAAGTGACTTGAAGTTTTCTAATCCTCATTTCACATGTCAAATCTAAAAAGTTGGTCATCAAAAAAATACAAGGTTTAAGGTCATTACATGTTTAACCTCAACCAATTTACGGCTTTCAAAATGTACTCCTATATATTTTGTAAATAGATTTCTAATGCAGATTTTTCTCCAAGCTCTAGTGTATTTGAGGCTCATTTTCAAGATCTTCCAACACTAGAAAACTCAAGATTGTAGTGGACACCCTTGTACAAAACCTTGAATAGAAAAATCATGAACATTCATTTTCAAAATCAGATTTTTGATGTTGAAAATCGACTTCAAAACAAACTTGTGTTCAAAAGAGCTTACCAAAAATAATGATTTGATAAGATTTTATTCATCTTCAAAGTTTTGCAAACATCCAAATCGGGTGCCTTGGGCATTTAGGGGTTAATTGCTGCATTTTTGTGTGGTAATGTTATCCTAGTCTGTGTATGCTCTACTCGTCCACGTTATCCAAGGCTGCAGATTATTTTTTCTAAATGTTATTGACTGTGTGAATAGGATATTGACTTTCGACCAGACATTGTGGTCTGCAGCGCTCTCGGGGCCAACATAAACGACTGTGTGTACCCAACTCGAACAGCTCGCTTTGGCTTAGCACTTGTACCCGAGGTATGCCATCTCCTACTTGAATAGAATATTTTGCTGGACTGAGCAATGAATGAATAACAATAGGATTCACTACCCTTAGTCCTGATTTCTTTCTCTGACCAGCTTTCATTATGTGACAATAACAATCAAATGTAAGCTGTAGAAACGTTTGGACCTCAAGGTTATATTGGTCAAAGTCTATTGTATTTTATGCTCCTTTTAAACTTACCACACTTTTGGTTTTATCAATAATATTTGCTTACATGTTCATTTCATATGTTGTCGGTACCTTTTTGGGCTACTTTTACTGTAAAACATGCTAAGGAGTGCCTTTCGTGGGCTATTTGCAAGCAGGGTATTATAGGACTAAAGCATGCAACCATGGCCACTGATTATTGACCTCTCGATTCTTCCTACTCTTGCATGGTACAATAGAACTCCTCTAAATCGATATCCTCTAAACTGATATCCTCTATAATCTAATATACAACACAAATCTCAATGTCAGATCATACGTCAATCATAAACCAAAGTAATTAATTCAATAGTAGTAATACTACTTGGTGCTATCCTGGCACTGGCCTCAAGGTACCTATCTAGTAACTTACTTAAACTAATCTAATTCTTGAGGTCCCAACCATATCAATTTAGAGGAGTTCTACTGTATGCTCGTTCCTTTTTTTTGTTTTGTTTATGTTCATGGTTTGAATTATGATTTTTGGATCCTGTGTTTAGAAACCTTCCTACAAAATCCAACTGAAGGGTTTGGCTTGGCTCAACATGAGAGTACGTGTATGTGTAACGTGAAGGACTTACATGACTCCTTGAATGGTGTTGGTGCAGGTTTGTAAACGGTACACTCGAGCTTATTTGCACACACTTGTGACAAAAGAGGCAATAGGCTCTCAGCTTGTTTCTTACCACAACGTTGCTTATATGATGCAGGTTTGTTTAAAATACAAAAGTGTAAATGCTAATTGAGATTGCATCTACAAAAAAAAGGGCCATTTTTGATTAAGGATTTTGACTACCAAAACAGTACGATGATTAAGATTTTTTGACTAGTCTAGTATTAGTCAAGTGGTTTAATTTATGGCTACTTGTAATCATAAATTAAATTCTTTATGACTACGTGTAGTCATGAATAATATTATTCATGACTAATTAAATTATTTATGATTACATGTGGTCATACTAACTAGTCAATTAGTCTTGGCCGTGTTTAGTATTTTTTGTAATCAAAATCCTTAATCAAAAATGGCCCTTTTTCTTGTAACTTTGCACCTACGTTTTCTATTCGTTTTGTGCGGCATCCTTCCGTGTCTCTATATCTACCTTGTGATAGAGCTCTTCAAGTTTGTAGTTGCTTTTCATATGTTTGACATGACTCTAAACTTGAATTGGAATTTGCAATTAAGTCAAAATCTACACAACTCAGTCTTAGAAGGACGTTTCTTAGAGTAAGTCTATCTAAGGGCTACAAACTCACGGAATCCATTTCATTTGATGCTTTTAAAGAAATCAATTGCACGGGGAGTGCACTATACATGATGTTCGTGGGTAACGTGCATTCAAGCCCCTATAAGATGGGGGTTATGTAGGTAAAAAAAATGATTTCTATAAGGTTATGTTTACCTAAATTTCTAAATTTTGACAATTTCATGTACCCTAGGCTTCATTTGAATTAAGCTCTTGCAATATTTTTGTATACCCTATGTTCATTATAAATACACAATGACACAAACAAAATTACACACATGTAATCAAAACTAAACATTTCAAAACATAAATTTTAACCAATCATATAATACTTCAAACAAGAACTTGAGAGAAAACATAAAGCATGGAAAATCGTATAGTATGCCTAAAAGCATGTTTATAAATTCAATATAGGATGAAGGAAAAAGTAATGAAACCCATTCCACTTCAACCACAAACCTCTTTTAAGTTAATCGTGCAAAAAAATTAGAGAAAGTGTGGGAAATGAATTCATGCGCAAAGATAGCGTTCACCTGAACCCTTAAGAAGTCCAGAAACCACGAGCAAACAGAAAGCGTTGTTGAAGAATCTAAGATAAACAGTGCAATCAAAATCACAAAACATTCAAGTCTGCAAGCAAGAGTTGCTAAAACACAACCCAACCCTCAAACCCCATGCTAACCCTAAGCCCAAGCCACAAGCTCATAAATGAACAACAATGAAAACTTCATCCACGTGTCCAATCATGTATCATTACTTGTACATCATTTATTAACCCTACAACCCTAAGCTATTGCTGAATACAGCTGACATTGGATACTTAAATAGGGATCAAACATGGAATACTTTGTCATACTCAAAACATGGGATACTTCAACTAACTATTAAATAACTAAAATATATCCAATAAAAGTGTAGATTTTATTTTTTGAATATTGGCAAGGCTATTGTACAATTAAAAATTTTATAATTCTCATTATTATGCCATATCCTTCATTATTTATAAAAAGCCGACACCCATTTCAATAATGCATACTTTTTATAAAACCATGTCAAAAATTTAGGACCAAGGCAATTAGTATAACCCTTCATTCAATTGCACTTGTACAATAAATGAAAAGGGAGTGCACTCCCTGTGATCAATTGAATGTGGTTATCTTTCAGTTGGGCTGCTTGGAGATTGTGCAAATAATGTACACGTTTTTGTTCAAGGTAGAATTATTTGATAACTTGTCAAGTGAATTGGTTAACAGTTGAGCAAATCAATGTTAGGTATTAGTTGATATAACGCTTGTGGATCTAGGAAGATGGTTTTTGTGTCTGTACTTAGTTGGTTTTCATGATAACGAAATTGTCAAGATCAACTCTTTATCGTGTTTCAAACGTTTCTAAATTCTTTGCTAACTCCAATCCTCTAAATCACCTCTTGTTTCCTCCCTCAATTCATTGATGCTGCCGATCTCATTTTCAAGCTAATAACTATCTGGGATTGGTTGGCATTGTAGATTTGGACAGACGTTCCTACAAAAATAGGTTAGTATAAAATTTCCAAAGTCCATGCTTGAGCAACCTGAGCAAGACCCTAAATCTAAAGTTTTTTGTACTTGAATAAACTTCTGATTGTAGCTTTGAAGTACAATATCGCATGGTTTGTTTCTATAAGAACATGAAAAGTACAAGACTATTTATCGTTTTTGGTGATCTTCTGAAATTTCCACCCGATAGCTAAGGGCATCCGCACCCTTGCTTGTCAAAGCCCCATCAACGGTCTCCTAGTGCCAAACTTGGCCGGACGCCATTTTTTTTGGCCAGGGTAGTGCGACTCGCACCCCGCATGCAAGTAAGAAAATATTGGCTAAAATTGGAATGAATGAACGATGTGTACACGTTCATTCAATAAGTTTACTAATATAAGTTACTTTCATTCAAAATATGATAAATCATGTGTTTGAGTAAAGAGGAAATTGGGTGATTTCATCCATTTTTCACCTGAATTTCTTAGTGTAATGGCTGCCAATACTAGTTTGAAGTAAGATCTAGGCAGAGGTTAAATTTAGGCAAAAATTTGCCAAGAAAAACCCTGGAGTTTGGAGGCCGGAGTCTAGGCCTCTCAATACATATACTCAAGCTACTCAATCCTTGTGTATGAAGCAATGATCCTTAAATTGATTGTTCATTCTAAGTTTAGAAAACCTTATTCTATATTCCACTTAGTGATTGGTCAATTGACCATTTTATGAGGCAAACTTGGTGAGCAAAGATGGGAGATATAAGTATAGAACTCTTTGAAAGTAGATGTAAACTTCTAGCGCGTCCACTTGGAGAGCCTAACTTTATTAGCTATAATATGGTTCAATATAGTTTTAATGGCCTTACATTCTAATGGTTGATGGTGTTCTTTGTACACTTTCCAAATTGTGATGTTCTCGGTTAACATTTGAAGGTTTGCATGATTTTTGACAAATAAGGTATGTACACCCATAAGTGTAACTGTCCCCATAACCGTCACCTCTGAAAATCTTGAAAAATTTGTGGAAGTGAATAGATGTAATGACAAGGACTTACAACATGTGAACATGAAATTGTAATTGTGGTTATGGGTGCAATGGCAATTTGCTCTTTGAAAATTCACAACTTATTCTCAAAGTATCCAAATAATACATTCAAAAGTGCAAACTCATTACTTTTTGTACCTAATAGGATCCTATAATTTGCTAGCTGTTTATTTATTGATACTCATCATGTTCGAAACCCAATTTGACGCTTATGGGTGTACATACCTTACAACATCTCTGAGGGCAACGTAACCGTCCTTGTCTAATTTTTTTGATTGGATTCATTACCCATGTTAGTTGTGAGGGGCACATGTAACAAATCGCATAACCAATTTGGCAGAAACCCCGCTTGTAGAGCCCTGCAGCGTTGCTTACAAGAGTCTTAAGGAGAAGTGTTGGGGGTGTATTTGTGGTTGGAATTGATTCAAACAATCACTTAATTTTAGTAACATAATCCTCATGTAGAAAAAATGGGTGGGGAATGACGAAATGTTTAAGACAATTTTATGTTTCGTTTGTTAAATTCAAAGAAATCGATATAACATTCAGTAGTATTAGTAAAAGTTGCCCTCCTTCCAAGAGAATGGTGTGGAATATTCCACACCCTTCTTTAGCTATGGGGACACTTGACTGAATTTGTCAGAGTTTATGAAAGGGAGGCTTAGTGCAATGCACACATGTCGAGGGGGCCAAATGTGTTAGACTTTTATTTTTATTTTTTTAAGTTATCAAGATGAAGTTCCTGGATGATACCTGAAGAGAGGGAAAGGCAGCCTCTCTTCAACCTAGTGAATGTTATGAGCTTACAATTTGAGAGTTGACTTTCTGCTTTTGTCTTGTTTTATTTGCTTGGTTGAATCTTATCCCTTTTCTTTGTACTTGATTTGATGAGGATAATCAGGTTGACGTGTAAAAGCGATTTGAGAATTAGTTGTTTTTGAAGTATCCAAACAAATCTTTAGAGCTTGTTTGGCCTTACCATTAAGTTACATAATGATCCAACTCTTTTTAGGGCCTAACTCTTTCTTCTTATATAATAGACTTGAATTTGAAAAGTGTCTGTCGGTCAAATAGAATGCTTCCAAACTAATAAAATCTCACAGTGCTTATGAGGTGATGTTTTCTTGCAAATGTTATCAAGGACTTGCAAAAAAATTCTAATTTTTATGTTTCTGTCATAAATTCAGCGACTTGAGGAAGTGGTTAATTATTGCTCTGTAAGTGGACTTTTGAGGATGTATTGTCAACCAAAATTCAATATATCCAAAACGTGTCCTATGGACACGGGTTATACTAGTGTAACAATATTAATCCTAAGCACTCCAAGATTTGAGTCCTCCTAAATCTTGAGAAAAAGCTTCAAGATGGTGTTTCATTCATCCAAAGTATTATATGGACTTTTAGTAAGCATCCTGTCTTTGTGATTAATTTTCTGTAATTGGGGTAAATATTGCATTTGTACAATTGTATAATTAAAAAATATCCCTAAATCCAAAAGAGGATGTGAACGTAAAAGAAATATACTTAAGTTTCTTTCTATTGTGAGAGGCTTCAAACCTATCCCACATTACGCATGGGGCTAAAGTAGCCGTTAACCCTTAAATGCCCAAGGCACCACATTTTGGTGATGACTTAATTTTAAACTTTAACAAAATTAAATTAAATATCTATTTGTAGTTGTTACATTTTTGAAATGCTCTTTTGGAAGTCTAGTTTTAGCATAACAAGCTTGTTTTTTAAAATGACTAATCACAATTTTTCTATTCAAGGTTTTGTTCAAAGGTGTCCATTGCAATTTTGACTTCCTTAGTGTTAAGAGGTCTTGGAAATGAGCCTCAAATACACTAGTTCTTGGAGAAAAATCTACACTAGATATTCAATAGAAGAGATTTTGAAAAGCTGTAAATTGATTGAAGTTATGTATGTTATATCTTTTAATCTCATATTTTTTTGGTGACCATTTTTTTAGGTTTGACATGTGAAAAGAGGATTAAACAACTTCAAGTCATTTTCACAATTTTAATACCCTCTTGATCAAACATTATAATCTTTCAATCCACAAGTGATGTTGTTATGTTTTTAATCCTATGTAATCTCTAACATATCTAGTTTGAATTTGCAAGATTACAATTCTAAAAACACTGATACAACCTATCAAAACTTTGATTTTTTGCTCAGTTTAGAGCAAATTCCTAGAAGCTCAAAAAAAGCCTTGAACATTTAGGGGTTAACCCCTAAAGGACTAGACCCCTTTTTTAGAAACATAGCGATTTCGGGCAGGTACCTGTGATTGGAGCTTTTCATATTTTGGGCTGGAATTTCAAGAAAATGTGGGGACAAGGTTTATCTTTCATATGCATTAAATTTCATGACATTTGGAATCACAAGTAAAAAGTTATGGCCTACTATGTTGTTTTTTACGTTTGGCGGTCAGCCTGGGTAGATTTTTAAAAATTGCTTTTTTCAAAAACAAAAATTTTAAATGGGTTTAGGAGATTTATGTGAATGTAAGAAGCTTTAAATCATTCCGTCTAGATCAACAAGATGAAAGTTATGAGGATTTTTTGTTTGCAAGCAGTTATGAATTCTCTACTCCAAAATAAACTTTGTAGTCCTTTATTTTACTCAATTTTCAACATTTTGGAAAAAGAACAAAACCACAGGATAAATATTGTTTATGACATCATTATGATCTTTGAGATTGGCATTTTTCATTTCCATAATTAAATTCTTAACAATTTAGTATTTTGAATCATTCTCAACTTCTTTGTACTTGCTAATATTTTTCCATATGTTATATAACTCCAAATGATTTGAAATTTTTTTGACATGTACTTTACTTAGGTGGAATCAGGAATTTAGAGAATCACCACCTCCATGGTCTTTTTCCCTTAGGAATTTCACCTTCCCAAGGATAGCTACTCGGTTCTTCACATGATGTTTTTGAATATTCAAACCATTCTAACTTCCAATCCACAATGGAAAATTTTGAATTTTTTTCCACATCTTCTAAAACCATTCTTCTACTAGATCCTACGGTCACATATGCACAAAAAATGGTTTTGTTTTCAAATTTGGTTGATGCTCTAAAATTGGCAGTTTTGAAGAGTTTTTGGTGAAAACTTTGCTGGGTCCTTTAAGGGTTAAGAGCACCTCTAGTGGTATATCAAATAACAACTAGGGGGGGTGTCCGCCTAGTTGCTCCAAAAAAAACCCTGGTAAGGACGGCTCATATTACTGCACTCCTACATTTTTTTTGGAAAATGGGATGCAAACATAGCCCCACAACAACGTTGCATCTTTCACAACAAAATCTTAACTCCAGCTTCCTTGCATTCAATATAATCAAAATTGAGTTTTTAAAGAGGGTACTATTCTTCCTCACATAATATTCTGGCATCATTAATGATAGTTATTGTATCTCTTGCCTGTAGGACTGTGACAATTGCAAGGCTTTGGAAAACCACAAGCCTACAGAAGGCTTTACTAAACACCTTCAAAATCCAATTCTGATAGAGGTGCTCTAACGCCAGCGAATGCTGTACCGCGAGCCGAGAGCTTGGATTTTTTTTTTGTCAAAATAATAAATTACTAGAAAGAAAATGTATAAAAATCCCATTATGCCATTCAAAAAGTTTGTGTAACAAAGATTATTATCAGCATTTTGTAGTCTTATATCATTAGCATTTGATTCATATTCAATGCCAATGAAGCATACCAAAATTCAGTTTCTAAAAATCAAAATCTCAATTTTGGTGAATTATTTTTTATTACATTAATGGTTTTACATTATAATTGATAATGTAAAAAAACTAAAAGTGAATTTTTGAGATTTGATTGCATGCATATGTAGGAAACACTTATACGCACATCTTTCCTTCTAATAAAAATCTTGAAAAAATTTAAAATTCCATCTATAACAATTTTCATGTTGGGGTGGTCATCATCAAATTTAGTAAAACAGATATCTCTTTATGGTAATTCTATTTTGCTATTTAACTCATACAATGCCCATCTTTGTAGTGCTTCACCTTGTCACTTCCTCTTTTGCACTAGAGTCAACAACACTTAGCACTTTGTCCCCACCAATGTACTTCACTAATTGTACAAATTAAATGTGCCTCACCTTAGTTACAACCCAATTTTTCCTATAATGCTCTTTTTATCAAGAGCTAGCTCTACAAGGAAAACTGTCCAAAATGACAAAAATATGTCAAATCAACATGGCCAAATTTACAAAAATTGTCCAGTTCGACAATTTTTTTTTAATCATTTTGGACACATTTAGTCAATTTGGACATTTTAATTAGGACACAATTTCTTGTAGGGTCAACTTCCATGAGTAATAAATTGGAGTTGGCTGCAATAAACGGGAGTTGGTCACAATAACCAATGCATTACAAGGGAGTAGTGTCAATTTGGACATTTTTTGTCAATTAGGTCATGCTGATTTGAACAGTTTTTTGTCAATTTAGACATGTTTTGGTCAAATTGTTGTCAATTTGGACATTATAGTCAATTAGGACATGTCACAACATACAATTTTTCTTGTAGTCACGTCTTCCAAATTTGGGAAATTGAAACGCCAAAATTCTTGTGCTTCTTGTTAGAAATTTGCTAGAAGACCATTTTGTTGTTTAAAATTTACTATTTCCCAACACAATTCCATACACGGTTTTGTAATTTGTTTATCATTTTTTGGCATTTTCTCTAATTCTAATCTCCAACAACGTTTAAAATTTTGCCAAAATTTTACCTCAAATTTGTGACTAGCTACCAAAAAAATGGATGAAATTGCCAAGTCTCTTCCAAGCAAACACAAGATTCACCATATTTTGGATGAAAGCTACTAAAATTAGATTTTATAGATGAACTTGCACACATTATTGATTCTATATGTTTCTATCAAAAAAGATTCCTTATTTGCTTGTATTGTTGGATGCTTGTCGTGCAACCAACAAAAAAACAAAGTTTAAAAGCAGGTTTCCAATTCCAATTGCCTATGAAAGTTGACCCTAATGTCATATAGGGATATTTCAAAATAATTGAGGGTCATTTTTTGTAAGGAAATTGATATATGTACCACACTCTTTTGACTATTCTACCACATTTACTATATATGGCTAATATTTACGGTATTATAGTAGGTGTGAACTCACTGGGACAACATCACTAAATTGAAAATATAGTTTAAGATAAAAATTGGAACATTAGCTCTAATTTGCAACCCCAAATTTTAATCATAGTATTAATTAAAATAAATAAAGGGAAATACTAAAGCGACACCCTAAATTGCTAACAAGACACCCCCTTTGAGCATGAAATTTGATAATTTAGTGCTATTTTTGATTTATTAAGTGGTCCATCATTCATTCAATCATGACATTATCACCTCCTTGAAAGAAAACATGACAAATACAAAAAAAATTGAAATATTATTGCACAAATATTGCACAAATATTATTTTTTGATATATTTTTGCTTTAAGTAACTCAAGAGTCCTATATTTTTAGTTTGAAATTCAGACACACCTTTTTTTAGTACAGCCTTAGAATGATAAAGGTGAAACAAATCTTTTGATCCAAATAAAAAAATCAGCAAAATCAATATTAAATATCACATTTTCATGCTCAGAGGGGGTGTCCTGTTAGCAATTTAAGGTGTCGCTGTAGTAATTCCCTAAATAAATTATACTAAGTTTAATTTCAAATTTTCAATTGATGTTATGAGCAAGATTTGGAGCTGAAAAATAAAGCTAATATTGCAACTTCTATGTCATATTGTAATTTCAATTTAGTGATGTTCTACCAATGGGTCCACACCTACTATAATGTCATAAATATTAGCAATATACATATAATAGTAGGTGTGGTAGAATAGTAAAATGGGTGTGGTACATGTATCAATATCCTTTTTGTAATTACTTTTTATTTAAAACTAAATGCAAACTATGTTAGGAGGCTCTTAAACCGTCCACGCTCTAAAACCTCCCACCATCTAAAATGTACTCCTACTGCACATGTTGTTTTTTTATTGGTTTTCAAAATTTACAAGTAGTATACATTTGAGGAGGTGGGCAATTTTAGAGCCCTATGCCACTTCAGATTCAAATTTTCATAGCTAAGCTTAATTCCACAAAGCTCCAAAAAATATGAAACAACTTGGGTTAGATGCCAATTCTTCTTGTCTTTCAAGGAAAATTTATTGAAAAATATTTCAAGAAGTTCCACCTCCCCAAAATTTAGTTTTAGCCCTAAGATGGTTGGGTTATGAGTCTCCTACCTTAGCCCACTTTTGGAGACCCAAATAGAGGAATAAACCTATGGTACTTGAGTTTCAGCTGTTAAACCGCGCCCTTTTCTAGAACCTTCTAGAATTTTTTGGTGGAAACAATAAAGGATGCCTCAAATATAGAACACCAAACACACTCCAACCATGTGTTAGAAAACCAACAAAATGCTAAACACTTCCTAGCAAAGTATAAAAGAGTAGCATTGTGATAAGAACAATTACTACTTTTGGTTTCCAAAAAGAACCAAAATGATGGTGTTTCAAGCTTAGATTCTAAACCAATTGTGAGATATTGATTTTTTATAAAATATATTAGGATTAGACTCTAAACTAATTAATTTGTGAAATACTTTTTTGTAAAATTGATTTGTGAAATGTCATTTTTTTGTAAAATTAAATGTTACATTACCCATACATGTCCAACTCACGCAAAGCGTGTGCCTGTATACTAGTGGAGAAACAAACCTATGGTACTTGAGTTTCAGCTGTTAGACCATAATGAACCACAAAGCCGCCCCATACATCAATTACTTTAATCTTTAATTCTACAGCAAATCTAAGTCCCGAAATTAAGGAAAGCATCCGTTCGCGCCATATTTCGAACTTCGCTCCCATCGGTCTCTTTGAAGTTCTCGACAGGAGGGAGGGAAAAAACCAGAACTTGGCGCCAACGTCGTTTCGAAATCATGCCCTCCGATCGAAGATCCTACGGTCCAAAAGCTCGATCCTCGGTCGGCAAACGGAGCCCACCCATTGGCTCCCGTATTCGCCCTAGGTATAAAGACTTGGTGGCCAAGCTCCATTTTCTTCTCTATCCTGCTTTCTTACTGCTTTGACGTTGCGTGTCTTGAGTCATAGTCTCTGCAGTTTTGCAAGTTTCTGTCGATTTTATCTCGCTTTTTTCTTCGTCTGTTGCTGCAATGGCGCCCAAGGTAGCTGAGGAGCAGAAGGCCGGAAAGTCCAAGGCCGAGAAGAAGCCGGTGGTAAAGAAAGCGGAGAAGAAGATCAAGGCCGATAGCAAGGGCGACGCGAAGAAGAAGAGGTCGAAGAAGAGTGTTGAGACCTACAAGATTTATATCTACAAGGTGTTGAAGCAGGTATGGTGTCGTGTTTCGCTTTCTCTTTGTTGTGCTACGCTTGTTTGCTAAATTTGTTTTTTTATACGTTCCTTGAAACCCTGGGAAAGGCAGTGAGCGAGCAGGCGATTGTGTGCTTTATCTGATTTGCCGTGAAACCCTGGGAAAGGCAGTGAGAGAGGAGGGTAAACGATTCGGAGATATGTTTGCTGACGAAAGTTTTCTGTTTTAACAGGTGCACCCTGATACTGGTATCTCATCGAAGGCGATGGGGATTATGAACTCGTTTATTAACGATATTTTCGAGAAGTTGGCGCAGGAGGCAGCTCGGTTGGCTCGGTACAACAAGAAGCCGACTATCACGAGTCGCGAGATCCAGACTGCTGTGCGACTTATTCTGCCTGGGGAGTTGGCGAAGCATGCGGTGTCCGAGGGGACGAAGGCGGTGACCAAGTTCACCAGTGCCTAGACGCTAATGGACCGCGGCCCTACAAAATTTTATTGGTGTTTGTTAACACCATCTTTTGCATGGAAGCACCGCTCCTCTATTGTAAGTCGATTCATAGTTTACAGCAGGCTGTGCGCAACACGTTAGTTTTTTGCTTCTTCGAGTCGGTGCAAGTTCTTATAAGGCTTTGTCGATTTGTAATATAAATAAAATTTGCTCTAGAGTTGACATCTGCAAGGCTGTGTTTACTCTCTGGCTTCCAATTCTCTGTGTTGGTGAACAGCCTAAGTCGATTGTGAAGCCCGAGATGAAGTGAATTAAGTTGCTCTTGTGAGAGATCACTAACGCATTTAAAAATAGAGCATTCCTTAGGTGTCATTCAATGGGTGGATCCTTTTCGTACCCATGAAAGTGTCGACGCATGGTCCACCTGAATTTTTGTTGAAGAAGCTGTTGCACATATCTCTCTTATATTTCACATGGTTCATTCTTCCTGACATCAGCCTTCTATTTTTTATTTTTTCTTAGAAGACTCGGGTCCCGTAGTCAGCAATCGCAGCCTGTATAGATGGATCAAAGTGAAAAATGAAAATTTCAATGGATTTGTTAGAGTTAAATATTTTACTTACAGGAATAAGAATTCAAAATAAAATTTATGTTCGTACAGATGGACAGCTTGTAGAAGCCTCCAATGGAACAGCAGTGACCGAAAGACAAAATTTTCTTTGAAATTAACCCTTAAAGGTCTGAGCGTGTCGCTCCCGCTCCAACCAGTACAATATGAGGTTTTTTTCTTTACGAGGTTTTTTTCTTGTATGTAGAATGATTTCACACCTTAACTACATTTGAGATTAATAAGCATTTGAGATTAATAAGCATTTGAGATTAACAAAGGAGTTGAATATAGTTTAATGTGGTTCTAGTCAGCTATTTGAGATCTCAAATTAAAACTTCTTGTTGGTAACAAATGTTAGTTATATGGCAATGTGTATACTGTGCCTTGTGGTCATTTAAGGGTGAAGCATTGTCATTGTTTTGTATCAATTCTTTGAGGATTATAAGATTGTAAATGTGATAAGGTAGAGGGTTTGTTCTTGGAGCATCTCCCAATTTTGGTTTATACTTTTTGAGGCTTCTCCACCCATTGTTGAACCCAAAGTGGAGTAGTGAATGCCCTTTGCACAAGCAAATTTTGTCACATGTGAAGTGCTAAGCTCCTTTGAGAGGGCTAGGATTGGGACCGTCAAGTACATGTATAGGAGCACATCCTAACAATTTCAAGAGTAGTCTAGAGTTGCTAATAGGGACTCTATGTGTTGCAACTTTGCCAATTTATTTAAAATAATCTACAATACTTTTTTTTACAAAAATTATGTTTCAAGACTGCTTGTTGAAAGGCTAACCCTAATTATAATTTTCTTGAATTTTTTGAGACCTTGAGGTACCCCAAACCCTTAAATGTTGGGGTATGGGTTTGTCTACCTTAATAGGTTGATATGGAACTACCATATTTTCAAGTTGGTGTAATGTGCCATAGGCCTTTTTTTTCATCATAATACTACAATATATGTCATATTAAACTTCTCATCATTTTGCTACAATAACTTCTATATTCTTTTCCCTCCAATGAAGAAGTTGATTTTAACCCCTAAACGTTGAGGAGGACGAAAAACATCCTCTAGCTCTGAAAAAAGATTTTGTGATTAAAAAAAAAGTCCTTTTCCATCTGATTTTTTTTCTCCAGAAGTGACCATAAATGGTCCATCATAGAAGACAAAAAATTCTCTTTTGAGATGCATTCATTTTTTTTTGTAACCCAAAAATGTGATAAGATTCCGAAACATGGTGTTAGCTCCCAAGCTGTCCTTCTTGCAATTTTCATGAGGGCACCATGCACTGTTGACTTTTCCAACTTTTTAAAACAATACTACTGGTGCACATGTGCAAAACACTATAGAATGCTACAAGCAGGGCAAGCCACGGTGATCCATTCGTCCATTATAAGTTAAATAAGATCCCATGAAGAAGTGCATATTCCATATCTACCTAATATAAGATTTTTAATCTTGTGAGCAAATTACAATTCTCAAGTGTACAAATGAAACCCAACCTGCGTAGTTATAAAGGGTGAAAGTGAAGATTAACCAAGCTGGTGTAAACCACATCATTTGAGGTTATAAACTTGCCTTCCTTGAATTTCATATTTTCCGGAGCCAATAACTCATAAATATGGAGCAGTAATCTTTAACCCCTGCACGTCGAGGCGTGCCGCTGTGGCCAATAATCATGGTTTTATGCATATTTGGAGACCTTGTGTAGCTCGGTTTTCCTTGAATTTTTTTGAGGCGTGTACTGGTTTGATCTTGACATTTTGAGATAGTTCGAAGAAGCAGATGTTGATGATGCGCTCTCGCGAGGTGTTTGTATGAAAGCTCAGCTACAGTATACGTATTTTGGCACTTCCTTCACTCCCGGAGGAGCGCCGGGTTTGCGAGCGTGGACATGGCTTCCACTCCGTTGAGTTGGCAGCAATTTTGGCGGGAGCCGTTTGAAACTGTCGTGTTGGCTACAGAACTTTAGTGGGAGAGAGTGCGGAGGTATCTTGTGATTTGCAAATTGAGTTGTACATCGTTGGGTGCAATGAAGCCGTGCTGATTTCTTGCTGTACGAGTAGTGATGCATCCGGTGTTGGCGGCTTGCCTGCGCTTGCGATTATGGTGAGGATTGAGGAGTAGTTGGCCTGTTTAGTGGAGTTGGATTTGAGCATCCGCTGCTTTCATTGAGGGGGGAGGTTGGCTGCGCTAATCTTCCAATCATGTCTTCAACAAATTCACGGTCACCAACTCAAACCAAGTTGCAAGTAGAGATTGCCGTTTTATACAATTGGGAACGAGAACGTAGAGCTACGGAACAACAGGGGAGACGCATTGCTCGCTTCACCTCTTCAAAGTGGATGTCTGAGCAAGTCCTCCCACTACAAACTCGTCGCGCGCACAGCACCGCGGAACCTCAGTGGTTGTGCTACCTTTTTTGAAGGCACGTTTAGCACATTCTTGGCTAGAAGGAGAGGCGCGACAAAGGGGATCCGACTAGTTTTAGTTCTGAGGTGAATTGGTTGATTTGTCACTCTTTTTTCCCAGATTTTGAAATTCATGTGGATGGGGCGATTACGGGAGGAAGCCCGCGGGGCGGCACGAGGTCGTCAGGGGGTCTTTTCTCCAACCACGTAGGCCCCACTTCGAAGGAGGTTACTCCTGACCGCGAAGCGTGAAGCTCCTTTTACAGCGCTATAGGGTGTCCCAAGGGGATTACCAACTGCTGTAACTCCGTCTCCATGCCCGCAAGTAACATTGCTTGCAAGCTGCAAACTAACCACACAAACGCCAACTCAGAGCACAATGTCCGTCTAGTCTTCGGGGTTACAGGAACACGAGAATCCAGTGTCCCTGACAGACGTGCCACTTTGGACGGGCGGCCAAGAAGAGTCCTCCCGAAGAGCTTCACAGGGGAATTTCAGCAATTCACCCAAATGGATGCACCCCACGAAGAGGGGCCAAACGGAATAGAGAATGCTGAGAAACAGAATGACAAAGTTCTGCACGGAGGTGGGCTCTCGAGGGTTCGTCTAGGTCAGGGAAACTCTCGAGGGATTCGGTCTCGCATTGAGGCGGCAAATCCGGTGACCAATGGTGCTTTCCTTGCACATGGCAAAACGATGGGATTGCTTTCCCAACCTGGGCAACCTTTGGCATCGCAAGTGAGGCGTTGTGGTTGTGGCCGCGGCTCTAGAGGAGGACTGGGAGGGGCTTTGTAGGCGGGTTTAGTGAGGAGGGAGTCCACTCAGCGAAGAGTAGCCCCGAATGGTTGGATTCCGCTTGGTATTGCGCCAATTCGACAAAGTCCAATACAATTGAGGTCAACTTCAATGAGACGGGTGAGTCTGCCAAGGTAAGCTTCTCCTGTCTTCATTGCCTTTGATGATCTTCAACTCACACTCTTCCTGAGAGTACTTAGGATTTACTTGTAAATTTGCTGCATCAAAAGGAAAAGGGGCAGGGATTTGTATGGGGTGATTTCTTATTATCTACTATGGAAGTTATAGATTGCTAGTTTGTGGATTACCATACAACTCTTCCCTCAACTTTTCAAGAGTCAAGGTTCTTTCACTATCAAAGAAAGTAGAGGGTAGACGAGGACAAGAAATCTCTAGACCGGTCCATGGTTGCCAAGAGGCTAAAACTGTTGCACATGTAGGTTACTCTACGTTGCGGTATGCCTCCCTTTGTTGACACATTACAGTTTGGAGTTCTTCCATGTAGCACCCTTGTTTCAGTAAATACCTTTCCACACGACGTCCTTGTACTCACTCATTTGTTTCTTTACCATCTGACATGTTCCATTACCTTGTTTATCACCTACGCTTCTACTTTGCAGGGACGTCGTAGCGGCACCAATCACGGACATTGCAAATTGTGACAAAGAAGATTTCGCAATTCTGCTGGTGAGCAATCCAAGTGCCAACACCTTTGGATTTGTTACACCACCTCCATCACCAACTGCTCAACTGCTAATGGGAACTAACTCCCCTCAAACTAAACGTGCTAAAGGAGTCTATTGATACACAGTAGATGATTTCACCCCAGGAGCACCTTCCGCTGCGGCTTCATCACGCCAAAATCTATGCATGTATCGAGCATGGGAGCACAATTGCGGTGAATCTTTTTGTCCATTCACCCAGGAGGCTGCCGCTGCAAATGTAATTGCATTGATGTAGGGTAGGCCGGTACAAGCAATCCTCCCCATTTGCAATTACTAGCAAGTTGATTTGCTAGCATGGCCGGACCAGGTTCACGTCTTAGTCCCATTGACGGCCGTAGGGTATGATTCTTCATTGTGGGAGACCTTACCCATTTTAGGGGAGTGGTTTGTCAACGTTACTACCATGCCATTACTCGGCAGCCTATGTTCAACATAGATTTCAGAGGCTCCATCGGCGTCAGGGAGCAACAGGTGGTCGATACAAAGTTGGACTCGGAAGATTGCAACGCACCCCCAACCCAATGACAGCTGGTATTTGGGGAATCTTCAAAAGCCCTACCTCTAGCTGGTGATATGACCACGTTAGCTGTGCCCATGGACAAGCCCGCGCCTGATGTAGTAAGTGACGGATTGTTATCCAACCCAAGCAACATTGACTAGCATGGAGAGTTTCAAGATTTTGATTATGACAGTAGTCTAAGACTTCCAGCGTCACCAGCAAGTTCTTTTGATGAGATATCCATGTCATAATTGAAATTGTACTGCATCGAAGAAGACACAACTTTCTGGTTGTTTGAACATACGTATGCTGATGACCAATGGCAAGAGCCGCTCCTTGAACTTGTTGGAGATTGCAGTTTCTATGGCCCAACCCTGGGAGCAACGGGGATGCTACAAATGTCACCGGCAAAGCCACTAGATTATTTCCTCAAGTTTTGGCCCCCTGAAACACTTGCCCCCATTGTGAAGGAGACTAACAAGTATTCTTAAATCACCCTCCACATTTGGTTTACCTAGACTTCTATGAAATAATCCTACAAGTCTGTAGCATCAGTGTCTTCACTAAAATCCATGCAGGCAAGATTTTCTTTGCAGGAGTTTCAGTGAATTGATGTTGTCACTATATTGTAGTGGAAACTCTTCTGGTAGCAAGTGATATTATGTAGTATGTGTTCTGCTTGCGTTTGATACTTTCCTTTGCCCTTTTGGCTTTGTGTCTTCCTGCACTTGTTTCTCAATTTGCTAAATTTCACCTGGTTCTTTGCTTCTCAAGTATGCCCACCAACCAAGCCACAAGCACCTACACCTAATAAATGGTTGCCAAGACTAGGTTGACTTATTAGAACAACAATTATTGTATTGATTTGGGGTCCTTGTACTTATGGGATTGAAAGCTGTACCGCACAGGAGATTATATTGGGATATTTGAGTTTATTACAAGTGCCCAATTATCTCTGCTATGATGACCTAAGATAGATTTGAAGCAATAGTTTGTTGTGTTCATTTAGTGGACAACCAAGACTTGGCCAACGACAAGAACGACCTAAGGTATGACATGATCGCGAAGGTTAGAAGACTAATTAAAAAATTCACACAACTCAACCAATCACTTTACAACAACAAAGAGATTTGTACCGTTGACAAGATCATGGTCCCCTACAAGGGGCGTTATTGTGGAATAAGGCAATATATAAAGGCAAAATTGGTAAAGTTTGGGATCAAGATTTGTGCCTTAGCATCAAGTCAATCCAGGAGCTACTTTTTTCCCAATGTTTACCTAAAGTATTTGTCAATCCTTTCTTATTTCAATCACAGCACAAACTTCAATTGTGATAGGCTATTATTTCCATGAATGGAACCTACAATAGAATGAACAACATTTTAGATGAACAAGGTGAGAATGGCATGCTGTATTGTTGGATAGTAACAGGGTTTGTCTAACTATGCAGCAGCTCACTAGAAACCATGGAGTTACCCTTCCAATTTTGCAGCACACCAGTGGTCCCGGCCAAGGGTTCGCCTCTCCATGCGAGTGGTGTTACTCCAAAATTGGTAGGTAACAATTGGATGCAGACAACAAAAACGTATGCTCCTACATGGTACGGTGTGTTTGCCATGAGATGAGAGTCAGCTCTCTTGTGGTAAACTCGTATGAACAAGTAGTTGTTTCAGAAGTTGTTGGGTTGCTCATGGTGCAGACACGGGCTTGAACCTCTGGCACGCACTCCGTGAAAGTCAGCAGTTTGTTGTTACTAGTGTTTGGCCACGCTTGAATCTTGAGGGCAAGACTTACTAATGACGGGGTAGGTGAACTCAAGTTTGTTTATATTCCATGGTTTTGATTACTCAAAATGGTGTGGATTGGTAGAACAGATCATTTGTTATTGGCAAGCGCTCCTCAGAAATCTGCGCCTGCGTTTTACTGCTGCGTGGCCCCGCTTGAAAGCTATGGGCACGAAGTGGCACTTTTGCAATCGTTGAACTCGAGACTCTTCTTTTTCTCAGGTCTCGATAATTAGAAAGGACAAGATTGCTACACCCGATCCGTGTACGTGTTGATGCGTGTTGGCTGGAGATGATACATGAGAGCTAAATGTTGGTTACCATAGGATCACTGGCCTCCTATGCTGCGGTGGGGTCCTTGTTACTAATAATCGTCTTGAATTTGGCTTTCTAATGTGGTGGTTTTGTTCACGCATGCAGGTATGTGTTGAATGTTCAAGTGTACCTAAGCGCAAGCGGGCAGTGTGAATTGAGAATGCTCGTGGGCGAAGATGCGGTTCTGGAGGCGGTCAGGGGCATCAAACACCATGGCCATACCATCGTCACCAACAATTTTTTTGGTGGGGTAAAACTCTTCATGAGGTTGCTTGAACGTGGTTTTTATGCTACGAGAACAGTCAAGAAAGGGTCGAAAGGCTTTCCAACCTCCCTAGCCGGCATTCCCAAATCTCACAAGTTGCCAAAAGAGACGCTCATCACAAAATGCATTGCTCAAGATTGATTACTGCCATATGCTGGATTGACAGTAAGCTAGTATGGCTTCCAAGCACAGCCACAAACCCAGTGGGAGAAAGTGCAGTGGCTGGCATGTGGATCAAGAGGGATTGTGTGCAGTTTCCGACAAGTCCTATTTTACTAGAATATCAAAGCAATATGCGTGAGATTGACGTCGTCGATCAATAGAGAGGTAATTACACAGCGCAGTTACAGTCTCAGAAATGGTGGCACAGAATCTTGTTGTTCATTGTAGATTCTTTTTGTTTAAATGCCTATGTATTGTACAAAGAGGATGCTGTGCGCGTGGGGCTAGGAATTCAAACTCGATTGGAATGGCATTACGATCTTGTCGTTGACCTTGTCCACTCTCATCTACAAGCAGGATATGTTCAAAGACTACACCACACTCTAACAAGGCCGGGATTCCATAGAATTGAAGGTCACCCTACCCTTTGACAAGCATGCATGGTTTGCAATCGTTGCACCAGACGTTTTTGCAGCGGCTATGCGCTGGATTTCATGTGTGGAGGAAATTGTTATGTCCGTGTGCACACCCAACCAGGGTTTCGGGCACAGGGTTGCCCCTAAGTTGAAGGATGAGCTACCACAGGAATTCATTTCTTGAAGCATATGGTGTGTTGGAGTATTTACAGGCAATGCAATTCAGGATGGACATTCAGGGTAGCAAGATGCTGTAGACATGCAGAGTAGAAGCGGAGTTGCAATGGAGTAGTACATGGAATGGGGCTTGGTCATTTTGTTGTGAGTTCAGGGGAACCAAGCATAGTTTTGTTAGAGGTGCCCAAGCGTGGATCTCTATCTCATTGTATTCCTGTGGCTTGATGGATTCCATTGAATTTTGTTACTTCCTTCCATGCAGCGAAATTCAATTGTTCAGTTTGGCATGTTTTTAGATTGTATCTTGAGTTGTACTGTTGCTTTTGGAACTATTCGTTATGCATGTCTTTTGCATCTGCTGCCAAGGCCTCAAGGGAAGAGTGGTCAACTTGGCATTGCACGGTCGTCAATTTGTTTCTGCCTTACCAGCATGTAACTTATACGATGTCGTAACCTTGTAATGGAAAGGCACGTCTGAATGTTGTTGTGCGTGGATACTTGGCTGATTCATTCCACCCCTGATCTTGAAGTGTATAGCGGCATCGTAAGGGCAAACCTTTCTCTATTACAATGCTGGTCTTGTCAATGTAAGCAATATAGGCATTTGCACCATCATGCTCTCGGTGGTACAGATAAACAATGAAGCCCCAATTTATTGATCCATAGAAGAGAGTAATAGATCGAGCTGGTCTTTTGACTCTACTCCCTCCTCTCCTAGGCCACGTACCCCCCCCTCAACCCTCACGGAGTATGCTTGTTTGCGCAGGAACAGCACTCTACAGGAAATCACCACATTAGTAGAGCCTTGAAGTTATTGCCGCGTTGATACGGACGAGAACTCTACCAAAGCCGGCCCCATTAGCTCTAATTCTTTGCAGGTGCAAAACTAGGGGTACACAAAGTCAATGAAACGACGGATGACAAATGAACAATGCACCCAAGCATCATACCGTACAACAATGTCGATGGAAGACATGCCAGAAGAGCGGCTTGATAGTGGGCGGCAACCTTGCCGGTGCAAACCCAACAAAGCAACCCACTGATAGTAAAGAGCATGCTGTAAGGCGAAAGCACGGCCTGCAATTTCTTGGCCCTATAAACTTGTGATTGACGATGTGACGTGAACGAGGTGTAGACCCATTACAACACGCCCCTCCACAAAGTCATGGGACCCAGAAACTGTTACTACTTGAGTGCTTGCTGAATGAAATTTATAGCATTGACATAAAATTGATGGAGTAGCTCAAGGCACCCCGGCATCCACATAAGTGGTTCCCGCCATCAACCGCATTGGTGGAACTCAACGTGGTGGACCACGTTGGCCGTATTCTACAAGGAAATCAACATTTTGCTGGGTTACCTGCTACTTTTTGTACCGTCGAAGCCATCTGCCACTTTCTGAATCTGAAGCCCAATCAAACCAAGAGAAGCTCCCATTCAACCGCAAGACCAAGTTTAGATCATCTGTTGGAACTGATTGCGCTGCTAACCACAAAGGACATTCTGCAATTGCAAGAAAACACCGTATCCGTACTATACAATCCAGGGACGACATAGCCCTCTTGGCGTGCAAGGGTTAACCTAGCTAAATTTCGCAAGATTTACTACTTTAGCATTTTAGCACTGTTTATAACCACTTGAGCTAAAAGCCAAAATCATATTTAGGATCACTGGTATGGTGCTTTTGATGATAAATATAGCATGGACTTAAAATGTTCCTAAAAATTAAATCATTGTTTTTGTAAGGCTTTGTTTCTTTCCACATTGATTGGAGCAAGCACCTTGTATAACAATCATAAAGCACTCAATGATGAATAATCACATAATTAAAGAAAGAAATAATAATAATTGATTTTCTAAGCATAATTTTGAGATGTATTTCATCTTTTTCATGCCAACTTTTACAATACAGTGATTACCAAAATTGTCTCAATGTTTACTTAGACGTCAAGTTTTTTTCTATATCTCCACTATATACAAGTGGCATTTTATCCTCAGATTTTGTGTGTGTGATCCTTGTGCAATCATGATCAAGCATGCCAAATTTTAGTTACTATAAACCAAAATCCTATTTTTGGTAAATTGTTTTGTGTTAAAATCAAGAAAGTTGACTAAAAAACATTGGTGATGAATTTTTAAGACTTGATTGCATGGTTATGTTGGAGACATCCATATGCACATCTTTGCTTCAAACAAATATGTCCAAAAATATTCTAAAACTATTCTAATTTTTTTAAACTTTAGGCCAAATTTAGTAAAATTAATAATTCTTCATGGAATATATTTTTTGGCAAAATAACTCATATGTTGTGATTAAGTTTGTACCTTGTCAAGGGTCTCAAAACTATGGATCAATGGGGGAATGCTGAGAGCTGAAAGTGACTGGTAATGCCACGAGCCAAACAATTTGTGAGTGAGGTGAGGCCTCAAGTTGAGAGAATCTATGAGCAGGGTGGCTTCTCATAGAGCTGCTAGGGGAATTGAGTTAGCTTGCCAAAGCTGAGCTAAGGTGATTCTAAAAGAGTTGCTAGGAGGGCTTGATTTGGTATGGTGGTGGAGTTCTAGTAAAGCAAAGGTAAGCTAACTCTACGCGGCTAAGGTTCCTATCCTAACTAAGGGCCTTGAGGACCAACTTAATGACCACAATACTAACTAGGACTTCTATGAAGTATGGAAAAGCAGCATTGCCAAGTCTTAATCCAACTTCCTAAGGGCTAGTAAGACTCAATGTAGTAACAATCAAGTTCTAACTATACTAATGTTTAGAGGTACCAACACCTCCTAAGCTCAAAGAATCCTACTAACTACAAAAGGGAATCTCCTTAAGCTTGGATACCAAGAACTAAAGTAAGGTATGTTAAGACAAGTGAAAGCAATGGCTAGTGCTTGTTAAAGAGTGATGATACAAGTGATGGATTACAAATAGAAAGTAATGGTTAGAAGTGGTAAGTGATGATGGGAGTGAGGAGTGGTGGTTTGAGAGGAGGTGGGCCTCCCTTTTAAGATTTGGGGGAGGAAACCTTGGCCCTCTATCTAAGAGATACATAATTTCCTTGAAATCTATCTAAAACCTAAGAAAAACTCAAAACGGATGAAATCTAGATTAAATCCGCATAACTTTTGGAACGTAGCTCCAAACAACAAACAAATGGTGCTATTGGATTCCTTGGTCCCAAAATAGTTGGTTTTAGTTGTTTACACTTTCAATTCCAAGCTACAAGTTATCGGGAATCTAAATGGAAGGAATAGAGGTGGATACATGAAAAACTTAGAATTGAGAGTTCATTCCATTTTATGAAATTGACTTCTTGAGGTCTTTTGAAGTTGTTGGAGGAGCCGTGAAGCACTTCTTGCTTTTGACAATTGGACTCTGGATGGTTGATATTTTGCAATTTGATGTTGCGCGTGCTTGATGTCACTTGGCAATTGTCATTTGGGGCGTTGCCGCTATTGAAACAGCTTCACATTTGGGGAAGTGTCTTGAATTCTTGAGAAATACCTTCATGAGTTTTGGTGGTATTTTAGTGCCATTTGTCAACTCCCTTGGTCAGGGTTGACCAGTGACCTAGCCGGGTTGACCGCTTGGAATCAGGCCTTTTGAGAGGCGGAAGGTGTTGGAGACTTGGGTATAAACTCACCATATTATATAGTAATTCAAAATGAGAATTGGGGTGGTGTGGCCATTGGCCATGGAACTCTACTAATTCTACTCCTAAACTAACCCTCTCTAACTAGGTTAGTGGGGACTTTTGGAGGGGATCCCAACATGTATGTGCATCACTCATACTAACTAAGAACTACTAAATCTCACTAAATTACTCTCAGTAACTTGCCAAATGGAGTAGGATAAATAGCGTATCGCTAACCATTTGGTCTAACTAATCTAAATCAACATAAATAGCTATTCCACTTATATTAATGACCACTCCAAGTTAAGTAAAACAAAAAAATAAATTCAAGACTCTAGGTACTGAATCTAGGACTCACAGTCATACGATATTAGAAGATTTGCTCAGATGAGTTGCTTGTTGCCCATTGGCTGACATTTGTGCTAATTGACACGCACTTTGAATACCAAATTTTACACTATCCAGTATGTGTGTATTACAATAACCTACATGGCAAAATAGTAAAATTAGGCTACATTAACAATTAGGTTGCCTTCACCTAGAATGTTACCTTACAACTCACCACTTGGTTGCCTTGAGGCATAAGCAACCCCTAAAGGACCAAGCCATTTTCTCTGTAAAAAACACTAAAAACTGCCACTTTTGGGGAAGCAAGTACAATGGTAAGAAAAAAAGTTTTTTACAAGAATCCGACCATAAGAATTTATAGTGGACTACAAGAGGTACACATGGTAAAAAAATCAGCTTAATTTACAAAAAAATGAGTGAGATATTTACATCTCAATTGCGGAAAAAAGTTTTTTTGGTGCTGCCCAAAAATTTCAAAAGGCTTTGACCACTCTTAGAGCAAAATAATTACTCTACGCAAAGTTGGGGTTTATTTTTCCCATGTAGGAGACCAAGTTAGGTATGTGTGGGAGAATTTTCAAATCAATTGGAACTATACAACACATGGGAAAAATTAGTAAGTAAAAAGAAGTAGAGAATGAATCAAAACATTAAATTCTTAAGAATTTAACTATTAAAATGAAAAAATGCAAATCCCAACAATTATAATGTTGTGATAAACAATCTACATCCTTTCGTTTTGTTTTTTTCCATAATAATGAAAATTGAGTAAAATAAAGGACTTCAAAGTTTATTCTAGAGTAGAGAATCTAGAACTGCCCGCAAACAAAAACTCCTCATAACTTTCATCTCATTTATCAAAATTGAATGATTCAAAGCTCCCCACGTCTATATAAGTCTAAAGAACCTATTTCAGATTTTTATTTGAAAAAAATGAAAATTTTAAAGAAGTTTTTGGTTGCTCGGGGAGCAACATTTTTGAGATATTCATGCATAACTTCTTCAATAAATGTCGGAATGAAGAAAAAATTACATTCCCACATAGATCTTTGAATTCCTCACCTTCCATAAAAGTTTTAGAAAATCTTGCAAAGTAGTTTAGCCATAGGTACATGCCCAAAATCCCATTTATCCCTCGAAGGGACAAAGGTCCTTTAGGGGTTAATACTAGAGTTTCACATGGTTTACCTGAGGGTTTACGTATGGGATTAAGCCCCGGCTCGAGTGCGTATCGGGGTATTAAATGCCAGAGGACGGTTAATAACCCGAGACGCAAGAGGATCAGGCCGTAACCCAACGTTAAGCCCTAAAGGACTTCTCTCCCTTCTAGATTGATGCAATTTTGATTTGCATGTGAATGACTGTGAGAATTATTTAACAGTGCAATGCATTGTTAAATTCTTAATCGTGCATTGCACGATTAAGTTTTTTTTGGTGGTCCATTAAACAAGTTATTTTCAACAGTCTGGACAACGTTAGTTTGTTTGTTTTTGTTACATTTGGCCCTCATTGTTGTTGTCAGGCTTGCTCAAATTGAATAATTTATGGAAATTGTTGTAGCATCAGTGAGTATTTATTTAATGGAAAATGTTCAGAATTTAGTATGAGGGCAACCTAATTTCACTATTTAGTGTAGTTTGTAATCTGACTTTGGATATGTTGTGTGGGCCAACGTAAAAAACAAAACAAAATAACAGTAGTTAGCAATATCATTTCAAATTATACCGCCATTTAAGGATAATAATAGCAATAAATAAAAACAAGGACGGCTTTTCATTTCTGTATGGTTGCAGCACCTAAAAGTTTATGTTCAATGAATCAAACTTTTTTATTGTAAAGGAAGGTGAGTGCACCGGTTGCCAACCTCACTCCATATCCATACCCAATTTGTAGGGTGAGCTATTTCTAGTCTCAGCCATGACAAGTTTTCAACTAAGTTTTGGAATGCATTCTTCTTTCTTTTTTAAGGTTGGGACCACTTAGGTTATGCCACATGTCTCAAAGTGGTGCACATGAAAGTAGGAAGTAGTGATCAAAAATTAGTTTGAATAAGATTAGAAGTGCATGAATTAAAGGTTGACAATGGGTCCAAAGCACTTTTTTACTCCCAAAATTCACAATAATTTCAATCTTGCAAATAAAATATGAAGATTTGCAATACCAATATTTCTTTTTGTCCTGCACAGGAAAAATACACATTGCCTCAAACTCTTTATAGTTTGTCACAAAATTGCTTAAATTATTGGGTATGGGTGCGCTCACCTTAATCCATAAAGGACCAAGTGGCTATTGAACAGCCACTTAAGAACTTGGGTAGGGTCATATGAAGTCAATTTTTATTGGATGTTCTCAAAATTGTTACGCAAGGTGCAAATGTGTATCCCGTAAGTGGAGATGTCATTTTTTCCCCAATCAAATGCTCGGTTCAAAATTTTTGTTACCCAAACAAAATTAGGCAGCTTGGACAGCTTGGGCATCTTTGGAGAATCTTATGCTAAAAATCTCATCAACTTTTGAAAATTGGCAAGTATGTAACTAAAAAAACAGAATGTACAGTCGGGTCCATTGGTCTTACGAACTACCTTTTTGAGGCATCCAGATTTTTTAATGAAATGTGGAGTACAATTGGTATATTTTTGTCCAAAATTTTATCATTGCATTCTCACGTAATTCCAGTCAAGCAAACCAAATATCAATTTCAGAAAAGCAAGACCTCATTTGTGGTGAAATTTTAAAGCAAATTTCCATGGTTTTACATGGTATTTTTTTTAAAACAATTGGTGATGAATTTTTGAGATTTGATTTCACGGGTATGAATAAAACATCCATATGCACATCTTCCATGCTAAAAAATACCCGCTTAAGTAACAAGAATTTGATCAATAAAAGATTCAATGAAACTAGTGATAGGCCCAAATCTTGTAAAATACATATCTTTATTTTTTAACTAGCTTTTCATCAAGTAAACAAGATATCATGTGCAAAAATATACACTTAGTCATAATATTTGAGTCAAACAACAAAATTTGATTTTCATAAAATAAAATAAAAATTCAAGATTTGGGCCTATTACAAGTTTCATTGAATCTTTTATTGATCAAATTTTTGTTACTTAAGCGGGTATTTTTTAGCATGGAAGATGCGCATATGTATGTTTCCTTCATACCCATGGAACCACATCTCAAAAATTCATCACCAATTGTTTTTAATAATATGCCATGTAAAACCATGGAATTTTGCTTCAAAATTTCACCACAAATGAAGTTTTGCTTTTCTGAAATTGATGTTTGGTATGCTTGATTGGGATTACGCGAGAATGCAATGTTAAATTTTTGGACAAAAATATACCAATTGTACTCCAAGTTTCATTAAAAAATCTGGGTGCCTCAAAAAGGCAGTTTGTAAGATTGATGAACCCAACTATACAATTGTCAAAAACAAAACAAAAATGAACTCTTGCATCACATTTAGAAGGGAGTCAAACTTTGTTAATTATGTTTGGGTAGTTTCAAGAACAAAAAAATTCCTCTAACTTTAGGCTCTATTATCTTTCAATCAGTAAATCCAAAACTCTTGAAACTTTTTTTCACATATTCTGAATGATTGTCTCTAACTTTTCACCATTTAGGTTTCAAATAAAAGACTTCCTCATTATAGAAGAAATCATGAAAGAATGATTAATGTATTGCCAACTCACTTAACCTCCTTGCATTGGAAGGTGATTCAAAATAAGCTAGATTCCATCTTTGCATCTGAATTTTTTCATGAGTGAACCTAACATCATATACTTGTGAATGATTAGAAAGCTCAAATTTGTGTAGAGTAAAAAATTTACTTTAGGAAGGCTAAAAGTCTGTTGACCTTGTTTTGCGGGAATGAAAAAAAGCTATTTTTCCCACTTCAAATGTTGTAATCTTACAATCCGCGCGATCAAATGGGCTGAATTTTTTTTGCACACATTAACATATATATTTGACACACTTTAGTACATGAGAAAAAAAAAAAAAATTTCAATTTTGGGCAATGCACCAAAAGTTGGCAGTTTCTCAGATTTTTTCTCAAAAAACACTCTTGGTCCTTTAGGGGTTAATATGGTCAAATATAGTCATGTGTAAAAACCGGTGCATTAAATAAGAGTACAAGTATGAGTAAGCATTGCCAAGTAGCGCATTTGTGCCGCGGGTATGCATGCTTGTTGCTCACATTGTAACTTGGAGAGGAGTGTAGCAACAGTATTGCAAATTCAGCTCCATGCAACAGGTTTACAAGGGTAGGGTTGTTGTAAACGTATTTTTTTTGTTGTTGAAGATTGTCCGCACTTCAAGCATTGTTGAACGCCTAATGACAGAGATAAGGAGCTGTTTGGAATTTGGGGTCCACAACCTTCTCAACGCAACGGCAGCAATGCCCTATTGAGTTCCATGTTGATACTGCTTTGCAAAAAAGAAAATGTGTATTAGTCAGGCTCTCATCATTTTTTTAGAATTTTTTTAATGTATATCCCTAAAGTTTGCAACATTTGTACAAATATTTTTAGTTTTCCAGAATATTACAAATATCCTTAACATACCTTTGTGATTGTGGAAGTACCCTTTTCCACAGTTATCAAAGGTGCATGTCAACAACTTTTGAGCAAGACTTGTGTTGTGATCAACATTTCAATTTTGATAAGTAACATGCACCTTTGATAATTGCAAAGAAGGATGTTTTCTTAACTATGAAAATATGTCAAGAATATTTGTGCAATTTTTGAAACAAGGGACATTTGTGCAAATATTGCAAATTACAAATTTCAAGGGTATCTATCAAAATTTTCTTATTTTTCATATCTTCATTTTGAGTACAATGTAATCAACATCCATTACAAATGTATGTTCAACATCACCAATGAACATTTTTGTAAGTATGGGCTTTTGTATGCCACATACATTATTACCACAATCGTTGTTCTAAGTTATAAACTATTCTACCAATTTCTTTTAAATACACTTTAATTTGATGCACTGTTTGAAATTATGAAACATAATCAAGTTTACATAAATACATCACTCTTCTTTATAAAAAATTATCTGATGATAGTTACGAAGCTCTTGATCATTCGTATTGATCATTTATCACCTTACTACAGTAGTGTTTTGATATGATGAAGGTATTCATACAACATATTCATTTCATGTAAGGAAAGTATTCATCGTAGGCGGACAAGTAACGGCAGGCGTGAATGGGATAGGGACAATCACCTTAGCAAATCCTTTTTCTTAAAAAGATTCATCCTAACAAGGCACCACTACATAGAACACTAGCTACTTGTTTAAGTTTGTTTTTCTACAAGTCTAAATCCAAAGAACTATCAAATGTGGATTTTGATATATACCTTAGTTGTTTTGTTGGTGGAGTGTTACATATGTATACATATACATGGATTATTCATATAATTTTGGACTTTTAAAATTTACTTATGACTCTAGAGTGTGCAAATTATCAAGAGATTTTTGAAGTTTAAGCAAAATATCAAAATATCCCCCAATGCATTATCAAAATGTTGAATGATCTTCCAAGGTTTTACATAAATCTCCAAAAAAAAAAATTGGAATATTGTTTTTGGACTTTGCACTATTTAAGTTTAGTCAAATGTGGCACAAGAACCATCTTCAATAAATTCTTTATTCATGTAGTTGTAAAGGTTGCTTTCTTCTATTACTCATTTCACTAAAAGGAAGTTGATCCACATTATATGTTAAAATCACCTAACATTGTTATCTTCTAAAGCACTTGCGGCCATGGCTTAGTAGTTTAACCATGGCACACCACTAAGGCAAGCATGACTTTAGATTGGGGCAGTGAAGAGGTGCTATTACCATAATGCACCCCGATTGTGGTGAAGGGTTCAAATGATCTTGTTGTCACATGAAAACTTGAGAATTTATTGAGGGAAGGAACATGGTGGTTCTATACAAGTTTTACCTCTTAATCCTTTAATGCCCAGTTGACCACTTTTGGGTTGATTTTGGTACTCCAAGGTTCTTGTCATCTTTGTTCTATTCAGTTTGCAAAAACATAGAACATAACGGAGTTGGAGGTTTAGTTTGTGCTCCTAATGGAACTAATTTCAAAGCAAGGCATAAAAAAACATGGTAGCTATGCGTGTTTTACATATGAAGCTAGGAATCTCATACATGTGTAACAAATGAAATACTAATTCAGTGCAACCGCAACGTGGCTCCAAAGCCCACATATTGCACCCAAAGTATCCAGTGCTAACTCTCTAGCAATTGTGCAAAAGATGCATGGTTTATTTAGAAGTTCTACGTATAGTGTATTTTAGCTACAACATTACGTATTCTATGATTCCCTAGGCTCTGAAGGTTTGCAATGCTAAATGTGGGACCTTATACCTCAAATGACACCCAATGTAGATGGTATTGACCAATCAAATTTTGTGGAAACATGTTCCATGCATGCTGTATTCAACCGTATATGTGTGGCCACGTTTGTATTCTTCCAATGCTCAATTTCACAAATCATGTTGTGAAATGCACAGATTGACTCGAATTTTGAATTTTTTTTTGGAATGCAGTAACCTAGAATGGGGCAATAGCCTCTACAAATCCCACCACTATCAAAAGTTTCAATTGCACGATTGACACTAACTAGTTAGAGTGTCTCACATGTTTGCACAACTAGTTTTTTTGGATCATCAAGCTTCTCACAATCCTCACGTGGAATCGTTCCGATAGATCAAACTTTTTTTTATGTTCATGTTGCCAAAGTTTATAGCTTTGATGTGTCCGGTCCGATTTGATTTTAAAACCACAGATTTTGTCCTTGAATGTGTTTTGTAGACAATATAGTGAAAATTTGAGGTGCCCCCCCAAATGGTTGACGGGCACTAAAGGGTTAACCTTTAAAGGACCAAGCTACTATAATACATAGTATGTACGTTGCTATATAACTGGCATTTGCTACCAACAAAAAGTTATAATTTGGGATCTTGACTACCTCACTAGAACAACATTAATCTATATTCTAACTTCTTTGTTGGTCTCAAATGTAATAAAGGTGTGGATGCACTCCAAATACAAGAAAAACATCTTGTACTGTATTAGTCACAAAGGGCTGCTTGGTCTTTTAGGGATTAACCCCAAAATGACATTAAGGACATAATGTGTCTTCAACCAATTTTTGAAGTTAAATAAAGGGAATTACTACAGCAACACCCTAAATTGCTAATGGGACACCTCCTGTACGCATGAAATTTGATAATTTAGTGCTATTTTTGATTTATTAAGTGGTCCATCATTCATTCAATCATGACATTAGCACCTCCTTGAAAGAAAACATGACAAATACCAAAAAAATTGAAATATTATTGCTCCAATACTATTTTTTGATATATCTTTGCTTGAAGTAACTCAAAAGTCTTATATTTTTAGTTTGAGATTTAAGTACACCTATTTTTTTTAGTATAGCCTTAGAATGATAAAGGTGAAACAAATTTTTTGATCCAAATTAGAAAATCAGCAAAATCAACATTAAAAATCACATTTTCATGCTCAGAGGGGGTGTCTTGTTAGCAATTTAGGGTGTCGCATTAGCAATTCCCTAAATAAAACCTAACCAAATTACTATTTGTAGTAGTTTATTTTATTGAAAAGTTCTTTTTGAAGTTTAGTTTTAGCTCCAACAATTTGATTTTGCAAATGATTGATTATGATTTTTCTATTCAAGATTTTGTGCACGGGTGTCCATTGCAATCTTGACTCTATGTAATGTTGACGGCTCTTGGAAATGAGCCTCAAATACACTAGATCTTTGAGAAAAAATCACATTAGAAATTCATTAAAAAAATTTATAGAATAGTTTTTGAGAAGTCATAAAATGATTGAGGTTATGCATGTTAGGCCCTTCAACCGTATATATTTTTTGGGATCAAGTTTTTAAATTTGACATGTGAAAAGAAGATAGAAAGACTTCAAATCACTTTCATAAATTAATACCATCATGATGAGACATTATAATCTTTCAATCCATAAGAGATATTGTTGTGTTTCTTTTCTAATGTGATTTCTAACATGTCTAGTTTGATTTTATGCGGTTCTAATGCCAAAAAAATTAATACAACTTATCAAATATCTAGCTTTTTGTTCAAATTAGAGCAAATTCCTAGAAGCTCAAGAATCTCCAGGATCGTTTTGGGATTAAACAAAAGCATCAAGGATGAACTTGCCATATGAATACATGAGGTTTAGATAATCAAGCAGCTCCCAACAACGCTTCACTCACACGGGTCTAGAGTTAAACTTCCTATTACAGAAATGAAGTATGGTTCCCATACCCATACTTTAACACTTTTTATAGAGGCAAGTGTTATATTATTGCTTTGACTACTGATTTTTTTTGTAGATTTTAGGCAAACCAAGATAAGATTAAAGTCTTTCAATTTTTGAGTTGCACTACAAAAGAAAATAAATATAATTGTTAACCCTTAAATGCAAAACGGGTGACCATGCCTACCCCTATAATGTACACTGGTTTCTATAATGGTTAGCAGGTGCCCACCCATTATAACACTTTTCTTTAAGTTTGCAAAAGTCAATGACGTATGGTGCCCTCATGAAAATTGTAAGAAGGATAGCATGGGATCTAAAATTGTGTTTTTGAATCTTCTCAAAATTTGTGTTATCTATAAACATGAGTATATATGATGAGGTTGTTTTTTTCTTTCACAATGGACCATATGTTTATGATCATTTTTGAAAAAAGAATCAGATGAAAAACGGCTTTTTTTGGTAGTACATAAAGTTTCTTTGGAGCCATATAGTGCATGACACTTATAATCAACAACTATTGGCCATAACAAGAAATACTAAAGCACAACACATATCCATTAGTTCAAAAATAATTCCACCACCGAGTGGGACAAACCCTAGGCTTCATTTTGGTGGACTTGATTTTTTGATAACTTTTTTTGTGACAAAGCTTTAAGCTAACCACTTGAATTGAGAATTGTTGATTACAAGTGTCATACAAGTAGGACGAAAAACTTTCTCCTCGACATTTAGGAATTACCTAATAATGTGCGGGAAGATTTTGAGTTTTTTTAATTGAAAACCTACATTTCTCGTTTTCATCTGATTTTTTCAATGGATGCACATACACCTTTAACCGATTTATTTAAATTTCAAACGATTTTTTGCACATTTCATTCGGCTGACTTTCTATTGATTTTCGGCTCTCCCCGTTCATTGACCTAATAAACAAAGACGTGTGCAATCATGCCCAAAATGACAACAGTGGGCGACTCTACTGCACAGTAATAAATGAAATGGAACGCGAACTTACCACGTGACACAAATAGACTCAGCTAACAGCCAATGCCCGGAGGGCTGTGACGAGAATCCCGTATCTCGATGCGCGCCACGTCACCTCACCTCCATATATCTACATGGAACACTCCACGTGGCAGCGTCGCCATAAAATCTGTCCGAACTGGATATAACACCCGCCGGGTACTCAATACCGGCGTGTGAAACCCGGACTGACACCCGGAACCGGGTCTCGAAATGTGGCTTTGTCGCTCTTGTCATGCTTCCGGGATGGGCGCTGTTGAGCGAAGTCAGAAATCTAGGCATTCGTACTGCTCCTGTCAGTTTGATCTTTCCACCGAATTTTGATTGAGCTTGGGCGGCGATAGCTACTCTTAAATTTCGCAGGTTTTTGCGAGATTTTTCGGACAGAGAAGGGTGCAGGGACTGTGCCAAGCATTGTGGGAGCCTGCTTAGGGTTAAGCTGGGGTTTTCACTTGGTTTCGGGGAAGATTAGCGGTGGAAGGTAAGAGCAGGAGTTCTCTCTTCTCTTACTCGTTCTTTTTTAAGTTTTTATTCTTTTCGGAGTTGGTTTATGTTGGAAACTTGAGCGTGCATGAGGGAGCGATCCAAATCGAGTGTGACAACGCTTGAGACCTTCTCGTGAATGGTTGCGGCCTGGTAACGCGAACGGGGAGTCATTTGGCCAGGTACAGAGACGACGATGGAGAGGGTATCGGTGGCCGTGGTGGTTCTGTTGGTGCTGGCGGTGCCCGCGTGGAGTACTTTCGTGGTGGAAGAGACGGCATTGACGGTGACATCGCCGGAGAGCTTGAAGGGGACGCATCAGAGCGCGATCGGCAACTTTGGGGTTCCGCAGTATGGCGGGACGCTGAGCGGCACGGTGGTGTACCCGGACGTGAACGCCAAGGCGTGCGAAACGTTTCCGAAGGAGAAGTTCAAGTCGGGGCCTGGCATGCGGCCCATCTTCGCGCTCATCGATCGCGGCGGTACGATGACTCACCTGCATTGTTGCTTTGTGTGTTGGAAGAGGTCAGAAGCAGGGGAATTGTATGCACGGATTGAGCTCGGGTATAGTATGGTGGTCTATGCGGTGGACGTGGCAGTTAGACCACAATGCAGCTCACGCATGCCCATTTTTTGGTTGAATGGTGTACGGAGTGTGGAGCGGCTGCAGATTAGGGCGCAATGTAGGTTAGTGGCTGTCCAGAAAGCTGCGCCTTCTAGAGAAGAATTTGCTGAGCTGCACCTCTAAGCGTAATCTGCTACTACATAATTATCTGTTAAAGATGCATGAAAATCGACCGAGTCTGCTATTTTGGCTCAGTTCTTCAGCGGAAAATGCTGTTCGATTTTGCAATCGGTAGTTAATGAGTGACTTACCTCTGATGGTACCATTCAATTTAGAGTGGATTCTTTGTTGAGCTTGAAGTCTTTACACGATCAAATTTCCAGGGTTTTTGTTGGACGTGTTAATTATCTGCTCAGACAAGTGCGGTGCATGTCAGTGTCAGCTGATATGCCATAATGGCTCTATGATGCTCACATAGGTTAATTTTGCCAAGAGCTTTTCCGGACCCATCCACCGCCATGAGTATCCGATCCGCGAAACAGAGGAACCTGCTGCGTTTCATTGCTTTTGCTTTTGCTGATGAGAAAGAAATGAATTGTTGCCAACAATCTGTTGTTTGTGATATATTTTCTCCCTTGACTATTATGTGTATTTTTATTGACCGATCAATTCTAAGAAACCTTTCATTGAACTGTGAGTCATTTGGATGCAGGTTGCTACTTTGCAACCAAGGTCTGGTATGCCCAACAGGCAGGCGCAGCGGCGGTGCTTGTAGCAGATGACAAACGGGAGAAGCTTATTACCATGGATTCTCCGGATGAGGATCCCGTGGCATCTCAGTTTCTGGAAAACATCACGATTCCGTCTGCGCTCATAACCAAGGACTTCGGGGACAGCCTGAGGAAGGCCTTGAACGACAAGGAGATGGTGTCCATCAAGATCGACTGGCGAGAGTCGCTGCCCCACCCGGACAAGCGAGTGGAGTACGAGTTCTGGACGAACAGCAACGACGAGTGCGGGCCGAAGTGCGATGCGCAGGTGGAGTTCGTGCGCAACTACAAGGGCGTGGCTCAGATCCTGGAGCGAGGCGGGTACACGCAGTTCACCCCGCACTACATCACGTGGTACTGCCCCCAGGTAGAGCAACCACGTTAACGTGCTTTGCTGTTCGATGGGCGCAAGGAGGTGAAGCGTGAGGAAGCGTGGTGGCAATGGAGAGCTGAGGTGTGGCGGTGTGTGTGCGCTGTGCGCAGGCGTTCATCGAGAGCAAGCAGTGTCAGTCACAGTGCATCAACAAGGGGCGGTACTGCGCGCCGGACCCGGAGCAGGACTTTTCGATGGGGTACGACGGGAAGAACGTGGTGGTGGAGAATCTGCGGCAGCTGTGCGTGTTCAAGGTGACGAACGAGGACGCGAAGCCGTGGCGGTGGTGGGACTTCGTGACGGACTTCCAGATCCGGTGCCCAATGAAGGAGAAGAAGTACGGGCCGGAGTGCGCGGAGGAAGTGATCAAGTCGCTGTGTGAGGCTTCGCGGGGCGCTCAGTGGGGTCGGCAGTATGTGGGGATGTGTAATGTCGTGTGTGTTGGTGTGGAAATGGGGAAGGGGGTGGCGTGTTTGTGGCTGACGCGGTTGTGCGTGGTTGGACGCAGCGATCGACGTGGGCGCGGTGCAGAAGTGCATGGGCGACCCGAACGCGGACCAAGACCATCCGCTTCTGAAGCACGAGCAGGATGCGCAGGTGCGGCGTGGTGGTGTGGTGGGGTGGTAGAGGGGCGTGCGGTTTCGGTGGGGGAGGGGGTTGTTTTGGGGGTTGAGGGCGTGTGGTATGGGTGCAGAGGCTTGCACGGGGTTGTGAGTGGAAAGCGGGTGGGTGCGGTGGTAGGGTGGGTCGTGATGAAGTCTGGCGGCGGAGGTACTGAGATCGGGGTGGGTTGGGTTTGGCGGCGGGCAGGTGGGTCAGGGCGCGCGGGGCGACGTGACGATCCTGCCAACTCTGATAATCAACCAGAGGCAGTACCGAGGTGAGTGTCTTGTCCGAGGGTTGGGGGGTGGGGGGGTCGGAGAGAGTGCGGGAGGGTCTGATGGACGCGTGGGTGTGTGTGGTGGTGGTGGCGGCGGTGCAGGGAAGCTGGACAAGGCGGCAGTGCTGAAGGCGATCTGCTCGGGGTTCGAGGAGACGGCGGACCCGCCGGTGTGTCTGAGCGACGCGGTGCAGACGAACGAGTGTCTGCAGAACAACGGAGGGTGCTGGAGCAGCGGGAACCTAACGGCGTGCCAGGTAGGGCAACCGAGGGCGTGGTGGATGTGGTTGTGGGAGAGGGAAGTCGGGGCGGGTTTTGGGTGGCGGGTGGCGTGCATGGCGAGGTGGTGATGGGGAGGGGACGCATGTGTGGGGCGGGAGTGATGGTTGTGAGGGAGCAAGGATGGGGGAAGGTGCAGTGAGGATGGGTGAGTAACATGCGGTGTGATGTGCACAGGACACGTTTCGCGGACGAGTGTGCCAGTGTCCGCTGGTATCGGGCGTGCAGTTTGCGGGCGATGGGTACACGCACTGCGAAGGTAAGCAGGACGCGTTGCATGAGCGGTGCATTGTGAGGTCTTCGATGACATGATTGTGGTGTTTGCGGTTGTGTTGGAGATTGCGGACGACTCCAGTTTGGACAGTTCTGAAGTGGAGCACGGGGTCGGTCGTGATGCGCGCCTTGACGTTCGTATTGCTGAAGTGCGAAGAAGAGGTGATGTGCGGATGTGCATGATTTATGGAGGGTTGGATGGCATGTGATTGGATGTGGGTTTCGTGGTTGGCAGCGAAGGGGCCCGGACGGTGCAAGGTAGCGGGTGGAGAGTGCTGGGAAGAGAGCCGGAACGGGGTACTGAGATCGGCGTGCCAGGTATGAGTCGGTGTAGGGCAGTGGAATGTGATATGCCGTGTGCTGTGTGTCTTCTTGATTGGCTTGGAGGTATCGGAATGGCTGGAGTGGTGCACGGGTCGGAAGGAGCATGCTGTGCTCCGGAAGGTAGAAGCGTGAGCTGTGCAGCGAGTTGTTGCCAGATAGTGCAGAAGGGGATATGGAGTGGGGCGTCGGGTAAACGCAGGAGATGCAGTGGGTGACATGGGGTGAGTGAGTTGGTGGGTGGTGTTGTGGGTTGGTTTGTGTGTGTATGGTGCACGTGAGGCTGTGGTATAGTAACGGAATGGTGGGTGGGCCGCAGGACGAATCGACTGGGTGCAAGTGTCCGGAGGGGTTCGAAGGCGACGGGAAGAACAGCACGAACGGATGCGTAGGTACGGGCGTTGCAGTGGCTAGTGGTAGTTGTGGGCGGCGCAGGTAGGATTTGAGGATGTGGTGATGACGTGCGGAGGGGTGGCGGAGTATTTGAGTGAAGTGGGTACAATGTGAACAGGGGTTGTTTTGAGGAGGTGTTGGAAGTGCGTGAATGTGGGTTGAGTGGGGGCGTGACGAGGGATTTGTGGGGGGATGGAATGGGTGCAGACATCAACGAGTGCGCAAAGAAGACGAAGTGTCAGTGTCCGGACTGCCAGTGCACAAACACGTGGGGGGGATACGATTGCCAGTGTGGTGGCGATCTGCTGTACATCAGCGAGCATGACACGTGCATCAGTAAGCTCTTGTGTTTGCTTCTTTCGTTGCTTTGCGAGGGATTGGTACTCAGTGGATTGGCGGGAGCATGAAGAACTTCATACGTATCCTCAAGAGATGGCTGTGCAGTAAATTTGTGCGTGTTGTGTTTGGAGGAGGTGTTTCATTGGCGATGTGAATTGTTATGTGTATTGATGTGTTTGTTTATTCACTTTCTGTACAGGCAAGAGAAGTCAACAGTCGAAGCTTGGGTGGGTAGTGACTCTGATCGTGTTGGCTGGATTGTCTGTGCTCGGTATCGCTGGGTACACCATCTACAAGTATCGACTTCGGGTATGTGTAATTTGGCTTTGCAAAACGGCAGTTTTTCACATGCTATGGGGTCAGTGGTAGACTTTCTCGTCGCTTTTGTGGTAGTATTATGTTTCTGTGAGTGCTAATTTTTGCCTCGACTCTGCAGTCATACATGGACTCTGAGATTCGGGCGATCATGGCCCAGTACATGCCTTTGGACAGCCAAAGTGATGCAAACCACTTGCAAGAAGAAATATGATCACGGTATGATTTTTTCATGATTTTTTTTCTATTGCAATAAATGTGTTATTTATCAAGCAATCTGGTCTTTTCTGTTATTGATATTGTTTTCCTGCAGTTGCAGGTTCTTGAAGCATTGATTCGGTACTTAGTCCTGTGGCGTATGGGTCCCTGTTCGCTAGAACTGTTTTTGGTTAGTATTGGACCAGGTTGAGTACTTTACACCGGCGTTGATATGCACCATGTGTGCAACGTAGTGCTTTTAGAGCTCGTTTAGATGGTTCGTGTAAATTGAAGAGTTGGCGGAAGGTTGGGGTGTTGTAGAGCGGACGCCTGTTGCATCAATCAGAATTGATGGCATTCAGGTCTGGCCAGAGTATGGCTGGTTCTGAGATGGCTTTGTGATGGCTTTGGGAAGCTGTTATGGAGGTGGGATATTTGGTTGGAATTTCTAGCCTGTATTTAGGATGTTGATATATGATGAATTGAAGTTGGGTGTCGAATATATTATCCTCGTTTCGTTTCATGTTCGTCATGAAGTTCTGGTTGGTTATTAATTGCTCCTCCTATTTCGGGATGCTTGCTTTTCTCAGTTGGAATCCCTTCTTGTAGAGCTCTGGTTAGCAGTGTGGTAGGTTGTTTATCGTGGTTAACCCCTCACCGCCGGAGGAGCCAGAATGTGGCCGCGTTTCAGTGTTTTTTTTAATACCCGGGGCGGTGAGGGGTTAACCAATCTTTAGAATTTGTCTTGTGTGATTTTCGTTGAAGTTTATATTTGCGTCCTAAGGCAAGTGTACAGTACCCTGAAGAAAGAGTATATAAGTCCCTCTTATGGGATTCAAAGAAGTTTGTACTATAAATAAATTAGTTTTTGGCAAAATAAACATCATGTTTAAAGGTACAAACTTAATCACAATGTATGATTCAAATAAAAAAAAACTAATTTCCATAAAAAAATATTGGTTGTAACCACCTCAACATTAAAATGTACATAGAAGAAATTTTAATATTTTTGGAGATACTTGTTAGAATGAAAGATGTGTGTATGGAAGTTCACCAATGTTTTATAATCAACTTTCTTGTAAAACTATGTTTTTGACACAAAACAATTTACCAAAAATAGAATTTTGGTTTGTAGTAGCTGAAATTTGGTATGCTTGATCATGATTGCACAAGGATCACATACAAAAAATCTGAGGATAAAATGTCAATTATATTCTTTGTTATATTGAATGCCATGAGAGGGACTCATGTACTCTTTTTTTGGGTATTATACAATATAGCCCAATGTAAATGACAATTAATATTATGAATATAAGTTGACCTAATCACAACATATCTAAGAACATTATTTGTTTTGATTTCATGTTATTATTAATTATCACATTTAGCACTCCTCTATTAACATTTTTAGGATCTCGCATGTACATTCAGGTATTGGGTACTTACAAATCGCCAATTTGAGCTAGTCATCTTTCTTATTGAAACATGGAGTATAGTTGGTCCATTTTGGTAGGAAAAAATATCATTGCAACCTTATGCAATATAAAGCAACTATACCAAATTTCAATTTGTAAAAACCAAAACTCCATTTTTGGTGAATTGTTTTGTAAGAAATTCATGGTTTTACATGATAATTTGTTGAAAATATTGGTGACAAAATTTTGAGATTTGATTCCATGGATATGTAGGAAACATTCATATGCACATCTTCCATGCTAAAAAGAACCCCATTAAGTAACAATATTTTGAGCTACAAAAGATTCAATGAAACTTGTGATAGGCCTAAATTTTGTAAAATACATATTTTTGGTTTTTAACTAGCTTTTCATCAAGTAAACAAAATATGATGTTTAGAGATACAAACTTAGTTACAATATTTGAGTCAAATAACAAATTTTGATTTTCATAGAAAAATATGTATTTTACAAAATTTGGGCCTATCACAAGTTTCATTGAATCTTTTGTAGCTCAAAATATTGTTAATGGGGTTCTTTTTAGCATGGAAGATGTGCATATGAATGTTTCCTACATATCCATGGAATCAAATCTCAAAATTTTGTCACCAATATTTTCAACAAATTATCATGTAAAACCATGAATTTCTTACAAAACAATTCACCAAAAATGGAGTTTTGGTTTTTACAAATTGAAATTTGGTATAGTTGCTTTATATTGCATAAGGTTGCAATGATATTTTTTCCTACCAAAATGGACCAACTATACTCCATGTTTCAATAAGAAAGATGACTAGCTCAACTTGGCGATTTGTAAGTACCTAGTACTCGACTGTACATAGAACACGTCTTGGATTTGTTTTATATTTTGATGGAGGCAAAGTAATATGGTGTACAAATGTATGTAGCTCATTAAAAACTTACTATTGGACCAAGTTGCTTTGGAAGTGCAACACTAGCCTGCTTTTTAACCTTCAGAAACCTCAATCCAACGAAGTCAAATAACATGTTCACAATGCAATATGATTCTTAAAACAAAAATTTGTTTGTGGACAACACTATGATTTGTGCAAGTCTTAAAGCTTAAAATTAATATTTGATGACTATTACATAGCACAATGTCAAACCACAAGTTAAAATTTGAGTAGAGAACTTAGGTTATCATATATAAACTAGTAGACCTGTGACCCACCCTTTGGGCGGAGGGGTCTTTCTTTGCTCATTCTCCAACATGGGTTTGAGTATTTCAGTTCCGTTCTACAATTACTATATGCACTCACTCACTTTCACATCTACATTCTGTTTTCCATGATTTTGTCTATTGGATATTGATTATGCAAAAAAACATGGTTGATACCTATCTTTTTCTTTCCTGTAGTAGAGTCCTTCTCAGCTTTCAACTTCTCATTTGCAATAACGGTCAAACTTGACGCAACCTCTTTGCCCTAAGAAGAGTCTTGTAATGGAAACTTTTATGCAAAGCATAAATTGCAAAAAGCTCGATCATTAGGAATGTAACAAAGAACATTGCCAGATTAATAATTGAAAAAACACAACATATGCTTTATTACCTTGAATGGTCTTATTTTTTGAGCAAGTAGCTCAGCATATTCCACAAAATTGCTTTTGGACTTAGGGATAAACACCTCCAAAAAGCTCAGTCGTATGCTAATAATCAGCTTCCTCAACCAGTCTGTCAAATGCAACATCAAAACAATTAAGAAACACACAATTTTACATGTTCAAATCCATGATCAACTTCAATCCATCACTGCTATGTTCACCACTGGTCTTGGAGACCTTAAACGAGCGACAACATTGCACTCCGATATAGTTTTGACAAACAATAGCAATTCCTTAGGATCATCTTTTAAAATCCTTGAAGGAAATGCCCTTTTCATACGGATACCTTGTAAAACCCTAATTTGTAGGACACAAAAATTGTCAGCGCAAGGTTCCAATTATATTGTTACCTTTGTTGATGCAATTTCTCTGCCATTGGATCAGCAAGCACATCTTTGCTAAAAGCCTTCTTGGTCTCCTTCTTCTTCCAAGTAACAAACAATTCCATGCTGCGTCAAAATAGACCAAAAGCAAAGTTCAACAATCAACACCTTCCGAAGTTACCTTGTCCTACAAATTTACCCTACGCAAAGAAATTGAGAAGGAAAGTGGTTTGTGCGTGGGTGGTTCAAAACCCTTGTTGAGAGGAGAAAGGAGAACAACATCCATCCTACAGCTCTTGTCCAATTGCCATGTAAAAAATTGGTGGAGTGACACGTACCCTGTCAGACCGACAGACAAAGCACAAATATAGTTCTTTTATAAACAAATCCTAATCTATTATTAGTATAGATTTGAGAGATCAACATGTTAGTAGCATATTTTTAGGCTTTACTTGTAGTTGCTTTAAAATGCTCAATATTTTTATATCCTAAAACTTAAAAATAAATAAATAAACTATACTTAATGAGTTTTATTTTTACATTTGCACCAAAAGCTTAACCATCCTTGTTCTTACAGCAAACATGAGGTGTAACAACAATGTGCGTATTATTTATGTGTAGATTTTTCAAGATTTAGTAAGGGTTTATTGATTTATTTTCACATCACATATATTATTTTGTCAATGAAAGTCCTCTTTTCCCTCAATCAAGAGCTAACAAGTTCAGTCAAATAATTATGTGATTAACCCTAAAGTTCATATTTTGTAACAAAATGGCAACAAGAATGTAATTCAATTTCATTGATTTTTGGATTACAATAGATCTATTAGTTGTATGTCATTTTTGTTTTGGCTTCAACATTCAAAAAACACTTGACTTTTGTGTCATGTCAATTGCCTTGATTTTATGTCAATGAAATTATATGTGTTGAATAGAAGAGTTCAAATTTAATATAGTTGAATTGTTTTGATTTCTTTTCTAAACATACTTATTGTAATAAAAAAAATCTTCCACAATGGTGACACATAGTTTTTTTGTGGCAGAAGCTCCAGCTCAAGCCCACCTCTATAAACTCCTTTCCTCCAAACTTCCTTCCTCCACTTGCACAAGACTTACCCCTCCAAAAATCCCTTCGTTTAGATCATCCCCTTCATCTTCAAACTCTCTTTCCTCAACCTCCTTCTCACTCTCCCTTTTGAACTCCCCCTTTTCAACCTTCATCCAAATTCTTGAGCTTCTAAGCTTTCCTCTCAAAACCCTCCTTGAATTTCCTTCTCAAGATTCCACCCCCCGTCTTAACCCTTGAACACCTATCGGGCCTCTGGCATACGGGACCATATCTCACCAATACGGTGGGGATTGAAAATCAACAAGACGCAATTGGGAGGGTGGGCCGAGCTCCCCCCATAAGTACTGTACACCAGCCTGTATCGTATTTCCCATACTCTACCAATTTTAGGCATTGTACTGTATAATTTGGGTTGCAAAATGTCGGGCGGCCCACACCTAAATCAATTACATTGTCACCTCTAATTCCATCAAGAACCCACTCAAAAACATGAAAAATGAGAGATACGGCCACAAAGGGCCTTCCCGGCGTTCAAGGGTTAAACCACCCTTCTTGAAACACTTTTTCTTTCAGATGTCAAGACCCACATTCTCAAGACTCCTCCAACCAAGACATAATTCAAAAAATGATAGCACTACCTCCACTCCACCCAAAAAACACTTTGCCAAGACCCCCTACCAAGACCCTCACCTCAACCCTCACAAAAACTATTGTTGAAGCTAATTTTAGACTTATTTTTTTCTTCATTGTGCTCTATTAGCTTCATGCTACCTAAGCAACTTGCATTGCTTTGAGCATCATAACTTTTTACTTGGGCATCCAATCAAAGGTTTTTGTTTTTCATGCAAAGGTATTCATTGTATGCACCTTGTTTCCAAATTTTAGAAATATTCATCTAAAACTGACATCATAGGAATCTATCCAAATTTACAATAGTCTGTTCAATGTACAATTGTCCTTTAAGAATCAAGACAAATCACAAGCTCTTCTACATTACTTATTGGGTATCACTACTATCATTGTTCACCAATGCAAAAACCTGAAGTGGATAAGTAGAATGACATAAAACTTGTTAAATATAAAATTTTCCTTTAAAAAGTACATTAGAGAGGATACCAAATATCACATGCTTAAAAACAATGCATTTTTTTAAAGACCAAAGAAAAAGGACAATTATGTTTGTTGTAGAAGATCTTCTGCTCATTTACAAATAAAACAACCTATTTGTAGAAAAGCCTTAAGGTATGTTCACACTTGGTATTAGGAGGGATATAAGCAATATGAATGCAATCTAAAGGTGTGTCCAAATGCATATAATTTTTCTTTGCTATTACCACTCTTAACACCAGGTGTGAACATACCCTTATAGACCCTCCTATCACTACACTACTAATGAAATCTAGTGTTTGCAACACTAATTACAAATTCTAACACTAAAAAATAAACAATTGTAATGATACTACAACACATAATCTTTAACATGAACCTTATTTGTAAGCAAAATTTCCATTGACACTGAACTTATCATTAAAATAAATAACCTTGTATTAAAGAAATATACAACATGGACCCTACTTGTCAACATAAATATCAATTGTCAACCAAATGAGAACTAAGGTAGGAGGCTCATAAACCGCCAAGGCTCAAAAATCACCCACCTTCTCAAATGTATTTCATTTGTACTTGTTATTTTCATAGGTTTCAACAATGTACAAGCATTGTTCATTTGAGGAGATGGGCTGTTTTAGAGCCCTCTGACAACGTGACTTCAAATTTTAAAAATTAATTCCACAAAGCTCCAAAAAAATATGAAACAACTTGAGTTAAATACCAATTCCTCTTGTCTTTCAAGGAATATTTACTAAAAAATATTTCAAGAAATTTTAACTAGCCAAAACCTAGTTTCAACCCTTAGATGGTTGGTTTATGAGCCTCCTACTTTAGAGTGACTGATGTACTAAAGTAAATTACACAGTTAGAGCCCTAACACTAAATTTCATTACAGAGTATTATTTACAAAATACATCATAATATAGCTAACAAAGTTTGGGAGTTCCCCACTAGCTGGAGGTATATGCCTCCCCAAATACCTGGGGTAGGCTTTAGTTTAAGATCCCTGAAAATTGGTTGGTGAAGGCCTTGAGCCGGTGGTGGTCATTTGCTGGGATCCTTGTATTAGGGGAGGAAAAGGGACCCCCAAGGAACTGAAGGGTTAACAATGTTATGTGTGGCGAAGTCCATCCATCCATTCCCCCGACGTCCAGAAAAGCCAGTGAAAAAAGTAACGCTGGTCGAGACCCGACAGCACCAGAATTCTCATGAGTCATGACTTTTTCTCCGCGACTTTAAAGTACAGTAAGGATTAGTGCACAGAGGGTTCCTGTCCGGCAGTCGTCATCCCCAAAACCCTAGCCCTGAGCAGAGCCGAGTCTTTTCGCAGCGCCACTCCTTGTTTCCGAGCGCCGGAGCTTCCGTCTCTTTGTGCCTGGCCGGTGCCACTCGAAGCTCTGCGTCGTCAACATGGTAAGGCTTCTCTCACCCCGCGTGTTTTCGTGATGGGCGGCGTTGCGTTCTTCGGTGTTTTCGTTGCAATGGCACGGCTTGCAGTTTTAGGGTTGGGCGTGATTAGGGTTTCGCGTGGAGATTGGGGGAGAACCCCGTCTCCTAGTGTGTTTTTGCGGGTAGCGCGGATGCATTTCGCGTGGTTTCTGTTTGAGCTAGGATTTTCTCTCTTCACGATAAAAATGGAGCAGGGCAGGTTCGCGCAGTGTCGTGGCCTGTTTGCGATTGCACGGGGGGGTTTGTCGCATGCTCTGCTTCCGTGGTTTCGACGTGTCGTTAGGGTTTCCTGCCGTCGCGTGAGGTCGTGCTGTCGGTGGCCGGCCTGGTCTGCCCCGGGACGGTGGGCTCGTGGCGGAGCATTCTCTGATGCGCGAGCTCTGTTTCCCGCGGCGAAGATTGATTGGGACTCTTAGTGGACTCGGACTGCGATTTTCGCTCCTGGCTGTCGTCCTATGCTGGGTCTTGACATGTGTGTGCGGAGGAGTAAGGTCCGCTGCTGCTGGCTCCATCCGAGAGAGAGAAGGAGAGCCGTGGATGTCCCAGATGTGACGGTCGTGATTGAGCATGATCGGGATGCGAGGGTTTGAGCTGACAGCGGGGGTGTGATTTGTGGGGACCAGGGGCGCGTGAGGACGAAGACCGTGAAGAAGGCGTCGAGGGTGATGATCGAGAGGTACTACTCTCGCATGACGCTGGACTTCCAGACCAACAAGAAGATCGCGGAGGAGGTGGCCATCATTCCGTCGAAGAGGCTGCGCAACAAGATTGCGGGGTTCGCGACGCACTTGATGAAGCGCATCCAGAGGGGTCCGGTGCGCGGCATTTCGCTCAAGTTGCAGGAGGAGGAGCGGGAGAGGCGCATGGACTTCGTGCCGGAGGAGTCGGCCATCAAGACGGACGTGATCGAGGTGGACAGGGAGACCATGGAGCTGTTGGCTCACCTGAACATGCCCCAGCTTGCAGGGGTGGTGCCACAAGCAGCACCCACGACCGGGGGCTTCTTCAAGCCGCAAGGGGGAGGGTACCAGGGCGGCGGAAACAGGGACAACAGGAACAGGAATTAGGTTTTGCCTAGAGGAATTGTCGCGTGGCTTGGTCCACGGTAGGATTCTGTGTGTGATCCCGTGTTTGGATAAGAAAGCAAGAGTTCTACATGATCGCAAAACGCGTGTGTGGAGTTGATGTCGCTGTGACGTGCTTATGGTTTTGCGGGGCAATGAGTGGGGTGGTGTTTTCTGTGTAAGCGCGGTTGTAGGGACGACTGTGAGCTTCGGTGGAAAGGTGCTTCGGCCTGGTTGGTGGGGAGATTGGAGTGAGGAGCAGTGTGCTTGGAAACGGTGCACGCATGTTGGGAGTGGCGTGGTTTCGGATTTTCGAGGCACCAAACGCGTGAGCCGGAGTCGCGGAACTGAAAGTTTCCTTGAGAAATCTACTTGGCTTGGCATGTGCAACCACCCCAGCATGGACTGGGTGGGGTATGCTCCCGATCAGGACGTCCTGACCATTATCCGACAGCCCCGGTCATGTGTGTATGTGTGCGCGTGTGTGGAGAGTTTGCGAGTGTAATGTAAGATGCAGGCCTCGGACGGTGTCTGGAATGTGGATTTGAAGCTTTTGTGATTGAAACCATGCATTGTGAATCCTGAACAGAAAAGTTGGATAAGAGAACCCGCAATTGTTTTTGTTTAAGTTGTGTTTGCTGATTATATGAACATACTTGAGCAATGCTATACTCTAAAATGAAATCGACGAAAGTTTTTTTGGTTTAGGACTCTCTTACTCCAAATTGCCTCCGAGTACTCGACATTAACGAGGTGTTAATGTGAGTGAGAGGAGTATTTGTGAAAGTTGAAGGCCCGTGTCTAGTGCCACATTGTTATCATAGGAATATCTGTACATTCGTTTCTGAAGATTTTCTTTTTTCCCTTGGGCCCGAAACTACTATCCATTTTCTGGTCGCTGCCCTTTTTGCGGGCTGCCCAGAAAGAAAAATTACATTTTTTGAAAAATCAAAAAATACTTTCATATAGGAAAGCAAGTCTACTTTCCAACCCAATTTGAATCATGTCAATCCAAGTTAAACTCCATGAAGGAGAATCTTTCAAAAATAAACACTCCAATATTTGCTCATGTTACAAAATTTACTTTTTTGGGAAACTTGTTCTCTCCATCAAAAATATTGCATTTTTGAGCTTTCAAATAGAATGTTTATTTTTAACCTATCATACCAAATTTTGTGTTCCATGAATAAAATTTGTAATTTTGATGAATATTAAATGGTAATTGCTTCTAAATTCATTTAATAAGAGTACAAAACTTTTTTTGAGTATTTGACCAGATGGGTAATTGCTAAACATCATGATTCTTGTTTCCTCTTTTGAAACAAACTTCATTGAAGTTACAATAGTATTTTTTTGAACGCATTTATGTTTTGCCCCTACCCCTTGGGCGTTTAGGGGTTAAGGATGTATAGTTAGGTTTTTGAGTATGTGTTTGTTGCATATTTTCCAATCAGTGTACTGTGGGTGTACAAGGTAGGGTTATTTTTAAAGTTTTGGACCGGCAGCTTTTGAGGCTCTATGGCAACACAAGATATATTTTAAGTGCAAAATTAGCTGTAAGTGTTTAGATTTTGAGCTTGTTGATTATGACCAAATTTTTCTAAAATTAAAATTTGGTGTTGCAAGAATGAATTTTTTTTGATAACATGTGTTACAAAACCCAAAAATTTATAACAAAAGAGACATTATCTCAAAAAGACTTAGGGGTAGCTTGATTTTCACATGATACGACTCCACATGGTGTGAAGATCACTTTGTTTTTTTGCCTAAGTTCCTAATTGACTGGGTGCAAATGACCACATATTCTTTTTTCTAAAGTTTAGTAGGCATCTAGATTTGGAATGTTGAAGACCGTTTGGCACCAAGACACTATTTTTTCTTCATTTTTTTGTATAGGTTTGAAGCTTCAATTTTTGTTTTGTAGCTTTCTGGCTTTTTAAAGCCTAAAAAAAACCTTGGTATAGGGTGCTTACTAGTTGTCTATTTTAGGCATTCCTTTTTTTGGGTGAATCATGGAGTACAATTGGAATGTTTTGTTAAAAAAAATATCATTGCATCCTTGTGCAATACCAAGCAAGTGTACCAATTTTCAGTACCTAGAACCCATACTCCATTTTTGGTGAATTGTTTTGTAAGAAATTCATGGTTTTTCATGGTAATTCATTGAAAAACATTGGTGATGAATTTTGAGATTTGATTACATGGATATGTAGGAAATATCCATAGGCACATCTTTCATGCTTAACGAAACCCCTTTAACGCTTTAATGACCACACACATTTTCTCAAAATCCACTAGAAACAAGAGTGGTGAACTTAGATGTGCAATTCAATCAAATTTGGACCCAATTTGAATAATCCAATCATACAAATGGAAAGAGCACCTTGCTCATTGTAAAGTGGGAAGGTTTCAACTAGTTCTATTGTTGGAGATGAAAATTTATAATGGTTGAGTAAGTCATAAGTGAAAAATCTGTAGTTTTCATGCTTGTGTGATTTTGGATGTTACTGCTTCATGTAAGCTTTGCTTTAGAAGAACCTTACATTTTTAGAAAGCAGGCTTCTACACCTTTCCAATGAGACTAGTTTCACATAGAATGGACAAAAATAGCAATCACAAGGTGTAGCTAAGTGGACAAAAAGGGTCAAATGTCCCACTTTATTTGCCATCTAAAATTGGTTCTATAGAAAATATGATAAATGCCATGGAGAATCCGATTGGTGAAAATAATGAAGGATTGGCCTTACATGTAGGGTGACAAATTTTAGAGATGAAATGATAGCACCATTTCAATAGATCTTCAAATACTACAATTGTATTGGTACCGTAGAGAGAAACTATACAAGCATATTTCTTAAGGAATCTGAGTTTTTTTAGGATTTTGCAATCAAGACATGAAATCCTTTTTGGATATTTGAGGTATTGTATTGTTGCTTTGATTCATTTTTGACAAAAAATGGATATGTATTTTGAGGCCTTGCTGTATAAACATCATTATTTTCAACTCACATACCCAATTCCATTGTTGTTTTTTTTAGTTGAATGCAAGATTCTTGTGCTCACATGCATTCTTCAAGACCAATTTCCAAATTGTTGAGCGATTTTATTGTATAGGCCAAAAACCACTCTTGTAAACCAAAATATGGTTTGGTGGTCTCTAACTGATTAAAAAACAAAAAAAAATCTACAAAAGATTCAATGAAACTTGTACTAGGCCCAAAAATTGTAAAGCATACTTTTGTTTTTTAACCAGTCATTTAATTTGAAATTTTTTGAGTTAGTATGAATTAACTACAATTTTCCAATGCAAAAGGTGCATAGGTAGCTATTCTTAATCATAGTAGCATTCATGATGCAAAGGCGGTTTGAAATGGAACACATGAGTCCTAAAAGCAACCACTACAAAGCCAAGAACTCTCCAATAAGGTTCTTAAAGTTTGCAAGCACTCATTCCATATTCTAATACTCAAATTACAACTGAAAATACATTTTCATTTATTTTAATATGCCATATATTTATAATTAAAAAACAATTTTGAACACAATTATGACCAATAAGCACACTTAGTGGTAGCTCATGTCACTCTTTTGAGGTTCTAAAACAATGCATGCACTAGTACAATTTTTGAATATAAAAAAGGTGGCCCATTTTAAGAAATTGAATGCATGATTTTTGAAACTCCTACAAGACGGTTCAAAATGACCCCACGGGTTATGAGTCTCTTACCTTATTGCAAAAATCCAAGAGTTTACCCATTAGTTGTGTTTATAAACACTCGACATTAATGGGCGATAAGGACATGAATGGACGATATTGTCCATAAGAAGAGACCGTCACAAAATAGAAATGAAAATATAGTAAAACAGAACAACTCATGGAGAGCATGAAGCATTACGGTTGGTTATACTATATCTCCATACACAATGAACTGGGACACTTGCAAGTTTCAATTATGAAATTCAAAATTTAGATTAAATTCTAATAATAAATTGTGCATTGCGTACCAGCCCTCTTAAATTCATTTTTCATTTTCAGTTTCACTTGCTAAAATCGTGGATTGTAGGTCAAAAAAATTGCTACCTATCTTGTATTTTGTAGAGGGCAAGTTGCAATAGTTTGTCTTTTTGTGTAGTATTTTATCTACAAAATTTTTCTTGGTTAGAAACTTTCAGCTACATGTCTTGCAATTTATTGAGATATAAATGGCAACTTTTGACTTTTTTAAATATATTCTCCAACTATGTAAATTGGTGATGTCTAAAATCAATCTTCCATAGTTGTCTTATTTTGTTAGTTATCATGGTGAACTTGGACATTTGCAAAGTGTAAACTAACAATGCAAATTGAAAATACATAACTTTACAATGGCAATACAACAAAAATGGAATCAAGAGTAAATTTGTCATGCAAATGATAGCTTCTAACACCAGTAGTTCTCCAAGGGATGATTTCATCTCACATCCCCAATGTTTGTGTATACAAATGATATGATGCCAAATTTGTAATTCCCTTATTTTTGTGGAGTAAATAGGGCAGAAATTCATCAAGCAACAAGGTCCAATAAAATTGAAATTCTGATGAAGTTGACAATTGCACTTGCTAGATATCAAGAGTTGCCAAAATGGGTACCTACATTTTACCTTTTTGATCCTACCAAGGGCAAAGTGACACCCAACTTCTAACTTCAATGCAAAGTGGAGGGGGAATCAGATGTGATGCTTGGCTACTTAGGTTGCCAAGCTTAGGTTGTCAAGATCACAGATTGCATTAGCTACAAAGTCACATCTCAAATTGCACCTCATCTCACAAGTAGTTTGACATCTTGAGATTTTGGCTGTTTATTTTATTTCATTTTATTTTTTACAACTTTTAGCACAATCAAAGTTGAGTTAAAAAAATTTGCAAAATTTAGTCAAAAATATTACCACTCTTATGTATCCCTAAATTTCCAATACATTGAAAATCATGTTTCAAGGTTAGAATACATATCCAAAAGCGTGTTTACCTGAGTACTTATGATGTACAATACCCTCTAGAAACTCTTGCAACCCCTTTTGTGAAGTCCTTCACTTTTTTTTCTTTTATTTCCATTGTAAAATTATTCTATCCAAACTATCCTATTAAATGTATTGCTTTATAGCTCCTTCACCAACATATGAAATGTCAGTGTTTAAAAATAAAAACTCTACTTTTGGTGAATTACTTTATTTTGTTTTCTTGGCTTCACATAAAAATCAATTGAAAAATATATATGATGATTTTTTAACATTTGATTGCACAAATATATAGGATATGTCATTGTTCACATCTTTTGTATTACAAAAATGCACACTAAGGTAGCAACACCACTTATCGTGACCGTCCCCATGAGCGTCACTGCCAAGTCATGGCCTAATAAACACAAAAATCTAATAGTTATGGGTGATGGAGTGATGGTTATGGGTGATGGAGTGATGGTTATGGGTGATGGAGTGATGGTTATGGGTGATGGAGTGATGGTTATGGGTGATGGAGTGATGGTTATGGGTGATGGAGTGATGGTTATGGGTGATGAAGTGATGGTTATGGGTGACTAACATGATAATTTGAGTGCCCCATCTCACTATTTAAGAACCAACAAGTCTTATTTTTAGCATCTCTTACACATGGCTTTACATTTTTAGTGATTTTGGACTTTGAAAATTATTTGTGAACAAATGCTTGCAATTGAAATGTTGAAATTGATGCTAATATTTTTCATTCCTTCTTGCAAATCTAGCAATATTATTTTCAAGCTTGATCAATCGAGATATATACCCTAGAAACCTTAAACTCACGCTTATGGGTGTTCCTACCTTATGTAGGTAAAATTTTCCTCTATGTGGCTATAATGTGTTTTCTGATTTTCTTCTGTACAAATTTGAGGCTATGGAAATCAATCTTATATTATAATAGGCTAAACTTGAACAAACATAGTCAAATAAGGTATTTTTAGAAAGCTATAATAATGTAGAAGCCTACTATAACATTAGTTTGATTTCCTTAGCCTTAAATTTTTTTGAAAGAAAATTGGAAAACAAATTTTAAACTTTGTAGCCACATAAAGGAAAATTTTACCTAAATAGTGTACATCTTTGTAATACAAAAGATGTGAACAATGGCGTTTCCTATATATTTGTGCAATCAAATGTTAAAAAATCATCACATATATGTTTCAATTAATTTTATGTGAAGTCACAAAAATAAAATAAAATAATTCACCAAAAATAGGGTTTTTATTTTTAGACATTGAAATTTCACATGGTGAAGGAGCTATAAAGCAATACATTTAATAGGATAATTTTGATAGAATGCTTTTACAATGGAAATAAAAAAAAGAATTTGAAGGGCTTCACAAAGGGGTTGCAAGAGTTTCTAGAGGGTACTGTACATTGATTGGAAAATATGCAACAAACACATACTCAAAACCTTAACTACTCCCTTTGTCCATCTAAAAACGTCCAATCCAAATAAGACACATTTCTTGTACCACTAAAAAACTCTCTTTTGTTGATTTCAAATGCTGAGAAAGTTTCTATTAACCCTTTAAGGACCACGCAACCATATTTTGGTTGCTAGGAGTGGTTTTTGGCTTGTAGGTTGAAATCGCTCAATAATTTGGAATGTGGTCTTAAAGTATGCATGTGATCACAAGAATTTTGCATCCATTTAGAAAAATAACAATGCAATCAGGTATGTGAGTTGACAAATAATGATGTTTATATGGCATGGCTTCAAAATACGTATCCATTTTTTGCCAAAGATGGATCAAAGCAACAACACAATACATCAAACATTCAAGAAGAATGTCAAATTTCAATTGCACAATTCTAAAAAAATTCAAATTGCTTAAGAAATATGCTTGTATTGTTTTCCTATGCGATAGTAGTATAATTGTAGTGTTTGAAGATCTACTAAAATGGTGTTGTCATTTTGGCTTTACAATATGTCATCATACATTTAAGGCCAATTCTTGATTGCTTTCACCAATCGGATTTTCCATAACAATTATCAAATTTCTTGTAGAATTGTTTTAGGGTAGCAAAGAAAATGAGATTTTTTACCCTTTTTGTCCACTTAGCTACACCTTGTGATTGCTACTTTTGTCTATTTTGTGTGAAACTAACCTTGTTGGAAAGGTGGGAAACCCTGCTTTCTAGAAATGTAAGGCACTTTTCAATCAAAGCCTACATGAAACGGTAACATTCAAAACCACACAAGCATGAAACACTAAAGATTTTCTGCATATGGCTCGCTTAATCATTATTATGTTTCACCTCCAATGGTAGATCTAGCTAAAATTTTGGTCCTTTAAAGTGAACAAGGTGTACTTCCCATTTGTACGGTTGGATTACTAAAAATGGGTCCTTATTTGAGTTAATTGTACATCTAAGCTTACAGCCCCTATTTCTAGTGGATTTTGTGAAAATGGGTGTGGTCCTTAACCTCTTTAACGACCGAGGGGTGGGCAATCCTTTGTATTTCCATTTGGGGGACATTTTAGGGTTATTGAATATAGATGTCTATCACAGATCTGACCGTACAGATGGAAATATCTTGCAGCGTTTAGTGTTATGCATCATGAATTATGCTTAATCTTTAGTTGTTATGACCATCTTTTTGCATTTATTGGTGTATTTTCAGCCAGTACTCTTTTAGGTTTTTCAACCCTCTAGCCACAAGCCACCTCAAATTGACATGATTATTGTCCTAAACTCTTCACTTTCCAATTCCCCATACCCGTCCCCTTTGCCACGTCATCAAATTCCTTAACATGCTCTCTCTACAAACTAAAAAGAGTCAAAATCGACCAAGAATTGGTCGACCAATCCTTAATGCGTTAAAGGGTTAAGCAATTAGAGAGCATTCCTCTTCTAGCAAGTTTGGCCTTGCCCTAGAGATTTCGCATGCATGTGGTACACGGTTCATTGATACTAGAATGCATGTCTCACTGGCACAAAAACTAAAAACGCAATTAACCCTTTGCAAGAGAGCATTTTGGACACTACTACATGGACAGAGAGAGTATATATACTTCGCGCTCCAAAACTTAAACATTGTACTCGGGCCCAAGGGAAAAAAGAAAATCTTCAGAAACGAATGTACAGATATTCCTATGATAACAATGTGGCACTAGACACGGGCCTTCAACTTTCACAAATACTCCTCTCACTCACATTAACACCTCGTTAATGTCGAGTACTCGGAGGCAATTTGGAGTAAGAGAGTCCTAAACCAAAAAAACTTTCGTCGATTTCATTTTAGAGTATAGCATTGCTCAAGTATGTTCATATAATCAGCAAACACAACTTAAACAAAAACAATTGCGGGTTCTCTTATCCAACTTTTCTGTTCAGGATTCACAATGCATGGTTTCAATCACAAAAGCTTCAAATCCACATTCCAGACACCGTCCGAGGCCTGCATCTTACATTACACTCGCAAACTCTCCACACACGCGCACACATACACACATGACCGGGGCTGTCGGATAATGGTCAGGACGTCCTGATCGGGAGCATACCCCACCCAGTCCATGCTGGGGTGGTTGCACATGCCAAGCCAAGTAGATTTCTCAAGGAAACTTTCAGTTCCGCGACTCCGGCTCACGCGTTTGGTGCCTCGAAAATCCGAAACCACGCCACTCCCAACATGCGTGCACCGTTTCCAAGCACACTGCTCCTCACTCCAATCTCCCCACCAACCAGGCCGAAGCACCTTTCCACCGAAGCTCACAGTCGTCCCTACAACCGCGCTTACACAGAAAACACCACCCCACTCATTGCCCCGCAAAACCATAAGCACGTCACAGCGACATCAACTCCACACACGCGTTTTGCGATCATGTAGAACTCTTGCTTTCTTATCCAAACACGGGATCACACACAGAATCCTACCGTGGACCAAGCCACGCGACAATTCCTCTAGGCAAAACCTAATTCCTGTTCCTGTTGTCCCTGTTTCCGCCGCCCTGGTACCCTCCCCCTTGCGGCTTGAAGAAGCCCCCGGTCGTGGGTGCTGCTTGTGGCACCACCCCTGCAAGCTGGGGCATGTTCAGGTGAGCCAACAGCTCCATGGTCTCCCTGTCCACCTCGATCACGTCCGTCTTGATGGCCGACTCCTCCGGCACGAAGTCCATGCGCCTCTCCCGCTCCTCCTCCTGCAACTTGAGCGAAATGCCGCGCACCGGACCCCTCTGGATGCGCTTCATCAAGTGCGTCGCGAACCCCGCAATCTTGTTGCGCAGCCTCTTCGACGGAATGATGGCCACCTCCTCCGCGATCTTCTTGTTGGTCTGGAAGTCCAGCGTCATGCGAGAGTAGTACCTCTCGATCATCACCCTCGACGCCTTCTTCACGGTCTTCGTCCTCACGCGCCCCTGGTCCCCACAAATCACACCCCCGCTGTCAGCTCAAACCCTCGCATCCCGATCATGCTCAATCACGACCGTCACATCTGGGACATCCACGGCTCTCCTTCTCTCTCTCGGATGGAGCCAGCAGCAGCGGACCTTACTCCTCCGCACACACATGTCAAGACCCAGCATAGGACGACAGCCAGGAGCGAAAATCGCAGTCCGAGTCCACTAAGAGTCCCAATCAATCTTCGCCGCGGGAAACAGAGCTCGCGCATCAGAGAATGCTCCGCCACGAGCCCACCGTCCCGGGGCAGACCAGGCCGGCCACCGACAGCACGACCTCACGCGACGGCAGGAAACCCTAACGACACGTCGAAACCACGGAAGCAGAGCATGCGACAAACCCCCCCGTGCAATCGCAAACAGGCCACGACACTGCGCGAACCTGCCCTGCTCCATTTTTATCGTGAAGAGAGAAAATCCTAGCTCAAACAGAAACCACGCGAAATGCATCCGCGCTACCCGCAAAAACACACTAGGAGACGGGGTTCTCCCCCAATCTCCACGCGAAACCCTAATCACGCCCAACCCTAAAACTGCAAGCCGTGCCATTGCAACGAAAACACCGAAGAACGCAACGCCGCCCATCACGAAAACACGCGGGGTGAGAGAAGCCTTACCATGTTGACGACGCAGAGCTTCGAGTGGCACCGGCCAGGCACAAAGAGACGGAAGCTCCGGCGCTCGGAAACAAGGAGTGGCGCTGCGAAAAGACTCGGCTCTGCTCAGGGCTAGGGTTTTGGGGATGACGACTGCCGGGAACGGGAACCCTCTGTGTACTAAGCCTTACTTTAAAGTCGCGAAAAAAGTCAGACGAACTCTGGTGCTGTCGGGTCTCGACCAGCGTTACTTTTTTCACTTGCTTTTCTCACTGGACATGGGGGGGATGGATGGATGGACTTCGTCACAGTGTTCAGTACGCCCAAATTGCCATGTGCTGCAGGTGAATATTTATATCGATTGACAGTATACTGTAGGTAGTTTCCACCCCTATTATTACTTGTCTGCCTTCAAAAATCCATTTCTTTCAGGATTTAATGCATCCCCAATGCAGCCGTAACAGAGGCAGGCAAAAGCTTGTGCAGTGGTTTAAACTGGATTTGAGCAAAAACATGGGCTCCAATGCAGCAAGTAAACCGTATTGCATTTTTTAGGGCTCCCCACATAAGAGTCCCTCCCTTGCAAATTTTCACTATTTGGAGAGTCATGCATACCACTCCAGCTTTGACACTGACTCAATTTTAAGGAATTTCAGATACTTCTAACATGCATCAGCCACACATAAGCACTTCAAAAAAACATAAACTATTAAAACTCATGTTTAGTGAGTGTTAGAGCTTGTGTGCATTGGGGCTATTGCATTGGGAAAATGCCCCTGCTCTGCATCTGAGGCAGTATGACACACAGTCTGACAGAGTTTAGGGAGCTAAAATCCTGGCTAGATTGGGGATGCCCTTAGCTACAAATCCAGGTTGACACATATTGCAAGAAAGGTCTTAGAGTTTTTTTCTTAAATAATGTAATTTTTTTTCAAAATTTGGAAAAGATAGAGTTTAATAGTTAGGAAGGCCTCAATTAAACATTCCATTTATTCTTCCAAGCGCCTTAGCTATAGCAATGCCAATTTCAAAATATTGAAAACAATTTAAATTTGTCACCTTGGCTAGCACTCATGGTTGACCACAAAGGCCAAAGAAAGGAAGAAGAAGTCCAAAGACAAAATTGACAAAATATGATCATTTATGACAATGAAAATCTCTAAGGAAGTGATAGTAGGACAATTTTTGTTTTAAGCTTAACCTTGACATTACCTCATTGAAACCATGATAACTAACTCACACTTCACTCATTTAGGAATTTGAAACTTGATACAAAACCCTGACTTGATTATCTTTTATCTTTCAACCTAATACCATAACCATGACATTTAATGTATTGTGGCTTTTGTAATTAACATTTAACTTAAGACACAATGATAATAGGGTAAATTGCATGTACTAAAAATCAGAATGATAATCAGACTGCAAAGCCTAAAGTTTAGGGCGTTAATCCTAAATAATGTGCGGGGAGAGCCAAAAATCAACATAAAGATAGTCAAATGAAATGTGAAAGAAAATTATTGAAATCTAAAGCAACTGGCTAAAAACTGACTAAAATTTTGGGAATTTTGTAATTATAATGTAAGTTTAAAGGCAATATTTGGTGCATGCACTAAAAGGACCAGTTGAAAATGAGAAATGTAGGACTTTTGTTGAAGAAGCTCAAAATATTCTTGCCCACTGCCCCTAAACGCCTAAGCTTATTTTTCTTTATAAAAACATTAAAATTTGTCATTTTCAATAATTTGATTATAAAAATATTCTTTTTCTTTTTCTGCAATTCCAACTTCATGATCTTGTATTGGGCTTATGCAAGGGGCCATCAAGAAAGTTTCATGAGATTTGACCATTTGGATTGAGAGAGGTGAGCATTTGAAGTCATTGTATAAGGTTTTCTTTTACCTTTGCCCAAAAAAATTAGGTCCCTTTGATTGCATATTGAGGAAATCTTGTGCACTATAGATTTGGGAGGGATTTGTCCAACACAATCTACCTCATGTTAGGCATGTCTCCACAAGTTTTCATGGTATTAGCAAATTTTGGAAATTTCCAATAGGCTCTTAAGATTTGACACTCGTAACTTCTATTGAGCCTAGGCTGGGTACATTAGAAAGTGTGTGGAGTGGCTCTACCTTGTATGACTTTCCTGTTGTACATCACAAAAATCATGAATAGAAAATGGTAATCTAATCCTTGTATGAAGGACCTTATCCACATGCACAATCTAAAATAATACAAAGAAGGCATTGCATATATAAAATATGTAAATGAACTTGTTAGTCACTATCCAAGTACTTCACTCATGTATGCAAATAGAGTAAAATAGAACTTATGGTTCTATTGTATCCACATGGCCACATCTTTGTCCTATTGAGATGGCACAACAATCTAATTTTCATGATTGCATTGAAGTTAAAAAGTGGACAAAGATAGGGAATTAGTGATTTGTTTGTTGCAATAAGTACATGTCTTGAGATCCTTTTTGAGACTTCTTAACCCCTAAACCCCCAAGGTGGGAAGGGCAAATTACAGATGCATTATAAAATGATATTCTTGTAACTTTAATGAAGGTTGCTTAAAAAGAGAAAACAAGAATTATGATCTTTAGTAATTATCCATATGGTCAAACATTCAAAATAAATTTTGGACTCTTATTTAATGATTTTGGAAGCATTTATCATTTAATATTTTTTTAAATAAAATTTTTATTCATAGAATTTAAAATTTGGAACAGTTGGTTAAAATTAGACATTCTATTCAAAACTTCAAAAATGAAATCCTTTTGAGGAGAGAACATCATGAGTTTTTTGAAATAGTAAATTTTGTAACTCTAGCAAATACTGAAGTGTTTATCTTTGAAGAACTCTCTTTCATGCAGTTTAACTTGGATTGACATGATTCAAATTGGGTTGGAAAGTAGATTTGCTTTCCTATATAATTTTTATTTTATTTTCTCAAAAATAAAAGGTTGGGCAGCACACAAAAATGAGCAGCAACCAAAAAATGGTCAATTAGGCGTTTAGGGGTTAAAGGCCTCTTGGAGTGTTCAAAATTTTGGTAATGGCCAATAAATACTTGGAACAATCTCTTCATAGGCTAGCATTGCAAACTTGTGCTTGAAAATAACACTATACTAAGGTTTTCTATAAACCAAATTTCCAATAATTTTTTTTGAAAAGTAAAGATTCCAACCGTGGATTGGGAGTTTTTGCTTTCATTGACACCCACAAAAAAAACCAAAAAAAGTCAAAAATCTAATAGCTATTGCATATCAAGGTTGATTCATTCATCAAATACAATAATGTATTTATCTAGTACACTATTTCTATGTATATATCCCAATGATGGGTCATGTGTTCATTGGTTGCCCTTAGAGAAGTCAACAAAATTTGGCATGCTCTACCTACCTTTTAAAAAAGAAACACATAAAATAACAATTACTTTTGAATTGCAAATATAATTTCAATAAAAATGGTACTCATGTTTAGCCCTTGCAAAATTGTATCTCAAGGATAAAATTCAAAGAGATTGATAAAAAAATCCCAATTAAATAAGCTTGCCTAAAATCCATTTTGTCCCTCAAAGGAACAATTTAATTTTTAGGGGTTAACCCCTAAAGGCCCGTTGTCCCTTTGAGGACCGTTTGGGTTTTGGTCATGTACCTATGAGTAAACTACTTTATGTAATTTTTTGAAACTTTTATGGGAGATGGGGAATTCAAAGATCTACGTGGGCATCAAAAAAATTCTTCATTTTGACATTTATTGAAGAAGTTATGCATGTTTTTCTGAAATTTTGGGGAGGGCTGCCCATTTGGGTAGCCCAAAAACTTCTTTAAAACTTATATATTTTTAAAATAAAATTTTGAAACTGGTTCTTTAGGTTTTTTCATACATGAGAAGCTTTTAATCATTCAATTTCAATGAATGACATGAAAGTCATAAGGAGTTTTTGTTTGCAGGCAATTACAAATTCTCTACTCTAAAATAAACTTTGAAGTCCTTTATTTTACTCAATTTTTCAGTATTTTGGAAAAAAAACTAAACCAGAGGAAGTAGGTTGTTTATTACAACATTGTAACCGTTGGGATTTGCATTTTTCATTTCAATAATTAAATTCTTAACAATTTAGTGTTTTGACCCATTCTCTACTTCATTTTACTTACAAAATTTTCCCATGTGTTGTATGGTTCCAATTGATTTGAAAATTCTCCCACACATACCTAACTTGGTCTTCTACATGGGAAAAAAAACCTCAACTTTGCATAGAGCAAATTTTTTGATATAGGAGTGGTCAACGGCATCTGAAATTTTTGGGCAATATGAAAAAAAACTTTTTTCTTCACTTCATTTGTAAAAATCTCACTCCTTGTCATTTGGAATAAGCTCAATTTTTTTTCCCAAGTACCTCATGCTGTCTAGAGCAATATCCTATAATTGGATTTCAAACATATATATATATATATATATATATATATATATATATATATATATATATATATATATTCCGTTCCTCTCATTCCCTCAAAAGTGGCAATTTTTAGTGTTTTTCACAAAAAAATGACTTGGGCCTTTAGGGGTTAAGAGTTTGAATGAGGATTTGAAATACTGGAAGTAATGCTGTTTTGAAAAGCTTTAACCCCTAAATCCTTGAGTGTCCCCTCGGGGGACAAATGAGATTTCAGGCAGGTACCTACAGCCTCAATTTTTGTCTTGATTTTTTGAAACTTTTTTTGAAGATATGAAAACACATTAGCTTTTGGGGAATACAATTTTTTTTCCAATCCATGCCCAAATGCAAAAGTCATGCCTAGATAAGCAAAAATTTATGGAGATTGGGCAGCAAAAAAAATTACAAAAATTTGAGTTTTTTTTAATTTTTTTTTCTTCTCATAGGTTATAGTTTTGTATATATCTGAAGCTTTGATTCATTCCATTTGGACTAATTATGAGAATGTAATGGACAATCTTGTTTTTTGGGCAATGCAAGCATCTTCTTGAAAAAATAACTTATAAACTTCATTTCTGAATGCAAGTTTAACATTTTTTCAAAAAAAATTGTTGAGGAGGGTGAATTTTGCTTTTTAGAACAATCTCGATGTTGGGATTATTGCGTTTCAATTCCACTGCAGGGTTATTAACAATTTAAGTTTTTGTTCAATCTTAGACCTTCATCCACCTAATGATTTTTTAAGAGTGAAAATTAGGTACTTTTGGTTTTAGTTTTTTTTAAAAGATTTTTAACTTAATTTCCCACCATAAAAAAATAAAACTCAAAACTCTGCAATGCAAAAAAAATTAAGTTAAAAAAGCTCAAAGTCAAAGAATCTAATCATGCAAGGTGCAAAAAAGCTTGTTTTTTACAATTCAATTGCAAATATCTTGCAATTGTGCGGTCAAAGTTAATGATTTTTGTGTGCACATTCCAATACAAGTCTAGTACAAGTGTTAGATATACAAAAAGACCAATTTTCAAACTTTTTTATTCTTTGAAATAGAGATGGCAGTTTTGGGTGTCTTTTGACAAAATAAAGGCCCCAAGGATTTAGGGGTTAATCCACAATATATAGCAAAAGACAAGATTTAGTAAAACTTGTCAAAAATAGTTCATGGTGAATGTTAGTCTTGGTTTAGTGATGGTTTAGTGATATACCAAAGCTTACAAGGTTAACTTTGGTGTGAATAAACAACAAAAATGAAGCGGCCATTTGGAATGATTTAATTGTCTAAACTTCATGAACTTAGATGGCCAATTTTATCCTTAATGCCTTGTAAACAGTAAATATGGGGTCCTTCTTCCAAAAAAATTTCAAGTTCCTATATGACAACAATGCCATGGGATCCCACTATACTCGGGTGCAGGGATTTTTTTAGGCTTTTAAAAGTCAGATAGCTACAAAAAAAAAGAAAAATTCAAGCTACAGGACTATACAAATAATGAAGAAAAAATAGCATCATGAAGCTAGATGTCATTCAATATTCCAAATCTAGGTGCATGTCATACATTAGGAAAAATAATATGTTGTTGTTTGTAACCAATCAACTAGCTAGGCTGGAAACTTTGGCAAAAAACAACATGATCTTCACGCCATGTGCAGTTGTATTATTTGAAAATCAAGATATTCTTAAATTTCTTTGAAATAAAGTCTCTTTTTTTGAGTTTAATATCCCACATTTTCTTAAAATTGATTCTTGAAATATCAGTCTTTTATTTTACGAAAATTTGGTCACAATCAACAAGCTCAAAATGTAAATACTTGCAAGCCTAATTTTGCACTTAAAAAAAATCTCATGTGGCCAAATATGCACCACTAAAAATTACCATATGACCTGAGAAGCTGCCGGTCCAAAACAAAGCAAAACACCTTGCTTGGGTGTACTAGTGAATTTGAGCTTCTTTGACAAAATCTCACATTTCTTATTTTGAACAGGGTTTTTTTGTGCATGTACATGATATTGTATGTATACCGAGATGTATACTTAGGGAAAATTTTATGATACTCCTGGAGTTTGTCATATTTGCATGTATACCCTTGGTTATTCATAAATTAAATAAATACTCAAGAACCATAATTTTTAGGCATTTGTTTTATTGTGCATGTCACTTCTTTTTCTCTTATGGGCACCCTGTTTCTTTTTCATTATATTGCATTTCTTGCTTTAACACTCATCATAAAAGAAATTAGCATGCATAACTAAACAAATGCTTGGATTATGGTTCAAGGATATTTGTGCAATTTCTGAAAAACCACTGGTATCTATACAAATATGGCAAACTTTAGGGGTATCCATAAAAGAAATTCTGTATACTTACATTATAATTAAAAGTTTCTCAAAAAAATATAGCTAGATTTTATTCAATTGATTCAAACTTTAACCCTTGAAGGATTGATGGGTGGCAGTGCCTAAACCAAGGCGCAGCCCATGGGAAATTCACTACTCAATCCCTCTATAGTAGTGTGACATGTGCCCATTAAGGTCAATATTCTTTCCAAAAGTGCAAAAGTCAATAGTGCCCTCACAAAAATTGTAGGAAGGACAGCATAAGAGCAGCACAAGACATCTACATCTCTGCACAAATTGAAGCAAATATGGGAACATGCAGAGGAGCAATTTTTGGTATTGAGAGATTGAGCACATCTCCTTGACCACTTTCAAAAAAAAAAAAAAAACTCATTTTTTTTCCAAACTAGGTACTTCTTAGGCACTAAAAGAACAATTTTTGTCCTCATGGACGTTTACGGGTTAACAAAAAAAAATTGACATTTTCATTTGACTAACTTTCTTTTATTTTTCGGATCTCTCCGCTCATTGGGGGAGCTGCAAAAACTCCTCAAACACTGCTTTTGTCCATCGGCACGGCAGCTTCAGAGGAACCTTTGCTAAAAGAAAGGGCATCTTTTACCATAAAACTTTGGTTTCTGTTCCTGCATGTTGCTGGGGACATAGACCCATACTTCATCATTATGAAAGATGCTGCATGCATGTTGGACCCATTATTTGAAAAAACTATACACTAATTAGTGTATGTATGTTGCTTCACACTAATTTCTTGACACTTTACACTAAATAAATACTCACCAGCACTATAATAAATTTCATCAATAATTACCGCAATAAACAAATTTCAATGGACTTAGCAACAATAACAACTTAGCATAAAAATAAACTAGCCGTGTCCAAGCCGTAGACCATGTGAAACCCTAGTATTTAACCCCTATAGGACCATGGCCTTAATTTTGTAAAAAGACACTCAAAACCGCTACCTCTATGGTAAAGAGTAAAAAAGTTTGAAAATCTGGCATTTTGCATATTTGATCCTAGGATCTTGTGCTAGACTACTATAAGAATGTGCCATACAAAACTCAAGAACTTTGACCACACAAATTGGAAGATATTTGCATTTAAAGTGTAAAAAAAAAACTTTTATTGCACCTTGCTTGATTAGTTTTATTAACTTTGAACATTTTTAACTTAAAATTTTTGCACCACAAAGTTTGGAATTCTATTTTTGCATGGTAGGAAGTTGAGTTGGGAATCTTGGGAAAATTTTCAAAAAAAAAAAAAACTTGATTTTCATTCTTTAAAAAAACATTAGGTAGAAGAAGGTATGAGATTGAACAAAAACTTAAATTGCTAATAACCATACAATGGAATTGAAACCCAATAATCCCAATGGTGAGATTGTTTTAGAAAGCAAACTTCACCCTCTCCAACTTTTTTTTTTGGAAAAATGTTAAACCTGCATTCAAAAATGAAGTTTATAAGTTATTTTTTCAAGAAGATGCTTGAGATGCCCAAAAATCAAGATTGTCCATAACTTTCTCATAATTAGTCCAAATGGAATGAATCAAAGCATTTGATGTAGACAAAGATATAATCTATAAGAAAAAAAATTAATTTTTTTTTCAAGTTTTTATAAGAATTTTTTTTGCTGCCCCTAGTCCCCAAATTTGTGCTTATTTGGGCATAACTTTTGCTCCCTGGCATCAATTGGAATAAAAATTAGATTCTCCAAAAGCTAATGTGTTTATCTATCTTCAAAAAAAAGTTTTAAAAAATTAGGACAAAAATTGAGGCTGTAGGTACTTGCCTGAAATCCCATTTGTCCCCCATAGAAACAATGATCCTTTAGGGGTTTAAAAAGTTGCATGTGATTCCAAATAACTAAACAAAGAGTCATGAGGTAACTTTCCAAGGTAAGGCAACCTAATTGTTAAAGTAGCCTACTGTAATTACACTATTTGATGTAGGTTTTTTTTTTAATAATACAAATACCAAAAAATGAACACTCTGTTATATAAAATCCAGTGATTGTCCAACTCCTTCTAAACATGTAACTTTTGGGAGATAAATCAAAGCATTTAGAATCTTCCTGTTCTTTCGGTAAGTTGGTATCTTATACTACAAACAATTGCATAAAGTTGGATGCCAAGTATGGTGTTCAAGGCACCTTTATCGTCACCCTTTCATAAGACACAAGCTAGTGTATTCTAAGGACAATCATCCAGTATGGAGATGATAAACAAATAGTTTCAAAAACTATATTTTTTGTTGGATAAACACTATTTACCTAGCTTTCACACAAAAGAGATTGAGGTGTACTTTGCGTTTGCGTGACTTGTTTGAAATGATTATTTTATTTTTGTTTTGAGAGCGTCATTTTTATAGTGCCCTTGGTACTCTGAGGGCATCTTCAATGCATTCGCTGGGAATGGGGCCGGGCCGGAGACGGGGAAACACTGTTATTTTCTGACTGTTATTTTCTGACTAGTGTATAATTAGAATATGAGATTACTATCATTGGAAGCGTATACAAAAACTTGTCAAACAAGTAAAATGACATATGGTATTGGAGATTGGACAAACAAACTAACGTCCATTGAAAAAATAGCTAAAAGACAAACAACACGGCAAACCATGCCTAATAAAGAATAATGAGATAGTGGCATTCCAAAATTTTAGAATTTGGAGTGCCACTATCTCATTATTCTTTATTAGGCATGGTTTGCCATGTTGTTTGTCCTTTAGATATTTTTCAATGAGCATTAGTTTGATTGTCCAATTTCCAATACCATATGTCATTTTATTTGTTTGATGAGTTTTTGTATATGCTTCTAATGATAGTAATCTCATATTCTAATTATACACTAGTCAAAAAACAATAGTGGCTCCATTCCCAGTGAATGCATTGAAGATGCCTTGAGGGGTTCAAAGAGGGTTATATTTTAGTGGTTTCAAAATTTTTCTTTATTAGTTAAATTTTTGTCATCATGTCATGTGAACTCTATCAGGAAGTTCATTAATAGATATATTATTTAGTTGTGACCCTTACTAGTGATACCCAAGTGATTTCAGGTTAAAAGATGGTTGATTGATGGACCAAAATTAAAATGTTAGTATCTTTTGTGTTTTGGTGACTTGAAATCATAAGATGAAATGAACAATTGTCATTTTCCTCTAAGTATGAGACCTATTAGAAGTTCTAACAACATTATCTTGGATTTCACTCAAGTATAAATTTATGCAATTACAAATTACGTGGTAATATAACGGTATATTAGAAGTAGAAGCATTAATGTTGGGATAAAAAATAGTACTGTTGAAATAATTGACATTCATTGGCCAAGGTTTCAATCATTCACACATCCTAAAATTCTGCTTTTAAACAATAATTGTATTGATACAAAGATCACATTAGGCAAAATATAATCCAAAACAATGGTACTGACATTCCTCTTGTTAATTATCTACAATGGTAAATTACATGTTTTTTTCTTTGATTGCTTGAAACGTATCTTTGTTTTTTTGATGATGAATCAACTAAAAGGAATTTGAAACATTCGAAAACATTCTTCTCATTTTTATTTTAACCCGTTATTATGTTCTTAATAATTCCATAACCTTGACTTTGCCAAAATGAAAATTATGAACTATCCTGTTTGTTTTGTACAAATATTTTCTTGGAACAGTTGGAATTTTTGTTGCTAACAGACAAGCCCTAAATAAGCCATTTGTGCAAATAAATATGATTCAACATTGTACATGTATGTTTTTGAATCTTCCTATTTTTTGGGTACCAATATTAGTAGCCAAATTTGACATCCGTTTTAGTTTCATTCTTGCGGGCAGCTAGTTTATTCCTTATCATTTTCTTTTGCTACTATTGAAAACTATTTTGACACTACTTACCTTAACCCGTAAAGCACTAAGCTCAAATTTTCACCAAAACCGCTCCAAAACTGCTATTTCTAGTACAAGTACCTTATTTTAGGGAAAAAAAATGTTTTTTGACAATGTAGCCATAAGATCTTGTACTATATTAGTATCAAAAGATGTGAAAAAAATTCAAGAGTTTTCACTATGTAGATTGTTAGATATTTGAGTTTGAATTGACAAAAAGCCATTTTTTGTCTCGACACAAATTTGGGCAGTTGCACTTCACAAGGTCATATTTGTATGAAAAAAACTCCAAAATGGTTTTAATTTTTTGGGTTTGCACTTCAAAGCAAGTTGGGTACACACTTGAAAATTTTCCAATCATTTGGAATTGTAAATACATGGAAAAACAATAGTAATTAAAAAGAAGTAGAGAATGATTCAAACCACTAAACTTGGGGAGTGCAGTGTACATGATTTTGGTGGGTAACGTGCTTGCAAGGCCCTATAAGTAGGGGACTATGTAGGTAATTTTTTAAATATTTCTATAGGGCTATCTTTACCTAAATTTCTAAATTGAAGGAATTTCATGTACCCTAACCTTCATTTAAAAAGAATTATTGTCATCTTTTTGTATACCCTATGTTCATTATAAATACGGATGACAAGTAAAAAAAAGAAAAAAAGAACATCATTTATCACTAAAACTCAATTTACAAAATTGCACTTGCAAAAAATGTTGTACAAAGTAAGAGTGATTTGTGTATCTCTTTTGTAACCAATTTCTGGTTGCTATCATAGAGCATATCCAACGAATATGTAGATCCCAACTGAAGTTATTGTGGAGGAAACATTGCTACTAGAAACACAACATTGGACTAATCTCATAATATGTCCAATGAAAACTACAACATGACAGTAAGCATGTAGAAAGAACTACCACGTCTACATGTAGACTTTGTGTAGGGTTTGTTAACATTAATTAAAAACTAATGAAATGGTGATTGCAAGAAACACTTGTCCTATTTTTTGTCCCCTTCACCTCCTGCGGGTGGTTTTTGGCTCTTGTCTTTTGCATACCAAGTCATTTTGACTTGGAATTTTAGAGTAGTGTTCACTTCAAAGTTATAAATGTTCAGTGATTTATTTATTTTATTTGTTTTTTATTTATTTTTTAATTACTTTATTGTTGTTAAACTGCCTCCAAATAAGTATCTACCTTAGCCATTATGGGGGATTTTAGTACTATTTTGGGTCCAAAAATGTGAATCTCATGCCACAAATCAAGGAAGTTGTTCATCATAGGCTTGAGGAGATCACTAGCCTATGTTATAGCAACCACGTGAGTTAACCCCTAAATCCTTGAGTGTCCCCTCAGGGAACAAATGGGATTTCAGGCAGGTACCTACAGCCTCAATTTTTGTCTTAATTTTTTGAAACTTTTTTTGTATATAGAAAAACACATTAGCTTTTGGAGAATCTAAATTTTATTCCAATCTATGACCAAAAGCAAAAGTTATGCCTAGATAAGCACAAATTTGGGGAGATCGGGCAGAAATTGGTTTTTTACAAAAACTTTTTTTTTTTTTTTTTTTTTTTTCTTCTTCTCATAGGTTATAGTTTTGTATATATCTGAAGCTTTGATTCATTCCATTTGGACTAGTTATGAGAAAGTTATGGATAATCTTGTTTTTTGGGCACCTCAAGCATCTTCTTGAAAAAATAACTTATAAACTTCATTTTTGAATGAAATTTTAACATTTTTTCAAAAAAAATTGTTGGAAAAGGTGAAGTTTGCTTTCTAGAACAATCTCACCATTGGGATTATTGGGTTTCAATTCCATTGCAAGGTTATTAACAATTGAAGTTTTTGTTCAGTCTCACTAGAAGAAAACCATGTCCTAAACGATTGGTTCACAACAATTGCAAATGTCCTAAACAACTATACAGCCACTAAATAACAATCAAATTGAGTCATTTAGGACATTTTTAGTCATTGTGAACCAGTTGTTTAATGCAAAATTTCTTCTAGTGTCTCATACCTTCTTCTACCTAATATTTTTTTTAAGAATGAAAATTAAGTATTTTTTGTTTTGCTTTTTTTCCAAAGATTCTCAACTCCATTTTTCACCTTTGAAAAATAAACCCCAACACTCCGTGGTGCAAAAATTTGAAGTTAAAAAAGATCAAAGTCAAATAATCTAATCATTCAAGGTGCAAAAAAGTTTGTTTTTGACACTTCAAACGCAAATATCTTGCAATCTATGTTGTCAAAGTTTTTGAATTTTTGTTTCCACATTCTTATACTAGTCTAGTACAAGATCCTACGGTTAGATATGCAAAAGACCAATTTTCAAACTTTTTTACTCTTTGCAATAGAAGTGGCAGTTTTGAGTGTCTTTTGACAAAATAAAGGCCCCAAGGATTTAGGGGTTAAAAGATAGGGTCCATTTTATTCAAAGGACACAAAATTTATATAATATGTAGACCTACTATAGGGTTCATGATATACTATGTACTTTAGTATATATAAATTAGGATGTGTAAAAACATTAGGTAGTAGGATTCTTTTATTAATAAATTAGCCTTGACAAATAGGGGTTGTAAAAAGATTTAGTGTTGTTTGTTGCCTTCCATGTTAAATTGTTTTAAATACATGCCATAGAATTGAGAAATACTAAGAACTTCTTACTAAAAAATTTCACTTAGACAATAGCCCTCTAAATCATATGCTTGTTATTGGTTTTAGGGTGAATACCATGTGTGTATATGTAATAGAAAGTAAGCTTTTTTTTGATGAATAATGGAAATAGGATAAAAGTGGACAAATAAAATTTATACTCCCTCTGTTTCTAAAAGAAACTTGGATTCATGTATTTTTTCTGTTTTAGAAAGAAACCCATGTTTGTCTCTTGAGTTGATTTTAAAAAAAAAAAATCCTAAGCTAATCTCTAAAATTAAAATAACTACTTAGCATGTTTGGTGATATTTTTTGGGCTTTTTATGCTCATTGATTGCTAATGTTAGCATTATAAACTTGATTTAGTGATTTTTGTTTGCAAATTTTGCCTATCATTAAGCTAGAATCATCAATAATATCAGCAAAAAGACTTGGTTTTTTATAGATGGGACTACTTGGGCAACTAGGCTAACTTGTTCTTTACATACAATTGCATTGGCACACTTCATATCAATCATTTTTCTAACCATTTGTGACAATACAAAACACTTGAAATTTCAAAATTTTGGTACTAATTTTCTCTCCTTTTTAAAAAACCTTAATTCTAGAAAAAACTAAAATTAGGTTTGGAATGGTTTAAGCCTAATATCCAATAACTTCCAATTACAATTTGTTGTTAAAATTCCTTAATTCCTCACAAATTCTCAAATATGGGTTTCTTTCAGAAATAAAGGGAGTACATAAAATAGCCCATTTAAAAACCAAATAAACGAATTTATTAAAAAAATAGGGTACTAGAAATATGATTTGCGTAGCTTTTTATATAAAAATATGGTCACTTTAATTATTATATTTTAGATAAATATCCCTACAACAAATACCCTTTTAACTCACGTGTATACCATAAAATCATAAGGAGTGATCTCCTTGAGATCATAGGGCATTATATGGATGTCTAGAAGGGTTCTAGGAAATTGTGAATTCTCCACCTTCCACATGCTCTCAAAGTAGGCATCCATTCTCCTTGCATTGGTGAAATAAAAAAAAATCCTCCAAAAACCACTTGCATTGGGTGAAGCTACTCAAAGAGATAAAAAATGGGCATATTTGTTTTATTTTTTTGAATTCTTTTACTATTTTTTAAAAATCAAAAAGGAAATTGTCTTTTTGTTGGTAACCTCTATCCCTCTAATTTTGTGCATAACTTTTAGAATAAAAAAATTCTAGGTCTGAATTTTCATGAGTATGCTATTTTAAGTGCTTTACAAATTTTCCATATTTTATTTTGTTTTAAAAAAAATTATTTCAAAAGCTCATAGAACTACCTAGTACCTAGTACTACCAGTTTTAAAGATGTTTGAGACAAAATTGTGAAGTGTTTCTTGCAACTACTCAAAACAAAAAGTCACTTCAAACACAAAGTCTCAGCAAACTTAGTACACTTCAAACCATGCTTTTTTATAACACAAAGCCCATAAAATAGGTTACTTACAAGCAAAGAACACAGGCACAAGTCCAAATACGGATTTAGAGTGATAAATTTGAGTGCCAAAAATGCCTATGCAACAACAGGTTTTGTTTCAAAACACAGAACATAGTGCCTTGATAAGAACAACACGGATTCCATGTATTCCAAAGTGCAGCACAAGACCCTTATGACAATGACAAAACTAGAGGGTTTAACTTGAACCATACAAGGGTTGGAGGTTCTTCATGCCATATCAGAATTCAATGACCACAATAAAACCTTAGTTCACAAAGAGATAATTGAGCACAAACAAAAGCACTTCAGCGCTTCCATCCAAAAACCACTTAGTCATTTCATCCGTTATTTTTATCCGATTTCGTATCATCCATCCTCCCAGCTTTCATGACACATGTCGTGCACTGAATGATCAATCTCAAAAGAAAAGGAATCCAAACTCTAGCCTTGAGCTTATTGCTCTTGTAAGAAGTGAATGCACAAGAAAAAATTGTAAAAAAATGAACCCCTCAATAGTCCATCCAATATTTTCCGTTCAAAATCATTGAACCCATGTTGTATGCTTTAATCACACATGTCCTGCAAAAAATGGGTAAACCGCTCTATACCTGACTTACATAGTGGACATTGGATCCGGCTTTGGATAACATAAACTTCTAGCGCTATAATAAACCCTAGCCCCATCTACTACCCTTGATACAAGTAGTCATTTTTTCTTTAATATTAACCACCCTATTGTAGAACTAAAAAAAGATGTAATACCCATTATCAAACCCTATCCTTCATTATTTATAAAGACCTCAAGCCTATTATAGTGATGCTATCTTATTTCCAAGCCATGTCAAAAATTTAGGACCAAGGCAATTAAAACAACCCTTCATTTGATTGCATGTGTACCTAAAAAAACAAGGAGTGCACTCCTTGAGCCACTAAACTTTTAAGAACTTAATTATGGAAATCAAAAGTTCCAATCCCAACTATTAAAATGTTGTGATAATCAATCTACATCTTTTGGTTTTTTTTTTTTTTTTTTTTTTTTTCTAAAATATTGAAAATCGAGTAAATCAATGGACTTCAAAGTTTATTTTAGAGTAGAGAATCCATAAATGCTTGCAAGCAAAATCTCCTCATAAATTTCATCTCATTGATAAAAATGGAATGATTCAAAGCTTCCCAAGTATATGTAAACCTAAACAACTAGTTTCAAAAAACAAAATTCAAAAAATGTAGTTTTTAAATAAGTGTTTTGGCTGCCCACCAAGCAAAGAAAAATACATATCATGCAATAACTTTTGAACCATGAAGTCAAAAGTTATGAAAACTATTGGGTCCTAAAGCTTCTCCTTGGACACATCATGCGTGAAAATTTCAAAGAAAAAAATGAAAATCCCATTGGTAGTGAGTTGCCCAATATTGCTATGTTACCAAAATAGGGTGTTCAGTGCTTTAGGGGTTAATCCCAAAATGACAATGAGGAGAGAATGCGTCCTCAATCAATTTTTGAAGTTAAATAAAATCTTACCAAATTACTATTTTTAGTGTTATATTTTTTGAAATATTCTTTTTGAAGTTTAGTATTAGTTTCAACAATCAGATTTTGCAAATGATTGATTATGCTCTTTTTATTCAAGATTTTGTGCACGGGTGTCCATTGCAATCTTGACTTTATGTAGTGTTGAGGGCTCTTGGAAGTGAGCCAATACACTAGATCTTTGAGAAAAAATCACATTAGAAATTTTTTTTCAAAAAAAACTGTAGAGTAGATTTTGAGGTCATAAATTGATTGGAGTTATGCATGTTAGGCCCTTCAACCTCATATTTGTTTGGTGACCAACTTTTCAAATTTGACATGCAAAGAGAAGATTGAAAGACTTTAAATCACTTTTACAGTTTTAACACCCTCATGATCAAACATTATAATCTTTCAATCCATAAGAGATATTGTTGTGTTTTCTTCTCTAATGTGATCTCTAACATGTCTAGTTTGATTTTATATAGTTACAATTAAACTAAAAACTGATACAACTTATCAAAATCTTGACTTTTTGTTCAAGTTAAAACAAAATCCTAGAAGCCCTGGAAATTCTAGGGTTGTTTTGGGGTTAAACAACAAACTGCTAGACAAAAAGTGGATGAAACATCCAAATCCCTACACTAGTTTAGCCTATATTTGAATATAAGATATCAATAGCAACTTATTTTTATAAAAAACCTTTATCCAAAATGATGAGCCCTCCAAGTGCTCCATGACTCTCTTAAAATGTATTGAGCTTAGGTACATTAGAATTGTGTGCAAAGTACGTGTAACTATTTTCTATGACTTACCTATTGTAAAAGTGAGAAGGGCTACAAAAATATGGATTTAATATGGTATCCAAGCTTGAATTGACATAATCAAGTACAATTGGGTCCATTAATCTTACAAACTACCTTTTTTGAGGCATTTGAAATTTTTAATGAAACGTGGAGTACAACTAGTATATTTTTGTTCAAAAATTTATCATTCCTTTCTCACGTAATCCCAATCCTTAGGTAGATCACTCTTTGTATGTTTGGGTACCCCCGTGCGACAAGGGGGTATTTTTTAGGGGGCTATTTACCTCCTGGGCATGAATAAAAGGGTCCTTTTAATTACATAATTTGGGTTATGAGCCTATTTAGAGACACCCTATAATTACTTATAAGACCTAGACACTCCCATTTTTTTCCACACTATATTATTTATATTTCAAATGTAGTGGTTAATAACCTTGGACAATTTTTTTTCTGCAACATGAACATAGAAAGCTTAGGTAAAGCCAAACCTATAATACAATGAGAACTCTATCTCTAGCATGAAGATTTCTAACTAACTTCACAAAAAGCCTTAATGTTTCAAAGAACTTCAATGGTAGAGTTATTCATTCTCAAACATTAAGCAATGCACAGATTGTGGTTTAGGGGGGTTGAAGGGTTATTTGTTTATTGTTCAAGCAATCCTATGTGCAGGTTAAGGTTCATCTTAGCAAACCCTGCTTTGTCCAAAAAGGGTTTGAATATGAGGCAGAAAGAGTGGTTTAACATTTACAAGCATTGGAGTATTGCCTTGACTGTTAAGGCGTTATGTCTTTAGAAAACAAGGGCTGCAAGCAAAGCAATAACTATATTGCTTATGGACCATCACAAAACAAAGGCCTTTGTAGAATGAAATATACGTGAGAAAAGAAAAACCTGCAGCAGCCCTCCTCATCTACCAAACCAAAAAAACGTGAACCCTAAGCCTGTGAACATAATTGGTGTCTAACGGCAAAGGAGGGGTATGACCCAGACATCAAGGTCCCCTGTGCTTTGATCTCCAAATGGCAAGACATTGAATTTAGTCATCCAACCCATGGTTAAATACTCCCGCAATTCAACGAGCTCCTAAAATTTCATCTCAATGAAAGTCAAATTGCGGAGCGGACTTGACATTGGACCTTGCAACACCCACGATCTTTGTAGCAACACAAAGTCCTGCTTGAATTGCTGCAAGCGGACGTACTCAAGTCGGGGCTAGATTGTCGGAAAAGCATGCATTGCCAACTGATAAGTTGCAAACTCTTGTGTGCTTGCGACAAGGGTCTAGAGGCGGATGTTGATGGCGGCACACTTCCCCATTGTTTGCAGCGCTGCTCCTCGTCTTGGTTTTGGGTAATCTAAACGGTCCCATCCTATCCACAAAGGAATTGACTGCATGGCCCACAACGCAACAACCTCCAAAGCAAAGATAGTTGCTGCTAGAGCAATCGGCTTCTTGTTTGCCATATCTGCGTTTTGACAGCAACAGCCATGATTAGTTCTAATGGTTAGCATTTTGTGAATTAGAATTGGTTAATACAAATTGAAGGGTTCACGAGACTATGGTACTACTACGAGGGTAGGAATTAGAGAAATTCTAGCATCCGAGATTATGGTAAATACAAAGAGAAACAGAATTAAATCACGGAGAAACAACTTCATATGCCTTTGCAAACCTAAATTGCTAATATAAAACGAGCAAAAGGGGACAGTGTTAGCAAAATACCTGAACCAGCTGGGAGCACGACAAGCTTAGAATTTTGGAGGTGTCGCAAACTGTGAAGTCGGGCTCGCGAGAGAACAATTTCCGCTACAACAATCAAAGTGCGCGGTTTAGGGTTTTAGGGGAGGATTTACAGAGAACTTCCTTCAATCTATTGCAGGATTAGGGCAATTTAGTTTAGGTTGCAGGACTAGGGCAATTTAGTTGAGGTTGCAGGACTAGGGCAATTTAGTTGAGGTTGCAGGATTAAGGCTACGGGATTAGGGATATGGAGGTATGCTAATTAGTGTAGGGAAAAATTAGAAATACAAAGGGGTCCTTCACTAAACCTTGTTTATTGTTGAGCTAAGGGGGGTAAGTTTGCTGTTTAGGGGCCTTAATCTTGAAGATGCATTTACGACTACATAGTAAAGGGGGGGTAATCTACTTGGGTTTGCAGTCCAATTCCTACCTTATGGCCATTCATACCCCCAATCCAAGAGAAAAAAATCTTGCATGAGTCACTTCCAGTTAAGTGGAGTGGAATAGCCAGATTAGGGTACTTGTCCCTAAAATGCTATATTAGCAACACAATGTAATGGCAAGATAACTGTATATCAATGAAACACTGAACACTTACAAAATTTCTCACCTCTACCAATTTTTGGGAAGTACCAAGCACACTATGATCTTCGTGCTGTAACCAGAGTCTCCAGATTCTAAAAAAAGAAGAAACCTTCCCACATAATACAATCCTTTGCCGTAAATTGAGTCTAGGGGAACAGAAGACATCAATATAGTTAGCGCAAATCTCAAGGTAACATTTTGTTTCTAGGGTTCGTTCACGACTAGCAAAATCACGGGCACGCATTTTCGCAAGACACACTTGGACTTCAAACTGGCAGAGCCTTTGCGCGGCTCCCCAATTTTGCCTATCCCTTCTATCTACATCCTCACCTTTCAACCCATGCTCTTCAACCAAAAACTGCTGGAAAACCTGCTCCACATGACTATGTAGACACAAGTCCCTGCCTAACTGTAATGTTCTCGTAGTAGATAGGAGCAGGTTGATTAATTTTTTCCCGTTATGAATGTAGTCTTGGTTGTGGAAACCTGTAGGGTCCTTGTGCATGTCTATAGAGGCCGTAAACATCCACCCATCCCAACCTACGTCATATCAGTTCCCCTCAGTGCTCTTATAATAAGCTAACATGAGCTGCTTCCTGCAAGAGTCTCCATCACTTGCATGGCCAATTACAGGCCCAACAACATCAAGACACTCTTTCTTCCACAGCTAGTCAATGACTTCCCATTGATTTCTAACCCACCCCGAATTGAAGCAATTACAAATACAGCAAGCAACAAGAACAAGACGTGGTTTGTCGTGTAGAGGATTAACAACCACTACTCGGGCAAAACTTCCGATTTTGCTTGTTGAGAAAGACTCTATCATTTGGTGGTACCCCTTCTCTCCACTCCCAACAATAGGCCTGAAACCCGACAAATAGACATGATTTTCAGAGGGTCCACAAAAATCAGAAAGAGTATCCCATTTTGGCTCCCAAGCCACTCTACCTTTAACTTTTGTTTCATCTTCAGCCGGGATTACAGGTACTGGCCCTAAAATGTTGTGTGCAATTTTAGCATCCATGTATATTTGTGCAACTGCTGCAAAAACTTGGATATGCTCCCTAGGTAGAAACTGAACACCCTTCTTGACATCCCTCTTAACCTCACTATAGTTAGCACCCCCAAAATTCAACGCAAACAAATTGACCATTCTATGCCCTCCATAAACCTTCATAACTTCCCCTAAGCACTTAGTATTTTCCTCAAAACAATTACCCTAAGAATCTTGATTAACATTACGGGCCACATCAGTAAGAAAATCCCAGAGAGTAGGTTTTCCCCCAAAAGCTCTTGATTGATGGGCAGAAATCATGCTCTAGCAAAATTTCATTACATTGTGTCCATTTGTAGCTTCTCTTGCTAGTTCGTGCAGATTAGGACGTCTGACTTTCAACTAAATAATCCTAGCGTGGGCAAACAAAAGCTTCAGTTTTTCACTGTTAAGTTTTTTACTTATTTCACGTGAATGCTTAGCAAGTGCAAAAATTGAAAGACAACCTGATCGTCTACCTCCCCCAATGCTCCTAGACCCTCTCTTCTTGACACAACAATCTTCACGGACTACCCTAAGACGGAAATCCATTTGCAGAGGTATCAATGAGCACATCGAGCAGGTATTATTTGGAAACCCTGAACTTGAACAATTAACCCTACTGCAAGATCTATGTGTAAATGTGCCACTAATGTCATGTACTTCCCCATTCACGACAAACAAGGCAGTAGCATGTGCTTCCGGATACCAAAGCGCGCCCGCATGAGGATCATTCAATAGCTTGCAAACTGAATAAGACACACCCCCATATGTGACATTTGGACCCTTGAATCCCCAACACAACAAATGCAGCATCCCGTTCCTATCTAAGGTAGAAGTCTCATTTGGCTCACTCTTTGCCCGTACAGCTTCAGCACCCCACCATCGTCCAAGATTGGGTTGGTTTGAATGCACACTGACCTTGGATGACAAAGAAGGCCGCCCCCTGCGACCGCTAAGAACAAGCGCTTTGTTTTTGACCACCACTTTTGATTGCTTGACGGCTTGCAAGTGCTTTGATGAGGCAAGGTGATTTTGCAAATTCCATTGCAGATTCTTCTTGGGCGGGCACAAGCAGATCAAGTCTTGGCAGTAGAAACACCTTACCTTCATGCAGAAGCTTTTTGGAGAACCCTCGTTGAAGGTCCCCAAAATGCTGAAAGGCTTTTGCGTTCCCTCAATACTATTGTTGATGTCATCCATTATATGAACTCCTTCCTTGATCAATTTTTTGTGCATCTCCGGAGTCACAAGACTGCACTTTCCTTTGGAGGAGCGGATTGTGGATGATTGGCGTACTGGATGTTGTTGTGGGCACACCAATTCTTGACATGGTTGGTGCTGAGCAAGTGCTTGGATTTGAAGTTATTAAATAGGTTTTGAATGTTAATTTTTTTGTGCTTGCCGCTGTCTCTTCCAATCTCCTTGCGGCACTTGACACAAAAGATCTTAACAACAGCATTCCCACTGAAACCTGAAGTACGCAACAGCTAACGATTGTCTTCTTGCAACAAGCACCTTAAGTCCCTTTTCATCCTCTCTGCCTGCTCCACATATCTCTCCCAAATCTTGTTCAAAAGTAGCGTGGATTGAAGCTAGTGGTCTAGCAAATTGGTAACCTAAGATATTCCGGCAATTCTAGAACTTCCAATGGGATCCGCTTGCTAGACTTCATGATCTTCATCAACCACGGAGGGGCTGGCATTTCCTTCCAAAGGTGCACTTTCTGCACCTTGGTCTTCCACTCAACGCCGTTTGGAGGAGTTGTTGTTTAGGGATTCAACTGGCAAGACAAAAATGTTGACTACCACGTCGATCAGGCCTTCCATTTTTTGCCGTATCCGGCACCTCTCTTCATTGTCCCAGAATTGGAATGGCCACTCTAGGGCGGCCTTATCCTCCAACCGCACCCTAAGAGATGCATAAGTTTTGTCAGGCATGACCTTGACCTTGCTATAGAAAGATGGAATCCCAAAACCCGTTTCCATTGTCCACATTTTCAATTGAATTGCCATGACTCCAAAACCTTCAACCAAATCCCCAGCCCACCACACACATACAGGTAAGTAGTTGTTCTTCTATTTGAACGCAATCCAGAATTTGAAAACGGAATACCCAGAGCATTATTCAAATGAAACTAAAACTAAAGATTAGAATCAATCTCCTAAAAAACATGTAGTATAGAGCAAAGAGCCATATTCCTTCTGGGATCAAAATGTAAACCGCTTTTGCTCACGGCTCCATCAATTGCTTCAGCCCCTGCGTCACTGTAATTAAGCACGGAAGTAAACCAAAACTGACGGACACAACCCTAAAAGCAAAAGTACTTTTCTAAACCTCATTCGAGGTCTCAAGCAAATCATAGAACTACATTGAAGAAACAAAATAACAAAACACGCAGCGGTTTACTCCCCTCCTAAACCCTCAACAACATGCACAAATAAAGGAGACAGAAAAGGGAGAGTGCCATACCTTAAAAAGCAAGAATACTAGCAACAATAACTTGCAGCAGTGATGAACAGTTTACTAAGCACTAAGAACCCTACACTAAGGCAAAATTGCGGCCCTCAATGAACTAACTGGATCAAAAAATTCAAGGCTTCAAACATATCCTTCTTATGCATTCAACATGCAACCACCACTACTCCTCACACAGTTGCGCCTTGCGGAAAGGAAGCGTCGCAAATTGCTACTAAAACCCTAAACCGCGGCCTTCCTCAAAGACGTTGCAAACAAGGCGCCACATATTAGAAAACCCAATAGCACGACCGACCCTCACGACAAACCCTTTTCTGAACAACAATAGAAGTGAAGTTAGTACACCAAATCACAGCCAACCGTAACCCAAGACCTTTCTGAACAATGAACCAGTTCTTCATAAGCAAATCCTTGCATACCAAAATTAAGCAACAACAACAACACGCGCTCGTGCAATTGCTAAAGCAAAATCGGCGATGCATAATGTGGCAGGCGACTGAATTTTGTGTAAGGCTAAGTCTCAAACCCTAGAAATGTAAGGCGCAAATCCTACCAGGAAAACCTAGACAAAAAAGTGTACATGAAAACACATTCATCCAATTGACTTCACCTTTTCATCCAACGAATATGGTACACCGACCATATTAAATACTACTCCAGGCCCAGCTTGGTATACATAGGATACTTGAAGGTACCTTTAAAATAGTAATCAATCCCTACATTACTTCTACAAAAAAAAAATGCTCCACTATAAAACATGCCTCTATATTATTTATACGACATTTATCAATTTTAGTGCTCCCTAATTTAGTTGTAAGTTTTTTATAAATTTTACCTCCAATGAATAAACCCTTTTCTATATTATATTGCACATCATTTCTAAAATGCACTAAGTGATCTACCCGGGTTCCAATCAAGCATACCAAATATCAATTTCAGAAAAGCAAGACCACATTTGTGGTGAAATTTTAAAGCAAAATTCCATGGTTTTACATAGTATTTTATTAAAAACAATTGGTGATGAATTTTTGAGATTTGATTTCATGGGTATGAATGAAACATCCATATGCACATCTTCCATGCTAAAAAATACCTGCTTAAGTAACAAAAATTTGATCAATAAAAAATTTAGTGAAATTAGTGATAGGCCCAAATCTTGTAAAATACATATCTTTATTTTTTAACTAGCTTTTCATCAAGTAAACAAGATATCATGTTCAAAGATATAAACTTAGTCACAATATTTGAGTCAAACAACAAAATTTGATTTTCATAAAATAAAATAAAAATTCAAGATTTGGGCCTATTACAAGTTTCATTGAATCTTGTATTGATCAAATTTTTGTTACTTAAGCGGGTATTTTTTAGCATGGAAGATGCGCATATGTATGTTTCCTTCATACCCATGGAACCACATCTCAAAAATTCATCACCAATTGTTTTTAATAATATGCCATGTAAAACCATGGAATTTTGCTTCAAAATTTCACCACAAATGAAGTTTTGCTTTTCTGAAATTGATGTTTGGTATGCTTGATTGGGATTACGCGAGAATGCAATGTTAAATTTTTGGACAAAAATATACCAATTGTACTCCAAGTTTCATTAAAATATTTGAATGCCTCAAAAAGGCAGTTTGTAAGATTAATGGACCCGACTTTACTATTCCACAATTTTTTTATAACGTTTTGGTGTTGCTCACTATCACAATCAAATGATTGCCTTGTTTCTACTGGAACCCAAGGCTCTTGGCTATCATTGCACTCAAAGCTTTGGATTGGGAAAAGTAGGTTGTAAGGTAATTTTTATACCTCAATGAACAAATTAAAACCTTTATTAGAGTCCTCTGAAAGGTATTTGGAAGAGGCATCTAAAGGGTTTGTAGTTTTGCTAATGTGTGCACACATGGATGATTCTATCCCTCTTTTCATTCCTTGCATGCATCAGGGTTGCTAAAGTCTGAGCAGGGAGCAAAGGAGAGTTGAGCGTTGAGCAGTGAATGTTGAGCGGTGAGCAGACTTTTCATGAAAATTTGAAAATTGGAAATCAAATTTTAGGGAGTTTCATATGATTGTAAGTAGACAAAAATGATCACTATATGAATTTAAAAAATGGATGAGGTTTGAAATTCATCCATTGAAACGAACAAATGAAAACCAGATCGGATGAATGAAATTGAAATGGATGAATGTAAATGAAAAGAGGACAACAAATATGATGCAAACCCGTTTAGAAATCACAAACATATATCAATATAGCATACTTAAAAATAGAGAATATAAAATTTCATAGATACTTATTTTTTCAATAAAAAAAGATTAAATACAAGATTTCTTGTGTTGGCCACAACTTTAAAAAAAAAGATCAAATACAAATTTACATTAAACCTTTCATGTATCATTGCTATATTTTTGTTATACTCTCAATTCAAATAAACTCAAAGTCCTTAATTTTTAATTTGCAATATTGAGCACTTTCAAATTTTAAAGATACAAGTCTCCAATGATAGCAATGAAATAATGTTATAAGCCCTATAAAAGGAGACTTAAGTTTATATCTCAAATTCTAAAATTAAAGTACCCTTTGAATTGCCGCTTTAACACTTTTGAGTGTTAATATAATGTTTCTTTTAACATGTTGAAAATATTTTCAAATAACTTTTGAACAAATATTTGATCAAGAAACCATTTGTGGTGAAAATCTTCAAATCCTAATAACCTTGTAAAATTATTAAAAACATAAGATTGACTATGATTTTATTCATTCGGTAATTTATCACATTAAAAGTACTAAAGTATTTTCTCACGCTTTATTAAATAAGAAAAATGAAAAAAAATATTAAATTGTCATTTCATTGTGAATGAATATAGAAATTGAAAAATATCAGTAAAAGCAAAAATAAATAAAAGTTTACAAAAAACTTGCAAGCACTTAGAGGTATTTTTAAAACCTAAGGGGGCATTTGGCATGGTCACAATATGATTATATGAAAAATGGGCTAAAGTTGTGAACCAAATATCTTAAGGACTTCATGGTGTTATGCCATATAATGCCAATGCACTACTGCATATTGCCCTTTACTTCATATTTGTTAAACGTGACCTTATATTAATCAAGATTGTCAAAACCACATTACTTGGCTAATTTTCCCCTTTCTATCCACCTCCTCTAAAGCTAGCTAAAATCTAAAGCTCCACTATTCACTTTTTGAAAATGTGTTTGTATGTGGAAGCTAAAAATTAATGAAATAACAACTTTATATGAGAGCTTTCTTGATGCTAACTTCTCATTCTAAGTTTTTAGTATGTGTTTCTCAAAACAAAACATTATAATTTTTTTTAAAAATGAAACCAAGTTTTATACAAAGATAATCCAAAACATCAAGAATGAAAAAAGTGAAAACAATTGGTACCAAAGCCTCTACAAATTATATCATTGACTTTTATATTACTTATTTCAAGAGAATTTTATTTTGACAATTATGATTTTGAAAATTATAAGTTGAGGTAGTTTGCGTAGAATCTTAAATATTGTTGGTTTCATATGCTTTTGCAACACAAATCTTTTTTACATTGGGCACGTTAAGAGCAATAATTTTTGTTGTACAAAATAGGTAGTGGCCTTTTGGGACGTACTTGGAACCTGGGTGGGATATATGAGGGTTCAACTAATTTGTGTTTTGAACAAAGTTTCATTTTCATTGGCTATAGAAGCACAATTTATTTCTTGTTTTTTGTTTTTTTTGTATCCAAATTTTTTTTTTTGCATTTTACAAAGTTTGGTCTTAGTGTCCTAAGACCCCTCTTGGAACCCAAGAGGTCTACTTTTGCTCATTAAGGGTTTTGTAAAGAGCCCTTTCGGAATCTAAGAGGGCTTATTAAATTATAATTATTATTACTATTATTTATTTATTTTTGATTTTTTCCCCTTTTATGTTTTTTTTAGTTTTTATTATGGATTTTTTTTTTGTGTTTTAGGACCATTGTCGAAACCCAAGAGGCCTACTCATGGTGGTTTTGGGTTCCATACAGGGCTCCTCGGATTCCAAGGAGCATTCCAATTTTCTGCCTCAAGACCCTTCTTGGAACCCAGGAGGCCTACTTGTGGTGGTTATGGATTCTGTAAAGAGCTCCTTGGAATTGGAGGAGCACTTCTAAAAATAGTAATTTTTTTTAAATATTTTCCCTCAAAAAAAGGTTTTTTTTTTCTCAAAAAAAGGTTTTTAATTTGTTCTCTCAAAAAAAAGTTTATTTTATTTTATTTTATTTTATAGATTTCAACCGCGTTATGGATTTTGTAAAGAAGTCACAAAATTAGTTTATTGCATAAGTCATTGTAATGATTGCATTTACTAGGCAAAAAGTAGATAAACTTGACAATTGTCTCTCTAAAAAGGTCATTATAGCTAATTTCTAGCAACCACAACTAAATTACTTGTTCAATATCCAAAATTATGTTGAGCTTTCATGAATTGTGCAGTCAACAAATTTTGTGACTTCTTTACAAAATCCATAACGTGCACAAGTAGGCCTCTGGGGTTCCGAGAAGGGTCCTAAGGTAAGAAGTTGAAATTTGTAAAAATAAAATAAAATAATAAAACCTTTTTTCTGAGAAAAAAAAATTGCTCTTTTTAAAGTTGCTCTTCAGATTCCAAGAGCCCTTTACAAAATCCATGACCACCACAAGTAGGCCTCTTGGGTTCCAAAAAGGATCTTGAGACAAAAAAATGAAATCTAAATCTAAAAAATAATAATAATAATAAAAATTAATAACAAAAATGCTATTTTTAGAAGTGCTCCTCAGATTCCAAGGAGCTCTTTACAAAATCCATAACCACAACAAGTAGGCTTCTTGGGTTCTGAGAAGGGTCCTGAGGCAAAAAATTGAAATTTGTAAAAAAAAAAAAAAAAAAAGAACTTTATTTTGAAGAAAAAAAAAACCTTTTTTTGAGGGAAAATATTTAAAAAAAATTACTATTTTTAGAAGTGCTCCTCCAATTCCAAGGAGCTCTTTACAGAATCCATAACCACCACAAGTAGGCCTCCTGGGTTCCAAGAAGGGTCTTGAGGCAGAAAATTGGAATGCTCCTTGGAATCCGAGGAGCCCTGTATGGAACCCAAAACCACCATGAGTAGGCCTCTTGGGTTTCGACAATGGTCCTAAAACACAAAAACAAAATCCATAATAAAAAATAAAAAAAAACATAAAAGGGGAAAAAATCAAAAATAAATAAATAATAGTAATAATAATTATAATTTAATAAGCCCTCTTAGATTCCGAAAGGGCTCTTTACAAAACCCTTAATGAGCAAAAGTAGACCTCTTGGGTTCCAAGAGGGGTCTTAGGACACTAAGACCAAACTTTGTAAAATGCAAAAAAAAAAATTTGGATACAAAAAAAACAAAAAACAAGAAATAAATTGTGCTTCTATAGCCAATGAAAATGAAACTTTGTTCAAAACACAAATTAGTTGAACCCTCATATATCCCACCCAGGTTCCAAGTACGTCCCAAAAGGCCACTACCTATTTTGTACAACAGAAATTATTGCTCTTAACGTGCCCAATGTAAAAAAGATTTGTGTTGCAAAAGCATATGAAACCAACAATATTTAAGATTCTACGCAAACTACCTCAACATATAATTTTCAAAATCATAATTGTCAAAATAAAATTCTCTTGAAATAAGTACTATAAAAGTCAATAATGGTTTTTTTGGCATTACTGAATTTGGAAAGATTTAGATGGACATTGTTAACTTAGAGTTTTGTAGAAAGTAACAACATAAGCAATTAATAGTTAGAACTATGTCTAAGTTCCAAGCTACCTTTATTATGTGAAATTTTTAGCTCATGAAAAATTTGGCCAGTAAGTCTAGGATTTAATTTGACATGTAGTAGTGTTCCAATATACCATTTTGTTGGATAGAGAAGAGTTGTAATTGCCGCATAAAGTAGCAAGCTTAAATTCCAGCTAAGTATTTCAAACCGCTTATATAGAATTGCCAAATATATTATAGAGAGCTTTTTAAATGAATCACATTTTCTATGGCTTGAAATTGTCCTTGTACATGCACAATTTCAAAAACTTAACAAAATGATCACTAAAGGCTATTGTTCAATGGGTTTATGTGTCATATTTGTATATATGGTTGATTTAGCATTATGGATGGTATTAAATTGTTTTGGATTGCAATTAGAGACAAAAACAAATTTCACTATGTTACATTTCTCATTTTAGGTTTCAAATGAGTATTGACTACACAATCACAACCATAAAATCAAGAACATTAAAAAAGTACAAAAAAGAATGCCATTTGAAGCAAATCAAATATGTTGTGTGAATTGTTCTATTTTTTTGATGTGGCATAAGTAGTGACATTTACTGCTCTATCTTATTGTTTTTGTCAAGGTATACCAAGAGCACATTTTGCATAATCAATTGACCATATTTTAAGTCAAACAAACTAGTCTTGTAAACTCAAGGCTCTTTGGATTCTAAGGAGGCTTAATATGTATTGTTCCTAAGGTTGTTAGTTTAGCTTATTTGTCATTTACAAATTGTAACTTTGTCATTTTGTGACCTGGTATAATTTAGAAGGAGAGTACCTTTTTGTACCAATGAATTTGTAAGCATGAATTTCCTATAGTTGGAGCCTCCTTGGAGTTTGAGGAGGTTGTTATTATATCATATTTATGGCCGTTAATCTAGATTTTTAGTCTTTGACAGATTTTGTGGCAACTCCTTTGATACCTCTTTGGTTCCTAGCGGGGGTTTAGTATGTGCCAATAAATTTGTCAATATGAGCTCAATATAGTCTGCACCCTCCTCAAAATCCAAGGAGGCGATCTAAAAGTCAAATTATGCATGTATGTTTAGTTGTATAACTTTTGACAATTCACATGGCAAGTTCTGTAATACCTATTTGGTTCTGAAGAGGGGGTCTCTAGTATACAAGTGAAGTTGTAAATGTTAATATATCGTAACTTGTAGCACCCTCAAAATCCAGGAAATTGTCTTAATTTCATATTTATGCATGCCTATTCATTATGTACCCAAAATCCATGTCATAATCTCATTTTTTGGATGATCTTTGGATGGATGATTGAATGAATGTTTTTTGACCATGGATGACTAAAATTCAATGTTCATCCAATTCAAAGTTCTCTTCATGTGCATAAAATAGAATTTCTACCATTTTTGCATTTGTAAACATTAGTTGGACATTAAATGAATCTATAATAGCTCTTTTCCTCCAAGTTTACTTAGTAATTTGTCAATTTTATTAGTTTTTTCATTACTATTTTTTGGCTTAACTTCACTTTTTCTTGCTTTAAAATGTACATTTTTTGGTAAATTGGGAATTTTCAGTGCTCAAATCCAACTGCTCATTGCTCAACGCTCAACGCTCATTGCTCTTTGCTTAAACCTTAACATCGTTGTGCATGCATTAAGGATGAAAAAACCCAACAAAATTCAGTTCAATACTCTAAGCAAGAGTTGGAGTCAGGACTCAAGACTCAGGACAAGTGCATCAATGGAACTTGCAGCTTTGGGACTTGATCCTTTCCATGACTACACAAGATTCAAGACTTTGTCATTGGTCTATGAAAAGGATGCCTATATCCCTTCAAAAATAGGGGATTTGTTTCAGGGAATTGATATGTATACCACACCCTTTCAATTTCTGTACCACACCCTAGAGTAAATTTTAGATTTTTACCATTGAAAAGCTAAATTTGAGAATTTGGAATTCAAACTTGGACTTATAGACCATGATTTAGTCTAGAACCACAAAAAAAATTGCAATTCAACAACATCCAATGAAAAAGTTTAACTAGGAAGAAAAGTATTACTTTTACTTTCGTTTGTAAAAAAATATAAACTTCTTCATTGGGTGTTGTTAAATTGCAACTTTTTTTATGGTTTTAGACTAAATCAAGGTCTCTAAGTCCAAATCTGAATTCCAAATTCTCAAATTCAGCTTTTTGATGGTATAAATCTAAAATTTACTTTGGGGGTGTGGTACAGTAATTGAAAGGGTGTGGTACACATATCAATTCCCTTTGTTTTATACTGGGGACTTAGCCCCTGAGCGCTCGGAGTTGTTTTAGGGTTTAGGAAAAAATGGGGATTTAATGGCCACCACAGCTTAGAAAATTACATCCAAAAAAAGTGACTGTAGGATCTGAAAAATGACTACCTTCTTTGTTGATGGGGACTAGCCAAAACTATTTTCACTGTACGGATTGAAAGAAAAGGTGAGATCAACTTGGGATCCCGAACAACAGGATCCCATCACTGGGGCGCTCAGGGGTTAACCCCTAAATCCCTGAGTGTCCTCTCAGGAGACAAATGAGATTTTGAGCAGGTACCTATGACTAAACTACTTTGTACAATTTTTTGAAACTTTTATGGAAGATGGGGAATTTGAAGATCCGTGTGCACATCTAATAGTTTTTTCATTCTGACATTTTTTGAAGAAGTAAAAAATGAGTTTCTGATTCTTTTTGGAGATGGGGCAGTCCGGGCAGCCCAAAAACTTATTTAAAATTTACATTTTTTTGAAATAAAAATCTGAAATTGGTTCTTTGAGTTTACATATACATGGGAAGCTTTGAATCACTCGTTTCCAGTAAATGAAATGAAAGTTATGAGAACTTTTAGTTAACTGGTAGATATGGAGCCATATCTACCAGTTAACTAAAAGTTCTCATAACTTTCATTTCATTTACTGGAAACGAGTGATTCAAAGCTTCCCATGTATATGTAAACTCAAAGAACCAATTTCAGATTTTTATTTCAAAAAAATGTAAATTTTAAATAAGTTTTTGGGCTGCCCGGACTGCCCCATCTCCAAGAAGAATCAGAAATTCATTTTTTACTTCTTCGAAAAATGTCAGAATGAAAAAACTATTAGATGTGCACACGGATCTTCAAATTCCCCATCTTCCATAAAAGTTTCAAAAAATTGCACAAAGTAGTTTAGTCATAGGTACCTGCCAAATCTCATTTGTCCCTCGAGGGAACACTCAAGGATTTAGGGGTTAAAAGGGCAAGTAGTACAATTGATTCTCTTCTAACCTCAAGGACTTGGAAAAAACGTAAGTTAATTATTAAGCTTATTCTATGGTTTAATTTTTGTTTTTTCACTGGTCGCGTGACATGCACTAGCAATGCCGGCAGGTAAGGAAAATTTGGATAGAAATGGGTAGAACCAATGAAAAGCGCTTATTTATCCAAATTCTACACTAATATTAGTATCTTTCATCCATATTTTGGCGAATCTGGTGCACTCTTGGGTAGCCATCTGGCAAATTCATCTAGTTTTCCACTTAAGATTTATAGTGTTATGGTCATTGGGGACAACTTCAGCTAAGTTTTTGGCAAAAATTCACCACAAGTTTAAACCCTAGCTTATTCCCCTAGAATGCTTTCATATTGGTGTTTGCAATAGATTGCTTGCCACAATAAATTTACTTCTTTTTAGATTATTAACTCCTAAAGGACTTGATCCATTTTGAAATGGTCAAACGTCATGTCTAAGCTAAATTTTGCCATTTAAATTGTGTTCAAACAATAATTTTATATTTTTATTGCTTGAAACTATGAATGATATATCATTGTAAGAACTTTCAATTTGTTTCATGAAAATTGTAATTGTTATCATTTTCTTTTCAAAAAATGAACATAAATAAGTTAAAATAGCAAAAAAATCCAAATAACTTGATTTTTTTCAGTAGGTACAAGCAGCATTAAAATATTAGTGTGAAGAAATTTCAGTTGTTTATTTTATTTTTTACACCTACAACAACCACAACAAAGAATTTAAAGTCAAATATGACTATCAAACCAAATTTATCCTTATATTTAATTTATTTATAAAATTTTAATATTCTTTGTTAAAAGACACATTTATTTCCTATTTAATTAATTTTTTTCAATAAATTTGATGGAAAATTTGAATTGTTGTGATATTTTTAAGCTAAATGTGGAAATAAAATCAGGTCAATCATAGTATATATTAAAAAACTGTAATTTCTACCTTAAATAAATGGTAGAATGAGAAACATATTTTTGTAGTTTAAATTTAAAATGCATTTAAAGAATAGAAAATATGAATGAAAAACACACCATATTGTGTTATTTGGATTTTAACACTTAGAGCTTTCAATGGCAATAACTCTTTTTATTTTTGACATTTTTCAAAAAAAAAAAAATTGAAAAAAAACTTGTCAAGCTTCATTTTCTTGGTTTGAACCACATACCAAAAATTGATATTTTGAAAGTTACAATTAAGGTTGACTTAGGCGCATCCACTTTTTGGATGCATGCACCTTAAAGGGTTAAACCCCTACAAATGCAAGGGGTTGAATCATGGAGATAAAGTCCGCAACTTTTTGAGGCAATTAAGAATTATGATTTTAGAAGATTCTCATAACAAGATATTCATTTTTGCAAGTATTTGTTCTCTTTCTCTCTCTAAATGAATAGATCCAAAGCCTTGCACTAAATTCATGAAGCATCTCATGATCAAACTAATCACATAGTTGGCAAATTTTACAAAAACAAATTTGTGAGCACGTATTGTTTATTTAGGTAAACTGGCAATATTCAAGTGTCAAAATTGTGATATACATTTTCAAAAAGGTCATGTTTTAGCTTAGAAACTAGGATTGATATAGAGTTTGGGTTTAGGATGCGCCCCTTGAACTGTGCAAAAGTATTGGCAATTAACTTTGTACTTAGATGTACTTCATCCAATTTGGATAGCTACAGGCTTTTGAAAACATTAAAATTTTCACGTAGTAAACGCATGGCCAAGGTGAACTGACCCTTCCCCACCTGGATGATTGGGGATGGGGGTTTTGTCTCCTACACATCCATATTTTTGGGTCAAGGTGAAAGTCTTGTTTGCAACAAAGGTAATAGTAAAACTTTGTCCCTACTTTGGAGTTAGTCAATTTTATCTCTTTTTGCGGTTTTGGTACTTGTTTTGGTACTAAGCTTATATCAAAGTTTCAAAATCCAAATCCAAATGTGAACTCAAAATTTCCAAATTCAATCTCCAAATGGAAAAGTTCTCACTTCTTACAATTTTGGATTATGATTTTTTATTTTTACTCTGGTGCTACAAACTCATAAAGTTAGAATTGAGTCCATGGCCTCATTCATTCAAGATTAGGCTACACCAAAACAAAACATTCTTTCTAAACATAGTTTTCCAAAAAACAAGTAGTGGCATTTATTTTTTTGTGTAAAAACATATTCCTTGAATTTTTACATGCAATATTTTGGTCTATATCAAATTAGCAGTTCTAAGTTTTTACAAACCGAGGTTTCCAACCTCTAGTCATTGATTGGTGGAGAGGTCATCTTTAGGGCATCATCAATCTTGAACTCTGAACAACTCATTGAATATATTACTATCTCTATTTTGGTTGTCCAATTTCCAATTCCATGTATCAGTGAATGTGTTTGTTTTGAAAAACATATTGTTTATGCTTCCAAAAATAATGGTTGTGTGTTTTAAGTTTACACCAAGCAAAAAATAGTAATATGTTTGGTGAGTTGTTTAGAAAGCTATAATGATGATGCTTTTTGAACATCTCCACAATTACTTGCCACACCTTATTTGCTCAAAATTTACATTAATTTTTGAAGGACCCTCAAAATTCTTGTTGTTCACCCTTTGCACTTCAAACATGCCCCTTGCAACACCATATTAGGTAAATTGGGAAAACAATACATTTTGGTACTTTCACTATTTATGTCATTATGTATAATTTAGCATATTACAAAAAAACAAACGTGCACTTTTTTGTACAATAGTGAAGTCTAAGTGATTGCCTCCAACTTTGAGCTATAGCTATGCGGCTATGCCTACATTTACTATATGTAAGATTAAGGTGGAGTACAAAATGGTCCCTCCATATTTCCCAATTTACCTAATATGGTGTTATGCTCTTCAAACGTGTCCCAAAAATAGTCATATGACTATCCACCAAGGAGAATAAAGGATAAAGCTCACTAAACTTAGGATGAATAACGTTTTGAAGGATCATTGTTTTGACACACTAGGATTGAGTACCTTGAGAGAATTTTGAAAAGCCCAAAGCACTTATCATCCAAGTTTGTCTTGAATTTGGCAAGTATCCAACTCTTAGCACGTTTTGGTGAAGATGCTCTCACTAGAACAACACATGAAACCCAAGATTTTTTTCTTAGCAAAAAATTGCCTAAAGCTTACCTCAAATGATCTTTGGCTATTGTAAAACTAAAAAAATACAATGGAAAAATGGATGAAATCCCCAAACCCTTCCCCAAGCCAACCCCTTTCAAATTTTCAAATTTTGATGAAGTTTACTGATATTAAAAGAGTTTATGGATGAAAAAACCTGATGAAACACTAATCAGAATGGTTGTCCACTTGTCCCCCAATTTTCCAAAAATACAGTTTACTTCCGTTCCAAACCAGCTGTTTTGGCGTGTGTGGCGTTCGGCATCATGCGGGGAGCAATGAGGGGTCAGTTCACCCCGTCAGGGGCACGCATTCTTCGGAGTTTAAGTGTAAAACAAATTTGCACCGACCTGACTCCATCAACGTCGACGTCATGCGAGATGCCCACGAGTGCAAATGGCTCCCAAACTTTCTCTTCATTTGAACCCCTCTTAGTTGCAAAATGGCCCAATTTCACTGAGGTTGGAGCAGTGTTTCAGTGCCAGATAGTTCTCTCACAAATGCTTGTCCTTTTTTCCTGAGCTCTAGGAACTGAATGTCCAGATTTTGGAGCTCTCAAACATACCAGTTCTACAAACAGTACCCTTTTGGTATTGATAGATACGAAGTGATGAGGATGACCATTTAGGTGCATGTACGGATTTAGTGATCAATCACTTTAGAAGCCTGTCAGAGTAATTTGTTCACCAAGGTTTCTCATTCAAGGATTCTACTCCATTCGAGTCTAGATTGCAGTGAACGTGCTTAACTCTGCTCCCAGGTCAACTCTCGAACAATTCTCAAGAGTCACCTCCCCAGTCTAAAAAGTCCTGGAAAACTGTTGCCGCTTGAATTCAGCAACTCTGTTATTCTGGAGGCATGATTTTAAGGTGAGAGTACATTTTCAAGTGTTATGAACTGACGATGCTTTGAAGTTTTCCTTCAGGAAGAATATCTCAACTCTCAAGACGCCGATTTCCACTTCTTCAGTTTGAAGAACTCACCAGCGCAATGACTTCGCTTGTCAAGATTGTGTTTGGAGTCTTAGGTAAGCCTAGTTACTTTGTCAGCTTTTGAGCGTCTAAGGAAGAATCTGTGTACATCAGTAGAGTGCTCATTTTTACTATAATTCCTGCAATCAGTTGAGACCCGTGCTTGAAAAATTTCAATCTTTGCAGTAACATATGACGTCAAAATTTGAATGGTCATGTTGTGAAAATGGCGGGTCTCAAAGTGCCAGTTTTGTGACCTTCTAGTGTTCCATTAGCAAAATTATGAGCACTGCAAGTGCCCCTTAATTTGTGACTCTCTTAAAATGTATTGAGCCTAGGCAAGCAAGGTACATTAGAAGGGTGTGTGAAGTGTGGCTGCCTTATATGATTTTTCTATTGTACAAGTACTAAAAGCTACAAAAGCATGGATTTAATATGATATCCCAAGTACCATGCAGCAATTTTTTTTATGATTTCTTGGTGTTAGTGGCTTAGTGCATCATCACACAATTGAATGATTGCGTTATTTCCATTGGAACCCAAGGCCCTTAGCCATCATTGCACTCAAAGTTTTGGATTTGAAAAGTAGGTTGTAAGTTATTTTTCATATCTCAAAGTACAAATTAAAATCTTTATTGGGTCCTTTGAAAGGGGCTTGGAAGGGGCATTAAAGGTTTCGTAATAGAGTTTTAGGAACTTTGAGATCTAGTACTTTCAAGTGCATTGAAAACTAGAAATTTTATCTGCTCATTTGAGTTTTGAGCTGCTAACTGAAACCTTCGACAATAAAATCTAGGAGTGTTACAGGTATGAGGTGCAGTTAGGTTTCAGTTCTTAGTAGGGGCAACTCAAAACAGCTACGGTTCCTCAAACCTCCGCCTTTGATTATGTCCGCCAATTTTTTTGTATTCAAAATTCCGCCATTTTTGATGACTATGGGGTTAACTAAAAATTCAGTGAACTTTATAGAGTAAGCTCATTCCATGTGAGCACCAAACTTGAATGAGCTTAGCTAGAAAGTTTTTCAGTCATTGCATAAATTGTGATGTCTAGAGAGCGACGACAGTTTGGTTGAATGAATTAGGGAGATATTCATGACAATGGCACTTTTGATGAAGGCAGGTGCCTTAAAACTAAACCTACGGTACAGAAGTCTTACTTTTTGCCAAACAGTTCCCTTCTGTCGTCCTGAATTGAAGAAATGGTACAGAAATTGATGATATTTAAAGAAAATGAAGTCAAGATATTTATGGAGACTGATAAGCTGTTGTGGGATGCTTTTGTTGCACACAGGTAACATAACTGCCGCATTCTTATTCTTGTCCCCTTTGTAAGTACCTCTGCTCGTCTAGAATTTGATTTTAGGGAAAATTTCATAGATACCCCTGAAGCTTGCAATATTTGCATAGATACCCCTGCTCTTTCAGAAATTTCATAAATACCCTTGGACCATAATATTTATAGATACCCCTGCTCTTTCAGAAATTTCATAAATACCCTTGGACCATAATTTTTAGGCATTTATTTGTTGTACTCGTACTTCCTTCATGACCGATGTTGAAGAAAGAAATGTCATGAAGCAAAAAAGAAGCAACTTGTGCACAAAAGGAAGAATGGGAAGTGGCATGCACAACAAAACAGACGTCTGAAAATTATGGTCCAAAGGTATTTGTACAATTTCTGAAAAAGCAGGGGTATCTATGCAAATATTGCAAACTTCAGGGGTATCCATGAAATTTTTCCCTTGATATTATTGGTGCCTCCATCAAATGAATCCTTCTTTAAGCTTAGAGTTTAGAGCCATAAATTAGCTCTACAGTTTCGAATTTGTGCTAATCATGAGAATCCTATGTGGAACCTCTGGTGCAGACCGACCTTTTGGAGGATATTCAGGAACAAGAAAGTGGAGGATTTTTCAGGGGTCCCGTATTTGATAGCGGCTCTCAACTGCTGTTTATGGACATTCTATGGCCTACCATTGGTGAATTTTCAGGTGCTGGTGGTGACCATAAATGCCGCAGGCGCTTGTCTTGAAATTTTCTATATTGCTGTTTACCTTCGTTACTCTGAAGGAAAGCTCAGGGTAAGCTTACGCCATCCTCATCAACTCCAGTCTTGATCACCAGAGAGTACATTTTTCGCTTTTTCTAGGAGTTAACCGGCACAAACTAGCTACTTTGTCTTCCATTCTACTATTGTATTTCACGTGTTCAATGCCTTCTTATTCAGTCTAAATCTAATTTTGAAACCTCGTAATATCATTTCGAAGTTCATAACCTGAATGGAGCCCATTTCTATACAAATGATAGTCTCTTGTTTGAAGAGGGCAAAGCACGTTAGACTCCTTTAGCATGAAGATGTCTTTCTTGCCCGCTTTCTTGTTTATAAACTCTTGGTTGAGCAGGATTGAATACAACCCAACAATTGAGGTCATGTCCAGTAATATGAATGTACAATTGTGTTATAAAAATAGTACCCCTCATGACTACTATCATGGCTTGACAAATTATTACTTGTAACCTTGGTGAAAACCATTTTGTCACTTATTAGATAAGATGAAACCGATTGTTTATCATAACATGTAGTTGCTCTATCATGACAACATCCTTTTGTTTATATGCTCGACATAGAAACAAACATTATATGACCTATTGATAGAATCAACGTGATGTGTTTTGGATTCTAGGATGGAACAACACGCCTCAAAAAATACAAGATTTGGCACCACAATTTAGGAAATTTGATTTTAAAAGACGTTGTTTTCTCTTGAAAACATCAAGAGGTTTCAATGTTGGAATGGATTATCATCCAAGATGTGCATGATTTGGCATAAATTTTATCATGACAAATTTTTTTTTGTGAAAATAAAAACTTCACAACATCAGAAGACATGCTTGCATGTTTTGGGCAAGCACTTGTGGGCGATGATAGGTGAGGAAAATTAAGTAATAAAATTAGATTAAATGATCAAGTAACTTTATCACTCATCAACTATATCCTTTGATAAAATTTTGCATGAGACACCAATTTTTCCTTCTAACTTTGAAAACCTCTATTATGTAATATTAAACTAAAGTTGTATCTTGAGTTCACTTTCATTAGTCTTTGTACAAATGTAGAGCTTGGAATGGAAACCTTTGTTCTCACGATGTAGGTGAGTTCTCTGACGTGCTGATGCTTGGCACAGCTAAAGGTGGCAAGATTGTTCATAGCTATGGTATTTAGCTTCATCCTCATGGCAGGAGTGGTGGTGGGTTTGGTTCATGACCAAAGCACTCGAAGAACTATTCTTGGTGTTTTGTGTGCTACTTTGGCAACGCTCATGTATGCAGCTCCTCTCACTATCATGGTATGTCACCAATCTTGACATGGTTTACAAAAAAAAAATTAGACTTAAATCAAATATGGATTGAAGTCATTGAACTTCAATTGCTAGGGTGAAATTTATATTATAGCAAACCTCATGCCATATTTAAATACTACTTTTGTACTATCTAAAGTCCATATGTAATAATTTAGAAAATATCTTGGTTTTGCAAACTATTGGACAATACTTGCAAAACGTGGGGAGATATATCAAAATCATAAATATACACTCAAAATATTTGGATGTAAAACATGGAAAGATTTCTAGATGTTTAGGAATGTAAAAAGTTCATAATTACATAAATAGTTCATAAATAGTTAAACATGCAATCAACCACTATTTCTTGAGCAGATGGTTTTGCATAATTTGGAGTTTTTACTACGACATCATTGACATGGGTACATTTGAATGTGCCACAATATACACCATTCATTTTAGAAATCAAAGATAACATTTTTATAATTTTTATTCTGAGATTTGTGATTACAAGGATAAAAGCATAATGGGAACCTTAGATTCATGTTTTGTAATGAAGAGTGGGTGTACGTTAACAACAAACTTTTTCAAATTTCCTTGTGTCATATCAAGAATCCTTCACATTTTCTCTGTGAGTTGGTAAACATTTATGTCTATTTCTTCTATGATTTTTCCTTGTCTCACATTTCCTTGTTAATACACAGGGAATTCATATGCAAATCCCTTGAATTTTTTTTGCTGTGAATTGTGATATAATCAACTAATCAAGGTGCAATAGCATGTTTCAATGCATGTACTTGCTTGTTATTTCTAGATCTATTTGAAAAGCAACTATAATTTGTTTGTCACCTTTGGACAAATTTTAATTTGTTTTCATGGTTGCAGAGAACGGTTATACAAACAAAAAGCGTGGAGTTCATGCCCTTTCTACTTTCCCTATTTGTGTTTTTGAACAGCTCAACATGGACAACTTATTCAGTTTTACCAGAGAAAGATTATTTTATTGTTGTAAGTTTCTTGCACTATGCTCTTCCATTGCTAACACTTGTGTTATGTAGAAATGGTGAATACATCTTTTCAAAATTTAATTAGAGTGGGGTGTATTTGTCACATATTAACTTTGTTTTTTTGCTCTAACTTTAGTTTTCATTTCTAAATTTGGGACAAGTTGAATTTTTAAAATTACATAATGGCAAGGATTGCTTTGAACACTTTATGAGTTCAAATTTTGTAGAGCTTGACCTTTCTATCTGGCTATGATAATTGACTTTAAAATTTATCTTTATAAGATATCCTATTAAGTTTACATATGTTTACAAGGTTTTTATATATAAAACTCAAGTTATATTATTGATATAAAGGTCCTATAGATGATGCAATAAGCCAAAATAGTAGCCCCATAAAAGAAGTGGTGTAGAAAAAAAAAACAAATTTACAAACCAACTCTAGTATAATTAGACATAAAAATACAATGCCACAAAATATCAAGTACTTTTTTGCTAAACAAAATTGACTTTTTTGTGCAATTTGAGTAGAAGGATGTAACAAGAACAAATTCTTATTTATGTTGGCTACGGAAAAAAAGTTAAAATCTAATTTAATGTAACTAAATATTTTCTATTTGCTAGACCCAATTGTTCTTAAGAGTTAAGGTAGAGATCAAGGACTTCATCAAAAACAACCTCCTCATTTTCATCCTAGGTTATAAGCATGTCTTGAACAAAAATCTACACCACCAAGTTAATAATTATTTATTTTTGTGAATTTCAGGTCATATTCTTATGAATCTTTAATACTGAAACTAACAACCTTCATAACTTTGGCATCCATTAAGCCCTCCCGAGATTTTTGCCATAGGAAATATTGTGTTTAACTTGACAGTAAAAAAATTAACAATGCAATGCACTGTTAAACAAGCGTTCACAAGCAACGTGGGAGCATGCGTTGAGCTTAACATTGGGTTAAGCTCTTGCGCTAAGGCTTCTTGCAATATTAAACACGCTCAGGCTTCCACCTGCACGCATTTAATATTACAAGAAGCCCCGTCTAGCCATTAAAACTGTCCACTTTCTCAAATGTATGCCTTTTGTACATACAATTTTTTGTAGGCTTCAAAATGTACAAATGGAGTACATTTGAGGAGGTGGACGGTTTTAAAGCCCTATGCAGTTCAACTTCAAAATTCCATAACTATGTCCACAAAGCTCCAAAAAATATGAAACAACTTGGGTTAGATGTCAATGTTAGATGTCAATTCCTCTGGTCTTTCAAGGAAAACTTACTGAAATATAGTTCAAAAAGTTTCACTTCCCCAAAATTCAGTTTCAGCCCTTAGATGGACGGTTTATGAGCCTCCTACCTTAACAGGACTCTATGAATTTCAACGTTTGAGAACCTCAGCACTCAAAATGACAATTTTCACTTCTGACATGCTCACTGCCTCGTGGCCAGGTTCCAAGTGTCATAGGACTGGTGTTAGGAACGGTACAACTAGTACTCTACGGAATCTACCAAAGATCGACACCACAAAAGCATCTTTTCGCACATCCGGTGAAGGCTGCTTCAGAAAAAAATGGCCCAGCTCTAGTTGCAAGTCCAGAGGGCTACCCTGTGAAGAAAACGGCACCGGAAAACGTCTGAAGACATTGACTGCAGTTCCAGGAAAACTGAACAATTCAACAACATTTTCTATGCCATTATTGATTACTTGAACTTGTTCCGTGATACTCTGAATACAGGAGCTAATCAGCAAGTAAATTGCCCTGAGTGGACAAACTCGCAGTTGGTATGTACAGAGCTGCCACAAGCTACACCATCTACGCTCCCCCATCCAGCTCCCAGGTTTCAAGGTCGTCATTGTTATCCTCGGCTCACCCACTGCATACTCCATACTCCATACTCCATACTCGTTACTGTACTGGGCTGCTTCCTTGCCACATACGTGTACTGTGCCCATCACATTTCGACACACCATACTCCACGATTCTGAACACACCACCACGCTCGACGCATCATTTTATTCCCACCCATCCTCCCCAAACACACCACAACGCCTGCTCCTTGCCCTGGAGTTCGGGGTTCCGTTCTCCCAAGTGTCCCCTATCACTATCCTCGCTACGTCCCATTCCGACTATCCCCCAATCCCTACGACGACTCCACTAGACACCCTTCGCCTTTCCATCCTCGCCGCCCTCAGAATCTGTGGTGCAGTTTCTCCTGCTCTCTGAAGTTCTCCGCGTACCTGCACACCACGCCCACGTCCTCCGTTACAAACCCCAACATCACAAATCTCATACGTCGTCCCCACTAGACTCGACTCTGCCACGCGCACTCTGCGCTTTCTGCCCTGCTACATTCCCATGGGCTCTGGGACCTCCACTGGAATGTGAACTTGCTTCCTCACGGGCCACTTCCACATCCGTCCGCGTGGTTCACATCCCCTTCGAGAACCCAAAGCCCTCGGAATCTAGCATGCGCGCCGACTCTTCCACCCACGCGTCAGCAATACTACCGCTCTGCTCCGGAACCCATTCTAACACGACAGCCACGTCCTCCACGCCGTTCTGGCCTTCCCACTTGGAATTGCACAAACAAAACGCAACGACTGCCCGTTGGCGTCTCCACTCAGGTTGTATCACCTCACGTCACTCGCACCAGTCTCTGCCAGCTCGCGAAGCAATGTAACCGAACGCCTACGACAATTCCAGCACGCTCTAAAGCATGCCCACGGAACCATCTGAAATTCTCAACATGGTTTCCCTGTGCAACCCTCGAGCACCGCATATCTAGCTCACGCCGTCCACTCGTTGCCACGATTCTAGCTCCGACCCATCCCTTCCCGCTCCACCTCCCCTGAGCCAACCCCGTCCAACCCCATCCCCGCCAACCAACATCTATCGCAACAGCTCAGCGTTCCAGACCCTCATTACTACCACTCCGCTCCACCCCAACCGAATCGAACCGTCCTGCATGCGATACTTCGACCAGCCTAGATAGCCCGACGCCTCCCCTAAACCGCGTGAAACCCTAATCCGCCACCCACCCGAAACTAGACACACCCGCGGCAATCCCGCCAAGAAGATGGGAGCTCCACTCACATGTACGTGCCCACGATCGGCACCACCAGCGTGAACGCCGACACCCAATTCTCGTGGAACTTCTTGCCCAGCTTGTACGGGATGTCCTTCCACAGCCCCGCCATCACCTGCTGGTGGGACGGCGACAGCGCGTACGCTACCTCTTTCAGCCGCACCGGCACCTTCCCCATGGCTCTCTGCACAACAGCCACACCCACCACCACCCCCAAATCAGACCCTGCCCTCACCACCCCACCCCTACAACCCGCCGGTTACGCGCGCTCCATAACCCCAATGCCCCGCCACAACCCTAAACAAGGACCATCTCCGGAACCACGCGTGCGCAAACGCCGCCTGCGTCGAAACCAGCCGGCGCCACTCTCGCACCTGTCTAGAATCCAGTCACAGTACCCGTGGACACTCGCGAACCCAAAGCCTCCCGACGCAATCCCATCCGACCAAACCCACAGATCGTCAACCTCCCACCCTCGCTAGACCAGGCGCTGAATTGCACTGCGCACCACCTGCCCGAATTGGACACCTTCCTCGTCACACAAATCTCAGCTGCAGCGACGGGGATGCGAACGCGAGAGGATGACGTACCTTCGGAATCTAGATGCGCGGGCTACGGGGCGGAGCGAGGTCGGAGAGCAGCGGCACGCGAGCTTGCAGCGAATGACAGCATTCGAGAGCACGGCCACGCTCTCAACAATCGCATCCAGGTCCTCAAAACCAGGTCGTCACTGGCACAGACGGCCATGGTAGCAGGGCCTGAGCAAATGCTTGAGGAAATCAGTTAGGAGATTTCAAGAGGGTAATGATTTCAAAAGTACAACTTCACAAACCATATGTCCTTTTTTAGGAAGTTAAAATGTAAATTTAACTGAATTACTATGGTCTTTCGTTTTGAAGATTGAGTGCTTCCCCATTTGGTTTTCCTTATTTGTTGTTGCTATTCTTTAAAGTCATTTTACAAAATTTAGTTTTTTTTAAGAAGATGTCAAGAAATTATTAAAGGCTTCAAGAAGTCCCATGCCTAATTTAGAAAAACAATTAGAATCTTCATAATGTTTTATTACAGTGTCTTTAAGATATGAATTAAAAATATATAAAGTTGTCTAGTTGCAACTTCTAGAAATTGCCATGTTCATCCACAAGTTAGTGTTTGGACTATTTGTTAAACTTGTTAGCCTAAGCAAGTTTTGGAACTTGTACACTTTGAGAGTCCTATCACTTAAGTATGTATATACAAGCCTAAATTTGTAAAAGTACAAGTTGTATTTTATATTTAGTTGTACCAAATCACTAAAGCTTAACCCCTCACCGCCCACAGACATTCCTGAGTATCTCAAAACCTGCTCTTGGATGAACAAAATTGCAACATTTTGATAAGTTGCATCATTTAAAAAAAAAATTGTAACTATACAAATTCAAACTAGATATGTTAAAGATCACATAGGAAAAGAAAACACAACAATATCACTCATGGATTGAAAGATCATAAGGTTTGATCATGTGGGTGTTAAAACCGTGAAAGTGATTTGAAGTCTTTCAATCCTCTTTTCACATCTCAAATTTAAAATTGAGGATATCAAAAAAATATGAATATGTAAAGTACAACATGTGTAACCCTAATCAATTTACGGCTTCTTAAAATCTACTTTACAACTTTTTAAATTAAATTTCTAAAATGATTGTTTCTCCAAGTTCTAGTGTAGTTGAGGCTCATTTCCAAGAGCTCTCAACACTCGAAAGTGAAGATTTGCAATAGACACCCTTACACAAATTCTTGAATAGACAAATCATGGTCATTCATTTTCAAAATTGAATTTTAATACTAAAACAAGAATTCAATAAGAATAATTTTAAAAGAAAACCACTAAAAATTAATCTTCAAGAAAAATAAAAAAATTCCAAATTAAAATGCCAGGTGAACAGTTTTGGTCTCCTCGGGCGGTGAGGGGTTAATAGAAAAGGTTGTAAACTTCTTTAGGATAAAGTTAGGTGTAAGGTAACCTTTTGAACAACCCTCTAAATTGATGTTAAGCACATGTTAATGATACGTTCACTGCAATTGCAGCAGAAAAAATTGTCCCCTTATTAGATGATGTTATTGCTTTCATTTTTTTCTAGTTTTATTCAACGTACTATGTCGTGTGGTAGGTTTTTAGTGTTTGTAAAGAAGGGAAAAGAAGTAAATATTTCAAACAAAAGTATTATATTTTTTAATGGAGAAATTACAAATAGGGGCACGAAAATGTAAAATATTACAAATAGGGGCGCAGTTTCAAAATAATTACAAATAGAGGCACAATTTCAAAAAATTGTAATTTTTTGTAATTTTTAAAGATTTGGACGTAGGTTGATTTAGATACATCACATTAAATATGTTAGCTAACTTCCAAAAATATTTAAAGTTTTCAAAAATTGTCATCCCGTATACTCAAATTTATTTATTTTAGGCTTGATTTGGAGAGACTTTTCAATTTTTTGGAAATCAGCTAACATTTAATGTGGTGTGTCTAAATCAACCAATGTCCAAACCAAGAAAAAATTACAAAAAATTACAATTTTTTTTGAAATTGTGCCCCTATTTGTAATATTTTACGTTTTTGTGCCCCTATTTGTAATTTCCCCTTTTTTAATATTAGGTATAGAGTACCGGTAGCTGACAAAAGTATCCATTTTACTCTCTAGGCAATAAGTAACGCAAACTTTCCAATGGTGACCTTCTTTCTGCAATTCCAAAACAAAAATTGCACTAATCTGAAGACATACATGTGTAGACAAAGGGATTAAATGTTGTGTAGACAAAGGGATTAAATGTTGTGTAGACAAAGGGATTAAATGTTTTGCTCCAAAATACGTTTCATTTAAAAGAAAGCATTTAGAAACAATCCAAACCTCAGCAATGGCTTCTGATTCTTCAAATTATACGACCATTTAAAATGGGTTGTCAATATATTGTACATACAATTTTGTTACTAAAGAGTGCCTTCTAAAATAACATGTAAAAAATTAGATATAACTGTGACATCGTACATATTGGTTCATGGACACTGATATGATGCTTTTTTATACAGGCATATTTCTTACCGAACTGTATATCCATTTCATGTGTTTTACTTCTAAAACCAACACTCTAGACCTACCAAATCATGGTTACAACACATGGCAATCCAAAATTGAATAAAAATTTACTTACAATAGGTGAAAATTTGATATCACCTTAAAAAAATTCATTTTTAAATCTGCTTGAACTTACCTTTTGGTCTATAGGTAGTCGCATTCTAATAAAGCAGAAACAACACTTACTAAAAAAATATCGTTTCCAAATGCAAAACTATAAGAGTAATAAAACCCGAAAGTGAGGACCTGGTTTTGAGGACCTGGATGCGATTGTTGAGAGCGTGGCCGTGCTCTCGAATGCTGTCATTCGCTGCAAGCTCGCGTGCCGCTGCTCTCCGACCTTGCTCCGCCCCGTAGCCCGCGCATCTAGATTCCGAAGGTACGTCATCCTCTCGCGTTCGCATCCCCGTCGCTGCAGCTGAGATTTGTGTGACGAGGAAGGTGTCCAATTCGGGCAGGTGGTGCGCAGTGCAATTCAGCGCCTGGTCTAGCGAGGGTGGGAGGTTGACGATCTGTGGGTTTGGTCGGATGGGATTGCGTCGGGAGGCTTTGGGTTCGCGAGTGTCCACGGGTACTGTGACTGGATTCTAGACAGGTGCGAGAGTGGCGCCGGCTGGTTTCGACGCAGGCGGCGTTTGCGCACGCGTGGTTCCGGAGATGGTCCTTGTTTAGGGTTGTGGCGGGGCATTGGGGTTATGGAGCGCGCGTAACCGGCGGGTTGTAGGGGTGGGGTGGTGAGGGCAGGGTCTGATTTGGGGGTGGTGGTGGGTGTGGCTGTTGTGCAGAGAGCCATGGGGAAGGTGCCGGTGCGGCTGAAAGAGGTAGCGTACGCGCTGTCGCCGTCCCACCAGCAGGTGATGGCGGGGCTGTGGAAGGACATCCCGTACAAGCTGGGCAAGAAGTTCCACGAGAATTGGGTGTCGGCGTTCACGCTGGTGGTGCCGATCGTGGGCACGTACATGTGAGTGGAGCTCCCATCTTCTTGGCGGGATTGCCGCGGGTGTGTCTAGTTTCGGGTGGGTGGCGGATTAGGGTTTCACGCGGTTTAGGGGAGGCGTCGGGCTATCTAGGCTGGTCGAAGTATCGCATGCAGGACGGTTCGATTCGGTTGGGGTGGAGCGGAGTGGTAGTAATGAGGGTCTGGAACGCTGAGCTGTTGCGATAGATGTTGGTTGGCGGGGATGGGGTTGGACGGGGTTGGCTCAGGGGAGGTGGAGCGGGAAGGGATGGGTCGGAGCTAGAATCGTGGCAACGAGTGGACGGCGTGAGCTAGATATGCGGTGCTCGAGGGTTGCACAGGGAAACCATGTTGAGAATTTCAGATGGTTCCGTGGGCATGCTTTAGAGCGTGCTGGAATTGTCGTAGGCGTTCGGTTACATTGCTTCGCGAGCTGGCAGAGACTGGTGCGAGTGACGTGAGGTGATACAACCTGAGTGGAGACGCCAACGGGCAGTCGTTGCGTTTTGTTTGTGCAATTCCAAGTGGGAAGGCCAGAACGGCGTGGAGGACGTGGCTGTCGTGTTAGAATGGGTTCCGGAGCAGAGCGGTAGTATTGCTGACGCGTGGGTGGAAGAGTCGGCGCGCATGCTAGATTCCGAGGGCTTTGGGTTCTCGAAGGGGATGTGAACCACGCGGACGGATGTGGAAGTGGCCCGTGAGGAAGCAAGTTCACATTCCAGTGGAGGTCCCAGAGCCCATGGGAATGTAGCAGGGCAGAAAGCGCAGAGTGCGCGTGGCAGAGTCGAGTCTAGTGGGGACGACGTATGAGATTTGTGATGTTGGGGTTTGTAACGGAGGACGTGGGCGTGGTGTGCAGGTACGCGGAGAACTTCAGAGAGCAGGAGAAACTGCACCACAGATTCTGAGGGCGGCGAGGATGGAAAGGCGAAGGGTGTCTAGTGGAGTCGTCGTAGGGATTGGGGGATAGTCGGAATGGGACGTAGCGAGGATAGTGATAGGGGACACTTGGGAGAACGGAACCCCGAACTCCAGGGCAAGGAGCAGGCGTTGTGGTGTGTTTGGGGAGGATGGGTGGGAATAAAATGATGCGTCGAGCGTGGTGGTGTGTTCAGAATCGTGGAGTATGGTGTGTCGAAATGTGATGGGCACAGTACACGTATGTGGCAAGGAAGCAGCCCAGTACAGTAACGAGTATGGAGTATGGAGTATGGAGTATGCAGTGGGTGAGCCGAGGATAACAATGACGACCTTGAAACCTGGGAGCTGGATGGGGGAGCGTAGATGGTGTAGCTTGTGGCAGCTCTGTACATACCAACTGCGAGTTTGTCCACTCGGCAATCTACGTGTTAGTATTTACTTGAATGCAGACACACGAGAGCAATTATCTGTACATAGGATTCCATGGATTCTGTAGCGTGGAATGGAAACGTGATGAGTCCTGACCGCGGCCTTTTACCATATCCAGCTCGGTCATACACTCTACTTGACGACATCTGAAGCTGAAATGATAGCATGTGTACTGCCCGGATATGTAGGATAATTTGTTACTATTTTGTGTGTTTTGTCTTCGGGAGGTATGTTAATACTGTGCAGGTCTGCTTAAGATCACAGAGTGAAGAAACTGCACCACGGATACCGAGGATGGAAGACCCTGTCCTCAGGTACATTTTGTGGTTCGTGAAATCCTTGGGGTTTTTTTGAGGATAATATGAATTGGTGAACATGTAGTCATTTTAGTTTTTGAAGCTCACCACGAGCATACTTTCTCTCACTGCATTGAGCATGTGCTGTGGTATATATTTAGTGGGCTGTCGGAAATAATTGCCTGCATTGGCCTTGCCTTATTCTTTCCGCTAGGTCACTGTCTAAGACTTTGGAACGGCTTTGTGAGGAAAACTTAACGTTGTTAGTCCAGTTTGGTCGACTTGAGTTTGTAGTAAACTAGTAACTAATAAGCATGTACTGCACGTCGTTCGAATAATTAATGTACATTTGTTTCAGTAGTGCTTTAGTTTGTAAGTTTTTGTCGGTAGAGTGATCATCGTGAACTCAGTTCTCCATTTCTTCCCGTGTCGCCTCTGAAGGTCGTTGTCAGCTTGTATGGTTACAATTGCTTAACAGCAGTGCATTACCTGGGAATCGAATACTTAAGTGTCACCAGCTTTGAATTTGTCAGTTGTTAATATCTTGGAGACTGCTGGGCGTAGTCGACAAGTGAGGTAGGAACATATGTCGGTAGTAACTTATGTGACTTTTGTTTTGCACACAAATGGGGTAATGTGGGATGTGAAAACTGATCCAAATAGCTCACTTATTTTCTTGCTCTTTTGACACAATTCTGAATAATTGATATACTTTTAAGTTCGGCGACTCCCACCATGTTCGATTAACCCCTCAAGGACGAAGCAGCCCTTTGTGACCAGTACAATACGGGGTATTTTTCTTGTATTTGGAGTGCATCCACACCTTTATTACATTTGACATCAAAGAAGTTAGAATATTACATTTGAGATCAACAAAGAAGTTAGAATATTGATCAATGCCGTTCTAGTGAGGTTCTAATGAGATAGTCAAGATCCCAAAGTAGAACTTTTTTTTGGTAGCATATGTTAGTTATACAGGAGCTTACATAGTATGTATTATAGAAGTTGCATCCTTTAAGGGTTAACCTGTGAGCACCCCAGCGCCCCAAATCTAGCCTCCCATGATTTCAAAGCCTTGCTTGAGGCAAATCTAATTTTTTGATCTTGTTGCAAACTACAATTATGAAGGGGTTCAAGTTGTCCATGTCAATGGAGTAATGACAAGGAAAGTCAAATGTTGTACAAGTGCTGCAAGAGATTTAATTGGGTGAAACACCATATGGGGCGTGGTGGCAAGCAACGTTTTATAAGTTGCAACTAGTCAATATCCCTTGCAAGGTTCCTTGTGTAAGCTTTGTGGTAGTGGGAAAGTTGTTGGCAAGGGTTCAAGCATGTTCTAGACCCTTATTATGGCAACCGTCACCAATTGTGGCGGTCATTATTTTTTGTGCAATAGCAATTTGAAGCCCTAAAACTTGACATAAAAAAAAGTGCAATCTTCAATCATTTACAAATATGTGCATTCACATCTAATCTTGCTGCTCACAAAATTTAAGATGAATCATGGGCTTATAGGATTTTGTAAAAATCATCAAATAGCAGCTACCTACCAAAAAATGAAATTTTGTCATCACATGTTGCTTGATCAAATGTTATAATCTCTCATCTCCCACGGTCAGTTGTTCCCAAAATTTACAAGCCATTTTTTTAGTAGGTATTCCACTATTTTCAATGGTCACTTTTTGTGAATCATTTAATTGACCGAGATAAGATGCATCAAAGTTGTAAGTCTCCAAAAACCCTGATTTTGGTGAAAACGGCATATGGGTGCTCAAGTTAACCCTTAAACAACCATAGGACATAGTATATACGCTGACGTATAATTGTCATTTGTTACAAATAAGAAATTTTAATTTGGGATCTCAAGTAGCCCACTAAAATCGCATTGATCTATTCTCCAACTTCTTTGTTGATCTCAAATGTAGTAGAGATGTGGATCTATTCCTAATACAAGAAAAATACCTCATATTGTAGTGATTGCAAAGGGCCTTTCCATCATTTAAGGGTTAAATCCTTTGATGTCACCTTTGTGTTCTCCTCTATGTTCATCCTGCATTACCGGGATCACCAAAAAATGGCATTTGAAATCACCCCAACTTGTTTTTAGTGGAGTTGCTGAATGTGTTGTAGATTATGATGTTGGAAGTTGCTCTATCGAGGTGTTTGTTGATGTTTTTATAATATACAGTGTTTATGCCACAGATGGTATAGTAGCGCATTTTAACAACTTCGTCAGTTGCTTCTTTTGATTTGATTTGAATTATGCCATGAGAGACCCTTTGTGAGTTAGAGAGCCTCTGCTATAGAAATGAAATCCTTTTTTTATACAATTTGAATTTTGAACAAGTGATTACAATCTACTAGTATTTTGTTTGTTTTTTATACAATCTTTGCTATCTTAACAAACAAACATGTTAATTACTTCATTTTAAAATCTCTTAGAGTGAGGTGTGCACATTCAAAGCTTTTTGAAAAATGTAGAACTGTTATACAAGTGAAGGAAATTGAATTGTAAATTGTTTTGTATAAAAATCTATTTTTGATGTTAGCATGTTTACAAGTAAGAGGTTTAACATGGCTTGAGCACACTTGGTCATGGCACCAATATACAATAGGAGTTTCAAAGTTTAGATAACAAAAATTTGTACAATCATGCAAATTTTATCAAGGAGTCTTGTTGCTTATCAAGTAACAAAATGGATTGATATTGCCTAATTTTCTTATCCACTTTCCTTATCTATGGTAGGTGAGGAGAACCGCTCAAGAAAACTTGAGAGCATGTTGAGATGAGCAAGATCTTTAGTAGTTAGAGACCCTAACCATGCATAATTATAACAAGTAAATTATTACTTATTGGTCCAAAAATTTAATTTTGCTATATAATTTTCTTTCCACAACAAAGTTTGTTCTTTTTGTGATAAAGTCTATGCTAGAGTATGCAAATCTTTGGTGATAGATTTGCCTAACTTTGAAACCATTGTTAAATAATAATGCAACTATGAGTTGGAAAATAAAAAAATAAAAGTAAGATCTAAAATAAGTTTACACTAATTTTTAATTTATGCTAGTTGAACATAGTAAACTATCCATATTATATAAAATATTAGGGGTATTATTTTGTTTTGTTTGTTAGTTAGTCATTGAACTATTTATTAAGACAATCATGAGTCAACAAGGAATTTTCATTCATTGAATTGCCTTAAAGGACAAAAGGTAGATATTGAATATTAGTATGATGTGGAATTATGATGCATCAAACCTTGACCAGTGGAATAATCTTTTCATTGGCCTCTTAGCTTCAACAAATTAGTAATCTTAGGAAATGATTCAAAATGTGAAACTCTGTAATTAGATTTTTTTTCAAGTTTTGAAAAGCATTACCCTAACTTATAGCAAATTCTCATGTATGTATACTTTAAGAGTTTTTTTAAAAATCTTTAGAAATTTAATTGCCTTGATACAAGGATTAGGAGCTTTGACCACTTAGAACATGGTTAACCTTTCATAGCTTTTCTAAACAAATATTTCTCATATTTTAACTGCTTCCAAATTTTCAATAGAATTGCTTGAGGTTATCATCCATTAACCCCTAAAGGCCCAAGTCCTTTTTTCTTCTGTGAAAGTCACTGAAAATTGTCACTTTTGGGGGAATGAGTAGAAAGGTAGGAAAATTTTTTTTTTGGAAATCCAACCACTAGACCTTGCCCAAGACTATGGGAGGTACTTGTGGGGAAAAAAACATCTCATTCTAGATGTAGAGGAGTGAGGTATTGACATCTGAAGTGAAAAATAAAGTTTTTTTCCTTGTTGCCCTAAAATTTGAGAAGCCTTTGACCTCTCCTATATCAAAAAATTGCTCTACCCAAAGTTGAGGTTTATTTTTTCCATGTAGAAGACCAATTTAGGTAAGTGTGGGTTTTCAAATGAATTGGAGGTGTGAATCATACTTTGTAAAATCTTGCAATGTCGTAAGGCCATGAAATTTGCAAATACACTAGGCAAAATTGGAGGATTTATGTAAAATTGAGAAATCTGAATTACTTTGATCCAAATGGTGGAAACCAAGGAATCTTAGTCTACTACAACTTGAAAAAAAAAGGTAAAAAAACAAGTGCACAAAGAGCTCAAAAAAGTAAAGCACCAAATCTTACAAGGGTCAAAGGGGATGGAGGTTTGGGAGTCTCATACCTACCCACAAACTAAAACTTCTCATAACTTTCATCTCATCAATCAGAATTGAATGATTCAAAACTTCCCACATATGCATAATCTAAAAAATCAATTTCAGATTTTCATTTTATATTAATGCAATTTTTTTTTGAGTTGCATGAACCTCCCTCTTTTTTCAGTTATTCATGCATAACTTCTTCAATAAATGTCGAAATGAAGAAAACATTAGATGCCCACCTAGATCTTTGAATTCCCCACCTTCCATAAAGGTTTCAAGAAATCACACACAGTAGTTTAGTTGTAAGTACATGCCCAAAATCCCACTTGTCCCCAAAAAGACAGTTGGGCCTTAAGGGGTTAGATGAAATCTACATGCTTTAAAGGTATAAACTAAGTAAGTAAAAAACTCATGCTATTTAGCTAACAATGATATGGCGTAATGAAAATCTTTGTACAAAAATAAGGCTTGTGAGACATATAGGCTTGAATACCTTGTTGCAAATCATGAATTGCCAACACAGGATTCCTTAATGTAAATTGCAATATTTAGGTAAATATGAGCATATAAATCTCGGGGTTCACTCTCCAATTTTTAGTAAACTACGTGAGATAAAAAAAATAGGGTCAATTTTATTCATTAGAGATAAATTTTGTATTTTTTTTAAATTTAGCATAGCATTGGAAAAGTATGTCTTGCTTCATTATATGTAAAATACAGTGGTGTATAATCGTCCATTTTAGAACAATGTAGAAAAAAAAGGGTGGGAATTATAGGATTATCCTAAAAGAGTTTAGTAGGATGAGTGCAGGGTTTAGAGTTCATGAGCAATATGGATGAAAAACGGTTTTTTTTGTTTAGGTTTTGGGTTGCAACAATTTACGGTTTAGCAACAAGCTATAGGGTAATTGAAGAAGGGACAAGTGTGTTGGCAAAGGCTAGCATTGTTGTGAAATCTCAAGAGTAAGGTTTGTGTTGGCGAGCACATTGGATTCTTTTCACACTAGCTTCTTTACACGCTGTTATGCTAAGCTCACTGTTGCTCTTGCTGGCATTTAGGATTCTCAAATTTGAGATTGCTTTCTTGTTGTTTGCAATTTTTCTCTCTTTGGATTATCTAGGCGCTCTAAAAGTGGTGGCAAGGGTACTGTGCAATTGAAGCTTTTCATCCTCTTTACAGAGTTTTCCTCACAGCTTTGTACTTGCAAGCGCGAGAGTGTGAGCTTAGTGAGGTTTGCATTCAAGGTTGGATTTGTTTTCTTTGCTAGCGCGTTCAAGGTTGGATTTCTTATCTTCTTCCGCCAATGCCGGTGGTGGATGTTAACTTTACTGCTTAGTTCTTTGTGCAGTTCTCAATAGTAAGAACTCAAGTTCACGCTTAGACTTATCTGCTGCCCTTTGCCTGGTTTTCTTCCTTTCCTCTTTTCTTCTCCATTTTAGGGTTCAATGCTTCAAAGCTTGTTGTTTGCCATTTTGTGAGTATGCATGTGGTTGAGGGTAATCTAAATTTTTAGGAATGGGTTAGGGTTTGGGAAGGCTGCTTTGTAAGTATGGTTTGAGGAACTTGCTATGTATTAAATTCTTACGCTATTTTCTTGCAGGCCAAAGTCTTCTATAAACCCATTGTTGCACATAATTTTTTCTTATGATACTTTTGTGTTTGTAAATAAAATAGGATTTAAAAAATTAGGTCATATAACCATTTAGAAATAAGCATAGGGTACCCTAAAATACACCAAAGTAGCTTTTTATCTAAAGAAAAAGAGGAAAATTTTATCTTATAGAATCTAAATAACCCCATTTAATTACCCCATTATTGCAAGTGGTATCCAATCGTAAAGGGGTGTGACCCCAAGATATAAATAATCAGGTTTACAAAATTATATGCAAAATGTTTAATAATTTTATTAAAAGTAATTAACATTGTATGAGAAATCATTATTTAGGAAGTTCATTTGTTGTTCAAACGTTGCACACTAGCTCCAGCAAATTCATGTTTATAGCTTTTTTGAAACTTAACTTACAAATGGGATTAGAACTCAAGTTTAGCTATCACAATTGCTATAAAAATCATGTTGTATTGACACTTTGGAGTATACAACTTCTAGTTATTGTTGTTCTAATCTTATAAAAAAATCACGATATGAACACCTTTCTAAAGAAATTTTTTACCACATTCAAAAACGAAGTCATTTTTTCATATGATAAAGACATACAACAACACAAAGGCTATTATCTACTTAAAATTAGTTGCAAAAGTACATTCACAAACAAAATCCAGAAAATTAGATTTTTAAGCATCTATAATAGAGGTGGCTAATAGTATATCATAATTTATAGGTATAACTCTTTTTCATGATTCATATAACAATCAATTTATTTAAAGATAGTTTTTGCTTAGCCAATGTCTAATTGTAAGAAAATCAGTAAATAGCCAATCAAAATGAATCATTTATATTCTCATGTTTAGATTTCATTACCCCCAAAAGGTAGGATCAATTCACATAATCATTAGCAAAATTATGAACCCTCAACAAGGCCCTCAAGGAAGTTTCAAAAGGATAAAAAAAGGACCCCAAGACATGTACTTATAGCAACAAACAAATCACTAATCCCCTACTTTTGCCCACCTTTTGAGTTCAATGGGTGAAGTACTTGGATAGTGACTAGTGAGTGCATCTCCATATTTTATAAATGCAATACCTTTTTGTATTGATTTAGATTGTGCATGTGGATAAGATCCTTCATATAAGGACTAGATTACCATTTTCTATTCTTGATTTTTGTGTTATACAATAAGAAAGTCATATGAGATAAAGCCACTTCACACACTTTCTAATGAACCTGACCTAAGCTCAATAAATGTTAAGAGTGTCAAATCTTGAAAGCCTTGTTACGGGTTCATAATTTTGTTAAAGCTTTTTGCAAAAAGCTTGATAACTTACATAAAAATGCTTAAGCTCTCCAAAAATTGTACATTGACAAATTTTAGTACAAGTCGCATAATGTCTTTTCAAATGTCTTAATTTTCAAAATCTTAACACTAGAAGAAAAAATTGTCCTAAACAATTGTTTCACGACAACTCAAATGTCCTAAACGACTATACAATGACTCAATTATAGTCGTTTAAATCATTTGCAGTTATTGTGCACCAGTCGTTTAGGACAAGATTTCTTCTAGTGTAATTGCTACTCAAACATCTTGATTGGCATCACTTAACCCCTCAACGCCCAGGTTCCAAAAAAACAGGCGCGATTCACGCCCCAGGGTCGTTGAAGGGTTAATCAAGTAAACAATAAAAATATGACGTTTCATACAACTTTACTAGTTTTTGCAATGCACGTTTGTTTGATTATCCAACAAATATTTCACTTTCACTAAAGCATAAATGTTAGTTACATAAATGTCATATGAACAGACGACATAAGTTACTAATGCATCTACATGAATATGAAAAATATGGCTTCTAGATTATTGCTTTTTGAGGATAAAGTGTATGATATGCCGTAGTTATTCTTGAGATTTTGTCAAAGTAACGCTACTCCAATAAATTCTTGGGAAGTTGGTTACTCCTTCAAAAAAAGCATCTTATAAAACACTATGACTACTTAGTACTCAACACAAACTTATTTTAGGTTGAAACTAAGAAGTAGTTTGCACTTGTCCCAAATCTCATTGAATCCTTAAAACATGATAGGTCACAAAGTTGAGAACTAGAATTTACAACTTTACACTACATTCCAATTTCTCAAGTCTCAAATTCACTTAGAGCCAATTTCCATGAAGGGGTTAGAGGGGTCCGGGTTGGACCTCCAGCCTCCAATTTTACGAAAGTTGACTTGCAATCTTGGAAACCTAGACCCTTGACTGGAAGTTCTTTTCTAAATTCTATGTCTGATAAAAATTTTAGAGTTTTTCCTTAACTTTGCCCATGTCAACTTGGAAGCCCCCTCCAGTTCCAAGTCCCCATGGAAACTGGCGCTTAGAAATGCCTACATGGCAGTAGTTCTCAAAAGTTTAGATGCCAAAAGAGTAAGAATTCATCTCAAAAGTTGGATTCCACCAAAAAAGTAAACCACTGTAAGAAAAACTTTCGTATTCATTTCCAAGGCTGATTATCATGCCAGTTTAGAGTTCTGGGAACGTTATGCATGAAAACTTGCAACGGAGGATTACAAATTTCTTCAACCACAAGGTCATCCGGCATTTCAGTGCTGTTGTTTACGTCACAATACTCTCCTCATCAAGCATCACCATATACTAATACCCAACTTGAGAGCCAATTTACAACAATCATTTTTACGTGAAACATACTAACATTTTGCTTGACATCTTCTTTTTGGAATTGATATTTTGAGGGGTAAGTTTTAGATATTTACTATCAACAAGTTGAATTTGGAAAATTTGAATTCACATTTGGGTATAGAGATCTTGATTTAGTCTAGAACCATAAAGGTAGTTACAATTGAACAATGCCTAGTGGAAAAGCTTGTATAAGGAAAAAATAATTATTTTTATCATTATTTATAAAAAATATCTAAGCTTTTCCACTAGGTGTTGTTTAATTGTAACTTCCTTTGGGATTCTAGGTTAAATCAAGGTCTCTAAATCCAAATCTGAACTCCAATATTTCAAATTCAACTTTTTGGTGTTAAATATTTAGAATTTACCCTAATGTGCATATATCAAACCCCGGATGTGCATAGAACAATTCCGTTTCTTATAACCTCTTTAGTTAAGTTGGGAGGTAAGTGGGTAGTTGTAGAGTAGAGACATGGGGCATAACGTAAAGCGCCCCAAAGAGGCTGCAACCAACCTCACAATCAACCACTTGACAATGAAATTGCCACATTGTACACCTCCCGGGCCCCCATAGAATCTTCAAGCCGGTGCTCAATAATTGTAGAAGTTGGGTGTACATGTATTCTCATCTCTAGCAAGGTACGCTGTACAAAAAGTGTACAAAAAGTGGGGGAAGCAACTTGAATAGAGTTTCATGAAGTTTTAACAAACCATTTAATGAGACAACGGCCTTGAGCCCCTTGTAGATTTCCCTAGGGAAGCGGTGGGTCCACCTTTGTCATATTCGAGTTGTCCTCTTTGTGAACTCCCCTCTTCCTCCCTTCACAATCACAATAAGAGCCACACTCTCATACCCATGTACAAATGTTTGGCCCTTCGGCAACATTTATTTGAACTCATGGAGTTATTTAAGGTACTTCAAATTCACCTACGTATCGAATAGATGGAAAATTTTAGGGAAAATTTGATGGATACCCATAAAGGTTGCCATATTTGTATAGATGCCCTGATTTTCCAGAATTGCACATATACCCTTGGACCATAATTGTGAAGTGTTTGTTTTGTTGTGCATGCTAACTCCTTCTCCCTTTATACACACATTGCTTCTTTCTTCTAGGAGCGTGTGCACAAAAGGAAAAGATGTGGCATGCACAATAGAACAAACACTTGAACATTATAGTTCAAGGGTATTTATGCAATTTTTGGAAAACCATGAGCATCTATACAAATATGACAAACTTTAGGGGTATCCATCAAATTTTCTCTAAATTTTAATGCTTTAGACCAGCTTCAATGCTACTCTAAAGAAGGCACTTGATTGGAAAAATAGCATAGCATTTAAGTTGTAGGCAATTAGGAAATGCTAGTCCATTTTGGGCGCATTACCTACTTTTTTTTTGTCTTGTGTGTTGTATATTTTGTTTCTCATATTGAATATCTTCAATTTTTTCAAAGCCTTGTATGTTGTACAAGAAGGCTTTATTGGCACCATGGGGCAACATAGGAAAGATCATAAGGTAGTGTGCTCATAAACCATCCATCTAAGGGCTCATTCACCTTTTTCATAGTTTTTCATGGATGGGTGGATTTTTAGTTCCTTTTTCACACAAAGAGAAATAGATGTGGAATGTGACACAAGTCATTTCATATTTTTTGAAGCATTTTTTAATTATTTATGAATTTTCAAAGTACATGTGTCATAGGTCCCTATTTATGACCCTAGACCTTCCAAAAACTGTTCACTTGCAAGTTGTGAAGAGATTTAGAAAAGCTAAAGAAATGATTGGCTCTTGCAATTAAAAACACCTTTTCTTCCATGCATTCAATGATTGTAAGTGGCTGATTTAAGAACCACCCACTGCACCATTTCACTACAAGCTACTTGGATGATTCAAAATGTGCAAACGGAATTTGAGCACACTACCTTAATGCTTAAAGGGGGTTAATCTCTACTCAAATTAAGAAGAGTAATTTGCCACAGCAACAAAAAGTGCATTTTTTTTTTTTGCTTATTTTGCATTGGAGCGCAAACTTGCTAGCTTTCCTATCTACAATTCTAGCATGGTATCCATCTTATTTTGTGTTTGCATTCCATGTGGGGTAGTTGCATGGTCGGTTGATCCAAAATGCATGTCCCATTCAACTTTCAAGAAGATATTTTGATTGTAAGGCTTATTTCTTATAGAAGGAAGAGCTTGGAAGCATCCTAAATTAATGAATATGTTCTATACTTGTTCATAAAACAAAATATATAATCAATATGTGTTAATATTGATAATATAAGAAATAAGGGACTTTTCAATGCATACATTTGGACTATCTCATTCACAACATCCTATGAAAATGATAGACATAATGTATCAAGTTAGCTATAATGCATACATAGGGACTACATATGTGATTTAGCATCTTTTAAGTATTTCAAAAACATGCTATAATTTTAGACAAGTGATATACAATAAAAGCTATGGACTTTTTAGTGCCCAAATTAAGGCTGAATGTTTAGGCGGCAATATCTTAATGATTTTAACATTTTTTTGGTTTATTCATTTTTCTTTTGCAAAAGCCTTCCAAATGACTACATGGGCTTGGTCTTAGTTTTTTATAATGCACGTATTTGTATAAAGGAAAACAAACACTTTGTGATCCATACTAGTAGAAATTTCAAAATTAGAGACTATTTATGAGGTTTTATCTGCCGTTTTTGGGTCAACCAACCATGCAATTGCCCTATGTGCATTGATGACGCTCTTAATTTCTAAAGGTATTAGATGGAATTACTAATGCAAAGTATACCTCAATAGTTTTGAGAAAAAAGTTAGATAAATAGTAATTCATTTGATACAATAAACTTAATGTAAAACTATAAGTTCATTGTTTGGATAATGGATGCTTCCTCTTTTTGAGATTGACGATCACAATTCATTTTGAACGTTTTAGAACATGTTCTAAACAAATTAAAATGTCCAAATTTTTATACATTTTAGTAAAATAATAATATTTTATTTTGTTGGCTCTTAAACGTGAAGTATTACTAATTACATCAAAAGAAGTGAACCAATGACTTTGTTGGGGTTTGAAAGATTATAATGTTCAATCATAAGGGGTTGAAAGTTTCAAAGTAATTTGAAGTCGCTTATTTATTTCTTGTACTGTACATGTTAAATCTGAAACTGTGGTAATGTGAACAATATGAGGTTTGAAGGATAATAGGAATCGTGACTGCAAACAACATGCTGCATTTTACTATACGATTTATAAAATTTTAAAATAAACTCATAATATGATCTTTATTAAAATGTAGTGGACTTTAGGCTCACCTATAACTCTTCAAGAACTCCTCTACTAGAAAATCAAGTTTTGCGTTATTACCACAGAAACTTGAAAAAACCATATGCAATTTTTTGTTTAGATTTATGCTAAAAAAGAAAACAGAAAACAACAATAACGATTTATTTTAAATACAAATAACAAAATGACTAATTTGGTAACAGTCAATGCAACTTCCAAGTTTTGTTGACATTAATACGTGGTGCCTTGGAAATTTCAAATTTATAATACATGATTTATCTACAACAACATGGTATGGCGATAAATAACCATCAACCTTTGAACATTTGTGAAGAAATTAGAGAACGGTTTATTTGACATGGTAGTTTAGCTTGCTTTGTTTTCTTTTTTGTTCTTATTTATTTATTTGTTTATTTATAATTTCTAAATTACGTCATCTTCGATCGAAAACAAAAAGTATTTTTTGGCAATGATAGCAAAATACTGTTGTAATTCGTGCAAAAACTATCCATATAGTAACCACATATACATATACATACATACATATATATATATGAACGGTGAAGAAGACTAGTTGCAACTAATATTAGATGCTCCCTTGTTTTAATTTCTTAACCCGTAAAGGACTAAATCCCTTTTTTTAGAAACATAGCGATTTTGGGCAGGTACTTGTGATTGGAGCTTTTCATATTTTAGTCTAAAATTTTATCAGAATGTGGGGACAATGTTTATCTTTCATATGCACTAAATTTCATGACATTGGAATTATGAGTAAAAAGTTATGGCCTAATATGTTGTTTTTGATATTCATCAAGCAGCTTAGGCAGATTTTTAAATTTTTCTTTTTTCAAAAAAAAATTTTAAAATTGGTTTAGGAGATTTATTTGAATGTAGGAAGCTTTGAATCATTCCATTTGGATCAACAAGATGAAAGTTATGACAAGTTTTTGTTTGCAGGCAGTTATGGATTTTCTACTCCAAAATAAACTTTGATGTCCTTTATTTTACTCAATTTTCAATATTTGGGGAAAAAACAAAACAAAAGATGGAGATTGCTTATGACAGCAACATTATGATCATTGGGATTGGCATTTTTAATTTCCATAATTAAATTCTTAACAATTTAGTGTTTTGAATCATTTTCTACTTCTTTTTACTTAATAATTTTTTTCTATATGTTATGCAACTCCAAATGATTTGAAACTTTTTTGACATGTACTTTACTTAGGTGGAATAAGGAATTTAGAGAAGCACCACCTACATGGCCTTTTTTCCTTAGGAATTTCACGTTCTGAAGGGTAGTTGCCTAGTTTTTCACAAAATGTTTTTGAATATTCAAACCATTATAACTTCCAATCCATGTGGTGAAAAACTTTGAATTTTTTTCCACATTTTCTAAAACCATTCTTCTATAAGATCCTACGGTCACATATGCATAAAAATGTTTTTGTTTTCAAATTTGATTGATGCTCTAAAAATGGCAATTTTGAAGAGTTATTTGGTGAAAACTTTGCTTGGTCCTTTAGGGGTTAACTAAAATGCTATTGGATTGTATGATGCTAATGCATCTGTTCCAGTTTAGGAGTTTGTTTAGAAACCTTTTGCCTCACTTACCAAATAATATTTCAAAGATGTATGGGTTCAAAGAATAATGTCGAAAAAGTATTTAAGGTGCTGAGCCTCTTTTAAATGTTGTTGTGCTGACAACTTTTCACAAGTTTGAATAAATATCATACTATAAAAGGAAATCTTCAAACAATTTTTGAAGTTCGTGCTACTTTTCAGTAATAATAAAAAACCTGCACCCAAATCTTTGGTCTTATGTAAGTGTGACCAAGTATGACACCCATAACACGAGATTGCTAAAGAAGTAAGTGGTTGCTTCCCATAAAAAAACAATCAATTAAATACAAAAATGATACAAAGGGAAAAATCATCACAATTTCTACGACAAGCATAGAAAAATCAGCTTGGAAAAGATCCTGTTTTGTATTAATTTCCAAGAATGCTTATGAGGATGAAGCATGTAGATTTAGGATAAACAGATTATGGCGTAAAACGAGTCAAATGAAAAATATATATTTTTGCAAGTTTTTTCTTTTTTTTCATCTTTTGCATGAACTCCTTCATAGCCTTGTTCAAAAATAATGAGCCTCCCAATAATCAAACTAGTCATATAGTTGTACTATACTGTTGAAGAGTAAACAACAATAGCTCTTTGAGCATGTCTGAATGTATTTTGTTCATTTTGTATGAGGTAATCGCACCCATGGGCGTAACGTTCCCATGGGGGTCACTGACATAGTCAAGGTGGTTATGGGTACTGAAGTGACAGTTATAGGTGACAAAGTGATGGTTGTGGGTGACTCCATTACAGTTTCAAGTACCCACCTCACTATTTAACCCCTAAAGGCCCAAGCACAGTTTTTTGGCAAATTAGTGATATTGGGCAGCTCACTACAAGTGGACGTTTCATCATTTTTCTTTGAAAATTTCACACATGATGTATCCAAGGAGTATCTTTAAGGTCCAACAAATTTCATAACATTTGACTACATGGTTCAAAAGTTATTGCATGAAATGTTGTTTTTTTAAAAACTCTGGGCAACCTGGGCAACTCAAAAACTTCTCTAAAAATTATTATTTTTTGAACTTTTTTTTTGAAATTGGTTCTTTAGACTTATGTGTACTTGGGAAGCTTTGAACCATTCATTTGTGATTAATGATATGAAAGTTATGAGACATTTTAGTTTGTGGGTAGGTAAGGAGCCATACCTACCCACAAACTAAAATGTCTCGTAACTTTCATATCATCAATCACAAATGAATGGTTCAAAGCTTCCCAAGTACACATAAGTCTAAAGAATCAATTTCAAAAAAAAAGTTCAAAAAATAATAATTTTTAGAGAAGTTTTTGAGTTGCCCAGGTTGCCCAGAGTTTTTAAAAAAACAACATTTCATGCAATAACTTTTGAACCATGTAGTCAAATGTTATGAAATTTGTTGGACCTTAAAGATACTCCTTGGATACATCATGTGTGAAATTTTCAAAGAAAAATGATGAAATGTCCACTTGTAGTGAGCTGCCCAATATCCATTTTGTCCCCTGAAGGGACAAGTGGACTTTTATGGGTTAAGAACCAACAAATCTTGTTTTTAGCATCTCTTACACATAATTCTTACAATTTCAATGATTTTGGATTTTGAAAAATCTTTGTGAACAAATGCTTACAGTTGGAACCTTGAAATTGATGCCAATATTTTTTATTTCCATTTCCTAATTTACAGTATTTTTTTCAAAATTAGTCAAGTGTTTTGCCTACTCCAAAACCCTTATTTTCACGCTTATGGGTGCGCCTACCTTATGTGCTACTGTAAAAATTTGAAAACATCCATTGTCCATTCACTGGCTGCATGCTCTCTTAGGGTACATTACAGCAAGGGAGAAGTTCGAAACTTGTGAGATCAAGATTTCAAACTCTCATTGAGTGTTTGCACCAAGCGGGTCTAATTTTAAGCTTGATCAATGTGGTTCATGATATGGCTACCTAGGGGATTATATTGCAAACTCTCTAGGGTTATAATTTGCTTCCATGGAATTTTAATCTTCAAAAAAAATAAAAGTTGGAAAGGAGTAATGAAGTTATTTAAATCCTAGGGTGGGGTCTTTCTACTACATGCTCACCCTTTGAGGTTTACCTTTCCCCCTTTTGAGTGCATCATTCATTCAAATTTGAGCCCTTCAAGAGCCCCTAATGTTTGACAAACCAAGCTAATATTTTGCTAGCATGAGTACAAGAAATGTCACTCATATCTATAGCTTTCTTATATGAAGGACCTTAACCACATGCACAATCCAAAACAACACAAAAGGAATTGCACTCATAAAATATGTAAGTGTATATACTAGTCATTATCCAAGTACTTCACTCCTCTATTCAAATAGAATAAAATAGATGTTTATGGTCCTATTGTAAATTTGTACGCATAGTTTTGTCCAACTGGGATAACATAATAATATAACTTTCATGATTGCAATTGAACTCAAATGGTGAGTAGAAATAGGGGGTTAGTGATTTGTTTGAGTACATATCTTAGAACCTTTCAAAGACTTTCGAGGGGGCTCTTGGAGGGCTCAAAATTTTCCTAATGGAGCTTTCAACCCTGAGAGAGTAGTATTTATGTTCACATGGCTTATATTTCAAATTCTTTTGAAACCAACAAAGTCATAGTTTATAACTCAATTTTGATGTAATTGTACCCTTTAGAGGCTAAGTTAGACTTTGGGCAAACTTGCTCTTTGCCTAGAGTATCCAAGAGAGAATGTTATTTTGTGAGCAGGGATTTGTGAGCGGTGAGCTTGGATTTTTTGTCAAAATACTAAACTTTGCCTATAACCATGTATATAGAACCCTATAATTGTGCATTTTATACTTTTGTCTCTTGAAAAACTTGCTTTTTTTAATCCTTTTTGCATTGATTTTGAGCTCAAAATTGTTTCTTGCTCCCAGAATCTGGACTCACCGCTCATTGGCTCACCATTTTATGCTCACAAAATAATGTTATCAACTAGCTAATGTCTAGCATTTCCCATTTTCAATTGAATTTTTACAAGTTTGTATCGGATATTGCGTGCATTCATATTATAATTACACATTTTGAGAATTTGAACATTTTTCTTGTGTAGTTTCAAAGTTTTACTAGTACCATTTTGTTTTTAACTAACCAAAGGACGGTTCATACCAAGTTCCACCTCAACTTGAAATCTAGTGTCATTGGTGATTAAGAGTAAAAAGGAGTACTAAGGAAAATCATGAAGATTTATGCAAAAGTATTGATGGAACTTAGGCTGAAATTAGGTTTAGCAAAAGAGTCATCCCAAATCTTGAGTGAAGCCCCACCTACTTTAGCTCCAGAACTTCAAAAAAATGCTATTATGTAAACAAAATGCAATGAACTAAGACCTAGGACTTGGAACATAGTGTGAAACATGAAGTCCCAACTTTTAACTTTACACCAATCAAACTCTCATATTTCAATGGGACATGGGATGTGAGACATGAGACATGGTGTGAAGCGCCCCTAACAATCCTCGAATTGCTGGTTCTCCTTGCACATGGCTCCGGTATGTGCGGGAATGGGGGTAGCAATTCATTTATAACAAACCAAGTGAGATAAAATTCCATTCAGGAAGTCAGTTCTACTACAGAGTCGGTTGTGGTTTGAATTCTCCATTATCAGCACATTCCAAATCTCTGCTCCAAGTTGTCCAACCAAGCACGCCAGCAACTACAGACAACCAAATTTTATCTGACTGGGACAGAATCTCAATGAGGCTCTGAAGCTTATTCTCATCAGCACTGAAACCAGACACAACAAGAAAGTGAAAACGGTTTTAAAAAATAATTCAAATGAGTAAAAGTGTATAAATTTTCAGTGAATATCTGTTATTGGTGTCCCCGAGGGCATTCATGAGGGACCCAGGATGATGAGATGGGGGGAGAGCAGGGTTTTTTTTTTTCTGGCTCTTTGCAGCCAGATTTGCTATAGTAAGATCCGCGTTTAACAAATGCACTGCTATCCCTCGTGATATGCTCCTTACAGGAGATTGCACGTAGCAATGCTACAATACAAGAAAAAACCTTGGGGGAGAGCATCTGCACTCCAAGCCGGGCCACACCAAAATTGACAGGCATTTCAAACCGGCATTTTATAAAAAAAACATGTGGCAGTGTTTATTTCTTTTTGTAAAAGTTGATTCTTTGATGTTTTATGCCCATTTTTATGGTTTGTTCAAAATTGTCATTTTTGAGTGTTTACAAATCGACATTTTGAACCTCTTGCCCTACAATGGTGGAGAGGTTATCTTGTAAAACAAAATATGAAATCTAGAAAAATTGATTGTCCCCCAATTTTTCAAAAATACAAGTTACTTCTTCATCCATTTCAAACTAGGTGTTTTGGTATGTGTGGCCCCAACATCATACTTGTCAAATATGACATGGTAAGAGTTTACATTTATTTTTGAAAAGCCCTCAAAATATCTTGTCCCTTATTCTTACTCACCAAATGTGTTTTATAAATAGTCAACTAATCAATCACCAAGTGGAATGTAGGATAAAGCTCACTAAACTTAAGATGAATAATGTTTTTAAGAGACATTGCTTGACATGTTAGGATTGAGTACCATGAAAATGTTTTAAGAGGCACAAAACACTTATCATCCAAATATGACAAGTGTCAAACCCTTAGAGCATAAAGAGCATACAGGGTAGAGATACTCTAAGTTGTGAAGGATTTGTAGCATAAATACAAATTCAAGGCCAAGCCACATTTGAGAGGAATTACTGATATTTTTTCAAAATATAAAGTCCATTAGTTTGATTTGTCTTAAAATTCTTTGATTTCACTCGTAAGAAAAAAAATTGACAAATGATTTTCCAATGATTTCATTTTTGAAAATTTGAAATGCTTTTGGGCAAAATTTGATCTTTGCCTACCATAAAACAAATTGTCGTTGCAATTTTGAAAGACATTGTCGTACTCAGAAGTCAACATTTCACATTGATTCAATTTCAAGAATTGGATTACTAGGAATTAAAGGTTAATTTTTTACCTTTAATTAGTTATCTGATATGCTTTAAACACTATATTCGTTAAATTGGGAAAAAAGTGGTCCCACTTTGTACTTCACCTTGATCCAGAATATTCACCTCAAATCAAAATTGAAGATATAAGATTTAGTTTGAGCCATTAAGATTTTTTCCCTAGCAAATTCCTCCTCTCAAGTGAGGACACGTGTACCCAAAAAAATGCTGCTAACTCGATTGTACATGATCATGTACAACTTGCAGAAGTCCCAAAATGTACCCTTTTCCCCAATTTAACAAATATAGCTTTTTTATGTATATATAAGTGTATCGTAATGAAGATATTAACCTTTTTGATAATCAATACCATTGGGTAGTATTGGAATCTCAACAACTAGTCTTCCTTTAATCTCTATCTTTATTCTTTACGTTTTAAAATTATTCATTGGCGTCAACTTTTCGGCTACAAGATCACTTTGAAATGAGAAAGAAAAGGTCTCTGCTGCACTCATATCATATTAATGAATTGTTGAGGATGTTTTTGAAACCATATAAGTTGAAATGTTTGGGTAAAGCGGCCCCCAGTTTTGAAGACCACAATTCCTAGTGGAAATTGGCCCTCAACTCATCCCAAATTGCCAATCTAAGATCTTTCCAATTTGTTAATACTCCTCACATAGCAATAAAAGAGGACTTGATACTTCATAAGTTAAGTCAATTACTAGACTTGCTCAAAAAATGTTAACTTGCACTAATTCAAGAAATAAGTGGATTTGTAAGTGGATTTGTTAGGCTAGTTTTTTGTACGTATTACCAAGTATCGTATACTATATAAACACTATCTTAAATTGTGTGACTCAAGTGGTCAATATTATGCAACTTTGCAAGTATATATCTCAACTAGACAGTGTCATGAATCCTGCCGTATTACCAAGGCTTTATCACTACTTAGTAGATCGGCTTGAGGAATAAAAGTAAGACGCATGCTACATCTTCAATTTAATTAGCATATTTCATCCAAATTAGTGTAAGCGGGTCTTACACTAATTAACCCCTAAAGGACTAAGCCCATTTTTTTGTGAAAATCACTGAAAACTACCATTTTTGGAGGAATGACTACAAAGGTAGGAAAAAAATTTATTTTGAAAATTCAACAGCAAGATCTTGCCCTAGATTATGGGAGGTATTTGTGGGAAAAATTGCAACTCATTCTAGAAGTAAACGAGTGAGATATTGACATTTGAAGTGAAAAAATGAGTATTTTTCCCAGCTACCCAAAAATTTCAAAAGCCTTTGATGGCTCCTATATCAAAAAAATTGCTCTACCCAAAGTTGAGGTTTATTTTTCCCATGTAAAAAACTAAGTTAGGTAAATGTGGGATGATTTTCAAAGGAATTGGAGGTGCAAATCATACTTTGTAAAATCTTGCAATGCCGTAAGGCCATGAAATTTGCAAATACACTAGGCAAAATTGGAGGATTTATGTAAAATTGAGAATTTTAAATTACTTTGAATTAAATGGTAAAATCCAAGGAATCTGAGTCTACTACAACTTGGAAAAAAAAAGTCAAAAAACAAATACACAAAGAGCTCAAAAAAGTAAAGTAACAAAGTTTACAAGGGGCAAAAAGAATGGAGGTTTGGGAGTCCCATACCTACCCACAAACTAAAATTTCTCATAACTTTCATCTCATCAATCAAAATTGAATGATTCTAAGATTTCCACGCATATAAAAATCTAAAGAACCAATTTCAGATTTTTATTTTTGAAAAATGCAATTTTGAATTTTTTTTGGATTGCCCGCCCTCCCCCTTTTTCAAAAATTCATGCATAACTTCTTCAATAAATGTTGGAATGGAAAAAAAAAATTAGATGCCCTTGTAAATCTTTGCATTGTCCATCTTCAATAAAAATTTTGAAAAATCACAAAAAGTAGATTAGCTATAGGTACATGCTTGAAATCCATTTGTCCCCAAGGGGACAATTGGTCCTTTACGGGTCAAAAAACTTGTGGGGAACACTTCATCCTCCCTATCTAGATCATTGAGGGATGATATAATTTCAAATATTAGTTACTTCTAAAGTCAACAAAATGAAATTGTTAGAGTTCTCATGTTTTCAAAAACAAATTCTTTTGAAATCAAGTTTTTCAACTCAAAGATACTATAATGGAACGGGAACTCCACATAACAAGCAAGATTCAGCTTAAATTATGCTCAATGGTTTTTAGTATGCAATCTTGGAGTAAAATTTAACCTCAACTTCACTCGATTCTTTACCAAATTTTTTTATCATCTAATCTTGAAACCTCTTTAAAATCTTGTATCAAAATGATCAAAGTATGTAGAAATAGAGAGAAAAATTCTATGCATAGAAATTGTAAATACGTTTGCAAGTCAATGGCTACACAAAAAGCAAACCATGTACTAACTGCATACATTCTAGAACAATGTGCAGTACTTGTACATAACAGCAAACTTAATGAATTGATGGTAGTGAATGTGTTTGTGGAATTGTTACATTAGGGTGTGACATTTCTCTAAGACCTATCAAATTCAAACATGTGGCTATAAGCATTGAATCTTAATTGAAAGGTTAAATACAAAAACCGCAATACATCAAATGTCATGGTTATGGTATCATCTGAGAGATAATCAAGTCATAGTTTTGTATCAAGTTTCAAGTTCCTAAATGAGTGAAGTATAGTTTATTTATTAGGGTTTCAATGAGGTAAGGTCAAGGTTAAGCTCAAATCTGAAATTGTCCTATTATCACTTCCTTAAAGGTTTTCATTATCATAAATGATCATATTTTGTAATTTTCATCTTTGGACTTCTTTCTGTCTTTGGCCTTTGTGGTCATCCATAAGTGCTAGCTAAGCTGACAAATTTCAAATTTTTTTAAATTATACAATTGGCATTGCTATAGCTAATTAAGGTGCTGGGAGAATAAACTATATGTCTAATTGAGGTCTTCATAGCTAATATGCTTTATATTTTGCAAATTTTGGTCAAATGAAAAACAAAATTGCACTTTTAAAGGACTCTAGAACCTTTCTTATAATTCTTGTTAACCCATATTTGAATCTAAACTCTAAAGTATATTGATTTTTGAAAACAGAACAGTGATAACAGGGACAGAGTGATAATAGGGTCGTAGTTCAAATTTTCTTATTGTCTATGTCAATGGATAAGTTCAATATGAACTTGTCTTTCCACAAACTATGATGCACTATGCGTTTGTCAAAAACTAAGAAAAAACTTCCTTAAACTTATAAACATCCTACTCATGAAATTTTATCTGTCGTGTGACATTATCATATGCCACCTGAAGTTCAATCGAGAGTTCAATAAGTATAATGTTTTATCTAATTTACTATGGGAGTATAATAGGGCACCAAAAGGACCTTAGATACTCTCTTTGATGCTAGAACCAATTATGTACAATGGTCCCAAATGTGATTTCCACAAAATAGCTCAAGTTGCTAAAAATATTACTAACTGTCCTTTAAAAAATCAAATCAGTTTTTAGTTTATGTAGCTATACAAAAAATTTGTAGAAATTTTGCTAATTTCAATATTGTTTGAGAACATCCACTACAAGAAAACGCCGTCAATTTGGTCATTTTTTGTAGATTCGGACGTGTCTATTTGGACGTTTATTTGTCAATTTGGACACTATTTTGTTAATTTGGACAGGTTTTGTAGATTTGGACGTGTTAATTCGTACACTGTTTTCTTGTAGTGATTAGTATTGCCTACATACAATCAAGCTAAACTTAAGGGACAATTGACATCATGAGTAAAAGTCCTCATCATAAATCTGGCTTCAAGAGTAGTCTTAAGTATTTTGTTCAATAAAAGGACAACTACTAGACCATTTCTCCCATTTTTTAAAGGTTGGAAAGTTGAGACCATAACTCCAAGTATGAACAAAGAAGGAAGTCACTTAGAGCAATGGAGATCCCAATTCTGTCCCACAACACCGGTTAACCCAAAAAAAATGATGAAAATAAGTGTATGTTTGTGCAATCCAACAACAATCCAAAGTCTACAAATTGTCTCCCATTTTTAATTTTTCCAATTCTTGAAATCACAACTATGTGAGATCATGTCTTTTAAACCTTAAAACTTCTTTCAAAATTTTGGCCTTTGTTCCTATGATAAAGACCCTCGAGGTGATTTTGAAATTTCAACTAATGAGAGTCCAAGATTGAGAAGCTCTTCAGACTCCAAAACAACTTCTAGCATGAACCGGCCCAATTGACATGTTTTTGGGATTGCCCATATAGGAGAGGGCTAAGGTCAAATGGCATGTTGTTTTTGTGGGGCCAAGGTGGAAAATCTCAGCTTTTTCATTTGCCAAAAAATGTAAGAGTTTAAATATTTACCATGAAAAGACTGTGTTTGAAAATTTTGAATTCACATTTGAATTCAAAGACAACTAGAACCACGAAGGACAAAACTGACAAACTCCATTATAAGGGGGCAGATTGTTACTTTCACCCTTACTTATTCAAGGAGTTGAAATTATCCACTCTGGCCCCCACAAAACGGCATGTCATGTTTTTATTTTTTTTCTCTAGCTGGGGGCGGTGAGGGCTAGATTTTTGAGGCCTGAAAGAATCTACTGGATGACATTTCTGTAGTTAGATTAATTAGTAAGGTACTACTGTCTGGGAGGGAACAGAACTGGAGTTATTAGTTAAGTGAGGGACTTAAGAGTTAAGGCTGGTTTGGAGTAAGTTAGAATCTCCTCAGAGCTGTTGGGTACTTGGGTAAAGATGAAGGCTGAAAGGAGCAGTATATAATGACTTAGATTTGCTGTGACTATCAGAAGCTGACCTGCTGTTAGAATTTATTCTAAGCTTGCCCACGGTACACATGAGTGACATGACACAACTGGGAACACCATACTAATTAGTATCTTTGTACATTCTATAAACTATCCAATTATATGGGTATTCAAGTTTTGTACTCTTTCATCAAACTCCAACCTACCCTGTATTCCAAGGGGATAGAGTAAGGGCGTACGTTTTGTATCACCTTACTATAATATCTAATCCTTTATTCTCTCATTAGGGTGTCTGTCTGACACGGGAAATTAAATTTTCTCTTTTATTTAATGTGTGGAATTCACATCACTCGTGGATAAAAAGTAACTCTATATAACATGTCACAAGAATTGCAATAAAAGGTGTAGGCTAAAACCTTATGGTATGGAACACGTAAAACAAAACAAGCAGACAACATTTTGAGAATTCGCAATTTCAATTTAAGCTTATTTAAAATTTTGGTACTTAATTATCACAAACATTTGCAAGATTGAGGCTGTCCTCAATAATCAACATGTCTACTCAATAAGGTTATCTTCTCCTCCAAGTGTTTGTAACCCTACAAGGCTTCTTAGCAAAGCCTTTAATAATATTCTTAGCACTTTTCTACCACTAACTTGTTTACTCTTTTTCCCAAATGTTGGCTTCTTCATTGAGCCCAACAATTCTTCATACAAACTTATGTCCATGCCACTATAAAAAGCAATCTTGTCAAAAAGATGGGAGGAGGGAATTTTCAAGCAATAAAGAGTGTTTGCTTGGTGAGAGTTTCTTGCATTTTAATTTTTTCAAACATACAATCAAGAGACAAAGATGTCATGATGGATGATTGTTACAAAGGTATGTGACATAAGGTAGGAGGCTCATAAACTGCTCATGCTCTAAACCCGTTCATTTTCTCAAATGTATTCCATTTGTACATGTTATTTTTCATAGGTTTCAACAATGTACAAGTAGTGTACATTTGAGGAGGTGGACGGATTCAGAACCCTATGCCACTTTAACTTCAAATTTTCATAAGTAATTCCACAAAGCTCCAAAAATTATGGAAAGCTTGGATTAGATGCCAATTCCTCTTATCTTTGAAGGAAAATTTACTAAAAAAATATTTCAAGAAAATTCACCTCCCCAAAATTCAGTTTCAGCCCTTAGATGGTCGGTTTATGAGCCTCCTACCTTAGTAACGATGAGTTAAGTACACCGTAATGCTGGACAAAGAGAGTGTTACTCAACATAAACCATTGCAAGGATAATTGATGAACTTTGTGGATAAAAAATCTGCAATCTTTGGTTAGGCATTTTTATGTGTAAAATGATCATAAAATCCTAAATTTGCAAAACAATATGCCCAAGAAATGAACAATGAACATCTCTGCAGTGTTTTGTGTTATTATTCTTACCTCTAAATTTGTCTTTTTAGTGCAGTTGATATGGAGTCTGTGGACATGTGGCTTTGGCAAGGCCACAATCTACACTTCGCACCAGCCGTAATAAATATGGCTGATTTAGCAAAATGTATATCTCAAATTTGGTTGCGTTAAATTCTATTGTAAAAACGAAGAGGAAAATTTAAAAAGTAGCTCAAGTTTCAAGATGCAACACTGCTTTTAAGGTGAGGTGCAATTTGACGTGCTCTCTTGTCGCTGATGGGATTTTAGATTAAGACAACTTGAGTAGCCATCAATCATATTTGGTTCCCCACACCTAATTATAATGCAAAGTGTAAATGTGTTTTTTATTCATTTGCCCTCCCTCAAACAACTACTTGTAATTATTGTGTCATGGTAGGGTTTGGCACTTGTACAACTGTATTATAAAGTCTTTTAGTGGCTTCTTGATAAAATTGTTAATGTACACTTTGCAAAAGTCCAAGTTTAGCATTATCCCTAAACCTAAAACAACTATGGATGATTGATGTTAGACATCACCAATTCACATAATTGAAGAATATATGAACTATACTTAAAAGTTTTCATTTATAACCTAATAAGTTGCCATGCATGTAGCTAAAAGTTCTTAGGCAAGAAAAAACTTGTAAACAAATTACTAAACTAAACAAGAAAATATTGCAACCTATCTACTGCTAAAATTCAAGGTAAGTTGCAAAAAATCCAACCTACAACCCAAGTCTTTGACTAGTGAAGCTAAAAACAAAAAATGAAAATAATAGGGCTGCTTCGCACCACCACGCGGTTTAGCCTTCCTTGTTGCCATGTCCCTGTCATGTTTGACAACTCCGAATGCTTTGAAAAGCCGCATGAGGCAAAAACAAGGGGACGCAACTCCATATGCGTATCACTTCTAGATTGCGGATGGATCGCGGATGGATTGCGGATGGATCGCGGATGGATCGCGGATGGATCGCGGATGGATCGCGGATGGATTGCGGATGGATCGCGGATGGATCGCGGATGGATCGCGGATGGATCGCGGATGGATCGCGGATGGATCGCGGATGGATCGCGGATGGATCGCGGATGGATCGCGGATGGATCGCGGATGGATTAGGGATGGATCAGGGAAGGATCAGGGAAGGATCGGGGAAGGATCGGGGAAGGATCGGGGAAGGATCGGGGATGGATCCGGGATGGATCCGGGATGGATCAGGGATGGATCAGGGATGGATCAGGGATGGATCAGGGATGGATCAGGGATGGATCAGGGATGGATCAGGGATGGATCAGGGATGGATCAGGGATGGATCAGGGATGGATCAGGGATGGATCAGGGATGGATCAGGGATGGATCAGGGATGGATCAGGGATGGATCAGGGATGGATCAGGGATGGATCAGGGATGGATCAGGGATGGATCAGGGATGGATCAAGGATGAGTTGCAAATGCTTTGAATGATCACAAACATGACTTACCCTACGTATCATCTAGGGCAACGTTACTGCAGTATGAGCGGGTGAAAGTGCAAAAATTAAAAAATTGGACTTTGAAACTCCAGGAAATAACTAATTAGATTTTCATCAAAATGTTAAAGTATAACAAAATAGAGGCAATATCTGGAGTAGCATTTGATAAACGGGTTGAAATGGGATATGAAAGATAGGGACCAGTGAAGCTCAAAAAACACTCTGCACCTTCATCCAAGGTTCTTTTTGTGGCAAGAAAATGCCTGATAACATGATATTCATTAAAATGGGAAAAACAGTACATTTTGGGATTTCTAAAGGTTTAAAGTGATCATCTTTAGGCTTAAACAGAGCTCAACATTTTTTTGGGTACACGTGCCCTCACCTAAGAGGAGGAATTTACAAGGGAAAAATCTTAGTGGCTCAAATTGAATTTGATACCTTCAAATTTGATTTAAGGTGACATTTTTGGATTTAAGTGAAGTACAACTTGGGAATTGCATTTTCCCAATTGAATGAATATTGTGTTTGATTCTTATTTCAATTTGACACTAACTACCATAATGCTAAAAAAAATTGGGTGAAACAATAGATGAAATTGCCAAATCCCTCCGGATGAAATTATTAATATTAGTATAATTTTGTGAATGAACATGCACACATAATAAATTCTATCCAATTCTAACTATTTATTCCTTACCTGCTTGCACCGTTGGGTATGTGTCCCTCTACCAACGAAGAAACAATATTACGAACCCTCCCTGATCCAGGCGTCTCATTCTCATCCACCACCCTGTTCTCATCTAGGAGTTCTCATCCACCACCCTGTTCTCATCTAGGAGTTCTCATCCACCACCCTGTTCTCATCTAGGAGTTCTCATCCACCGCCTCGTTCTCATCCAGGCGACCCTTGTCTTACTGTGAGTCTTGCAGCTCAGTGTGCACTCAAAAGCATCTTATCATTACATTTCACATATAAGTTTAGTATGGTTATGCTTGAACAGGTCTACTGTGCCGCACAGCTGCAATGGTAACTTAAACATTACCATAATCCATATCTTTTATGTCCTTTGCAGACCATAGAACTGAGCAATTGATGGCCTGGTTAGGGTACCTCCGCTGTGCAAGCAACACTGTATTGTCATGCCCTGCATGTACAGTACAGTACATTACAGTGTATCCCCCTCTTCAGTCCTCAAGTACCAAATTACCAATCCCTTCTGGTTTTATGTTTTGTCCCAAACTAGTTGTCCCAAGTCGCAACGTTCATACCCGTACCATATTGCTTCAGCACAAATTAACTTTTAACCCCTAAATGCCCAAAGGCCTTTTTTGAGCTTCTAGGATTTGCTCTAAACCGAACAAAAAGCCAACATTTTGATAAGTTTTATTAATTTATTTTAAATTGTAGCCGTACAAATTCAAACTAGATATGTTAGGCATCACATACAAAAAGAAAACACAATAATATTGCTTATGGATTGAAAGATTATAATGTTTAATCAAGAGGGTGTTAAAATTGCAAAAATGACTTCAAGTCTTTCAATCCTCTTTTCACATGTTAGATCAAAATGTTGGTCACCAAAAAATATGAGGTTAAAGGACATAACATACATAACTCCAATCCATTTACGGCTTTTCAAAATCTCTTTTACAAATTTTTAAAATGAATTTCTAGTGTGAATTTTTCTCCAAGATCTAGTGTATTTAAGGCTCATTTTTATGAGCTCTCAACACTAAAATAGTCAAGATTGCAATGGACACCCTTGCACAAAATCTTGAATAGAAAATTCACAATTAATAATTTTCAAAATCAGATTTTCGGTGCTAAAACTAGACATCAAAAAGAACAATTCTAAAATACCAATTACTAAAAATAATAGCTTAATTATATTTTATTGAACTTCAAAATATTGTCGATACCAAAATGTGGTGCCTTGGACATTTAGGGGTTAAACTATACTGATAATGATATGCTAGTATATGCTACTATAGAGGCACACGCTTTGCCTAAGTAGGACATTTATATGAGTAATGCAATATTATTCAACTTTACAAAAATTTCATATTTTATAAATCAATTGGATTGGAATCTAATCTTGATGTAGAGTACAATACAAAAAATCAATACCTCATAACTGGTTTAGAATTTAGTCCACATGCACCATCATTTTGGTCTTTTTTGAAAACAACAATACCAATTGCTTTCATCACAATGCTACTCTTTTATATTTGCAAGGAGGCGATTGGCATTTTATAAATTTCTAACTCATGGTTGGAGGGTGTTTGGTGTTTTATATTTGGGGCATCCTTTTTTGTTTCAACTTCCACCAAAAAGTTTTACAAATATTTGGAAATAGACATGGTTGGAGGGCACTTGGTGTTCTATATCTTGGACATCCTTTGTTGCTTCAACTTATAATAAAAAGTTCTAGAAGGTTCTAGAAAAGGGCGCACTTAGGAGAATCTTCCCACTTAGTAGTATAGATAGATAGTGCTATGTTACTAATAGTGTTACTTGCACTTTTATCCCATTCACTCTAAGTGTCAAATAGTTTACATTTAGAATTGCCTTCTTTTTGAATACACAACTCTTTGTTGCCTCCTTCTCTCCTCTAACCCTAAACTACTTGTAGCCTACACAGCCTCCCTTCCAACTCTGCCTTTGCAACTCAACTGTGTCGCTCCTTTGCAAAGTTGCTTTGCTTTTGGAGGTTGTCCTCTGACATGTGCATGCTCTCATCCGCATACATTGTCACACATTCCAACTCTTGTACACTTACACTCTAATTTGTTCAACACTTTGCCTTTGCCTCTGATCCCTGCTCCTTCCCATTGCCTTGTTGTTTTGACCACTTGCCTCACATTGTGAAACCCTTGAAGTGTCCCGCATGTGATTTCTTTTATTTTTCTTTTAGTTTTCAAGTTTTGGAGGTGTTCTCTTCCACTGCTCAAGGCTGCAACACTTGTTTTCAGTTTCTTAGAGCTCAAGTGGGGAGAGGCCGACCTTCTCTTCTCTAGACCTTGCCTTTCTCGCCATTGGCATGATATTGTGTATTCCACTTGCACTTGCTCCATGGTTGGTTGTTCTTGCAATGTTGCATAGCCTTTAGAGGTCAATTTGGGTTTTTCAAACTTCACTAAATATCAGTCATAAATAAAATACAAATACAAAACTTAGAACATGCATAAATTTAATGCAATATTTCCTTTTGCTTTGTGGTTTGAAAACATAAAATACCAATTTGCCAAGAATTATTATGTTCATTTAACAGAGTTTTCTTTTTTCTTTTGCTATTAACAAAAAATAAATTTAGTTATTGATTTTTTTTCTCTATTTTAAAAATATATATAAGGTTTGATTTGTAATGAATTACAATTTTTATTTTATAAAACATCATACTTGCGTTCATGTATTAGTTCAATATCAACTCATAAATTTTTGTTTAGATTTTTTTTAGTATGATCAAATGAACCAATTTCTAACACTAAATTTTAACTTGTAAATCAAATTATACTCCAAAATTTACAATTATTGACAAATAGTGTGTATGTTGACATTTAGTGTTGGTAATATTAGTGAGATTGTTGAAATTTGGTGTTAGGCTTTGTAATTACTATTGCCAACACTATATTGTTATTAGTGTACTAGCCTAATTTTACACTAATTGTTGAAAACTTGTAAATTGATTTTAAAAAATTGTTGAAATTTTAAAATTCAACAAAGAGATGATAAAATAAGAGTCAAAACATTATTGAATATTTTTTGTAGTTGTATTGGCCTATAACAAAATCATAACACAAACTTTTTGCTCAAAGTTTCAAAATCAAACAACACACATACCTCTAAATTATTTTTATCAACTACTAAATGTGTTTTCTTTGCTTGATAATTTTCATTATACTAAAACACAACCTCACGAAACAAAATGAATTCTCATACAAGAACATAAGAAAAATTTTGATTTACAAATCTAAGAAGCATTAAGGTAATATGAGAAAGATAGCTATATCATTTTCTTAATGAATGTCATGAATACTAAAATGAAGATCATCTCAAGTTATTAATCACACTAACAAACTACAATAGCTGACTATCATAATTTAAATGTTAACTTTGATGAATACTTAAATATTACTTTCCTTTAAACAAACAAATTTTTATTTTAGATGCCTAACCTTAATTTTGCATTCTAGTTAATTATTAGGCACATGTGTGCTGAAGCTCCTAGTAAGGAATGATAGTTAGAAGATTTTTTCAAAGCTCAAACCACCCAAGTATAAAAGAGACAATCTCAAGAGTGTTCTCATTACTCCCAAGCTTGGACTTATATACTAGGGTTTTTGAAACAAGACGTTAAAACAAATTAGGATTCATTCCTCTTTCTACTTTTTAGCTTTCTATCATACTTCTATCTAGAATTATCCACTAAAGTACAAGCACTAGTTGTACAATATTTTCAAGTATTCATTTCTTAACCAATCTTAATTTTCTACTTGGAATTGTTTAATTCCACGTTCTTACAAATTGGTCTTCCCTTTAGAGGTGTTTAATTCCACTGCATGTTTAGTGCACATGTCCACTATCTAAAAACACCCATCTCTAAGTATTTTGGAGTTGTTTAAGTGCACAAATCCAAGTAGAGCTCTAAAACTCCATTCACTAAAAAAAAAACTTGTCCTAAACGACTAGTTCTCAACAATTGCAAATATTTTAAACAACTATACAATGACTTGATTACACTTGTTTAAGACATTAACAATTGTTGTGAATTAGTTGTTTAAGACCCTTTTTTTCTTCTACTAATTATATAAATTCATGAGTTAAAAATATCCATATTTAGACAATGTTTGATTGCACACTAACGAGCACTTTATGAATTCAATTCACCCATCAATGGAGTCATCCCTGAAGGCTTGTGATATAAGCAATGATCACAAAATAAGAAAAATAACAAAATTTAAATCTAAAGTAACTCCATGAAATTTGGAGAAAAAAATTGATGCTATTGATGGTCTTTTTGTTCACAAATGAATATCTACAATTTATATTGTTGGTTTTAGATTTGGGAATTGTAAAACATATATTTTTTTTTGTCTATTCTTATTTTCTTTTTAAACCGTCTATCAAGCTAGTTCTTTTCCTTGACAATATTTTAAAATTGAGATAAAACATACTTCAAGGAAATAAAACAAAAAAAAATCAAAGTTGTTTTTTAATGTCATACAAGTGTTTAACTCCTCATTGCCGGAGGATCTTAGAATACATGAGAAATGGGGACAGTTTTATTTGCTCAAGCAATGAGTGGTTAAGGAATGAATAAAAGACCTAATCATTTTTTTACTATTTAGACTTTGATTTTTTTTGGTTTTGATTTTTTGTTAACGGAAATAATATCTTTACAATTATTTGTACTAGGTTTTTGCAAGTAAATCCTTCTCTTGACTCTTTTATAATAGACACTAATTTATTAAGGTATCTTTTTTAATTTGCACCAAGTCAGATCTAATTTACTTTCTTACTCATGCTTTCATGAACACCATGTTGGTAAATTGGGAAAAATGGTACATTTTGGGATTTTTGAATTTTGCAATTGAGAGTATTTTGGTGATTTAGAGTGAATTTATGATGATTTCTTCAAGATCTTGCATCGATCTTGAAAAGAAATCGTCATGAATTCACTCTAAATCACCAAAATACTCTCAATTGCAAAATTGAAAAGTCCTAAAATGTACCATTTTTCCCATCTACCAAACATGGTGTTCATGGCTTTTTCATCACTCAATTCTTTCATTTCAAATACATCATGATTATTTTCATGTTTTTAAAGCATGATTACACTCACATTTTAAAATATTGATGTTTTTTCTTATTATTTAAGTGATGAAATTAGGGGTTTGATATATGCACACCCGCAGGGGATAAATTTCTATATTTAACATCAACAAACCAAATTTGGAAAATTTAAGTTCAGATTTGAATTTAGAGACCTTGATTTAGCTCAAAAGCACAAACGAGGTTACAATTGAACAACCCCTAGTGGAAAAGCTTATCTAAGGGGCAAATTATTACATTTATCCTTGTTTGTAAAAGAATCCAACTTTTTCCACTAGGCATTGTTCAGTCGCAACCTCCTTTCTAGTTATAGACTAAACCAAGGACTCTAAATTCAAATCTGAATTTAAAATTTCCAAATCAACTTGTTGATGGTAAATATTTGAATATATCCCCCAGCGTGCATATATCAATTCCCTTGAATTAATCTTATTTACTTATTAATTCACTTTATATACATTGGAGGTAGCTTTCAAAAGGCTCTTCTATAAGAAAAAAATATTTTCTTAAATTGACCATAATCTTTGTAGCTAAATCTTGAAGCTTTTCAATCATAGATAACAAACCCTTCATAGGATCATTGCTCTATAAAGAGATCATTTACTTTGCATTTATTGCAAATGAGTGTGATTGGTTGTAACTCCTTTGAGTCAAAGATTGATTTTTTGATAAAAGGTACCATTGATTTGTTGACTACTCTTTGCTTTGTGCCTTTTATTGGTTTTTATTCTTGCATTCACTAGGTCAAACCTTGTTGGTTTCAAAATACTAGTGATATCCTAAATACTCAAATGTACTTGCAATATCAATTTTTTAGATTTAGAAACTATGTCAATTAATTATGAGTTTAATTTAACTAATAAATTGGTAGTGATTCTTCATAGAATCATCAATCATTATTCTCTAATATTCAAAGTTTTACAATGTCATTCATTTAAGCTCCAACACTTGCACATTAAGTTCATTGTATATTTAAATGCAAACCTTGCATCAATTATTTATGGTTTTTATAGTGGGAACCTTTAGCAATCAAACATTCTAGCCTACTCCAATAAAGATTAATACCATTAAATTGTTCCCACAACATAACTTTGATTGTATTTGAACATCTAATAGTATAAAAAACCATTGCATTATATTGCAAGAAACCAGATATCAATGTGGTAGTTGGATTCATTGGTCTCCGAGCAAGAAAACCAATTAAAATGGTTGTAGATTATAAGGATTGAATTTCATTGTTTAATGTCCAAAGCCTACATATAATCTTTAGAATGCTGAAGACATTAGAATAAATATCAAATATTTATTCAAAAGTTTTACAATTGCAAAAAATACAATAACTATAGCAAAGGGAAGTCCATATTGATATATTTCAAGACATAGTCAAACCCCAATAGATCAACCTTTAGATGTTCAAATGATCAAATATGGTGTATTTTAAATGCTATATGTGGCAACTCTAATTTAATGTAATTTTAACATTTTTTTACATCCAAATATTGTTGGGCTCTTTAACATCTAATTAGCAAATCTTTTCAGCTTCTAGCACACAAAAAATTGATGGAAAAACGCACATTGGGGTTTTAGGATGTTGTATTTAAAGGTCTTAAAAAACCAATCTGTGATTATTCAAATATAGAATAAGACAATAAGTGATTAATGCCATGTATATGTAGGTGTGGTAAAATTCATTCAAAAATCAAGAAATAGTAAAATTGGGTGTGACTTTAAAAACGACGTTTAGGCTTGCAACGTCTTTTAATGGTTGATGATCATGGAAATTAAATTTATGAAGAACAAAGGGATGGATTATATGTGCAACTTAAATTAATGGATTATTGGCATTTCTAAAATAGATATAAACTATGACCTTCAGATTGTATTCATATGGTTGAATATACCATACCTGTAATACTAATCATTTTCAATCAAAAAGTTACAATTTAGGTGATTCAAAACTATTTAAAAAAAATTCTACGTACAAAATATCACTACGTTTCATAATTTACTTTTTTTTGATAAGGTTTGATCTAAAGTTCTAAATAATGATTGTTATTCAAAAACGTTGCTTTGTATATTAAAATTGTTGTTTGAGGGGTGGTTTTTGATTTTTGATTTTTATTAATAGGATTTACTCACAATTTCAATTGTTTGATGTTTCAAGAAAACTAATGAAATCTACGATATAAAATGTCCAAAAATAAACGCAATGTCATAAAGTAACTAATTGATAAAAGATTTTAGATTTTGTGTATAGAACAAGATGGATCTCTTGGTGATTTAACCCTTAAACGACATAGGGCATGGTATATATGTTGATGTATAATTGTCATTTGTTACCAATAAGAAATTTTAATTTGGGATCTCAAGTAGCTCACCTGAATTGCATTGATATATTCTCCAACTTTTTTGTTGGTCTCAAATGCAGTAGAGGTGTGGATCCATTCCAAATACAAGAAAAATATCCCATATTGTATTAGTCGCAAAGGGCCTTTTGGTCGTTTAGGGTTAACCCTTGAAAGCCCATTGTGTGTGTGAGGGGACAAAATGGATTTTGGGCAAAATTATTCTATAGGAATTTTTGATTAGTTTATTTGAATTTGTATTTTGAAATAAATTTTTGCAAGGGCATGGGGGTATAATTTTGTTTGAAATCATTTTTTTATTCAAAAATTATTGGTATATTAGGTTTTTTTAGTTCAAGGGGCAATTTGGGCATATTGGTTTTCATTGATTTCTCCCAAAAGCAACCAGTGAAGGCATAACCCTTCATTCGGAGTACATCCAAAGCATTAGTGTATTAGATAAACACATTTTATTTATGATAATTACAACAACATTTGAAATGCAATAGCTATTTGAGAATTGGTTTTTTTTCAGATTTTTTTTGTGGTTGCCAATAAAGGTGAAATCTCTCAATCTATTATTTGAATTTCTATAATTCAAAATCAACCCTTTGGTTTGCAAAATTCTCAATGTAATGTGAATTCCAGGCACATGTTTGCAATGCAAGGCCATATAGGATGTGTTCCATGTCTCCCTTGGTCTTGAAAATTTGTGAAGAAATACTTAACATGATTTAAAGCATGTTGAATAAATCTTTACAATACTCATGTTGCAAAAAAAATTCACAGTATGCAGTCAAATGGGCCTAAGAATTTTGGGTAGAGGTCAAGAACACTTTTTGCTCTAACTTCAAATGACCATATCTCTCGATCCGTGGAATCAAATTAATGTCATGAAATTTTCATCATGACTTTTGACATAAATCTATTGTAAGGCCCCATGGTTAGATTTGTAGAAAAAAGAAACCAATCTCTCTTGAAATCAAATGTCTGAATACGACAGATTTGAGTGTTTTTTTAGAAAAAAATGGGCTTTGGCCTTTACAAATTAAGCTTCATTTCTTACCAAGAATTTATTTCAAAACTCTGCTTTGCCACTTACATGCTTAACTTCAACATTAAATAGGTGGACAATTGATAAGCTTACTTAAAAACTGACTACAGTGCTTCTTTATTGGGATTCATTGGCTCAAGCCTCCAAAATGAAATTAAGAGTAGGATTGTAGAAACAATTTGCTCTAGAGTTGTGGCAGATTGGCTTCTAGGCCCTAGTTGTGCACTTGTGTGTAGCCGGTCCTAAAGCCCTCAATTTGGCCGTGACCCATGTATTGTACAAATATATTATTGTATATCTCTTTGGCTTGTATCCACCTTACTTACCCACCTATATACCGTTTTCTTAACAATCCCAAGATCAAGGTTTTGTAATAGATACATATTAAGAAGTTCTTCATTTGACATTCAATTTTAAATCTAGCCTATTAAGTGCAAGGTCACATTTTTATCCACCCTCTGCAATTGTAAGATCAATTTTTTTCTTTTCTTTCCCATTAATTTGAAAAGCACTCATTTTGCCCCTTTCATGTAGAGGCTTTTTGCAATGTTAAGGACATCTCCATCCGTATAAGAAACGATAGGCTAGGAATATTTTCAAATGAAATGGGAGAAAATAACGCATGAATCTGCCAAAGCATTCTTTTTGTCACAACAGAAATTGCAATTTTTACTTTGCATGGAAACTCCTTCAAATTCTACATTTTTTCCACAACTAGTAGGTTGAATGATTAACCCCTAAAGGACCAAGCCCCCTTTTCAGGGACAAATGGGATTTTGGGTACATACTTATGGCTAAACTACTTTGTGTGATTTTTTGAAACTTTTATGGGAGATGGGGAATTCAAAGATCTGTGTGGGCATCTAATTTTTCCTCATTCTGACATTTATTGAAGAAGTTAAAAATGAATTTATGAGAATTTTAGTTTGGCCTATTTTGAGATTCTCCATACCTACCCGCAAACTAAAACTTCTCATAACTTTCATCTCATCAATTAGAATTGAATGATTCAAAACTTCCCACATACACATAAATCTAAAGAACTAACCTTGAATTTTTATTTTTAAAAAATGTAAATTTTAAGAAAGTTTTTGGGCTACCCGCCGAACTAAAGTTCTCATAAATTCATTTTTAACTTCTTCAATAAATATCGGAATGAGGTAGAAATTAGATGCCCACATAGATCTTTGAATTCCCCATCTTCCACAAAAGTTTCAAAAATTACACAAAGTAGTTTAGTCATAAGTACATGCCCAAAATCCCAAAAGTCCCCCGAGGGGACTTTGGTCCTTTACGGGCTAATAATAGAGAATCTAATTTGACTTTTGCAAAAAAGATACTTGTCATTAATTGAACATTATTTTACCTAATTGGATGGTTGAGCAAAACCAATGATCAACACTAGAAACAAGAAACATTGTGTTTCCAAGTGACGAAGCTTTCAAGGTCCGTTGGAGATGCCCTAGGGGCAGTGCAACCCAGAAACACCCCCCCCCCCCAGATATTAACTCTGACGTCCCACCAGCAAAGAAGGAATGGGAACAGAAGTGGAAAAGAAATAAGGAACCTTCCAAAAGATATCCAGAACATTCGAAAAGAAAAAGATGAAGAAAAAAGGAAGACTTATGGCAGGCACCATGACGTCACCATTTCTCTTTTTTTGTCTTTTGTTTTTATTATAAACAGAAGGACGTCATCTTTACTTATTATTTTTTGAAACAAGTGGACATCTGATTCTCCATCTACGGAAACGAACTGTACAGTACATTAAAATCACAAGGCCTCAGCCGCCTCACATAAAATAATACTACAAAACATATACGAGTACATGGTCCTGTACTCGACGTCCGAGGCCGGCGTTATAGCAATATTGTTATATCCAGACCAGAAACCATCCCAAAATAGCTAAAATCGTATGGAAATTTTTATTCAAATGAAAAGAAGTGGGTCCACCCCCACTTGAAAAAGAGTAGTGATAGGGAGGCCTTTTCCATAAACTAAACTGTAATAAATTCATTGATTGTATTGATAAGATTTTGGTTTGGCCCTTTGGGCTAGAGGGCTAAAATAGGCGGAAAGAGAGCACAGATCTCAAGACTATTCACCTCACTATTTGTGAACGTATGCACATATTTATATTTATTTGTTTAAAATTGGGGATTGGCACATCTAAAAATCAGCTGAGGACGTTACAAAAAGGAGGCAAAAAGGATGGTTAAAATTCTGCAGATCCCAAGGGTCCATGGAGACAGTTATGCCATTATTATTGTTAACTATTATTGTGTCATGCAAATTTTGCTCTCCTTGTTTGGTATTGTTCTGGTTCCTCATGGCAGCCAATTTTTGGACCGAATCTTTGTACCGGCTATCTTTGACAATAGAAAAATAATTGGGTGGAAATTGGGTAGAATCTGACGAACATGGATGAAAAGGAATGAAAAGGAATATGTATCAAATGTGTCGTAATTTTTGGATGCGATTTAGTAATTATAGCTGGTTTATTTGGTGAACGTGCACACATGGATGATTGTAGGGTGCGTGTAGCTTGACTCACGCGAACAAAAGCAAGGGAATTTTTGAAAAAACATATTTGTGTTTTGCTGTATATTGGAAAATATCCTTGCATTTTTCAAAACTGCAAAATTATTTTTGTGAGGGTTCTATAATGCACCTACACTATAGTGATACCTTGACCTTCATGAGCGCTAAAGACAATACCTCCACGCCCAGTTTTGCTAGCACTTTGTTCATTGAACGTCATTTATTCAATTGTGAAAATAAATATGCCAATATGCAAATAAATTAAGATATTGGCTTTGCTATATGGTGCTAAGCTGCTTGTTTGGTGGTGAATTGGGGAGGAGATATGTTGGTGATCTTTTTTGTCATGTATGGGTGGTCGCAAGGGTGGTCGCAAGGGTGGGCGCAAGGGTGGGCGCAAGGGTGGTTGCAAGGGTGGGCGCAAGGGTGGTCGCAAGGGTGGGCGCAAGGGTGGTCGCAAGGGTGGACGTAAGGGTGGTCGCAAGGGTGGGCGCAAGAGTAGTCGCAAGGGTGGTCGCAAGGGTGGTTGTATACTTTTTGCCAACCACATTTGCACCATGGTACTGTGGAATCTCCAAGGGGGAATAATTTTGCAATTTTGAAAATTGCAATGGATTTTTTTAATATACGGCAAAATATACGGTTTTATTTCAAGTTTTCCGTAAAAACAAATCCCTGCCTCGGGAGAATGGCATTGGTGTATTTGGAGAATTTGGAAAATTTATGGGAACTCTTGAGTGAAGTTGTTGAGATTTGAGGCGGACTTGTCCTTGGAATTGAAGCTCCGGTTCTCTTCTGATTTTTCAAAAAGATGTCAAAGAGTGTTCTTCCAAATACAGGAAAAATCTCCATTTTTGTGTCAAGAGCTGCAGTAATTGGGATCAATGAACTTGAATTGGTATTTGACTTTTTCAGCATAGGAAAAAAAGCTATAGACTCGTTTTTCAACATTTTTAGAAAATGTAGATATAAATATGGTTCGCTAATCACATCTTCACCAAAACTTAGATTAGCGATTATTTTATATCGTTCTATACCTTAGAGTTTAGTGATTTAGTGTTCTCGTTTTAGCATTGTACCTTTTTTCACTCAATGGATTTTTTAAGAATGAGTACAATACATTTGATTTGAATTCAAGCATATTATCAAAAAAAACTCTAGATTTTTTCTTTTTAGGTCAGGTTGTAGGATAGACAAATTTGAATTAAAAGATTAAAAGATTAAAGGTTGACAATCGAGAAAATTGAAAGCAGCTTGTAATTGAAGTATATGTGTGAATTGTTGAGGTTTTTTTTGCTGTAGTTTTTCCAAGGAATGTACACTTAATTGTTCACTCAAGATATGCTGTATTTAATTAAATGCAGAACTCATGCAATTTTTTGACTATGTTTGCAAGAAATTAAGAGATTCCAATGTTAAGGGACATAATTTTCTTGATGTTTTGCAACAATCTCCCAGTGTTTATGTTTTCATTCTGTTATTATTATTTATTATTGTTTATGAACTTTGCAGTATCTATATTTAGCTATTTATAATATATTTCAAGAAAAGAAAAAACAAGGGCTTTAGCATTGCTTTAGGAAACAATGGTTTAGAAAAAAAATTGGCCTAGAATGGTTAAAGAACTTAAAGTGTTGGAACAACTTTCATTGCTACCCACAGAATAATGAGAATATTGTTATCAACGTTTATTTTGACAAAATAATGTCAAAATTTGGATTGTGATAAACTATATGGCATTATGATTTTGTTTCTGACAAAGAAGAAAGTTATGAATCTTAGAGTAAAAACAGTTCTATCATTGAGAAGGGATAAGAATAAATGTAAGCAAAAGCCAAAATAATGTAAAATGACTTCAAATCATTTTAATATCTTCTAAACTATATCGAAGCTTCAAGCACAATCAAGTTTTGTACCAATCTAGGAACAACATTGATTGCCTACAAGCTATAAGTGTAGAATCTTATAACAAACTTCACAATGATCCAAAAAAAACAAAGCAAGTTGAAAAGATGTACAAATTGATTGTTCAACAATGTTATGAAACATTCATTTATACCACATTCAAATAGCGCAAACAAAATGTTTATTTGTTCACTCCTCTCTCTACCTTGTTACTTAGGCAAAATAAACCTCACTTAATAAACTTATTAGAAACTATAACAAACATCAAGGTGAAGAAACGGAAGAGTAAAAAGAAGAAAGGATAGTGAAGTTACAATACAAACTAATCAAGTTTATAAAGTCAAACTATTTTTATGAGTTTTTTTATTGCTTTTGGGCAAGGCTCTCGACAAGACTCTTCTTCCATTACTCTTGCTACATAAACGTCATATTTGATTTAAATTGTCTTGACATTAGTACCTCACACATAGACATGTGCTTTGTGCAAGTTTGACATATGTGATTATTGCAAGGGATGCTCTTATACGTAGAGACAATTCTTGTTCTTACAACCTATCTAAAAGTCCTAAAAGGATTTTGAAAAGGGCATAGAGGGAGAAAATCACACTCCTTAGTATTATAGACTGAATAAAAGTTGGGACAAGATTTGCTCTTGATTTCATTTTGAATTCAACTTCTTCTCGGGCCCAAATGTAAAGCTGCTTTTTTGATCCTAAGAGAGTTTTTATGCCCACCATGAACCAAAATCAATGATCTAGCTAAAAAGATCCATTCCCCACTCATACCCTTCCCACCCAATTTGATTTCTCACTAATTTTGGAACTAAATATGTGTTTTAAAAGTTGAGAAAGAAAGATACAAGTTGTATAAAAGTTTGAGGTGTATCAAGAAAGGACAAGTTGTAGTAACAAAACCTTTGAAAAATACGTTGAAATCAATATCACAAAACTCATGAAATCATTACAATTCCATCACAACAACCATTCTATTCTCAATGTACAAGATGTTTGTGGAAGCTTAGATGCTTTCAAGTTCAAAAAACAGTTCAAAACCAAAAACCAAAAACCAACAAAAAAAACCATAAACCATAAGCAATAGTCTATACCTTAGATTTTATTCCATGCTATTATTACCTTTCAAAATATGTAGTTAGTAATAAATTTGGCAAGGAATCAATTGGATGGGAAGGATGCAAGAAGTGGATGTTTTGGCTAGATCTCTAGCATTCTTTTTAATTTAAAAAAATCTGCACTAGACCACTATAATTGAATGTCTTTATGTAAGTACTATGCATTGTTTCTACGTTGCATGAAATAGCATTTGAGGAATAATTTTACCTTCATAGGTTAAAATCCCGCGTTTTCCCATATTCAATCAAATTTCATTGGTTTGCACCAGATATTTCCAATACTTATATGTTGTAACATTATACTATACTTAGTTGCGGTCAAGGAGATCAAATATCTTGGTAGAGTACTGTTTATAGAACACCCTCAAGAATAAAAGAGTATAGTCTACAATAAGCTATACTAAACAAGATTATCAAGTAGTGAACATTCCATTAACTTAATTTGCACATTCTATTAACACTTGGACACACGAGCCTAAAAACAGAGAAAAGCTTTCCTTACAAATTTACAAGATTGAAGGGCACCTCACACCATGTTGCAAGCCCCAATTCTTTGTTGTTGGAAGACAGAAAGATATTCAAGAACATTATATGGAGAAATTTTTATGGAAACCCTTGAAATATGCCATATTTGTATAAATATCCTTGGTTTTTTAGACATGTGTTTTATTATGCATGTCGCTTCTTTTTCCTTTGTGCGCAAGCTAATTCTTTTTTGGGGTATTGCAATGTACCCTTATCATTGCCATTGGTTTGGACTTCACCATACTATCCTAAACAAGATGTCATGTCTTACTAAATATGGGCTTTACACAACCCATAAATAACAAAAATAAAGAGAGTCCACATTCGATTTTTTGCTAAAAACCTGAAATGTTTAAGCATTTGATAGACCTCCTAACGTTTTGCCTATAATCCAAAGAGTTCATGATATTTTTCCTTAGTTTTGTTTACACATTGAAGATATTATAGTGTTATGCATAGTCCATGTGTGTTTCACAAAGTTGAAAAATGAAAGTCCAAATTAACCAAATATTGCATAATAAGTTTTTCATACTATTCTCCAAATATTGTTGATGAATAGGTGATTTTCTTCTCAAGTGATTATGTGAAGGGTAGGTTTTCAAACTAGCAGTTGTTAGGACGAGCTCAATAAAATTGGGCTTCATTTGAGGCGGTTTGCAATTTAATTATTTATTTTGTCATAAACCAACCTTACTTGGGATCATTGGCTTGAGTCTTCAATTAACATTTGGGGAGAAATTTTGACTTCACCTGCTAAAATCTGGCATTTTCCACCGTTTCAACCAAATATATCACTAGATTGCACTAGATAATTTTTATATTTATAAGTGATTCTTAACGCGATATCCTAAATTGTTAATGGGACACCCCATGTGAGCTTGAAATGTGATTTTTAATGCTGATTTTTTAATTTGGATCAAAAGATTTGTTTTAGCTTTATCATTCTAAGGTTATACTCCAAAAAAATAGGTGTGCTTCAATTTGAAATAAAAAATATAGGACTTTTGAGTTACTTTATGCAGAAATACATTAAAAATTACTATGGGTGCAATAATATTTCAACAAAAAAAATTGATTTGTCATGTTTTTTTTCAAGAAGGTGATAATGCCGTGATTGAATGAATAATGGATCACTTGGATAAATAAAAAATAGCACTAAATTATCAAATTTCATGCTCACTTGAGGTGTCTTGTTAGCAATTTAGGGAGTCTTGTCCCTATTTATATTATAATTTACCATAATTCGTGATTTTTATAAAGGTCACTTGATTTTTGACTAATAGAAAAATTTAACCAACTATTTTGCAATTTGAACTCAGAAATTACACTAAATGCCAGTTCTCCCCAAACATGGCTAGAACTCAAAGCATCCGCACCCTTGTACGCAACTTGGAGCTTTTGAAAGCAAGTGTCCAAGATGCATTTACAACTATGGGCTTGCTCAAATCTCAAATGCCCCACCCTTGCCCTCAAGCAAGTAATAGCAAGTATTGAGAGTGTATCAACAAATGACAAGTATCGAGCTTCAATTGCAGGCCTCTTTTGTTGACCAATCAACAAGTTTTGATTGTCCTAATTTTTTGGGCACACTAACTATTCATCAAACCTTGAATTTTTTAGGTTTTGATTTTGAGTTACAATTGAGCAGGCCTTGTCTCATATAGGACATTAGCACTTAGCACGTCTAGGGTGAAGCACGACAAACAAAATGGCTGTGCCTCTCGCGGGGCCATTGAGCATGTGTGGGTGCGGATGCTCTCAGAGCATCTCCACCGGTTGGGTGTAAACACTCAAACCGCGTGTTGGATTGCTATTTCTCTTGTTCCATATCCCCACCAATGACTTGCTGGAAGAAAAAGTCTCATCGGCCATGCTCAAATCCAAGAAGTTTTGGAGGCAATAGTTGGGGCTACTCCTTCAAAGGTTAGCCCCCACTTTAGCTCCCTCTTACACAACACTCAAAAAATCTTGGGTGAACATTGTACACTAAGTTTAGCCCCCAAAAATGTTCACCTTGCCTAGGCTAAAGTGCATTAGCCAAGACTAATTCTTTGAGGGTTAGCCCCTAAGGGTAATGCCACAAGATCTCCCTGTGAGAAGAGCTCTAGGGACGCTCAACTCCCGCAACTTCAAGTGTATTGAGCATGTTGAAATTTTGCTCATTCCACTCTTGTGCTATCTATTTTAAGATTATAGATCACTAGAACTTGATGTCGGGGGGAGGGGTGTGAGAGTAAATTGAGCAAGTGCAACGTGTTCAAAATTGCAAATGTGGCAAACTGTAGGGAACACACAAGGTTCCCGGCTCCCTCAAACTCGTTGGCGTGTTGTTATTTCTAAGAACCGGTGGACCTCAGCACCCTGAGTGGGCAGAAGTCTTGAAATTGCCCCCGCTCAATTAATCTTTCCGCATCCCGGTCTCACTGGACCGGTGGAGATGCTTTGAGACATGTAGAAACACAATTTGAGAAGTAGCTTGAAGCGGTGTTTGAGAAATTTTTTGGATTTCACCAGCTAAAAACCAGTGTTTTTCATATACAACCGATTTTTGCCAAAATGTACCGGATATTTTTTTAAAATGTATACCGATTTTTTTCCCAATTCCACCGGCTAACAAATGAACTAGCAGCCGATTTTTACCGCACATTGGCTCGAAGTGCGAACGGCTCCGGAGAGTAGCAGGCAAGCAGGCTTCGAAGAAAGTGGGCTAATCAGATCGCAGCAAAGCCTTCAAGGGAGAGCGGGCGGAGGATGGTCGGATATTCTGGCTCCTTAAAAACCGCGATGGAAATAGCGTCGATTCTCCACACACGGAAGGTCAATCCTTTCGCAAGTGGCACCACCAGAAAGAAGAACAAACATGTATGGAACCAGAACCACGCTGTTGCTGCTGGGGACTGGGGATTGGAGACTGGGGAGGGGGGAGAAGCTGAAAAGCTGTCGAGGCGAGAAATAACGCGCCTCAACAATATAAAAAAGAAAAGGGGTTGCAGAAGGATTCCATTGCACCAGCACGGAAGGGAGGAGCTTGCTCGCCTTGCTGCACTGCATGCCCAGCTGCAAGCCTAGGAAGTACGAACCCATCATCACGGCAGACGGACGGGGAATCTTGCCATGGCCTTTTTTTAGCCGCACCAAGTCAGCAACGCCCCCTCCACGGCTCCACTGTCCACAGTCTCCAGACTCTCCACTCTGCCCTGGGGCTGGCCCCTGGCCCCCCACTTGGAGTAGGATAATTTATGAATGCGAGACTGCGAGCTCCTTGTTTCGCGGGAGGGTTCGCTTCTGTGGCAGTTGTTGTGCTTTCCTGTGCTACGCCTTTATGATTCCCCCGCCTCTGCTGCCGCAATGCCGCTGCTTCCTCCATGGCATTACTTCAACGTTCCTGCTCTGACATCCCTGCACTGCAGTGGTTTTCGGACATGGGCCTCGCACGGGCTGCGTCCATTATGATCATCAGCTAACTTACTACTGTAGGAGAAAACAAGGGAAATAAAAAACGGAACATAGGACCAGCCACTCAGTACACAGTGTGGGACCCAGTGTTTGGGAAATTTTGGGATCCCCTCCAGCTGAATTCCTCCTAATACAAAATTGAATCAGTTTTTATTTTGCAGTGGGTACCGGTTGCATACTATCAGTTAAAAGAACGTCCGGTTGATTTCCTATAATTTCAATTTTTCACCGGCTAATTTCCTCCAAATTGAAATTTGTACCGGTAATTTTATTAAATTCTCATAATGCATAAATGAAAAGACAATTTCCAAGGGATCACAAAATACAATCACTAAAAAAATCACAAACAAAGGTAGAAGGCAAAGATGTTGATAGTGAATGTTGTAATTTCACAACCAACGCCCCAAGTCCAAAATGACTTATGTGATGATTGTGAGCGACAAACCGGCTTTTGTTTACAGTTTCAGAAACGGCCTTTGTTTGGCAATGGTTTATTGTTGCACCATTGTGTATTCCGCATAGGGTTCAGGATATTAGAGTGAGAAATAATATCCAGAGGGTTTCAAGGAACTATACCCAAAGGGTTGTGGGATTGATACTTGGATACAACCCTAGGCTTGCCCAGGTACCAGCCAGTGATTAATTTAACCTACCAGCTAAAATCCGTCATATTTTGATGAAAGCCAGTTTAAAATCCTACAAATTTTGGAAGGTACCGGTTGAAATCTAGCTTTTTAAATTTCTTTCCGGTTTTGCATCCTCTAAATTCAAAATCCAACTGGTTATTTTCCTAATTCCACCAGCTAACAATGAACTAGCAACCGGTTTTTCCTGCACATTGGTGGGACACTGATGCACTATCCCTCCCTTGCATCCATCTTTCATCACCACAAGGCCTCTTCCTCTACACCAAGTAGTGCATTTAGGTTGCTCCATACTAATTTCTCAATATTTCACACTATTTAAATATTTATCAAGACTACAATGACTTTTGCCAATAAATAATATAACAAACAATGGAGGAAACAAGGAGAGGGTGAATGCAATAACAAACGTCAAAATTCAGGAGTAGAAATGTTGAAGCTTTACACAAAACTAAAAATTATTGAACACCAAATAGTGCATTTAGGTTGCCTTACCATGGAAAGTTACCTCATGACTCATGACTTGGCCACTTAGGAGGTGCATGTAACTCTTTAGATATTTAAGATTTCACATGGTTTATAACATGGACACCCCTAATTTGTCTTTTTGTTGTTGTATTGTTATTGACAAGGCCTTCAAAAACTACTTGCTGCAGTAATTATTGCTAAAATTTATTGTAGCAATAGTATGTATTTAAACCCCTAAAGGACCATGGCCTTTCTTTTTTCAAAAGACACTCAAAACTGCTACTTTTATGGCAAAGAGTAAAAAAGTTTGAAAATTGGTCTTTTTGCATATCTAACCGTATGATCTTGTACTAGATGAGTATAAGAATGTGTCATACAAAACTCAAGAATTTTGACTGCACAAATTGGAAGATATTTGCATTAAAAAAAAACATTAAGTAGAAGAAGGTATGAAATTGAACAAAAACTTAAATTGTTAATAACCATGCCATGGAGTTGAAATGCAAAAATTCCAACGGTGAGATTGTTCTCAAAAGCAAACTTCACCCTTTCCAACAATTTAAAAAAAAATGTAAAACATGCATTCAATAATGAAGTTTATAAGTTATTTTTTCAGAAAGATGCTTAAATTGCCTAAAAAACAAGATTGTCCATAACTTTCTCTTAACTAGTCCAAATGGAATGAATCAAAGCTTCAGATGTAGACAAAGATATAATCTATGAGGAAAAAAAATCAAGTTTTTGGAAAAAAATAATTTCTTGCCCAGAATCCCCAAATTTGTGCTTATTTGGGCATAACTTTTGCTCCATGGCATTGATTGGAATAAAAATTATATTCCTAAAAAGCTACTGTGTTTTCCTATCTTAGAAAAATTTCAAAAAATCAAGACAAAAATTGAGGCCGTAGGTACCTGCCCAAAATCCCATTTGTCCCCGTAGGGGCAATGGTCCTTTAGGGGTTAAATAGTGTAAAGTGTCAAGAAATTAGTATGGGACAGCCTAAATGCATTATTTGGTGTAGCATAAAGAGAGTTGCATGCCCCTCTAGATGGTCAAGGGTGAGTCATAAGATAACTTTGCCAAGGTAATGCAACCTAATTGACAAAAGGGTGATTGCAAGAAACACCTACCAATTTTGTTTCAAACAACCACAGTACTATAGTATTGTGAGCTTTTGGAATAAACTTTTAAAAAATAAGAGAAAATATGGATAGTTTGTAAAGCACTTAAAATAGCATACTAGTGAAAAATTATACCTAGAAAAAAAATTCTAAAAGTTATGCACAGAAATAGAGCGACAAAAAACACCAAGAAAAAGGACACTTTGCTTTTTGATTTGTAGAAAATAAAGAAAAAATTAAAAAAAAAACTAAAAATTGGCCATTTTTCTTGACTTGAAGGTGCTCCTTTTCCATCAATTTGTTTTTAAGAAGATTAAATTGTGTTCTATGCACTTGCACAAAAGTAGTGCACTTTGAGCACACATAGAAGATGGATACTTTATTATTTCTAGAATCTCTTTGATAAGATTGAGCAACTTTAGTAAAGAAGATTGTATTTCAATTTAAACCTTCAAATTTGCATTTTTGGGTCCAAAATAGTATTGAAAACCCCCAAAATGGCCAAGGTAGAGTCTTGTAGACACCTAATTAGGGGCTATTTAAAAGTAGAAAAATAAAATTTAAAAAGTTCAAAAAACTAGTCGCCATATTTGTTAATTTGGGAAAAATTGTACATTCTGGGACTTTCAGAATTTTGATATATTTTGATATGAAGGTTTTAGGTGGTCTCCTAAAACCTACACGTGTCCTCACCTGAGAGGAGGAATTTGCGAGGGAAAAAATCTTACTGGCTTGGACTGAATTTGGTACCTTCAAATCTGGTTTAAAGTAACTTTTTGGGTTTTAGGAGGAATACAAAGTGGGACGCCTATTTTTCCCAAATTAACAAATATGGTGTTATTACCAAATGTGTCTAACTAGCACATGTACCTTCCTCTCAAGGTTCTAGTCAAATAAATGTGGGATGCAAAAGTTAAAAGCCTAAACCACCTTCCAAAAATCAAGGGGACAAAAAATAGTACAAGTATTTCTTGCAGCTACCCAAGGCAACTTGAATGCACTATTGGTGTACACTAAATAGTGCATTTAGGTTGCACCACACCAATTTCTCATCATTTTGCACTAAATATCTTTAAATGATTGCTACATTGATTTGAAATGTTAATTATCCAAGCATTATGGCTTTGTACTGAAACACATCCTTAAAATACCTGGTTAAACCTCACTGGCGTATTTGACTAATTTTGGATTTCCCAAAGTCAATATATTGATCCAAGAAGAAAAAGTATGAGAGACTTATGCAGAACACTATGAGATCTATAGGAGTAGACATAATCTATAATTGCAGGAATAATTCAAACTTCGTTAGATGCGTCATTTTACAACTCACCCCCGGTTTTGATTTATTGTACAATGGTGTAGTAAAATTAAATTTGCAGTTACTAAATTTGAATACTTGTCTAGTTGAGTAAGCACTCTTTTTCAGTGAAAGGTGCTAGCTTGGGTTTACCAAATCTAGTGCAAGGCAATTGAATGCGGATTATAAACAATTAGTATAAGAAATGTTGAGTAAGAAGTGGATATCAAATTGGATGGACGTGGCTAATGAATACTGCGCTATTCATTGTAGTTTGCATTTCCAATATCCATATATGCCAAAACGACATTCTTCATATCCACATCGTATTCCTCCACTCCCTCCTGTGACGGATATCGATTTTCCTACTGATTTTTTCTGGACGTGAAAATGTTTTAGAAGCTGACTAGAAATACCAGTATGTGCAGAAACAATTACGCATAGTTTTTGGATGGGTTCAGAATTTCGTTTGCCACTCGTGTGGAGCTTGGATGTGAATTGAAAATTCAACCCCGCTTGGCCGCTTCCCTCCAACCATGTTGTCCTGTTCCCACCAGCCGTGCTTCCTCCAACCTGCGTCCCTCTAGCCATAAGTCCAACTGTCCATAATAATTGGAGCAGAAAAAAAACCAGCCTTGCAGTAAAGCACTTTGGAGTTTGGGACTACAGTAGCACGTAGGGGTTAACAACCTCGACCGCAGTCACGCCTCACCGTGAGATAGGTCAGCCAAGCTTTTTAAATCTGTCCCGAGGCGGGGTTCTTTCTTTCGTCCTCGTCTGTCTTCTCCTCAGGAGAATCCTTACTTTAGCGTGTACCGAGCCTTCCACACACTTCATTGTCTGGGTAGCCGAAACTTACAGGCTCTTTTTTAGAATTATATCTTCCCCTTATTGTCAGGCTACCTTTTCTATTCATTGAGGGCGCGACACTTTGTTGTTGTCGTCGTCGACCGTCGTTCTCGAGGTTGGGTTCAAGTGCTGCCATTGCTCCGCATCGTCGCAGCAACGCCGTGGTCCCACTTGTGCTAGCTAGTTCTCAGCGTGTTTGCTTGCTCCCTCTCAAGCTGCCGTTCGTCTTCTTCCCGGCCCTTGTCTTATCCACACTCTTCTTGCGTTTCGAAAAGAGCCTTTACAGTTCACCATTCTCCTCCTCAGCAAGGCTTTGGCAACACGGCCTATACTGGAGGTGGTCACTTAGAAGCTGGTGAATCTCTGCACATGGAAAGCAGTCCAGACGGTTACATAGCCATCCCCCAGTGATCAAAACGCAGAGCTGCTTTGAAATCAAGTCCTGTGGAGCTCGTAATGCCTTGAGAGCAGGAACAAAGGCGGAGGATCTTCGGCAACGTGCAATGTACTCGGGCAACAACGTGTTGGGCCTGAACACATTCATTACCTTGGATGTTTACATTTGTCCCGAGTCCTTTCGATGACCGAAACCTGTCAACGACGACGCTCATACATGCTTTATTATGTGAAATGAGTGTCTTTGTGCTCGCTCGGAAAGTGAGGATATTCGAGCATAGATTCGTGATCTCTTAGAAGGTGAAGGTCTCCATCTATCGAAATAGACGGATTTTGGTTGTCCGGTCCACCAGCATAATTCTACGCCATTAGAAGCTCTAACGACGCGCATCGCATTGCTCCTGGCTGGATTCCTGAACTCGACGAGAAAAGGAGTTTGTTAGGTTCACTTGTGGGAGGCTGCACCGGCGCCGGCGTCCTCATTCAACAGAGCATCAATCAACTGCAAGCGCAACAGCCGTAGGAGGCAAGAGGGTTGGACAATGAAGACACACGACAAGTTTTACTATTCTCTTGAGTTCTCTCTGCACTAGTTTGTCAACTTCCTCGTAAAACGTAGTACGTCGACACAGTTTTTGGCTTTTGCCGCTGAAACCGGGAGATGTGCCGAAAGGGCTGGAGCTTGTGAGTAGCTCCCTCCTAAGCAAATTGTTATTTCCACATCGGGCATGCTCTCTCTCGTCTGTCAGTTGGCAAAGTTAACCCAAGTGTAGGTACTATGGTAGTAATGGAAGAAAGGGGTAATTGGTCCAGCTGCCCCACCAAATCTATCAAGGGTCAGCTTCACAGCTTAGCCGAGGAAGCGCGATTGTTCCAAAAAGCTCAAATTTGGGAAACCAGCTTCGTCCCAAAGATGACTAGTTCGTTGTTCCAGACGAAGCCGGGGTTCTCGTCGGTAACCACGGTGACCGACGGTGGCGAGCGAACCTCCAACTCCGGGTCCGACACCGGCATCCCCGCAGGAATAGGAATACCCTTCCAGGCACTCGTCGCCGTCGACAAGCGCGCTTGGCGGATGCGGTCCGTGGAGAGCTGCAGTGGATTCCACCGTGAAGATGACATGGAAACCGGTGGTACCAGCATCATGGAGGATGACATGAAAGAGTCCAACGAAGAGGACACGGAGATGGTCAGTTTTCTAGGTAGAGATGGAGACAGTACTAGTGGCCAGTCGAAGCTTTGTCCTCGCGGTCACTGGCGCCCTGCGGAAGACGATAAGCTCCAGGAGCTAGTGTCACAGTATGGCCCTCAGAACTGGAACCTGATTGCCGACAAACTTCGAGGTCGATCAGGTACTGTACTACTCCTTTTGCACGCTCGACCGCATTCTAGTGCAAAGGGCCGCCCGAAAGAGCATGTCACAAGTCGGTTTTCAACGTAGTGACTATGTGCCAGACAGTCCCTTAGTATTAACAAGTTGGTCCTTATTGCAGCTACTAGCTCGTAGATTATACAGAGCATTGCTGAAGTGCATTTGATACAGCTCAACCTTGGCATCTAGAGCTTGAACGTCAGATCCAAAGTTGGAGCTCCGTAACAATATAATTCTAGATTCTGGGAAACAGTAAGATTTCAGTGTTGCTGGAAATGGAAACGCAGCATAGTACACCAGAAAACTAGAAACACGAAACTGCTCCTGACATTTTATGGGTATTTGGTTCAAGTTCTTCATTTTCTATGACTAGTGAGTGATCTTCAATTTATGGCATACGTTTGCAGATGGTCTTGACTCTGTGCTGGTTGGTGTGGATGAATATAGGAAAGAGCTGCAGGTTACGGTGGTTCAATCAACTAGACCCTCGCATTAACAGACGCCCATTCACGGAGGAAGAGGAGGAGCGGCTGCTAGCAGCGCACAGCTTTCACGGCAACAAGTGGGCGATGATAGCGCGTCTGTTCCCAGGGCGCACGGACAACGCCGTGAAGAATCACTGGCACGTCGTCACGGCGAGAAAGGAGCGGGAGCTGTCTCGCGCTTGCGGCCGTCGCAACAAGGCGGCTTCATCATCGCAGGTGAATCATCGACGAGGCAATAACAACAAGGTGAGCCGAACTAGTCGCAGCACTAGAAATACTATCAGCGGAGAGAACCATGATCCCTCCGGTGATTCTTCCGGCACAGCTGAGAAGCACTCGACGGATGATCACGCTCTATCGTCGCCCTTTGTTGCCAACACTACCAGCTCAATCAGCGATGTATCTAGCTTGTCGCCTCGGAATGGACGGGTGCGCTTCGGCAGCAGCTTTGGGGCTCTTTCTACGTCGACACCGTTGGCTAAACCGACCTTTGGGAGTGCCATCATTGCAGGTGCCCGCCCAGGCTTTGTTGCATTGTTTTCCAAGTCTATCCGATTGTCTTACTGTAACTTATACCGAGAACATAGTATAACTCTCTGCATGGTACCTTAGATGCAGTTTCTAGCCCCCTGATCAAAGTTACTGTCTGCTTCATGATACCAGTCAATCGTCAAACCTTGTTGCTTAGTGTTTTTCTGCACCTTTTATCGAGTTTGTAGGACCTGATCGGAGTTAGTATCTATCTTCATGATGAGTTATAGAGATCATTGCATGCCTTGCAAGGACCAGGCATCTTGGTATGCAGAAGTTGATTACTGTTGTTTAGATCCCTTTTTATTAGTTTAAATACATTTTCATCATCGAACCCTGGAATTTGGTTGTGATTTACATTGAGATTGAGATTTAATATAGGCTTCGTGGGTTAACTTTATGTGTGTGCAGATGTCAGCAGGCCCGTGTACTTAGCTTCTAATTCCGAGCAGCCGATTACTTCCCATCTAGACAGCCAGATAACAGCCGGACTTCTGATGAGAGCAGCCGAAGCGCGTGCGGAGAAGGGCGCCTCGCTTCAACTCCCAGGCAGTTGTACTACTACTGCTTCTTTTGTTGGGCTAAAGACAACATGTCAAGGAAGCCTCAGCTACGCCGGGGGTACATCTTACTGGAATCCTTCCGTTCGTAACCCTTGCCTCAGCCGCAAGGGGGACGCAAATGGAGATCTCAGTTACAAATATGAACAGAATCCTAGTACTCTACTTACTCCGGCTTTTCATACAACGAAAGAAATTGACAGCTGGGCAACCATGTCAATGAAACCCAGCCACATTCAGCAGCTCCATGAAAGGTTGTGTTCGGACATTAATAATAATGCGCCCAAGCTAGGGCCTTCCGCTCGGGCCACGTCTGGTAATCCACCGGATGAAGTGGCACCACCTCAGGCAGAGTCTGCACCACTTCCATTCATTGATTTTCTAGGTGTGGGAGCGGCTTGAAGAAGCCGAAGTTCAATCTCCTCAAACGAGGTTATCAAATGAGGTTTCTCGCCCTTTATTTTTTGCAGGAGTGACTCTTGTCGCTTGCAATAAACTGGTGAGTTACATCACTAAGATAAGAGCTCCCGGCATAATCCAGTTATTCAATCCTCTGGTGGCCAAGGTTGCAGAATGTTATGTGATGGGGGGGGGGGGGGACATCAGCCAAATGTACATTGGATGAAGTCTTTCGACATCAATGACATGTGACTAGGCAGGAGAAGATTGAAGGATCAATCTCTTGCTGCAATCTTTGAAGAGTTTTCGAGTTTTCTACAGGTCAGCAGTTTTGAAGAAGTTTCAGTGGACCACTGGTCAGGATTCTCTCAACAACAACCTCAGGCTTTTATGACGACTTTTTTGCGCGCTTCAGTTACGAGGCGACTCCTTTTTGCAGCGTATGCCTACTTTCATTTATTTATAGAACATCGTGTTTTTTTTGTCTACAGTCCACGTGTATATTAAATTGGTTTAGCAAACTTGTTCGAACTTGTAACCTTTTATCTTCGAACTGGTAACCTTTTATCTTCGAACCTTGAGTCCTTGACTCACTGATCACTTATTCACTGTTGTAAAGGTACACCCTCCTTGTACATTGGATGCTGATATATAGCATTTCATGGAATTTGAAGTTTCTGATCGGAAATTGTGATAAAGAGAGAGAGAGAGAGAGAATACCTTGACTCTTACTGCACTATGCGCCTAAGTTGGCAAATAGTCCAAGATAGATGGATGAAGGTGCTAGAAGTCGATGGGCTAGAACTGAAATGTGAACGGCATTATCTCTGAGTTTATCGAGGCAATAAAAAACTGGCCCTCTTGAAAGTTGCTACCATATTCTTCCAGTTTCATACTACTGGTGATTTCTGATGATTACGTTGTCTGCTTTCATGTATTAGCATCAGGTCATGTCAACTAGTCGTGCAAGGACTGTGGTTGATTTCATGATTTACTTCTTGCTGAACTTCCATAATGACAGCATTAATCACTTATTACTCAAAAATCAAATTATAAATCAACACGTGAGGTGAGAGTTACTATGTTCCAGACTACGGTTTGCTGCTTTGATGAATCCTTCCATCGTAATACTATCATACGGTTAATATGGTCTGCATGCTTGTACTTACCAACCTAGTGCTTACAATTCCACAGCAGTACACTGTAGTTCGAGTTTGTTCTGGAATAGTATTCGGATCATCAGAGCTTGAATCGGTATACAAATACCTTGAAAAGTTCGACGTTTCATGTAAGTTAACTATCTGGTCAGCTCGATTTGAATTAGACTCATGCAATGTTATCTTAGTCCCACTAGATTTCTCGATGTCATCTCTGTGGTTTAGCGATAGTCAGATATATATTTAAGCTGATACGATTGCAGGGGATCTAGCGCAGGGAGAGTTACGTTGGACCCAAGTACCCAACCAGTAAGAGCAGGTGAGTAAGATCTTGCAATTAACCTTGTTTATCTGGACTTGTTGGCGATTATCAATATCACTGTAGTGCTGTACCTGTACCAGTAAAACCAGGGACATTAAATAAACGAATTGAAACTGGACTAGGTCTTTCTGGAATAGCTAGCACTTGGCAGCGTTTGGCAGTTTTTTCACGAATTAGGTGAAGCAGAAGAGAGTTACACCAGATGAATAATATTGATTAGAGGAGTCTGCAGATTGTTAGTCGTCGAGCCAAGCGCTAGTTCCTCGAAGCGATTGTATCTCTGAGCACACAATTAAAGTGACATTCTCAAAATCCTCTGGACCTGCTGTCGAGGTAATTTTTGAACTTTCGGCTGAAATCAAGTCGCGCGTATATGCATCTTGTTCCGCAGGAGGATGATTCCCTTTCAGAAAATCTGAAAAGCGACCAATCTTTTGTAGCCCTCAGGTTGTTTTGCAGGCAGCAAGAAGCCCATGACCATAAATTTGCCATCATTGAATCATCAAATTGTTAGTTCCAGGGTTCAGGCATGTGTAAGAGTACAGTTACAGATTATGAGGAATTGGTCATTAAGTTACTTACAGGAGCCCTCGTATGGGTACACCGCAAAGCCAGCGCAGTGCAAGTTAGACTTCTACGCCATGTTATGATAAATCTACTGCCAGGTCGTGATGAATCATTGTGGGTAACAGCATCTGGGACTCTTCAGTCATACCAGCATTGGCAGGCAATTTATGTTTCGCTACATACCAACTGCCTTTGTCCAGTCTTGCGAACCAGTAGACGGGTACACAGCATAAATGGTCAAGCAAGAGAATGATTAACCGGATAAACATCCGTGACTGGACATACTAACGCTCTGTGCCTGGAGCCCCTTGCCCTGGTATAATCCCAATCGTGCACACTACTACATGGCAGTCGTGCAACTCCAGACGAAATCTACAGAATTTGCTGGTCAACCTTTTTGCAGTCAGTAAAATTAAGCCGAGGCAGATTCAAGCGGTACAGTCGTGCCAGGTGAGTCAGGTGTAATATGATTGTGTTCTGACCTTCTCAAACTGCGCAAAGTCCATCTTGTATTCCGGGTCATGTAGCCGGAACTGTATATTGTACAGACTTCAGTCTACGTACTAATACCAATTTTGTATCCCTTCACTTCGTGACAATGCATGAGACATGAAGGTGCATCCCTGGTCTCAGACTCTCGGTTTGTACTTAAGGTAGGAGGCTTTGTCATGAATGTACCATCTCAAGGATGAAGCCCGAAATTGAATTTTGGGGAAGTGAAATTCTTGAAATATTTTTCTGTAAATTTTCCTTAAAAGACAAGAGGAATTGGCATCTAACCCAAGTTGTTTGGAATTTTGAGGAATTAGTTATGAAATTTTGAAGTTGAAATGGCATAAGGCTCTAAAATGGTGCACATTTTTAAATGTACATATCAAGTACATTATTGAAGAGCTATGAAAAACATGTATAAAAGGAGTACACTTGAAGAGGTGCACCATTTTAGAGCATGCACGCTTTTAGAACCTCTTATCTTAGAAGTTAGAAAGCACAACATACATTTAGAAAGAGTGCTTAGGGAGTTAGGGCATCCCCAATCTAGCAGCAAAATTAGCCCTGCAAACTGTGTCCGACTGTATCTGACACTGCGTCACTTGCAAAGAAGGGACATTTCCCCAATCCAGTAGCCCCAATGCAAACAAGTTTTGACACTCACTAACCACAATTTTTTAATAGTTCATTCTTTTTTTTAAGTGCTTATGTGAGGGAGATTCATGCAAAAATATCTAAAATTACCTAAAATTGCATCAGAGTCAAAGCTGGAGTGGTATGCACTATGCACTATGCAGGACTCTCCAAATAATGAAAATATGCAGGGGAGGGGCTCTTATGTGGGGAGCCCCGAAAAATGCAGTTGCAATTAATTGCTGCATTGGAGCCCATGTTTTTGCTCTTGCCCTTTTTAACACACTCCACAAAATTTTGCCTGCTTGTGTTGTGGCTGGATTGGGGATGTCCTAATATACTGGCTTAGAACAGATGTCAAAACTTTGAACAGAAAAAGGTTTGGCTTCAGGCTTCAGTTACACAGTTCTTAAATATTTGTCAGCTGTTGTCTCCGTCTGTCACTCAGTCTGAAATGTACGTCGACCAAAGATCACAAGGTAGTAGCCTAGTAGGTACTTGCTGACTGCTTCAGCTAAACTTGTAATCGCTCTTGTTGCAGGGAATTTTCTTCTTTTTGTTTTTTGGGCTATTGTGTTGTATCTTTCGACTTAAAGTGGAGGCAAAACTAAGTTACTTTGGATTCAAGCCTTCAAAATTTTGAACAAAAATGACGTACCTTGCTTTGTCCACTCAGAATACGTACCGTATAGGACCACTTTCTGACACAGTTATGAGGCATTTAAGATTTTAAGCTCACTCGTACGGCTGTATCAGAAACACTTCTCCTGTAAGAGACTTGATTCATCTGGAAATGTAAGGTTGTAAGCTTATGAGGCTAGTGTTATTGATGTAAGCATGTTGAAAGTCAAGACAAAGATTTTTTACAAGCTCTGATTGCTGACACTTCGCACGTGGGAGTCAGGTAAATATCGATCGCTGTTTACTGAAACAAAAAAAGTAGTTCTGAGCTAATTGCAAACCAAACCTGCCAACTTGGTTTTGAGTCTGTCGACGAAGTGACAACATGCCCGGGCAATCGTTGGCAGCCGGACTAGCAAAGGGCAACTCAATTACTGCAGGGTCTGCAACTATACTAAACAGTGAATTTAGGTTGCCTTAAGTCCAGGGCTCGGGGAGCAATTTCAAATTCACCCGCTAAAATCCAGCATTCCCAATTTCAACCGGATTTTCACTAGCATGGACCGATTATCACTTATTTGTTGTGAAATTTCTAAAAATATATTATAATATTCTATAATTAGATGTTTGGAGAAAAATGATCGGTTGTATATCCGGTAGTTTTATTTTCAACCGGTTTTTTTGCAATTTCAACTGGCTGACAATATACTAACCGCCTGTTCTCCCCGATCATTGACCTTAACAATTAGGTTGCCTCACTCTAAAAAGTTACCTCATTAATCCCTAAAGGACCATTGTCCCTTCAAGGGAAAAATGGGATTTTGGGCATGCACCTATAGCTAAATTATTTTGTGTGATTTTATGAAACTTTTATAGAAGATGGAGAATTCAAAGATTTTCTTGGGCATCAATTTTTTTTCTCATTCCAACATTTATTAAAGACATTATGCATGAACTTCTGAAAAAAAAGGGGAAGGCGGGCAGCCCAAAAATTTCTTTTAGTTTTTAATTTTTTTAAAATAAAAATCTGAAATTGGTTCTTTACTTTCACATATATGTGGAAAGCTTTGAATCATTCAATTTTGATTGTTGAGTGCAAAGTTTTTGTTTGCAAGTAGGGATGGAACTCCCAAATCTAAAACCTCCATTCCTTTTGCCTCTTGTAAAATTTGGCCCTTTACTTTTTTGAGCTATTTGTGTATTTGTTTTTGACTTTTCTTTTCCAAGTTGTATTAGACTAAGATTCCTTGGTTTTCACCATTTGGATCAAAGTAATTTAGTTTTTTGAACTTTACATAAATCCTCCAATTGTGCCTAGTGTATATGCAAATTTCATGACTTTATGGCATTGCAAGATTTTACAAAGTATGATTCATACCTCCAATTTGTTTGAAAATTCTCCCACAATTATCTAACTTGGTCTTCTATATGGAAAAAATAAACCTCAATTTTGTGTATAGCAATTTTTTTGATTAAAAAGCTGTCAAAAGCTTCTGAAATTTTTATGCAGCACGATTTTTTTTTTTTTTTTCATTTCAATTGTGAGTATCTCATTCTTCTACATCTAGAATGAGCTGATTTTTTTCCCACAAGTACCTCCCAATGGAGCATAGTCTAGAGCAAGACTTTATTGTTGGGTTTTTACAAAAAACTTTTTTTCCTACTTTTCTACTCATTCCCTCAAAAGTGGCAGTTTTCAAGGACTTTCACAAAAAAAAGTCTTGGTCTTTCAAGGGTTAAAACAAGAGGCTCATAAACAGTGTGGTCATTTTGAATTGCCCTGTAGGAGTTTCAAAAACCTTGCATTGAGCCTCTTAAAGTGGGTCACCTCTTGGGTCACCTTTTTTATGTTCAAAATTTGTACTTGTGCATGCACTGTTTTAGAACCTCAAGAGAATGATATGAGCTACCACTAAGTGTGCTTATTGTCATAATTGTGTTGGGTTTTGTCTTTCAATAATATATAGATATATGATATACTAAAATAAATAAAAACATGCTCCCAATCATGATTTGAGTATTACAACATGGAATTGGTGCTTGCACACTTTAACCCCTAAAGGACCATTATCCCTTTGAGGGACAAATGGGATTTTGGGCATATACCTATGGCTAAACTACTTTGCATGATTCTTTTAAACTTTTTTTGAAGACGGGGAATTCAAAGATCTACGTGAGCATCTAATATTTTCTTCATTCCAACGTTTATTGAAGAAGTTATGCATGAATTTCTGAAAAATAGGGGAGACCGGGCAATAAAAAACTTTTCCAAAAATAACATTTTTTCAAAATAAAAATCTGAAATTGGTTCTTTAGATTTATATATATGTGGGGAGCTTTGAATTATTCAATTTCAATTTATGAGTGAAAATTTTTAGTTTGCGGGCAGGTATGGGACTCCCATACTTTCATTCCTTTTGCCTTTGGTGCTTTACTTTTTTGAGCTCTTTGTGAATATTTTTTTGACTTTTTTTTTCCAAGTTGTATTAAACTAAGATTCTTTGGTTTTCACCATTTGGATCAAAGTAATTCATATTTCTCAATTTTACATAAATCCTCCAATTTTGCCTAGTCTATATGCAAATTTCATGGCATTACGGCATTGCAAGATTTTACAAAGTATGATTCGCACCTCCAGTTCATTTGAAAATTCTCCCACACTTACCTAACTTGGTCTTCTACATGGGAAAAATAAACCTCAACTTTGCGTAGAGCAATTATTTTGATTTAGGAGCAATCAAAGGCTTATAAAAATTTTGGGCAGCAGGGAAAAAAAACTTTTTTTTCACTTTAGTTGTCAATATTTCAGTGCTCTACATCTAGAATAAGCTGATTTTTTTCTACAAGTACCTCCTATAGTCTAGGGCAAGATGTTATGGTTGGATTTCCAAAAAAACTTTTTTCCCTATCTTTCTACTAATTCCTCCAAAAGTGGCAGTTTTCAGTGATTTTCTCATAAAAAAGGGCTTGGTCCTTTAGGGGTTAAGAGCCTTATTAGAGCATTCTTGGCTTTGTAGTGATTGCTTTTAGAACTTATGTGCTCCATTTACAAGCCGCCTTGAACCATGAATGCTATAGCCTATGATCAAGAATGGCTTCTTATGCACCTTTTGCTTTGATAAATTGTAGTTAATTAACACCAATTCAAAAAATATCAATTTAAATAGCCATAGAACTATTTTTCTTTGACTTTCTACCAAAAATATTTCCAAGCTGCTAAACTTGCTTGATTTTAGTACAAGCATCATCTTTCCCTTAGATGGTCACTTTATAAGCCGCCTACCTTACTCAATGCTTGGAAACACCATGTTTGATAAATTGGGAATAATGATACATTTTTGGACTTTTGAATTTTGCATTTGTGAGATTATTTTGGTGATTTAGAGTGAATTTTGTGATGGTTTCTTCAAGACCCTACATCAATGATGTTGGATATTGAAGAAAGTATCACAAAATTCACTCTAAATCACCAAAATAATCTCACAAATGCAAAATTCAAAAGTCCAAAAATATATCATTATTCCCAATTTATTGAATATGGTTTTGAGTTTTGACCATTTGGAGATAAGTGCAACTTTTTCTATATTAGGATTTGACATGGTTTATGACCCAGATGCCACTAGTTTGTTTTTCCATACCTTTGTTGTTGTTAGGCTTTTTAAAAACTATTAAAAATAATAATTATTGATAAAAATTACTGTAGCACCAGTATGTATTTATGTAGTTTGTGGCAACCTAAATACACTATTAGTGTACTTCATCTTGAAAATCAAAACTTAAGCGGTGCAATATGACAAAAATCAAATGTTGCCAGAAACTCTTCCTTGTAACGTTCTGATCAGGTATAAATTTCATTTTTTCTTCCGTAACGTCGATTACAAGAAAATCACTCTTGAACTAATAACAAAACTTGTAATAAAAGCAATATGGAGAGATTCAGGCAGAGGAGGTCTGTGTCTGTGACAGTGGTCAGAGACTTAGAGCATCTCCACCGGTTGATGAAAAACTTTGAGACAGCTCAGCCGTAGGCTCAAGGTTGCGCTCTAGATTTTCATTGGCAATACGTTAGAAAAAAAAATGAGCAGGCTTGCCAACGGGGTGTCCTGAGATGTTCAACTACTAGGATTTGAATGATTTTAAGTGAGCTTGAATTCAGCTCTATTACTCTTTTTTTGAAGTGTGCAGCATTATCTAGCTTGGGCAAGTGGGTGTCGTTGTGTCAGAGCTTTGACGAGGCGTAGTGTGCACCCTTCACGTGGCAGGCTAGGAGCGGAAACCCTACTTAGATTTGCGCTAGCGAGACACTTCTCTTGCACATCGGTGGATATTAGCGACCTCATTTTGCAAAAAACTCCATAGTGTCCCCACTCAATTGCCTCCAGCGTGTTGCTTTCTCACCAGACCGGTGGGGATGCTCTTAGTAATCAAGCACTTGCCAAATACGTTGTGTTTAGATAATTTAGGGGATTGATATGTGTACCACACCTTTTCAGCTATTCTACCACACCTCGGGGTAAATTTTAGATTTCTACCATTAAATAGTTGAATTTGAGAATTTGGAATTCAAATTTGGACTTAGAGACAGAGATTTAGTCTAGAATCATAAAAATGTTCTAATTGAACAACACCCAATAAAAAAGCTTATCTTATTTTGTAAACAAAAGTAAAAGTAACATTTTCCCCCAAGCTAACCTTTTTTACTGGGTGTTGTTCAATTACAACATTTTTTTTGGTTCCAGACAAAATCAAGGTTTTTAAGTCCAAATCTGAATTCCAAATCCTCAAATTCAACTTTTTGATGGTAGAAATCTAAAATCTACCCCAAGATGTGGTAGAATAGCTAAAAGGGTGTGGTACACATATCAATCCCCGATAATTTAATGCATTTGTTTAATTCTAGTGGGGTAACTAAAGTTAGATTTATGTTTGAATTTATTTTAAACCTGAGTGATTCCCGTGTTTTATTTCTTTCTTATTTTACGCAAACCATTTCGAGTAGATCACGTACTGTTTTAGCTTATGCCTGCTTTAGTTTTACCTATAAAGAGCATATCTAATTAACTTTGTTCCATATATTTTGAATTAACACAGGATCAAAACTTGAAAGGCGGTGTATCACTGTATCTGTAGAATATATAGTACAGTATATTGGACCTGCACCACTCGTACAGTCCTCCATTCCCGTGTCGAGATTCGGTATTTGCTCGAAGCAACAATCGACAAATCCTGTTCGGCTAAAAAAAAACAAAAGACAAGTGTCACCATAAACGGTTAAAATAAGCCACTTTAGCCTGTAAGATATGGGGAATTTCTTCACAAATTAAGCTCAATTTGTGAAGAAACAAGGATAAGGAAGAGTGAAAAAAAAAAAAAAAAAAAAAAAAAAACTCAAGAATGAATATTTTATACAATATGAATGTGGATCTAGGGTTTGGACCAATTATGGTTTCATAGGTGTACCTTAAATGGCTACCTCTAGAACCTTGATCCGAAACAAGTTTGAACCAATCAAATGCAAGGAAATAGCATCATTTTGAAATCTTTTTCAAAATCAACTTTAGTTGGTTTTAGAACAGTCTACGCTGCCATAATCAGGGGAGTAACCATTTATGGTATTTCTACCTTATCTCAAAACTCTTTTTCCAAAACACTTGAATTTCTTGGTTTGTAAGATACATAAGTGGGCTCGGGGTGAATTGAGTCACTAACCCCTTCATTGCCCTCTGCCTAGATGAATGGGGATTTGGGGCTCTGTCCACATTACATCTGCCATTAGCAAAATTATGAACCCCAACAAGGTCATTCATTGCCTAAGGTCCAAAAGGGGTTGAGAGCATCTTTCTTTTCAAGTGTTGTAAGTCTAAATGTCAGCAAAGTATGCAAATCTCAACCATACAATCTTGTAGTGTACATGTTGTAGATGGTGCGGATTAAATTTGGGGTCATTTGACCACATACATTGGAAGACTATAATGTTTTAGTGTTGAAAAAAGATGCTAAAATTTTCCTGAAAACATATTTGGAGGTGAGATTTGTTTTCTAAACCTACTCAAATGAAAAATAAAATAAAATATAAAGTGATTCAAACCAATATACAAATACATTAGTGAAGTAAAATATCTATCAATATACTCCTTTTTTGCAGAAGTGTGTTGAAATGTTAAAAAATATTGAAAAAAGTAGCAAATAATCACATCTATGACTAAACCTCCCTCTACTAAAATGTTTCTCATGCACTCATAACTTCTTGGATTGATATGAAATTTTAACCACAATAACTAGACTAGTATGCGCAACATTTTTGATAACAAATATTGAAAAAAAGAAGTTTCTATGAAGAAGTTATAAGCCACCAAAATTCACTGTAATACAAAAATGTGTGGATTTTGAACTTTGAGTTGCTCCCAAACTTTCAAAACAACTTGGATCAACATGAAATTTTTACCACAACTATTAGACTTTAAAAGGAACAAAATCCAAGAAATTTTATTGAAAACAAACATTTGATGAAAATGATACAAGCCCCCAAAGTTGCAGCCATCACAATGCAGTGTGGTGAACTCAAATTTGACCTTGTGAACTTTGAATGGTTTTCACAAACTCAATATATCTTAGATTGATCTGAAAATCATATTGTAGGAACCAAACTAGTACGCGCAACTTTGCCAACAAAGTTTATTGAATTTGGATAATAAACACAAAAGTTACAACACATCAAGTAGGAGGGATGGACTGCTTGAGGACACTTTCCGTCCCGTTGGGCAATGAGGGGTTAACTCCTAAAGGACCATTGTCCCTTTGGGAGATAAATGAGATTTTGGGTAGGTACCTATGGCCTCAATTTTTGCCTTGATTTTTTGAAACTTTTTTTGAAGATAGAAAAATACATTAGCTTTTGGAGAATATAATTTATATTCCAATCTATGCCCAGGAGCAAAAATTAAGCTCAGACAAGCACAAATTTAGAAGTTCTAAGCAACAAATTCCTTTTTTGTAAAAATCCGATTTAAAAATTAAAAAAAAATTCTTGTAAGTTATAGTTTTTTTTTACATCTGAAGCTCTAATTCATTCCATTTAAACTAGTTATGACAAAGATATGAACAATCTTGTTTTTGGACAACTCAAGCATCTTCTTGAAAAAAATGTCTATTGTGGCATTTCTTTTGAAGTTTCTTGAAGTCAATTTTTTTCGGAAAGAAAAATTTCTTTAATTAAATTTTATTTATTTAATTGATTGAAGTTATTGAAATTATTTAAATATATATTTTTCTAGGACCAGTGTAGTACTTGCCATTTTTCCCGCTCTAGTTGTTTAAACTACAAAGCTCTTTGTTGAGCAGATAAATTTAAAACAAGTTCCCAATTAAAAGATGATATTTTAAAAATTCTCTTTTGAAATTACGTGTGATCTGATTTTTCACTTAAATCTGAAAAGAGTAGTGTTTGTTTGAATTAATAGTTGTTTGTTCTTCTCAAAAGTTCATATGTATTAGTATTTTTTTGAGTTTTTTATTTTTCGATCTTTGAATATGTAAAATTAAAACGTGACGTGCATCATTATTTAGTGGTTCCCAAGGTACTAGCAATTTTTATTCTCATTGATTTGAAATCAAAATTTTAAATTTATTTCCTTATTTTGATAAATATGTTGTTGTGTTAGTTTTTTTTAATTGATGAATATTTTTTGTTAAAAGTCAAGGTGATTTAGATATGATTATTTTTCCACAAAATGACCAATTTAAAAAAGGAACATAAGCTTTTGTTAAATTATTTCCTTCATTACTAGATAGATCAATTTTATTTTCTATGATGTCATTTATAAAAAAGCTATTGTCTAAAGCTTTTATTTTATTTTTTAGCTCATAGTATTACTGACTTTTATATTATTTTTAACATCAATCCAATCTCTATAGAAATTCTTAGATAAAATAGATTTTTGGAAGTGTTTAAATAATTTTTTTAAACGGATAAATTTGGTCAAGTTGTATAAGATATTTTGTTTGTTTTCCATCATTTGTAGTAATATATCAAAAAATACTACAACACTTTTTTTTACATGAATTTTATTTTAAAATTGACTATTTCCAACATGATGTAATGGTCAATTCAATTGATGATAATTATAAAAAGAAAAAAAAAAGAAAAAAGAAAAAGGCAGGCTAGGGTTTATTTGGCCACAAAAGTTTAGAAGTTTTTAGTTGTTGATTAAATACAAACTTGTCACTTAGTTTTTTAATAAATAGTGGTACTAGAGCTCTGCCTAAATATACTAAAAAGCAAGCAAAAATTGAAATGCTAAATGTTTGATGAACAAGATGTTTTACTAAAAGATAAAGTACATGTGAATCTTGTTTTATACAAACTTAAACTATTTTAGTAAAATTTAAGAAGAAAAAGTGACCACTTAACCAATCAAAAATACAACTTAAAACAAAAAGAAAATTGTTACTATAACAAAACAAAACAAAAATTAATCTAATTAATACAGGACTTAGGACTTAGTAAAAAAACAAGATTTAATAATTGAAAATCAAAATTATCAAAAAACACTTTATAATTTTAGGATCATTGATTGAAATTATGGAAAATTTCATGGATATATACCCTTGAAGTTTGCAATATTTTCATAGATACCATCATACCCTTGTTTTTTCAGACAGATCACAAATCCCCTTGGGCCAAAAAATTTGGGCGTTTTTGTTGTTATTCATGTCCCTTCCTTCTGCCTTTGTGCATAGACTACTTCTTTTTTGTTATGCGTGTGTACAAAGGAAGAAGGGAAGTAAAATGCACAACAAAGCAAGTACCTAAAATTTTTGGTCCAAGGATATTTGTGATATTTCTGAAGAAGCAAGGGTATCTATAAAAATATTACAAACTTCAAGGACATCCGTGAAATTTTCCCTTAAAATTATACGATGTAAAGATTGATAATCTAAAAGATCTTTAATTTTATACCAATAAAATAACAAGAAAATATCATGGATACCCTTGAAGTTTGCAATATTTTTATAGACACCCATGCTTTTTCAAAAATACCTGAACTACCCTTGAACCAAAAGATTTAGGCGTTTGTTTTGTTATGCATGTCACTTTGTTCTCCCTTTGTGTGCACACCACTTCTTTCTTGTTATGCATACGCACAGAAGAAGAAGGGAAGTGGTATGCACAACAAAACAAATGCCTAATTTTGGTGCAAGGGTATTTGTGATATTTCTAGAAAAAGAGGTTAACTATGAAAATATTACAAACTTCAGGGGTATCCATGAAATTTTCCCTAAAATAAAACACATGGTAAAACTAAAAATTTACTTCATGAGGTTTTATTAATATTACATAAAGAGGTGAATAATCACTGGAACTCAAAGTCAGACACAAAATAATCACATTCTTATTTCAAGTCAATCCAAATCATAGTTGTAGTTATTTCTTGCTCTGCTCTTTGTCCCAAACTAACATGATCATAGAAATGAAGGCTAACGTTGAAAAATTTTGAGAATTGCTAAATTCACCACACTTTTTGCTAAATCCACCATATTGTGCCATTTAGTATTTCCATGAAGAATAGGAGGACAATTTTTGTATTAATTAAACAATCATTTAATGTTGATGACAAATGTACTCCACGGTTTCTTTTCTTTTTTCTATTCATTATTTACTCTTCCCTTTCTTCTTTCTGTTACTTGACTTAACTTCCATAACTTTTGAGTGTGTTATGGAACTAATAAACATGGTGCAATGTGGTGGATTAAGCAGTTCCCAAAATTTAACCCCCTCCATAAACTTCTCTAATTTGTATTGATGCTAACGATGTTCTGAGACAGAATACACAACAGAGACAGTACATCATTGTATTAGATTCAATTTGGGTCGTTCAGATATATAACAGGACTTTTTCATTTCATTCTTCATTGTTCATGAGAAGGAGTCCAAGTGTTTTGGTGTTTAGTCCTTTGATAATGTTGTTTTATTTTCGCAGAGTCCAAATCCAAGTAATTGAATCCCCTCCAATGGTTTCATAGAAATAACGAATCCCTTACGATATTTGGAAAAAATGGCAACTTTTCTAAAATTAAAGGTGAAATTTCCACACCTGCCTGGACTCTCATGTCTGTACTGAGGTGGAAGCACCCATTTCCACCAACAACACCATATTTGTTAAATTGGGAAAAAGGATATATTTTGGAACTTTTGAATTTTGCCTTTATGAGAATATTTTGGCAATTTAACGTGAATTTTATGATAACTTCTTCAAGACATTTCATCATTGATGTATGATTGTGAAGAAATCATCATAAAATTCACTCAACATCACCAAAATACTCTCACAAATGCAAAATTTAAAAATCCCAAAATGTATCTTTTTTTCCAATTTAACAAATATGGTGTTCAAGGCTCCATATCCAACTAGTAAGGTGTGCTATTTCCACCATGAGCAAGGATAGGTGCTTTGGAAAGCATTTTTTTTGTTCTTTTCAAGATTGGGGCCACTTAAGTCATGCCACATGTCCCAGAGTGAGGTAGGAAGTAATGAGCTGAAAGAAGTTTGGCTATTATCTGAATTGCATGAGTTTAGACATTGGCAATGGGTCCAGAACACTTTTTAACTCCCAAAAGCTACAATAATTTCAATTTTGCAAACAAAATTATGAAAAATTCGCAATCCAAATATTTCTTATCTTCCTACATGGGAAAATTATTTGTTACCTTAAACCCTTTGTAGCTTTTTGCAAAATTGTTTAACCCTTAAATGACCATACGGCAAAGTATATGTGCTGCCATATAATTGGCATTTGTTACCAATAAGAATTTTTAATTTGGGATCTCAAGTAGCTCACTAGAACAGCTTTGATCTATTCTCTAGCTTCTTTGTTGATCTCAAATGTAATAAAGGTGTGAATCTATTCCAAATACAAGATAATCAACTTGTTTTGTACTGGTTGGAGCTGCACGCTCAGACATTCACGGGTTAACCCCTCAAGGACAAGGTAGCCCTTTGTGACCAGTACAATATGATGTATTTTTTTTGTATTTGAAATGCATCCACACCTTCATTACATTTGAGATCAACAAAGAAGTTTGAGAATAGATCCATACGATCATAGTGAACTATTTGAGATCCCAAATTACAACCTTTTGTTGGTAGCAAATGCCCATTATATGGGAGTGTATATATGATGCCCTCTCGTCGTCGTTTAAGGGTTAAGTAATCGGATATGGGTGCTTCCACCCTAGTCCTCGGTTTTGGTACTTTGTGCACTTGGATGTTGCAGTACAAACGCTCAGAAAACACACTCTTTTCACAAACGTCAAGACACTCTAAACATACTCCAAACACACCGTACACCAAAAGTATGTTTCAGTATTGATTTGACAACAGAAACGGCAATTCGTCAAAATAGCGATAATCCACCTAAAACACGATATTCATTAATTTGGGAAAAAAAATTCCCAAACTATATTTCACCTAAAACCTCTCAGGTCAATTGAGACGTTTAAGGAGGTTAACTTAAATGTTTAAGGAGGTCAACTTACACATAGTTAATGAACTTTGTGTTCAAAATTTCAGAAATATTGTTATTTTGTGGAAAAAATAGGGCTTGTTCTTGACTTTTTGGTAATAAAGAGCGTATTTTTGGAAGATTTTTAGCTTTCTGGTTCATAAAGAGTGTATTTCTCGAAGATTCTTGGCTTCTTGGGTAACAAAGAGCGTACTTTTGGAAGATATAAATCTCATTTCATTGGAAAATAGTCAAGTGCACACCTAACAAAAAAAGGCCATAATTCCCAAAACGTCCGTTTTTTCCCAATTTAATGAATATCGTGTTCTAAATGGTGTAGCACCATAGGTGACTTAGAAGATAGTAAAAAAAAAATAAGGGAAAATTTGATGGATACCCTTGAAGTTTGTTGGTATTTGTACAGGTACCCCTCATTTTTCAGAAATTGCACAAATATCCTTGTACCATAAGTTTCAAGCAGTTTTTTTGGTGTGCACACCACCTCCTTCTCCTTTTGTGCTCATGTAAAATGAGAAAGACGGATTGTACTCACAGGAAGTGGTATACACAATAAAAAAATTGCCTAAAGTTTATGGTCCAAGTGTATTTGTGCAATTTCTGAAAAATTAGAGGTATTTGTACAAATACCAGAAATTTCAAGAGTATCCATCAAATTTGCCTTAGGATTTGGACGGCTGAAAGAAGTAATGAAGTGTAAATGTAACAACACTGACCATGTTTTCTAAAATTGCCTACATATCTTTGCATTTTAAACTATCCCCGTACCCGTTTTTTTCATCTCACTTCTCCTGTCCATATAGAAATGGCGCTGAAATATGAGTACCATTTGGAGGATTAGAATGTTAACGTTTCAAGTGATCATCTCTGTTTGCAGGCGCCGGTTTGGAACCTGAGATGCACATCTGACCTACTTTTTTCATCCGTAAGGGTTAAATGCCTTTTTGGCGTGTGGGGTCACGGCCCAGGACCTGCCAAAGGCGGTTTCATTAGTACAAAAAATGAGTGAAATTTTGGAGGGGAGTGTAATGGTACACTCCTCTCCCAGATGTACAGCAATGGGGCCACCACTCTCTTGCAAACTCTTTTTCTAAGGTAGCTAGTTTTTCCTTGTTCTTAATGGATTGATGAAATGTTCTCCAAATTGCTAGGTTGGAGTGCAACATGTTTATCCAGGCCACTCCAAGGACTTGTTTGCCGCTGTGAGGCACCTCCTGGAATCTTTTGCTACATCTGGAGCACTAGATCTGCCAAAGAATACAAGACCTAAAAAGATCCATGACTTGGTTTTTGTAGACATATTTATCTACTGGACTTGTGACGTCCACCTCAAAACGGCCGTGTATTGCTTCTTCATAGGATGAAACCTCCATCAATTATTGTTGTCTAGTGAATTGGTTGATTCTTTGCTAGATTTCAGTCTCAAAGGGGCAATCCCACAGTAAGTGTTGTGCGCTTTCCATTGGGTCGATGTAGAAAGAGCATCCAATGTTTGCGTTCTCCACCCATCAAAGTTTGTCTCTTGTGGTTACTCCCTTGTTCAAGATGAGCCATGCAAAAGTGGCCTCCTTTCTTGGTCAAGCGCCATGCCATAAGAATCCATGGAGTTTCTTGATACCGTCTGGAGTGAGGCCTTGCCGCTGGAGTTCATATGTGTTGCTCAGCATTTCACCTACTGCTTTGAATCATGTCCAATATCCTCGCCTGACTTTGTACTGGTAAAACAATACTCTGTCCATATCTCCCAGTTTCTCCCAAAACCATTTCGTTGGGTCCTAGTGTAGGCTCTCCACTGTGGCGTTTGTGAATGCATGAACCCAATCCTGTGTGTGGGACTTGCTTCTAGGATTACATTATGTGAAGGATTTTTCTAGCTCATCCCATACAATCACCCTCGCATGCATGAGTTGTGCTATTGGAAAGGGTTGATGGTGTAGAAATTATACTAGGGTGTCCGTCCCCCTATATCTACCAAACTTTGTAACTTGGCTGTCTTCCGAATCTGGCTCCTCCACGAAGTAAAAGAATTTGTCCTCTAGGCAAAATGTCCACTCTCCTTTCTTCCAAGGGTGCTCCCTTCTTCTGGAGTCCACAGAATGTACTTTATTGCTTTGTGTTGACGTTCTGCTCCTTGCCTTGTGGTTGCTCTTCATAGAGGGACGTTGTTAGTTATGTCTCTGAGAGACAACCAATCGTCTAGCTCTTAGGACCATAGATCCGAGACCCTTTTCACCTCTGCCTTGGCCTCCAAGTGAAGTCCTATCTGCTCCCCTTGCCCTAGCAGGACCATGTCATCTTCTTTTATGAACGGATTTCCGAAGAGGAGCTAGCGTAGAATCTGTACTGCCTCTCTTAGTTCCTCTCTTGACAAGTTCTTTTTAATCTCTAAAAAGGCCTTGAAATAGGCTGCAATTAGTGGTGAGTGTGTCTTGTCTTTCCTTACTCCTCTGCCAAAGAAGAGCTAATTGGACGATTTGTGCCACCGCGCATCTCCTACTGGATGTGTTGAGGAGATCTTGTCCCTCATGATCACCTTCCAGGCTTTTGCTCCTAGAGCCAGACCGTGGACTACTAGTTTTACGAGCATGGCCTACGTCTGGAGGTGCGGATCAAGGAGTTTCACGCCTCCTTCAAGAAGTGGAAGTATGGCCGAGTTCCACTTGACCTTGGCTGCAGTTTTTCCTTTGTGATTCCCTGCCCAAACAAAGGTCCTCATTAGCGCTCTTATCTAGTCTCCTATTTGTTTGTCCATTCCGCAACACGCCATTGTGTACTAGCAAGTTGCTAATAACACCTGATTGCACACGAGGATCCTTCCTGCTATGGAGATCTTCTTGCCTGCTTAGGATTTTAGTTTTTTCCGCAGAGATGCCATTAAGGATTCTGTGTTAACCCCGCTTGCCAGGTGGAAACCCACTAATGGCCCTAAGTACCTGACTCCGTGCCCTTCGTCTGCCCACTTCATCCCTGCATCTTCTCCCCATGAGAATGGTTTGGAGTTCTTAGAAGCCCATATCGCGTAGGTTTTGTCCCAATTGACCTTGGCATCGGAGGCTGAGCAGTAGGTGTCTAGGATTGCGCACTCAATCTAGGTTCTCTCTGCTCCTTCTTGTATATCACCATGTCATCTGCATAAGAGGCGTCCAGGAGTCTGCTCCAATCCGGTAGAATGAAGCCTTCAAGTTGATACCTAGGGTTATTTAGCATGAAACCTAGGGAATCTAAAACCACTACAAATAGAAAGGGAGCTAAAAGGCAACCTTGTCTAATAGAGCAGGTTAATTGAAAAGTTTTGCCTACCTCTCCGTTGACTAGTAGTGCCAATGCCGCATCTTTGTAGAGGGCCCTAATGTTTCTTATGAAGTCCTAGTGGAAGCCTTGTTTTGCTAGAACCTCCTTTAGGAATGACCAGCTGATCCTATCAAAAGCCTTCTCGAAGTCTAAGAGCAGGAGCGTTAGCACCTGATTGGAGTGCTCTGCATAATGGATGGCTTCTTGAGCTAGAAAGATGTTATCAACTATACTCCTACCTCTCACAAATCTGGTTTGGTTTGGCCTAATAATGTTTAGAAGGATTGGTTGTAATCTACGTGCTAATACCTTAGCCACTAGTTTGTAGAATGATCATAACAAGGTTATGGGCCTATAATTAGAGATTAGTGATGCATCTCCCCCTTTGGGGAGCAGTGTAACGATGCCCTTGCTATGCTGTTTGCCTAGTTCTTCTGTTTCTAGTACCTCAAACACTGCCAATTCTAGATCGCTTTTCATGTCGTCAGAACCATCCATGAGAAACTCCGTGGGAATTTTGTCCTCCCATAGTGCTCTCCCCTTGGCTAGTGCTTGCAATGTTTTCTAGAATTCTATTGAGGAAAGAGGCTTGGCCAAATACTCATTGTGCTTATTTATAACTACCCTGGGGACATTTCCGAGCACTTCTACTCTTGCTATTCTATTGTTCTTTGTCTCTGCTTCAGCTGTGAATAACCTTGAATAGAAATCTGTTACTGCTCTTATTTTCTCAGTTTGTGTTTTCAGCATGACGTTGTTTACTTTTAGCTGTGCCATGTTAGTCCTATTCTGCAATTCTCCATGCATATTGAAAAATTCCTTAGTGCATCTATCACCCATTCTGCTCCAGTTTGATGCTACTACATGGTATCTCTCATCCAAGATGGTTAATGTCAAGTCATGGAGTGCGGATTTTGCCATGTCTCTAGAGGCTGCAATGTATGGGTCCATTGGATGTCTGTTGAGGTATTTGTCCACCCTCTCTATTTGCTTAATTGCCTCCCTTTCTTTTTTGTATTTCTTGTCTCTATACTCTTTCTTTGAGTTCTTTGTCTCCTTCATAACCCCGGCTTGGGCTACTGCCACCCAATCGACCCATTTCTCACCAATCTATGGCTTGTCTTCCTTTGCCCATGCCTTGTTGAGTCTGTCATTTCCTCTCTTTAGAATTTCCGCGCCTATCCTCCTTCTGTTACCTGACTTCAGCCGCGGTAATATGGATAGCATAACTGGTGCATGATTGGAGACTTTTGAGTGGGGATGTGTGATGAGGGTTCCTCTTTGGTCGCATAAGGCCGAAGACAAATAGAACCAATCTAGTGTTGCATATATTCTAGCCTCTCCTTGTTGGCCATTGTCCCAAGTGAAGTTTTTGTTGGTCTCCGTATGTATCTTGTCCTGGTGCATGGCGTCTCCAAGGTAGTAGTGTAAAAGCAGTCGCTTCCAGATCGTCATCTCCCTTTGATTTGGGCTTGTGCTTGTCCGGCTACTCCTCATGCGATCTTCTATGTTTTCCACCATGTTAAAAGTCACCTGCTAGAAGGAAGGAGTCTGCCATGATTTCTGCTTCTAGGAGCTTTTCCCATAGCTTGCTCCGTTCTACTGACAAGTTTGGTGCATACACGTTGATGATGACTAGATATTTGTCTCCATTAACTATTAGTCGTATGAACTATGCCCTTCCTGGCACAATTATTGTTTCCTCTGTGAGGAGGCCTGTTACTGAGGGTGCTAGAAATATGGCAATACCTGCCCTCCAACGTATGTTCTCCCCTATCATTGTAGCTGGGTTCCATACTTTCTTGCCTCAAGTGAATGGAAAGCTTTGACTGTGGTGCTTGCAGCAATCCTTTGTCATCCAATGCTCTTGGATGAGGATGACCTGGGGTGGGTATTCCATCCTCTCAAAAATCCTTCTTATGTGCACTTGTTTCTTTGCTCCGGCTGCTTTTATACTGGCACCCCTGATGTTCATCAAACTTATCCTTATGCCACTTTCCATCATGAGGATTTTGTTTTTGTTGCGTCCTTATCATAGTTTCTTTCTTTAGGAAAGTTGGAGAACACCGTGGCTAAGGTTGCTCTGAACTCCTCGATGGTTCTTTGTTTTTTGGGTGCTTGTGAAGGTGATGCGTTCATCCTTGACTGCCATCCCACTTCTAGTTCCAATGTGTTTTCCAAGTTCACCCACTGGTGGAAGAGTCTATTTGCCTTAGCTTGTCCCTTCCATGCTGCCAGCTTTTTCATTTTTGATGCTTCCTGCCATGATACTGTCACTCCCTTCCCTGCTTTTGTAGTTGGAGCTATCTTTATGGTTGCCAGGACTGTTAGCTCTTGGGATCCTTCATCGCCATCCCACCTAGCAGTCCAATCCATTACTTTCTAGTCTTCTACCCTTGGTGGAATTTTCAGTCTTTCATTGAAGTACTCTCAGACATCCACTAGAATTCTCTCTTTTGTGTCCTCTATTCCTTGTTCCTGTGGTGGTATTGCTACTACTACAGGTTCGGATAGGCCTAGTGCTGCTATTTTATTGTCAAGCAATAGAGTGCGGCCCTTGGCTGTGTCCTCGTATGCTAATGGCCAAATAGTGAGGAATTTTGGACCTTTTGTTGCTGAGGGTTTGTTGGATGTGTTGAAAAGTTCTTTTTGTACTTCTGTGTTGAAGGCTGTCCAAAATCCTTTTTGTGCGTGGGTGGATTCCTTGCCCATTCTCCTTTCTTCTAGGAGTTTGCCCCCTAAGGGCGTGCAAGCTGTGGGATTCTTGGTGGGCTCCTCTCCGACCTGGATGCCACCTGTGTTGCTATAGACCGGTCTTGCTGTTTTGGTCCATCTCTTAAATTGGGGCTTTATATCTCCAAGCTTGGCCTGCATTTCTAAGTTTGGGAAATTTTTTGATGCTACTCCTTTGGATAAGGCATACGGGTTTTTGCTCTCTAAAGGTTTGCTTGTCAGTGTGAGTGATGCCCCCCTACTCCTCTGTTGGTTTCTATGGCCTCCTCTCTTGGCTTACTTCCTGTTTGGTTGCCATGTTTCTTGTTGTTTTTTCTCTTCTTATGTACCCTTGTGAAACCGTCTTCTTCATCTGGGGGGTTTGCTGCTTGTCTAATTGGGTTTGGGTTTCCTTCTGTTTGGTTTCCCTTTCTCCCCAACGGACAGTTTTGCGTGAGATGGTTGTACCTCCTGCATCTGTTACACTGTCCAAGAAGCCCAGAATATAGAACTTGCTGTTCGTAATACTCCACCTCAAAGGTGCCTTTTCTTAGTACTAGGATTTGTAGTGCTCTAGGTAGCTTAGAAGTGTCCTTGATGATGATGTTAACTATCGGCCCTGCTGGTTTTTTGCTGGCTATGTGTCCTCCCTCTAACAACACCATTGTTCCTATCATCTTCTCCATGTTACGCAATTCTGCTTCTTCTAATTTGGATAGTTCTAGGTCTGGGAATTGTACTCTTGTGGTGGGTTCCTGTTGTGGGGCATATCTAGGGTTTGTTGATGTCCCAAATCCATCTCTCCATTTAAAAAAACTAATGGTTCTGCCTCCCCATTCTAATTTCCCTATCGTTGCGCAGTGTCCTTCTCCTTCTTCATCAAGAAAGTCAAGTCTAAATTGACCACAAGCAAGCATTTGCAACGATGTAAATGATTTGGTGAGATGTGTTTCTAGATATAGGAGTAGGTTAGAAAACCCTGGCAATGGTTCGGGTAATCTGCCCAGGATTGCTCTCTTTGATTTTTTGATGCGCTCCTCTCGCAGTTCTACCAGATGCTCCATCGCTACTTCCATAAGAGGCTTCCAATTTGGGTCTATATATGGCTCCTCTTGTTTGTCTCCTTCTTTGCTCCTTTTTGCTATCGGATGAGGTGGTGTGATTTGTGCTTCCTCCTGTTGCTGGTTCTCTCTTCTTACTGCTGAGATTGCCAGAGGTTTTGACAGAGATTCTCTCGCTCCTAAGATCTCCATTGCTGTTGGTAGTATGACCTCCTCTTCCTCCCATGGCGCGGGAGGCCGCTTTTCCGTCCTGGTTACTTCATCTATGTTGTGTAAGAGTTCCTTCATCTTGGGTACTTGTGCAATCAGCTGCGCTGCAGGCTCTGAGGATGCTCAAGTGCTGCGCCTAGGGCCTTGGCAGAGGCCAGTCTGTCACTAGCTACGTAACCCTAATTGGAATCCCTCTATCCCCTGTGGGATCTGTCCCTTTTTGTTTTTTGCCAGTTTTGCCTTGTGCTAAACTATGTCGTGGTTGCGTACATAGCTTTTTGCTCGATGACTGCTAAAGTAAACGTAATGCTACAATAAACTATACAATCTGAAGTCCGAAACTTGCTTTGCTGCTACCAAAACCCTAGCCGGCAAAGTTGAAAAGCCGCTTGGTCCTTTAGGGGCTAAGGCAACTCCTTTAACCCCTAAGGAACCAGGCCCTTTTCTCTGTGAAAAACACTGAAAACTAACATTTTTGGGATGAAAGGAATGGTTTTTTTATTTTTTTATTTTTTGAAATCTAACTGTAAAATCTTGCTCTAGGCAGTATGAGGTACTTGAGAAAAAAAAATGAGCATATTTTAAATGAAAAGGAGTGAGGTATTTACATGTGAAGTGAAGAAAAAAGTTTTTTTTGTACTGCCCAAAAAGTTCAGAAGCCGTTGACCACTCTAATATCAAAAAATTTGCTCTACGCAAAGTTGAGGTTTTTTTTTCCCATTTAGAAAACCAAGTTAGCTTGGGTGGATCACTCTTTGTATGTTGGGTACCCCACATGCGGCGAGGGGGTAATTTATAGGGGGCTATTTAGTTCCTTGGGCCAAATAAAAGGGTCTCTATAATTATATAATTGGATCAAATGGCCAATTTTAGGGCACTCTTTAATTATTTATAAGGGCTAAGCTATTTTTTTTCCGAGGCTGTCTTCTTTATACTTGAAAATTTTGAATTGTTAAGTAATTTGACAATTTAGGCTTTAGGGGTTAGGCACTATGCTTTCATAATTAATTTCAAGACAAAGATCAAATCCTTCATGGAAATATACAATGCAATTAGAAATGCCCGTTCACTCCAAAAATTCAAGAGTTAATCAACTAAGAGTCAAAGCACTGTGAATGAACTCCGTTTACATGTATGTATTAAAAAAACCCTATTGCACACAAGCCAAATGAAACAAGTTGAAACCTAGAAGGCTCAAATGTGCATCTTAACACCAAGCAACAAAACCCTGATCCAAAAGTGAAGTAGACCTTAACCATTCATCCACATTTGCTGCCCTCATTTTTCATCACCCAACACCTGGCACCCTCATTGGAACATTAGATACCCTATGCCCACCATAAATATAGTAGAACCATAGGATACCTCACAATATTGGCCCCTTAATTACTTGTAAAAAAAAATAAGGCATGTTTAAAACCTACCTATATTACTTATACTCAATTTTGTCATTTGAATGAACCTTTCTTTAGTTATAATTTTTTTATAATTATTACCTCAAAAGAATAAACCCCTCTCTATATTAGGTTGCACATCAAATCTAAAATGCATTAAGTTATCCACCTGGGCAAGTTAGGTATGTGTGGAAGAATTTTCAAATCAATTGAAACTATACAACACATGGGAAAAAATAATAAGTAAAAAAAAGTAGTGGATGAATCAAAACACTAAATTGTTAAGAATTAAAAAATGCAAATCCCAATGGTCATAATGTTGTGATAAACAATCTACATCCTTTAGTTTTGTTTTTTTCCAAAATAATGAAAATTGCGTAAAATAAAGGACTTCAAAGTTTATTTTAGAGTAGAGAATCTAGAACTGCCCGCAAACAAAAATTCCTCATAACTTTCATCTCATTTATCAAAATTGAATGATTCAAAGCTCCCCACGTCTGTATAGGTCTAAAGAACCTATTTCAGATTTTTATTTGAAAAAAATGAAATTTTTAAAGAAGTTTTTGGCTACCCGAGGAGCAACATTTTCTAGATTTTCATGCATAACTTCTTCAATAAATGTTGGAATGAAGACAAAACTACATTCCCACGTAGATCTTTGAATTCCTCACCTTCAATAAAAGTTTCAGAAAATCACGCAAAGTAGTTTAGCCATAGGTACATGCCCGAAATCCCATTTGTCCCCCAAAAGGACATTGGTCCTTTAGAGGTTAATGCTCTGTGCACGACATCAAATTTGTTGTGTCGGCGACTATTCACTCTAAGGTGAGTACACCCAATGCCAACTTCACACAGATCATAAGCTATCTATGAATGGTATAGATTTCAAATTTAAAATGTTGTTGTGGTTGTACACGTGACAACATTAGGTATAGAAGTTGGCATTGGGTGTCCTCAACTTAAAGCAAAAAAATGAGTTTATACCTCAAATTGCTTATTCTAGATTTGCAATAATTATTTGTTAATTTGGGAAAAAGTCTTTCCCAAAACCAATTTTGGGACACTTTGTGAGAATATTTTGATGATTGAAGGAGATTTTTGTTTTATAATTCCTTCAAGATATTTTATCACTGATATAAGTTCTTGAAGAATTCATCATAAAATTCACTCAAAATCACTAGCAAAACCCTTAAAAATGAAAAAATCAGAAGTCCCAAAAGTGGTTGTTTTTCCCAAATTAACAAATATCACATTCAGAGCTTTGACCAGTTAAGTATCACTTCAAAACCGGCCAATTTAAATACGGGTAAAGAGTATGACAACAGTTTCAATCATTCAAATATACACCATCACACAATTGGGGAAAAACGAAAGTTGCCCAGGTCCTCTTCCAAAGTGGAGAAGGTGAAAGATGAAGAACCGAGAGATACAATGGGACACACTCGTCAAGTATTTAAACTTACCATTGCCAAGCTAATATAGTTTGCTGAGGTACGGTGCTAATCTAGAGTGCTGGCTCAACAAGCAGGTGTCCAATACAGCGGTCCTTCCAGTCAGGTATTTCATTTCAGGAAGGATAATTCATGCAACTCATAGTAGATCAAAACAGTGCAAGTCGAGCAAGGAGCGACTAAAATTGTGACAAAAAAGCAAAAAATTGTACCCTCCCACCAGGTTTTTAGCAATGTACAAAAGCGTAATGCGGTAAAAAATCATCGTGTTGGTGCACTTCTAGTTCTGCACCTGCCTTAGGGAAAATTTGATGGAATGGGATACCCAGAAGTATGCAATATTTACATAGATACCCCTTTTTTTTTTCAGAAATTGCACACCCATAATTTTCAGGCGTTTATTTTGTTGTGCTTGTCACTTCCTTCATGACCAATGTTGAAGTAGGGAGTGCAATAGAATAAAAAAAAAAAGCAATGTGTGCAAAAAGAGAGAAGAAAATTGCATGCACAATAGAACAAAGGCCTGAAAATTATGGTTTAAGGGTATTTGTACAATTTCTGGAAAATTAGAGGTATCTATACAAATATGGAATTGTTAAAGCCACATCCAAAATTGTTAACGCCACACCCTTGTGAGCATATAATTTGAGATTCAATGTTTTTATTTATTTATTCAAGTGGTCCATCATTCATTCAATCATAACAATTAAGAAAGAAAAACAAATACAAATTCTAGTTGAACCTTTATTGCACCATTGCTATTTTTCTAATGTAATTTTGCTTCAAATAATTCAAAAATCCTATATTTTTAATTTCAAATTCAACCACCTCCAAAAAAAATTGAATATAGCCTTGGAATGATAAAGGTGAATCAAATCTATTAATCCAAATGTAAAACAATAGCACTACATTCTTACATTTCTTACTCAAAACACACTTTGGGGTGTGACGTTAGCAATTTTGAGTGTGGCTTTAGTAATTCCTTGCAAATATTGCAAACTTCCGGGGTATCCATAAAAATTCCCCTGGCTAGTTTTTACAGCTAGTTTGCACTACTAAATCTCACACGCCAGACCGTTCATTCGGCGGTCTGTTTCACTAGGAAGTCTAGGATAAACTATAGCCTATGATACATAATAACCAAGATCAAAGGAGAAACCCTCATTGGGGTGATCTCAATCTCAAGGTAATGATTTGATTTAACTTCGCAACAAACAAGCTAAACAAAATCAGTTTTTGATCTGAGCACTGCGGTGCTTGACTCTTTGATGGTGCGGAAGGCAACCGACTCTTCCTGCAACGTGTCCATTTGGCGGTCTTTAACGCTTCTGCAGTGCTGGACTGTGTAGTCATACTCTGTCCAACCGTGGTAACCAGTGACGGCAGTGAAATCGACTCCGCCCATGGCCATCTCATTCATGGCCTTGATGTACCGGTCTCGCAGCTTCACGAGGACACTGAATCCCAAACTGAGTGGACTCATGAAGCACTTGCACTGTTGCTGCTCCAGTTTCAGCTCGGGGGAGCCATACTTGTGGGGCTTGTATTGCGAACTAGGCAAGGAAATCGGAGGTCCTGCAGTGTAGTCCTCTTGAACTGTGTCCAGAACAATCGGCCTCTTCTTCTGCTGCCCCATGTGCCAAGTCGATCATCTACTCATCTAGCCACAGAAACAAGTCTGGGTGATGTCTACTAAAATCCGAGCACTCAAAACTGTCCGCAAAATTACAGCAAACTCTCGTCAATTTTCTTGTAGGGATTTGCGTCGGAATTCCCTGTGTACTAACAGGGAAATGTGACAGACAGAGGAAAAAGTCACAGAAGAAATAGTCAGAAATGTTTAACCGCTCACAAAGAAAATGTGAAGAATTCCTGAAACTGACAGTCAGTGGGAAATTAACAAAAGTTTGCTGTGAAACATCTAGTCTCAATCAATGTGACAAGATTTTCTGAAGATTCTGCGAGCGTGAAGAGGAAGAAGAGAGAACAAAATCTGATGGATGATTGGCTCCACACTCACGAAATGCAGCTTATTATGAGTTTAGGACCGACTACTATGTACAATTGTACACCATTCTAATAGTCGAACTCTCTCTATCTGTAAGACTTTGGGGTACCGAAGTCAAGAGAAAACCAGTTGTTTTCGTGAAGATTGATTCACTCCAGATTCCAGTCCTCATGCGATGGAGGTGCCCGGATTGGCTTCTTAAAACCGCGGCTTGATGACTGGGATACCGTGCGGAGTAGAATCTTGTCCTATAGTTCGAAAGTCTTGGCGTGTGCGTTTTGACAATTGAAGGATCGCCAGTTGTATAGAGCTTGAAGAAGTCGGTGACGGTGTGCAAACTTCCGTACTTTTTGGAAAAGTCCGCGGGGATCGAAGACCCGGTGACATCTCTTTCGCTGACATTTTTGAAATTGTCGTAGTGAAGAAGAGACAGTCAACGACCTCGTTTGCAACGCCAACCAATGTAAGGTAGGAGCACCCATAAGCGTCAATCTAAGTGTTTTGAACATGAGGACTATTAATAGACAGCTAGCAAATTACAGGATCATATTAGGAATAGAAAAATAATGAGTTTGTAATTTTGAATGTATTATTTGGATACTGTGAGAATAAGTTGTGAATTTTTAGAGAGCAAACTGCCATTGTACCCATAACCAACATTAAAGTTTCATGTTCACATGTTGTACATTCTTGTGATTACATCTATTTACTTCCAAAGATTTTTCAAGATTTCAGAGCTAACAATTATGGGGACAGCGTTGCTTATGGGTGCTCTTACCTTACAGGGAGTGCCTAGGTTTAGTTACGACTTAGCCAAAAAAATTGAATGTTTTTTCGTGACGTAGAAAATGTTCAAATGAGGTACCAGCTCCAAAATGAGAAATCAGGAAACCGGTTGGGGAGGATACAAAAGTCTCAGCATGCGATTGATCTTCCCACAATTACTTAGGATATTTATTATTTGTGGTTTCATTTTTCTAGATTTAAGCTAAGGGGATGGGAAGTTTGCTAGAAAAATACATTAACAAAACATGTAAAATTAAAATTAAACTAAAAATTAAATTAGAGCTTGAGATGACTCAAAGTGGCAATTAAGGGAGAGGAGTCCAAAGTTTATTTTCTTCTTCTTTGTATTCTTGAGTCTAACTTGCAAATGTGGAATTGCATGTGAAGTTGGAGTAAGAATTTAGACACCATGCTTAGAATTGCTTTGGAAGGGCCAAATGAGGAGTTTGGTTTATCTTTGATGATAAAAATTTGTGGAAAAACAAACATAAGTATTGATTTTGATAAACTAACACCTTAACCCCTCACCGCCCACGGATGTTCCTGAGTATCTCAGAATCTGCACTTGGATGAACAGAATTGCAACATTTTGATAAGTTGCATCATTTAAAAAAAAAATTGTAACCATACAAATTCAAACTAGATATGTTAGAGATCACATAGGAAAAGAAAACACAACAATATCACTTATGGATTGAAAGATTATAAGATTTGATCATGTGGGTGTTAAAACTGTGAAAGTGATTTGAAGTCTTTCAATCCTCTTTTCACATCTCAAATTTAAAGTTGAGGATATCAAAAAAATTAATATGTAAAGTACAACATGTGTAACCCTAATCAATTTAAGGCTTCTTAAAATCTACTCTACAACTTTTTAAATTAAGTTTCTAATGTGATTGTTTCTCCAAGTTCTAGTGTATTGAGGCTCATTTCCAAGAGCTCTCAACATTAGAAAGTGAAGATTTGCAATGGACACCCTTGCACAAAATCTTGAATAGATAAATCATAGTCATTCATTTTCAAATTTGGATTTTTGATACTAAAACAAGACTTCAATAAGAATAATTTTTTTAAAAAAAACCACTAAAATTAATCTTCAAGAAAGTCAAAAATTCCCAAATTAAAATGCAAGGTGGACAGTTTTGATCGTCTTGGGCGGTGAGGGGTGAAGTTATTTGGCTTTCTTAATTTAACCTCACTTCAAACAATGCTTCATGTTTATATGGCCTTACTTGATTCTCAAAATAGTGAGTTGGGTTGAAATACATGTGTTATTTTGTTATACTAACTAAATTTTGGAAAAATGCATGAACCCTCTTTTCACTTTTGGGTCCACACTTTTTCCAAAAACAACATTCTTATCTTCAAGAAGTAGAGGCTCGGTCAAGTTAAACTCTTCTCAAGAACACTAGTTAATGAAACCCTCTAAAAAATGTCACATAAAAAAATAAAACAAAATTAAATTAAATTAAATTTAAAAAAACCATATACACCACATTTTGGAAATAATACAAGGAGAAATTCAAAAAGCACATAATTCGCTGAATGGTAAATAGAAACGATGGATTTCAACCAAGCAAAAAAAAGGGTATTAGGCAGCTGTCGAGAGAAAAAAAGAAATGCCAACCGGCTATTCAGCAAAACTAGTAAAGGTACCAATTTTCCCACATAACTTCCCGGATTGTGACGCCAACTCGACGTTAGTGGAGTCACAAAACTACCCCAGCCTGCTCTAAAAGTCTTTAGAGCATCTCTTGCAAGTTTTGCAACCTATCAATTACCGAAATGCCTTAAAAGTGTCCATTTAACCCTTAAACGTCAAAGGAGACGATTTTTGTCCCTTAATCCTAAAAAAAACACTCTATAGGCTGATATAGGCTGATAGCAGTAGTTTTCAGTCTGATTTTCTTTTCAGAAGTGATTGTAGACACATGCTCCATCATATAAGGCAAAGTTTTATCTTATGAATTGCATTTGTGTTTTAGGCAACCCAAATTGTGAGAAATTTCAGAGTCCTAGTGTTAAGTCCCAAGTTGCCCTTATTGTAATTTCCATGAGGGCACCATGCACTATTGACTTTTGCAGCTTGTAAAAATAATATTTCAAGATGGGGCACCATTGTAGAAACCATTATTCACCTTTGAACAGTGTACCGGAGTAGGCACGGTGATAGCCCCCAACGTTTAAGGGCTAAGAGGCTTTTAAGAGTCCTCTTGCATCCCAATAGTGCAATTTGCTAAATAAATAATTTGTAAAGGGTTTCATGACCCCTTCAAATATGACGTATTTGAAGGGGAAAAGTAAAAGTAGAAGTTGATACACACTATAATTAATTGCTTATCATCCAAAAATTAGAGGGGAGGGAACATTTAAAGGGTTGCAAGAAATGCTCTTAGAACATCCTCAATCCACTTGGCAAACATGTCCAATATACCAAGCCTGGTCTTTTATGGTCAATAGGTCATAAAATTAAAAATTATGTGTTTTAAAGGGCATGAAAATTTTCATAGTGAAAACTAAACATGCAATGAAATTTTGGTTTGGATACTTGTTTATTTAAATTCATCACATCAAATGTTAGCTACTTTCCAAAAAACTTAAAGGCCACTCCAAATCAAACCTAAATAAGGAAAATTCAATAAAGGTATTTATACAATTGACATTCAATTTACTAAGTTTTTGTTATTTAGACTTGATTTGGAGTGACCTTTAAATTTTTTAAAAATTAGCTTACATGAGGTGTATCTAAACAAACAAAATCAACTTCATTTTCTCAATAAAAAATTTCATGCCCTTCATATCATATACTTTTTGTATTGTGATTTATTAACTATTAAAATGTCAGGCTTGGTATATTAGCCATTTTTGCCGGATGGACTAAAGATGCTTCTAAGGTTATGAATTAGTGCTTTCAATATAGTGTAGTGAACATTTTAATATGTATATATAGACTCTTTTTTTTTACACACCTAAATACCAATTTTAAAATTCATAACTAGTTTAGGAAGAGCCTTAAATAAATGCACCAAAGTGCGTTAGATAGTGGTTTCTGCTAGTCTTCTAAGGAAATTTATTGCAAATTCTTTTGAGATGTGTCACTCCTTTAAAAATCCAAATCATTAATGGTTCTAACGATCGAAATAAATTCTATATGAATAAATTTATCTCTTGAATTGCACTATAAGGAAAACTGTGAGTGTATTACTCATTGTATATGCAAAGCTTTCAATTGTGTACAATCACAGGAAAATTTCCTTTCAATAAATGGACAATGGGTTAAAAAAAAAGGGAATTGCTAAAGCCACATCCAAAATTGCTAATGCCACACCTTTGTGAGTATACAATTTGGGAACTTAATGATGTTTTTTTTTCATTTAAGTGGTCCATCATTCATTCAATCATGACATTCCCACCTTCTTGAAGGAAAGAAGAACAAATACAAATTTTTGTTGAACTTTTATTGCACCATTGCTGTTTTTTTAATGTAATATTACATCAAGTAATTCAAAATTTATGTATTCTTAGTTTCAAGTTCAGGCTCCAATTTTTTTGAATAGAACCTTAGAACAACAAAACTGAAACAAATCTTTTGATCCAAATTATTAAAAAATGCATTAAATTCTCACATTTCATGCTCAAAGCACACCTTGGGGGTGCGGCGTTAGCAATTTTGGGTGTGGCTTTAGCAATTCCCTAAAAAAATTCCTTTAGCAAAGTTGGGAGTTGTTGAAAATTTGCAAAGAGACTTCAAAACTTACACATATTTTTGTCTCTCCAAGTTTGAATTGGTATTTACACTCCAAATCTTGATGTCTTAAAGTTTTTGACAAAGTCATAGTTTAAGACAAAGTCTCATTTTCTTACCGTTGTACAGTACAGTATCCAAAAGAAAGAGTACATAACACCCTTTTATGGCATCCAAAGAAGTATGTATAACTATGTATAACAAAGAATATAACTCACATTTCATTCTCACATTTTTAATATGCAATCCTCATGCAATCTTGATCAAGCATATCAAATTTCAGTTACTAAAACCCAAAATCCTAGTTTTGGTAAATGGTTTTGAGTCAAAATCATGGTTTTACAAAAAAGTTAATCAATAAAAAGTGGTGATGAATTTTTGAGATTTGATTGTATAGATATGTAGAAGACATCCATACGCACATCTTCCTTTCAAACAAACATTTCCAATAAATAATAATATTCCATTTGTAGAGATTTTAATGTCATAGTGATTATTACCAAATTTAGTGAAATACATATTTCTTCATGGAAATTAGTTTTTGGCAAAAAAAACATATCATCATGTTTAAAGGTACAAACCTAATCACAATGTATGAGTCAAATAACAAAAACTAATTTCCATGAAGAAATATATATTTCACTAAATTTGGTAATAATCACTCTAACATTAAAATCTCTACAGAAGGAATATTGAATTATTTTGAAAATGTTTGTTTGAAAGGAAGATGTGCATATGGATGTCTCCTACACATCCATGCAATTAAATCTCAAAAATTCATCACCACTATTTATTGATCAACTTTTTTGTAAAATCATGATTTTGACACAAAACCATTTACCAAAACTAGGATTTTGGGTTTTAGTAACTGAAATTTGATATGCTTGATCAAGATTGCATGAGGATCGCATATTAAAAATGTGAGAATGAAATGTGAGTTATATTCTTTGTTATACATAGTTATACATACTTCTTTAGATGCCATAAAAGGGTGTTATGTACTCTTTCTTTTGATTACTGTATTGTACAGGATCACATTATGAACGTATTACAAATGTAAGTTTATATCAACAATGTGAAGGTCCAAGGTTTGAATTCTACATCCCAAGTTCTGTAATTATAGCATTGTTGGGATGTTACAGTATAAATCATTCATAAACAAATGCATAAATATTGAGAAATTATCTTAAGCATTTGATATTTGAAATATGTAGCAAACAAGACACATTTAAACTAACACACTTGGTATTCTCTTAAATTTGATAAAAATAAAAATAAAATGTACGAAATTTGATATACATTCCTAAAGTTTTTACTTTATTGCATGGACCGTTTCTAGTGCCAAAGCCTCTAATAAGTATAATCATGAAAGCATTTTTAAATTTAATGAATCAGGATGTAAACTGTGGTGTAAAGCTAAATTAATCCAAAACTTGGGTTAGTTACTAATTGAACTTTGAGAATTAGTTGGACTTTAAAAAACCTGATGCTACACAGTTTCAAATTTTGGTTATGTTTTGAAGTTGAACACCAGCTAGCACCCATAAAGTTGCATGGATAACCTTTTTTTTGTTGGCTTCTACCAATAGAGACATCGAAGTAGTACAGTTAGAATTCCACTGGAAGAAGTTCTGTTGCTTAGTTCATGATAAACTACTATAAAAAAATAAAACTTATTTGTATATAAGTTATGAATCGGTACTTCAGGCGTACAAGCATCAAATAAAAAGATAAAGTATGTAAACAAATTTAAATTTAGAAAAAATCTTAAATAAATTTTTTATTTTTATTTTAAATAACAGAGTACACAAATTGGAATCAAAGAGTGAGATAATTTTAGGCAATTGATACATGTACACCAATTGTTTGTTAGATGGGGGGAGGCTAAAATTGACCAATTAGCCATCAACTAGCCCTCCTTGCGCCTTTCATGTGCCATCCTTGCACTTTCTTCTCTTCCCTTCTTAACTTGGTGTACTTCGCACTCGTATTTGTGGGGGCTAAGGTGGAAAAGCTTAACTTTTTTTTCAAACAAAAGTAAAAGTAATAATTTACCCCTTATTTTTGGGTTATTCAATTATATCCTCCTTTATGGTTCTAGACTAAATCAAGTTATCTAAATTCAAATGTGAATTCAAAGTTTCCAAATTCAACTTCTTCATAGTAAATATCTAAAATTTACCCCCCCCCTATATACACAAAATAAATACATGGTGTACATGTATCAATTCCCTAATTTAATTCACAGTGAACTACTACACTATGTTATGAAGAATTTGCAATCAAATACTACCAATGTTTTGACCTAGCAAAGAGTGAAAAATGGCGATCATTGTTAACCTAAAATTTAGGGTAAATTTCAAATAGGGGCATGAAAATGAAAAAATATTACAGATAGGGGCACAATCTCAAAGTATTCACAAATAGGGGCACAATTTCAAAATAATTTGTAGATTTTTGTAAAAAAACTTAGCTTGGAATTGGTTGGTTTAGGTAAATCACATTAAATGTTAGTTAACTTTCAAAAAACTTGACAGCTTCTCCAAATAAAGCCTAAATAAAGAAATTTTAGTAAAAAAAATGACAACTTTTGGAGAGACTTTTAAACTTTTTGGAAGTTTACTAACACTTAATATGATGTATCTAACTCAAGTTACTCAACCAATGTCCGAACCAAAAAAAATTACAAAACTTACAATTTGAACTTATGCCCCTATTTGTAATTATTTTCATTTCCATGCCCCTATTTGTAATTTCCCCAAACTTTAATTGCAAAAAACTGTTCCAAGTCCTTCCATTCATTTTGAACTCAACTTAGTTCATATATTAATTAATTTACAAAGCAAGTTTTTTAATGTAACATATTTGCTTTTGAAATTAAGAGAGTCTATAGAAAGTTGTTGGAAGTTTTAGTTATTCTTCCACCAAACACTCTTTCTTTTTGATGATTCTGAAAATGATATTTTGAATTTTTCTTTGATAAGTTTCTTTAGCATAAAATACACACAATAATACATTTTTGACTTTGGTTGTTTCCATAGCACACATTATATATTTAACTAAATATGGACTATCTAAAGTCCATAGTCTTGAATGTTTTGGTATGCAAAAATTTGAGAGATACGGAGTACTTGTAAACATTGAGAAATGTGTCCAAGTTAGAACACAAGCAATACTTTGGGAAAAATAAATGCAAATTAGACAATGAATTTCCAATATTTAAGGACAAAGAAATTTCATAAGTGCATGAGTAGTCCATAACTGCTTAAGCGTGTTACATTTGGTTTCTCTTGCACAAAGAATCTCCAAATAGAGTTAAGAAACTCAAAAATGCTAGAGACTCAAAAGTGTTGCTTGATCAAATGTTCAACTGTATAGGTTTAAGCCTTTTAGAATGCAAAAGCCAAAATTGGACTCATGCTTTAATTTGACTATTTGTGACAAAAAATAAAATAAAACATCCATTCAATCTTTTTAGGTTTTTATGTCCGTCTTTTAAAAAGATTACAATCTCTAAAACTCTTTCAAGCAAATTATACGTTTAAAACCTAGCAAGCATTGTTCACTTGGTTTTGCTAATTTAAAAACATCCCTTCAAAATTGACCTCATTAGATATGTAATATAAAAACCCAAAAAATCTCGAATTTTTAAGGTTTTCTTAACATTTTTTTAGTATTAACTTTCTCATGTAATTATTCACATGCGATTTAAAATCAAGCTTGAGAAGACATCGTTCTTATTGATTTCATTATTTATCACCAATTGTCATTTAATAAATCACCAATCCATTTGTAGAAATTTCAATATGTGCTTTAGCGCACAATGTTTGTTTAAACTTCAATATTTTAACGCACCTTTGTCTTATTAAATTCCGTATTACCTTAGAATCTTTAACCAGTGAGTCAATATTTATCAATCTAAGGTAGGAGGTTTTAAAACGGAGCGTTTATGGACTGTAGCTAAATTTTGGGGGGTGAAACTTCTTGAAATAATTTTCAGGAAATTTTCCTTAAAAGACAAGAGAAATTAGCATCTAATCCAAGATGTTTCATATTTTTTGGAGCTTTGTGGATTTAGTTATAAAATTTTGAAGTGAAAAGGTCATAGATGCTCTAAAGTGGTGCACCTCCTCAAATACACATCACTTATACATTATTGAAGGGTTATGAAAAATAACATGTATAAAATGAATACATTTGAGGAAGTGCATTGTTTGAGAGCAAAGCACCATTTTAGAACCTCCTAACTTATTCATCATCAAAAAGTTGGTTCCAAAAATTTGCCAAATTGGGCTTTTATTTTATGAAATATTAATTCTTTGTCTCAGATGTCATGAAATTGTACTAGACGTAGGTATCCTATCACTGCAGTGTGGATTGTACTGGAAAATCTGCCAAATAATATTACAAGGATGTATTTTTTTTTTAAAAACACTTCATACCTCTCAAAAACCAATCTTTAAACCCCCATTATTATGGGAATACGGATATGTCATGTATGCACTTAAACTTAGAAACTGCTTATGTATTAGGGCAAGTTCCATATGCCAATCAAGTTAGCAAAGATCCGAAGCATTAACTGGAGTTTGATAATGTAAATTCCCATCTAAATTCCCACCTTGGCCAACGATTTTTTGCTGATTGTTTCCATGTGAGTAGGGAGGATACAATCAAAGGAGTAGGATTGTCTTGTTGTGAGCAAAATAGAGTCCTAATGGCAAAGTTTAAATCTAAATTGAATGCATGATATATAGTTGGAAAGCTCTCATATGTACCTTTCCAGTTGATATATTACATGTCCCCATTTGGAACAATTTGCAATTCCTAATACTTGCTACAACAAATAACATAATCATGGCAACCTTCTAGTGCTGGTCAAATTCAAGTACCAAACTCAATCAAGCTTGCAATCAACTAGACTCCTAAAAAATGTATGTTCATGCCAGCCAAGTTTGTCAGTTCTTCTTTTATAAATAAACCACACTTCCATACATGGGTGTCAGTTGACTCGACTTTACAAAAACCAATGTAACATGGAAATCCAGTCGTAGGTGTCATGTCAACCAAGAACAATCATAATTCATAAAAGCATCTTCACAAGGTGACAAAAAACGGGAGGACAGCGTGGCCAGAGGCTCTTTGCCCATCCCAGATCTCCATTGGTGGCATGGGGGGCAAATTTTTTTGAGCGGGTTTGCTCAAAAGAGCTCCAGGGACGTTCACCTACCGGCGTCAGAAGAGTTTTGAGCAAGTTGAGTTTGCAGAGCTTCATTCTATATATCGACTCCCGCAATGCTTGCAATTTTGTCGCATGCCCTAGTCCTAGACGTGGCAACCTTGGCGTAAACCTTCAGACATAGCTTTCTTGAAAGTGGGGTGGCAAGTTGTTTTTTGAGTGAGAGTGGACATCCTAGCCCTATCGCTCTTCTTGCGTGACCAATGGAGATGCTCTAAGAATAGAGCTCTCTAAAGGCTTGTACAATGCTAAGAATGATATGGGATGCTCCAAACCAGGGTTTTCTTTTTGGGGGCTAGAATTGAAGTTGTCTTGATATCAACCAATGCATTTGCCTCCCTCAAAAAACTCTCCATACTTGGGAGGGTACACAGATGTGAACATTGCCACAATGCCACACTATTTCAGTGGCTGGAGTTATCAGGTGGAGATGCTCTAACGCAGCATTTCTAGGAGGGTTTAACCCTTAAACATTGTTGAGGCCAATTTGCAACTTTTGGATGATTAAATATTACTGTGCATAGTGGAATAACACTATTTCTCATCTGAGATTTTGTTGGGACATAGATAATGCAATCTTGTACATGTACATGGATAGTTTTTGCATGCGCAATGTTCAAATAAGGGTCCCACTTGCCAATTGAGTAGTAAAGATGCATCACTGTCACTAGAAGAAAAATTTGTTGAAGTCAACATAAATTACATGACGTCTTTTTGCTTTCAATGCAAAAATTTGCATTGCTCAACGTAAATTTTTGCGTTAAAAGCAAAAAGACATCATGTAGTTTATGTTGACTTCAACAAAGTTTTCTTCTAGTGCGTCTAGTGTATTCTAAGTTTTGAGGATCTTTTACCAAAATTTAGAGTGAGCTCTTAAGATGATGTGTTTTGAGTTTGAGCAAAATTAGCAACATAAAGTTTACGAGATTGTGTTTCTCCTTATACTTTCAATTTCTGAAAAAGTTTAAGTTTTGAAAAGTATACTATTATCACAAGTTGAACACCTATTACCATGGGATTGTTACTTTTTCTAAATTTACTAACTTGGGAAAAACAAACTAGCATGATGATATTCATTGTGATTCACATACATGGTAAAAAATTGGCATAATTGAATACATTTGTAATTGATATGAATTTCTTTAACATTCCTTTCAAAAATTACAATAATTTCAAAGTTTCACCAAAATATCTGAATGTTTTCTATACATGTAGTATGCACATACCTTCTTCTACTAAGATTGTAATATTGAATTTTATGTTAATTACATTGCCAAAACAACTTCTCAAAGGTGATTGTAATCCCATAGAAAATCCATGGTTGTAGGCATGTCCTTTATGGGGTTAAGATGAGCAGGTTTTTTGTAACACGTGTAGTGCCATTGTACATATATTAAAAACTAGTTAGATTTGTATAAACACAATTAACCCCTAAAGGTCCAAACAACATTTTATAGCAACATAGCAATTTTGGGCAACTCACTACAAATGGATTTTTCATTTTTTTTCTTTAAAATTTTCACACAAGATGTGCCCAAGGAGCAACTTTAAGATCCAACAATTTTCCTAATTTTTGACTACAAGGTTCAAAATTTAATGCTTGATATGTAGTTTTATTTGTTCATTGGGCAACTTGGGCAGATCAAAAAACTTTCTTAAAAATTACACTTAAGGATTAAAAAAATATAGAATTGGTTCTTTAGATTTATGTATGTGTGGTGGGCTTTGAATCATTCCATTTTTATCAATGAGATGAAAGTTATGAGGAGATTTTGTTTAAAGGTAGCTGCGGATTCTCTACTCTAAAATAAATTTTGAAGTCCTTTATTTTACTCAATTTTCAATATTTTAGAAAAAAAAGAATTAATATAGATTTTTTATTACAATATTTCAACAATTAGGATTGGCATTTTCATTTTTATGATTAAATTCTTAACAGTTTAGCATTTTGAATCATTTTCTATTTCTTTTTACTTACTTATTTATTCCCATGTGTTGTACAATTCTAAACAATTTGAAAATTTTCAAGTGTGTACCCAACTTGCCTTGAAGAATGAATCCAAATAGTTACAACCATTATGGAATTTTTCTCATACATATGACCTTGTGAAGTGGAGCTGCCCGAGATTTTGCAAGAACAAAAAATGGCTTTTTGTCAATACAAACTCAAATGTCTAACACTCTACATGGTGGAAATTTATGAATTATTGTTTACACCTTTTGATACTAGTGTACTACAAGATCTTACAATTACATGTGTCCAAAATTGATTTTTTTCTAAAATTTGGTACTTGTACTAGACATGGCAGTTTTAGTCTTTTGGACCGGTTTTGGTGAAAGCTTAGTCAAAGGCCTTTAGGGTTTAAGTAAATGGTTAAGTATAAATAGAAAAATAAAAAAAGTAAAAGATAAAAAATAAAAGTAAAAGTAGATTATGAGTATAAAAGTAGAAATGAAGGTGTATAAATTATATGAATTAGGAATTGTGAATATAGATATAAATACTTGAGTATCATGTTTACAAACATATCTGTATGTATGTTGAGAGATTGAGGTTTTTTTGTTTATTATTTATTATTCATTTTTCTTCATCAATCTTTTTGCAAACAAAACCCGTGTTTTTCCAACATAGAATTCTCTCACTACAACAATGGACACACAGTATGTGCGTCAAACTCCAACTTCAAAAATACAACAACAGAGATTAAATTCATCAAGTGCAAGTTCCTTTGTGAATCCACCAATTGATGTTGGGATTGATTGGTCAACTCAAATGGCTGAATTAAATGCAAGATTTACACAACTTGATGCAAGAATTGCACAGCTTGGAACCAATAGTGCAGAGCTTGATGCAAGAATTGCAAAGCTTGAAACTAGTAGTGAAGAGCTTCACATGGCTCAACTTAATACGAGACTCACTTAGCTTGAAACCAGTAGTGTAGAGCTTCAAATTGCAGGAGGAGCTCATGAAGAGGCTCTATCCATTAGTAGCAACAAGACTTCAAATCACGGCGGGGAAAATTCTGAAACAAGTTGTGAGTACTCAAGGCAAAAGACTTGACAATGGACATCATTGCTTTGTCAAACTTCAAAGGTTAAATGTTAATAAGTTGTTTTTTTGTGTTTGATTCTTTGTTGCTTTTCCTATTTGTTTTAATTTTGTGAGCTTTCATTTATTTTTTTACATTGGATTTTTTGCAGTTGGCATGCCAAGCCTACAAACTTTATAGGCCGCACCCTAATGGGCAATTGGTGGAGGATTTTAAAACGTTTGCTCAATCTATGATTGTCAAAGGAAGTAGTACTGCACATGTTCATACAGTGGAGGAACTGCCAAAGCTTGTGAAGGCTTGTCTTCACTCATTTGAGGGTTTTCCGTCTTTGATATTGAAGTACCCGAAGCAATGTCAAATCATCTTGCAATTTCAAGATTTCCAAAAATACCTTCCAAAAGTGTTTTGCACCAAGAAGCATTAACACCTTAGGTTTAGGGTTCACTCATTTCTTCATTTGGTCCAACAAAGAATTATGCACATTGTAAAAACTTTTTTTGTCAATCAAAACTTCAATAAATAAAAATCTCTTGTCAAGTCTTTTTAGACATATATTGCAATTCTCTAATCTTCAGTTGTTCTTTTGATGTTTAATTAGATTACGGGATTTTGAACCTTCTCTTAGAGTTGGATCCATACAAACAAGGGCAACATCTCTTTCCTTTCTCAAGCATTCATACTCAATTTAACCAGGAAGTCTATATAAGCTTACTACAAGCATGCAATGCAAAGGAGAGTAGTGGTACAAATTTGATGCCTTCCTTGATTTCTCCGCCAATCCTCTCAGTTGTCTCCAAGCTTCACAAGAACTACCCTTATGTAGACATTCATTCCACTTGCTTACTTGTTGTTCCAGTAAGTTCTTTGTTTACTATGGTACTATTAAAATATTTTTGTATTCCTTTTAAGTTGGTAAGTATGGTACACAAACTTCACCTCTTTCAAACAATTTTTTTAGTTTTGTCTAAGTTGTGCAGATGTTGAGCAAATAGTGGCAATTACCTTGTGCAACATCTCATTAATTGCAAAACCATAGGGTAACGTCACAACCCCTCCTTGGTTATTCATTTTTTGTAGAACATATCTTTGAGTTTTTTTGACCACTTTGATCATAAAATAAACGTCAAAGGTTGAGTGTTATATATTGACCAATTTGATTGATCATCTTGCGGAAAGTGTAACCATAGGGTCAAGTTTTACATCTTTAGAATCTTTGAAGAACATTGCATGCCTTGGTCAAAAATTGATGAAATGCTTCAAAAAACATGACATTCAGTTTGGGTGTCTTGGTAATTTAGAGGGTGTAATAGTCCTCGTATTATAAAATTCAAGTACTTCATTGTGGATACTGATGTTAACCCCCCATCATCGCGGCACAAAAAGTAGTTTCTCCAAGCTCTTTCAAACTTTTCCCAAACAAATTTTGGTCCTACCACATCCCCACATTGATTTCAGGTTGATTTCTTTGTAGATCATGTTTTTGTTATTGAATGATGTTTTTTTTAACATAAAAAAGATGTATATGAATGTTTCCTACATATCCATGCATTCAAACCTCAAAAATTTATCATTATTTTTTTTCAATTGATTTTCATATAAAACCATGAATTTTAATACAAAAAAATTTACCAAAAATGGAGTTTTGGTTTTTTGGAACTAAAACTTGATTTGCATGATTGGAATTGCATAAGAATTACAAAACCACAACGGAAGGCAAAAAAATGCAAATTATACTTTTTTTTTTGCAAAGTTCTTTAAATGGCAAAATAAACATGGATGTAAACTTATTGAGAGGTAATGTAGTATAGAAATCCAAAAGGTGGATTGAAAGATACTACCTTTATTAACAACCACACAAAAATATCTAAAATAATAAACCAAATCTCTAATAGCTATTGTATTTCAAAAGTTATTGTAATATTTAATTTAATAATATATTTATCTAGTACACCATTGCTTTGGACATACTCCAATGAAGGGTCATGCCTTCCTTGGCTGCCCGTGGGATAACTCAATGGAAAATAATTTATGTAACATACCTCTCAAACAAAAAATCCATAAAATATGAATAACTTTTGAACCGTAAATATGTTTGTAGTAATAGAGAAACCACATCCCTATGTAGCCTTTGCAAAACTCAAGTTCAAAAAAAATCAAAAATCAAAAAATCAAAAAAATTGACAAAAAAATCTCAATGGAACAAGCCTGCTTGCTCTCCATCGGAACAACACACTTTCAGGGGTTAAACACCCTCACAAATCCCTTCCAACATCTACGTATATCAAAAAATACAGTTCCACAAGAGCAAATTATGACCCTCATGAGTTTGAGATATAACCCACCCACCGTGTCATATGCCATATTTAATTAAAGTTGAAATTAGACCCCTTGGTGCAAACACTCATTGAGAGTTTGAAATCTTAACCTCTTAAGTTTCATATCACCCCCTTTGTGTAAATGTACCTTATGTGTGCTTGGAAGTATGAAGCTTGTAGATATGGAACTTTTGAGGCAAAATACATTTTCCCCAAGTAGACATGAAATTTTTTATATTTGCAATTTTTTTACTTTAATTTCTACATATACTGGTTTTGGAACCTTCCACAAAAATCATGAAACATTTGATGACCAAGCAAGTAGATAAATAATAGCTCTTAAAAGCGTTTTTGGATGTAATTCATCCATTTCCTACATGCATCTATTTTATACAGTTCCTAGATGATCAAATGATTGATCACTATTAACAACTGGTAAATTTTTTAATTCTTGTCATGGTATCGGAATGTTCTAAAATGGAACATTCTGTAAGAGAGTGTTTGAACATTCTCCCATGCATTTATTAGAGCATGCTTTTCCGGGTCATCCAATCACAGCAGTCGAAGAAAAAACTTAAAAGTTGAAGAGCTGAACAAATGTTTCATCATAAACATTACCCGGTTCAACAGCGTAAATCTCGGGAGTAGGCATATTCTAACTCCAACAATGCCGATGACCAATGATAGTGAGAAACAATTGTGCACAGAACGTGCAATGCAAGCTTCAGGTTCTTAGAAAATTCACGTTAGAATGGGAAACCACCAGAAATATTCCAAACAATTACCATCAAGGGTCATAATGGTACACACAAATTCATTCAAAAAGCAAGAAACCAAGTCCGCTCTGCACAACACATATGCCAAAACATTCCCAAACCTCTAGCAGAAGTACAGAATAAGCAAGAGGAATATGGTCAGTCACAAAAGTTTCCAAATTGACACCAAAGCGCAGTTGTAGCCTCAAATCTACAACAGATCATGAATGATCACATCCAATACAGCAAAACCAAAAAAACCAAAAACCTTGCAACTGTCCGCCCCACCGTTGCACTACTCCGCTACCTGTCCCGGTTGATACAAAAGCAATTGAAGACTTTACCCTACCGTAACTGAAAGCTATCACACAGGAGTCACAAAGAAGCTGAAAGTTAGGGTTGGCTACAGGAAAAAAGCTCTACCTCTATGAGGTAACCAATGAGCTCCAAAAACCTGAGCAAAACCGAGCAGGTTGGTGATTCTGATACACCGGCTGCCATGGAGTCAACCTACCAAGGGAGTATCACCAGTCTCAAGCACGAGTCTCACCCACAACATCCAACAGCTTCTCCTCGACCTCTTCAACAGGAGAATCAGAGAGCGAGCCAGATTTCTTCTGAGAGCCAGTGAGACGAGCAAGGAGGACAAATGTGGTACCACCAACCACGTTGTTCAAAGCGCGCAGCACCAACACACCAGTTTTAAACACCGGAGGAGACAGCTTGTTTGCAAGAGCAAACTCGAGACCATTAAGGGACTGGTACCGGGAGTTGCTGCTCAATCCCATGTGAAGAGCCCAAGTGGCAGCGTTCAAAAGAGTTGGTGGAGGCTCGTTCTGCGCAACAAACTCTGGATCCAGCTTCTTCCTCACCATGAGCAACGTATTCGAAATGGCAGTCCCTACAAGACCCGCAAAGAATCCAACCACTGCAAATTGTCCACCTTTGTATACAAAAGTTCCTGCACGTTCAAGCAAGGAGAAGTTCCCAGGCTCGAACATGTGGCCCGTTGGGCAAGCGGCAAAGAGTCCTGGAAGCTCAGTGGCTACTGCTCCCACAGCGCTTGTTGGAGCCAGCATGTACATCAAACTGAAGTTGAGAATGGCGCCCACAACAAGTGTGCAGAATACGAAATCGAGCTCGTTTAATCCAAAGTTTGGCCTCGAAGCCATGTCTCCCAACACGCACGCTCCCACACCAACGATCTCTTCCATCAACACCTTGAATGGAAACTGGGGATCTGCACGCACCCTGTCATCCCAGCCTTTCCAGAGAGTACCAAATATACCCCCGGGATTTCTCCCTTCACTTTCTCCTTTTCCATAGGAATCACCTCCTCCACCACCACCACCACCGCCAGACTTGCCCCCTCCTAGACCCGCCCCATTTCCACCACCTCCAAGTTTTAAACTTGGCTCATTCGGTGCAGAGGCAGCTGATGACCGTAATCGTGACGATTTTGATTTTCCTGGAGAAGATCAAGCCTTCTATAAGTCACGGCTGATAAGCAAAAAGTTTATCCAAATGTAGGTACTTCATAGTACCGCAAAGAATCCCCTGTTAAATTAAGGGAAAATTTCATGGATACCCCTGGAGTTTGCGATATTTACACAGATACCCCTGCTTTTTAAGAAATTGCACAAATACCCTTGGACCATAATTTTCAGGCGTTTGTTTTGTTGTGCATGCCACTTCCCTTCTTCCTTTGTGCGCATGTTGCCTCTTTTTTTGTTTCATTACATTTCTTTCTTCAACATTGGTCATGAAGGAAGTACAAGCACAACAAATAAATGCCTAAAAATTATGGTCCAAGAGTATTTGTGCAATTTCTGAAAAAGCAGGGGTATCTATGTAAATATCACAAACTCCAGGGGTATCCATGGAATTTTCCCTTAAATTAATGGTAAGATATAAACATCAAGTTTAAGTTGACTTTAAAGTTAACACACTAGTAGTCCATGTAATACCAAGGTAATGCCAATCACACGAAGTGTGACCACACGGAGACACAACTGACGTTACACTAACACTACCTTATCAATGACTCAACACGAGCATTGTGTGAGGGTGAGACGATTCAAATAAGCGATCCCATATGAGGACTCGAAATGAAAAATCAGTGAAAAACATGCTCAAACAAAAAAGGGCCAGGAGGTGCAAGTACCTGAAACAATTGTGTGCTTTCCAAAACCAGACTTGGAGGTAAATCCAAGAGAGCACGAGAAGCGTGGTCTGGAGATATTAGACGAATTCAAAGAGGACGGAGAAGCCTGAGTGATGCCCTGGAGGGAAGGCTGGGCTATCAAACCAGCCATAGCTGAAGCCATAACAAGAATCCAAGCCTCTGCTCTAAGATATTCCCTCTTTCAAAGTTCCTGAAACACAAGCATAGCAAGGTTTAAAACTGTGAGACTCTACCGTAAAAGGACTACTTTAAACTGCCATCAAGCACGATTTCCTAGTCAATTGTTGATAACCATACCCTAGCATGTCATAATTCCAAGCTATTCTAACGATGATAATCTTGCACATCAGACATGACGTCGACTACCATACCAAATTTCTGAAAATCGACAGTCACAAGAAAGAGAGAAAATCAAACAGCTCCTTGCTCCGGAAACCTAAAATGATCTCAAAATGTACTCTCCTCTTCTTTTCAAAGAGATTCCGACAAAGCCTAAGAGTAAACCAAGATGAAAGAGTTTATACAACAGCAAGCAAACCAAGCAACAACATCCAAGGCGATGCAGTGGCTAAAAATCTTTAAAACTGTCAAAGTACCTTCTAAAACGTGCAAAACATAAAGCACCACTACTCCACATCCCCCTCAGCAACATTACAAAGACGCGCAGAACTCAACATGGACAAGACGGAGCTCAACAAAGAAACCCAGAACACAGCGCAACGATCCGCCGCTATTTAATTCCAAACATCTCAAGCCAAAATCCACAGAACAAGAAGAGCACATGGATGCATTACAAGAGTAAAAATGGAGCCGGTCCTCTAAGAAGCACCGTCTGTGGACCCGAAACACTACGTCGCCGAGCATGCACAGATCGAGCAAGGAACGAAGTGACAAACCACATCCCCCTCAGCAACACTACAAAGACGCGAATAACTCAACATAGACAAGACGGAGCTCAACAAAGAAACCCACAACACAGCGCAACGATCCGGCGCTATTCCAAACATCTCAAGCCAAAATCCACAAAACAAGAAGAGTACATGGATGCATTACAAGAGTAAAAATGAAAAACCACCGTCTGTGGATCCGAAACACTACGTCACCGAGCATGCACAGATCGAGCAAGGGAGAGAAGACAACCAAGTGGAGCTGAGCCAAGTCAGCCTAGGGTTTAAGATTTATGCACCACACTGTCGCCACACTCTCGTGAAAAGGCAGTATAAGTTTAAGTGCAGCGTGAGTTGGGTTGCAGTGAAACAAGATGGGATGGGTTTCAGATGCTCACCTTTGTGAGAGAGCGAGGATCCGAAAGCGTGGGTTCTGCCAAAGCGCGAGGCTACTCTTCACTGCGAGTCAATGGGAGTGAGTTACAGGTTCTGCTAGATTAGGTTTAGCATATCGGCTGTTACCGTAATATTTGGGACTTTTCAGGGGGTATCTGCACGCAAGTAGCTGGCATATGCAGCGGACGGGGGATCTGTGTGCGGGATTTGGCCGCAGGCGGATCTTCCCAGGCGTCGATCACTCGTCCGTTTCGGTAACGGAACGATGAAGGTCGTTGATCTGTTGCAACAGAGTTGTGTCTCGCTGGAGCGGGAGGAGGTTATACGAGCACACGTGCTCTTGTAACAGCATCTCCTACCCAGTGTCCGGGGAGGTATTTTAAAAAACTCGGTACATTTCCTAGTTTTCTCTGATTTACTTGGTTTTTTTTATTTTTTAACCCTTGAGCGCCGGGTATACTCGAAAATACAAGGCCCCAATGTATTTGCTGGGGACAATTTTCGTTCCTGTGGGCATTTAAGGGTTAATGGGTCATGGCCTAAACATACGTTTTTTGGCCGGCTAACAACCTTCGTTTTTTTTTTCACTTGGTTGATTTCCTAAGTTTAAGAAAATAGTTTGGTTGAAATCTGAATTTCAATGTATTATATCAGATTTTTTTTTTCTTACAAATGCTACAAACAAATCAATCTTTTGCTTACCTTGTGCATGGCAAAGCAAAGCAAGACAATGATCAAGACATCAAAAACCTGCCAAGTTACCCCAATCAATACAAACTTTTTATACTTTAAAAGGATTGATTGTTGACTTTTGTTACTTAAATATCTTTGGCTAGATTTGAACTAGGTCAAGTCCCACCATATTGGGATTGAGCACCATGTTTCCTCTAAGGATTGGTGCACCAGGTGCACCTCTTATCCCATTAACCATCAAGTGCACCATTTATCCCATTAACCATCAAGTGCACCATTTATCCCATTAACCATCAAGTGCACCATTTATCCCATTAACCATCAAGTGCACCATTTATCCCATTAACCATCAAGTGCACCATTTATCCCATTAACCATCAAGTGCACCATTTATCCCATTAACCATCACATAGTCACCCACTCACTCACACCCACTTACCCACATGGGCACCTCACCCATGTTTATTGTTTTTAAATTTTTTGAACTTTTAGCACCCTGTAACTGCTTGTGAAATAAAACAACATTTGCTTTCTGTTTAGAAGGTTAGAAAATTTCCTTATCATGAAAAAGTTCATTGGTTGATTTCCCATAGTTTTAAATTTCATTTGGCACATTTCCTCATCTACAAGTGCATGTTTGGCTATATTTTCTAAAGATGAAATTGTAACTTGGCTGATTTCCTAAAGCCATGTTTTTATAGTCGGAAGCAAATCAGCCAACTTTCATTTTATTTTGGCAATCTTCAAAAAAGGTTGGGTGACTTGTAACTAAAACACAGTTTTTCCCAGACACTGCTCCTGCCACCCGCTTAACCCGTGAGTGCCTAGGCCGTTTTCACCAAAATCAAGTTTTTGAAAACCAACAACTTTGATGCATTATATCTCCGTCAATCAAATGATCCACAAAAAGTGACCATTGAAAATAGTAGAACACCTATTTAGAAAATGGCTTGCAAATTTTGGGAACAATTCACTGCGGGAGATGGAAGATTATAACATTTGATCAAGCAACATGTGATGACAAAATCTCATTTTTTGGTAGGTAGTTGCTATTTGATGATTTTTGCAAAATCCTATAAGCCCTAGATTCATCTCAAATTTTGTGAGCAACAAGATTAGATGTGAATGCACACACTTGTAAATTATTGAAGGTTGCACTTCTTTTTAAGTCAAGTTTTAGGGCTTCAAATTGCTACTGGCACGGAAAACAATGACTAGCACAATTGGTGACAGTTGCCATAATAAGGGTTTAGAACATGCTTGAATCCTTGCCAACAACTTTCCCGCTACCACAAAGCTTACACAAGGAAGCTTGTAAGGGATATTGACCGGTTGCAACTTGTAAAACATTGCTTGCCACCATGCCCTTTATGCTTGCCACCACTCCCCGTATGGTGTTTCACCCAATCAAAATCTCTTGCAACAGTTGTACAACATTTGGCTTTCATTGCCATTACTCCATTGGCATGTACAACTTGAATGCCTTCATAATTGTAGTTTATAACAAGACCAAAAAGTTAGATCCAATACCTCAAAACAAGGCTTTGAAATCCAAAGAGGCAATATATGGGGCACTGGGGCGCTTAGGAGTTAACCCTTAAACGCTAAGGGGGACGTTTTTTGTCCACTGGCCTCAAAAAAACACTCTGCAACACAAAAAAAAAGTTCTTTTTGTCTGATTTTTTTCATAAGGGACCATACACACATGGGCCACTATGTATGGTAAAAAACAACCTCACAAAATATACTTATATTTTTATGTGATCAAAATTGTGTGAAGATTCAGAGACACAACGTTAGGTTCCATGTTGCCCTTCTTGCCATTTTCATGAGGGCACCATGCACTATTGACTTTTGCAACTTTTGGAAAGAATCCAATAGGGTGGGCACTTGTTTTCACTATAAAGAGAATTGTAGCTGGGTTGGTCAAGGTGACTAGCCCGATGTTTCAAGGTTAACAAGGATTTTTTAAAATTTGTTGAGGTAGAGCAACCTACACCCTAGAATGCATGGAGGTAAGATTTTTTTTCTAAAATTGGAAAGTATGAATGATCTATGTACGTTCCTCCAATATTTTATTAATATAAACTACTTTCATCTAAAATCTGGCAAATTGTGTGTTTGCCTAAGTATAGATTTGGCAATCTCATCCACTTTTTCCCTTGAATTTTTCAATGTAATGATTGCCACATGCATTTTGGGGTAAGATTTAGGCAAAAGTTTGCCAAGAAAAAAAACCATGCCGCTTAACCCTTAAACGCCAAAGAGGACAAAAAATGTCCTTCGGGTTAGAAAAGATGTTCTTTTTGACAAAATAAAGCCATTTTTCATTTGATTTTTTTTTCAAAAGTGCTCATAAACACCTGAGGCAGCGTACATACTATGTACTATGGTTGCTTGGTTGTTTAAGGATTAAACCGTATTAGGTGTGTTTTGGATGTTTGTTCATTTTCCTTTTTACTTCAAGCATCAATGCTTTTCTTTATTAAATATGTCTAGGTAAAATGCAAGTTTCAAATCATTTTAGGATGTAGATTTTAAATCATAGTTGTGTAATTTTCAAATTACCTCATATAAACAAAGTAAAAAACAAACACTTATATTAAGGAATTATGCTTTAATGCAATAGTGAGATTTTTTTTTTGGAAAATTAAATGTTAGGAAGCAACGTGTAAGGATCATTTTTCATTCCATAAGAGCAGGAAAATTCAAATGTTTTTTACCCATGCACTTTTTGTTACATGCCGTGCTATGAATTTTGATTATCATTATTATTGAATGTCTATAACTTTGATAAACTTAAACTCCAAAACCATAAATACAAACCTATCCCCTTGAGCCTATCCCTTGAAGTCTCAAGGTCTTTTTTTTTCCTGAAAACCCACTCAAAATTGTCATTTCTATTGTAAAGAGCAAAAACTAAATTAGTAGTCTTCTTTTTGCATATCTAGTTGTAAGATCTTAGTATATGGGCATGCGCTTTGTGCAAGCCATTTGTGCATGATTACTGTAACATGGAATTGCAGGCGTCCATTATCCTTAACAAATCCCATAATTTTTAGAAAGTTTTGGAAAAGGACATGGAGGGCAAGAAGTCCTACTCACTTAATACTACATTAAAAATTAGAAATCCAAAAAACTGTCCTTTAGAGATTTCTAGCTTGTAGGCAATTTTATATATTTGTATTTTTGAATGCATACCCTTAATTTCTTAGGAAGGAATTGAATGTTGGGTGGTTGTAGATATATTCATCTTAATTCCTAAAGGACCAAACATGTGAATTTTGATTATCAAATGCATGCACTAGAAGAAAATTGCCAAAAAACCGCGTTCCACTTAACAAAAAATGTGAAGTTGATTGTGTTGAGTTCTTTGTTTCCAATGCAAAATTACATTGGAAACAGAGAGCTTAACACAATCAACTTCACATTTTGTTAAGTGGAACGTGATTTTTTGACAGTTTTCTACTAGATATTTGAAAGCAAATATTATGTTTTTATGCCTAATTTTTTTTAGCATTGCAAACAAATTTAGATTCATGTGTCAGTTTTATAATACTTACGTAGAATAAATTTCCAATGTATTTTTTATGACAATTATATACATTAATGAGTGCAAGTATGATCTATTTCACAAGCAACTTTTTTGTTATTAAAGAGTGACCATGTAAGCTAACCTTACGTTAGAACACAAGATTGAAATTGTAAAAATGATAACTATTACAATTTAAATCTATTATCAGTAGTAAAGAGGATTTTGAAATAATATTTTAAATACTTATTGGTAGTTATTGGTGAGTACAAGGGTAGATCTAACCTTCTAGACATGAAATATTGATTACATTTTACAAGTTTTTTTTAAAACTTTAGTTTTAAACTATTTCTGTGAGTTACTTTTTTGAGTGCATCTTTACATTTTTGAAAATTTGGAGTACCTTTGATATTTAAGGGCTTATTGCGATATAAATGCAAATGACTATCTAGGATTTTATATCATTTTGTCAATTTAGTGTTGCATATAGAAGTGTATTCAAAATTCTCAAGGGTGCAAGAATTAGGTGATGGGTCAAAAGTTCAACTTTTAGGAAGGTAATGGATTTGTAGAGGTCCATGATATCAAGCACTTAGTTTTTATTTAGAGCAAGAGGACACAAATAGACAAGGTTTGCATTTTGAAAAAGAAACGTTGCTCTCTTTGTTAAAATATAAAATACAAAGTCCTAACCTGCCTCATGCTAATGCTATTCTAGTTATGAAGCCTATTTACTATTTACAATCAGCACAAAGTGTAATTCCAAAATTTTGTCTTGAATAACAAAATTCAAGAATTAAACTAAAAGTACCAAATCTTGGTTTGAATGATAACTTGATCATTTTGATATACAAGTGTTGGGATAAAAAGAGTATGATCTTGGAGAAGGCAATGATTCAAAAGATTTTGGTTTATTTTCATTGAGACAAGTTTATGAGAAAATGAAAAACTCAACATTATTGTATAGCAGTTAGATAACTAATGATAGTGAAAGCTTGCAGCAAGAGGGACAATTTGAAAATATAAAATAAAATCTTTTTGCGTAAAATACCGCAAGGATATATTTATTTCATATCTTGAGCTTATCATTTTGCGAAAGTAGGGTTTCTCAAGCCTCTTGTAAGTTTTTTTTTTTTTTAATTGGGAGTTACAAATTATTCATTCACATTTTTCTTTGTTGTAGGTTATGTCAAGCAATACTCCTCATTGAGCACACGGAAGAAAAGGGCTTCCTTTTCAGACTCAACCCTCCACATTAACCCATTTTTCCCCTTGGTCCTCTCTTTGTTAAGCATCAAGGTAGGATGTCTTTAAAGAAAACCTCAACTAGGTGATATGCACTTTTGGAGAAGCTACAATCTTTAAGATGTGTTTCTGTAAATTTTCTCACAAAGTTAATCAAATCAGCATTCAGTTTAAACATTTTCATATTTTGTGAACTCCTCTACAATTATTTATGATATTTTGAAGCTAAAATGGTAAAGTTTCTAAAAACAAAAAACCAAAGTCTTCACACCAAATTCACAGCTCAGTATTCAAGGGAATGACTAGGGAGACAACCACCAATTGCTATGTGGACACCCCTATAGCCCATCATATTAAATTTGAGATTATTATTACGTTGGGGTATGTAATAAAATCAAAACAATACTTTAGCGCATATATGTGTTTACAAGAACTGCAAACATACAACAAATATGTCTTGTTTGTGACATGGTCGCAAGTTAAACTTATAAATGAAGAGAGCAACTAGTTTAATTCTTGACCATATCACAAATAAGACATATTTGTTGTATGCTCAGAGCACTTGTAGACACAAATGTGTGCTAAAATATTGTTTTGATTTTATTGCATATTTCATCGTAATAATAGTCTCAAATTTAATAGGTTATGCTAGGGGTGTCCACGTAGCAACTGGGGAGTGTCTCCCTAGTCATTCCCTTATTCAAACCAATATCAACTGCTGTCATCGATTTCATTGCGGCCATCAAGGGCTGCTATCAATTTCATTGCCGCACCATGGCTGTCCCCTGTGGCCCTACCGTGTGATAATGACAGCTCATGCCGTCCTAGCAGACCCTGTTGGGTCCCAACGATTGCAGGCGAGGAAATAGATGACCTGGGAGGCCGACGTGGTAAAACACGGTCTCCGCCAATGACAGTGACGTACCTCGCCAAGTCAGCACTTTCTTTCCCGCTCGGACACCTGACCGGTTCTTGGAACGACCTGTTCCGAGCCGTCCCTTGTTCTTTTTGCAAATCGTCGTTCTGAAACAGACATAGGCTTGCACTGGAACTGGCCATAGCCATAGCCACTCCTGCCACACCGTCTGTGCTTGAAAGGCTTCTCTCGTGTCGACAGTATCTTTGGTTTGGCGTGGAGCTCAATTTCTCTGCTCGTCAGAAATTTTAATTGCTCTTGTTCGATTGCTTGTTCGACTTCTGGAGCTCGGTGATCAGTTCTTGGCAAAGGTAGTCTGTTACGGTCTTGCTGTTATTTCCACTCGTCATGAGTTTTGTGTTTGTTGCATTTGTACGAGGCTGTGACGATTACTTCTTTTATTGCTCTTAATTTAGCAGTGTTTTGTGTGTGTTCTTTCATGAGTTGACTTCTGCTTTGATTTAGAGGGTGTCTTCTGGAGCTAGCCGAGCTTGCTGTGGAGTCTAATTGCGAACTTGTGCTTTCTGGCCGCTTTGTGTTAGTTTTTGGACTTTGAACGTTTCCGAGTTTTAATTTGCTTTTATTATTGTTTAAAAGTGAGCTTGCAGGTGAGGAGCGTGTTCTTGTGATAGCACTTTTGATTTCTTTTACTGACAATTGTTTTTTTATTGAATCTGACTCTTTTTGCGATGTGTTCTTTATTTGTAGCAACGGGACTGATTGTTCTTGTTTGTTTCTTGACTCTCATTCGAGCTGAGGCCAATTGCCCTTGCATGCTTTAACTACAGGAGGAAAGATGAGAGAAATTCTACATATCCAAGCCGGCCAGTGCGGCAATCAAATTGGCGCCAAGTTTTGGGAAGTCATCTGCGATGAGCACGGGATTGATCCAACCGGAACATACCATGGCGACTCCGACCTTCAGCTGGAGCGCATCAATGTTTACTACAATGAAGCAAGTGGTGGCCGATATGTGCCGAGAGCTGTGTTGATGGACTTGGAGCCTGGCACCATGGACAGCGTGCGATCGGGGCCTTTTGGTCAAATCTTTCGACCAGACAACTTCGTGTTTGGGCAGACTGGAGCCGGTAACAACTGGGCCAAAGGTCACTATACGGAGGGAGCTGAGCTCATTGATTCTGTGCTTGACGTTGTTCGGAAAGAGGCCGAGAGCTGCGATTGCTTACAAGGTATGACGTTATTGCTCCTGATCGTCCTTTTATTGGAGTAAAAAATTTCCTCAGAAGACTTGAATATGCGTTTCACTTGTTTCTTTGTCTCCGCTCGTTGAAAAAACTTTTTGAGCTCTACGGCCATTTCTTGGTGCGTCTCTTATGCTTACCATGTGGTATAGTATATGTTCTGGCTTTTTAAAGTCAAGATTATATTTGTTGCGAAGCAGTAGGATATTGCCTCTTTCATTCTCTTTTATTGCGCATGAGTATTTTCATATAGCATAAATACACACATATACACACACCTCAATAGTTTGGTATTCAAGTTTCACTTGGTTGCGATTCTGTATGACTTCCCTTTCTTTCCACACAAAGGAAGAATAAATTTGTAGCGAAAAAAATTGAAGTGATAATACATTGCTGATATAAGGAAGGATTTACATTACATAAGGTAGACAATGTGCAAGATTTTACTGTTGATTGCAAAAGATTTTCTCAAAGACCAAGTAGGATCTTGGTGTTGCTTCAGTTGCTCACGTTCTTTTGATATCTCAGGTTTTCAGGTATGCCATTCCCTGGGAGGAGGAACTGGTTCAGGAATGGGGACACTGTTGATTTCAAAGATCAGGGAAGAGTACCCGGACAGAATGATGCTCACATTCTCTGTCTTTCCTTCTCCCAAGGTTTCAGACACTGTTGTTGAACCATACAATGCCACATTGTCGGTCCATCAGCTCGTGGAAAATGCCGACCAGTGCATGGTGCTTGACAACGAAGCCCTGTACGACATCTGCTTCCGTACTTTGAAACTCACAACTCCAACATGTAAGTTTTCCTTAGCAATTCCGTTCTTATCAAACTTGTGGTTTTTAGGCTCACGTCGTAGTCTTTTGAATACTGAAATGGTTCATTTAGGTGTAAGTATGGCTTTGCAGCGTAATGAGGTCAGGAATCTATTTGGAACTTGAACTGATTCTGTGATTGTGTGTCCACAGTCGGAGATTTGAATCATCTGATTTCTGCAACTATGAGCGGTGTTACTTGTTGCTTGCGATTTCCGGGACAGCTGAATTCGGATTTGCGCAAACTTGCCGTTAATCTGATTCCTTTCCCCAGGCTTCATTTCTTCATGGTTGGATTCGCTCCCCTGACATCAAGGGGATCGCAACAATATCGTTCTTTGACTGTTCCAGAACTTACCCAGCAGATGTGGGATGCCAAAAACATGATGTGTGCTGCTGATCCGCGTCACGGGCGCTATTTAACAGCATCAGCCATGTTTCGGGGTCGAATGAGCACAAAGGAAGTCGATGAACAGATGTTGAATGTCCAGAATAAGAACTCTTCGTATTTTGTAGAGTGGATTCCTAACAATGTGAAGTCTAGTGTTTGTGATATTCCTCCCAAGGGTCTGAAGATGGCATCCACGTTTATTGGCAACTCAACCTCAATCCAGGAGATGTTCAAGCGCGTTAGTGAGCAGTTTACGGCCATGTTTAGGAGAAAGGCATTCCTACATTGGTATACTGGAGAAGGCATGGACGAGATGGAGTTCACCGAGGCAGAGAGCAACATGAATGACCTTGTTTCCGAATATCAGCAGTACCAGGATGCATCAGCTGAAGATGAAGGCGAGTACGACATAGAGGAGGACGGAGTTTGAGATTGCTAGTGAAAGTCTCTGAAATGTTCGTCCGTGACCATGTTGTGGCCTGTGAAGTATACCCTGTAACTTGACAACCCTGGTAGTAATCTCGTGACGAACTTAATGCGTTAACACACATAGAGCAGCAAAGACTTCGTTTTTGTCTCGTGACCTCCTTCCGAAGGTGTTCACGCTCTCAGGACAAGACGGCTCTTCTAGTTTCGTATGCTACAAGTGGAAGTTAGATTGCGGAGTGATCGTATGTCTCGATGTTGTCTGTCTAATGTGCTGTTCCGTTCATACTTTTTCGAGTTTAGGATATCTTTACCAGTTTCTCTTTACCACGTAGCAATCAACCTTTAGCTTCATACTGTAAGTCTGGAAATTACTTTTTGTTTGTTAATGGTGGGATGCCTTTATGTCATTCATCATTTGTTGATCATCAAGTTCTTTGACCGTTGCATCTAATAAGATATTTGATGAACTACTATCAGAATTTAATTCGTTAAATTAATCATAAGTATTGCCTCTCTTGGACTTCGAAGAATTTGTAGCCTGCAAATCTAATGTTCAGTAAGAAGATTAGCTTACCTGATTACGAGGTCTACCATCTGAATTGTCCGACAGATTCAACTGTTTTTAGATAATTCTTTGACGTTCTTGTTGGGAGAAAAGATGTACGGCATGGGGATTAAAGGTGTTTATGCTGGCAACCTACAAAAATTAGTCACTGATATTCGTAAGCCAATTCAAAAACAAACCGATTTTGATGTTCTTCTGAACTGCAAACTTTTAAGTCAATCGAACCAAATGTATTTTTGACCATTCAAAAATATAAAGCTTTAACCATTTGAAGTTATCTTTTAATCATTAGAAATTGGTTACAATGACTAAATTTGTTCAGGTAAAAATGAGGTAGGAGCACCCAATTGCAACACTAGCCGTTCTTTGACATCTAAAATTAAACCTAAAGTAAACAAATTTGCACCCAAACAAGACACGAATTCACCCAAATTAGACATGCAAGTTGATATAAGGGAATAGAAATTTTGTAAGTGACAATTTTTGATTGGGTGTGACATGCTCTTTTTGTTGTGGTGGCATGGTCTTGTTGTTGTCGCTTTTTCAGGGATCTAGTGTCCATAATAGGTGAATCTAGGGAATTACCTTAACAATTTGTAGTTTATTCATACAATCTCAAAAAATTCTGAAAACAATTTTGCTTGAATCTATACCCATTTCCTAACAAGCACATGCCATTACATTCTCAAAAGACCCTCCAAATTACCACATCTGAGGTAAGTGTCGCATTTGGGTGCTTCTACCTTACTAGTTGACGAAAAAAATAGCGTTACTTTTCCTTAAGAGTAGAATGTTCAGCACTAGACGACAGACATTTTATATTTTGTCAAGGTTGTGAGACCAAAGCACTTCAAGAATAGTATCGATCTATTTGTAACAGTACAAATCTTTACAATGAAATACACAAATTCTGATTCAGAGAAGGACAGTTTTTTTTTTTTTTTTTGTAGTGGTCACTTACATTTTAGTAGACATGCAATTGAAAAGAACTATTGAAAATAAAAAAGACGGTTCAAGTATTTGCTAGTCGTTTTTTAACCCATAGATGCCAAGGCGGACGTTATTTTCGTCTGACGGAGAACAAAAAAACACTCTGTAAGATGGGAAAAAGTTATTTTTTAACCTTTTTTTGTTAGAAATGATCACAAAGACATGGTCTACCTTGGAAGGCAAAAAAACAATCTTACTAAATATACTCATATTTTTAGGTAACTCAAATTGTGAGAAGAATTAGAGACACATTGTTAGGTCTCATATTGTCCTTCTTACAATTTTTCATGGAGTCAACATGCACTACACTAATAATGATAAATAGTGTTATGTTATTAATAGTGTAATTTGCACTTTTATCCCACTAACTCTAAATATCAAGTAGTTTACATTTAGAGTTGCTTCCTGCACACCACTCCTTGGTACCTTATCTGGCAACAACTTTGCTTTTGATTACTGTTGTGCCCACCTATGCACCGTACTACTCTTGTGTCCTTCCTGCACAATTCTTTGTTTTGTTGTCTTGCACTCTTGCCCTCCACCTCCTTGTGTGCTGACTTGTGCATACGTAGCTACAGCATCCGGCAATTAGCAAAACCTAGAAAATCTTCCATGTTTTTGATTCAATAGCTGTTTGCGAGATCCATGGTGGAAACAAGAGGCCTCGCCGAAGGGCAGCTCAATCTACAAATGAGAGTGCATGATTGCAAGATAGCAATCTATTTTGTCTTGTCTTGATTTTATTTTGACAATTTTGGTGGCATTTTGAGCCGGACATTGCTGAAATCCGTGGAGGTAAGTGAATCAAAGCCCAAAGTGGATTGCCGATTCTTAATCTTGGTTTGTTTTTAAGGAAATGGCACTTGAAACAACAAATTGACATCAATTTCTTTGGAATGGTGTAGTTAGGGTTTTGCCATTCAGCATTTGCTTGGCGGTGGATCATGCGGTTTTAGGGTTTCGGAGAGGAGGTTGGGCTTGATTGATGAGTCAATTGCGTGGATTGTGGAGATTCTTTTGGTGCAAGAAAACTGATGTGGTCAAAGTGTGTTGCACCTCTCAAGATTTACTCAACCTCAGAATCTAAGTTCAGAAGTATGAGGTGGAGTGGCAGGCTGCCTTGAATACAAGGAATTCGAGAGCCAATGTCAATAATTGTGAGGATCTCAAAGATAAGACACATTTGTACTTATTGGCTCAAAGGATCTGATTGGACAGCACCAAAAGGGGGAGAGACCACCCTCTCTAGATGTAGCTGCTTGCTTGTCTTTGAAGTCATGATACATGTGAATGCGGTGTCAACATTCAAGGAGTATGGTTTACAACCTCCTTGCTAGAGACAACAATCATTGCAAGTGTGTGCAAAGCTAGGGAGGGTAGGAGTAGCATGCTTGTTTTATGCTAAATCGTATCTATAGGGAAAAGTGTAGATGTACAGTACTCGGACCAATATTATTGCCACCCCCCTTTTGGCAGTTTTTCCATTGATGGAGTTTAGCAATTTTGAGAATGTATTCAGCATTTTTTAATTTTTTATATTTGATTGTAAGTAGCAATCCTAATCAAGCATACCTAAAATTAACTTCAAAAAATCAAAACCCAATTTTTGGTAAATGTTTTTGTACAATAACTATGGGTTTTACAAAAGAATTGATTGAAAAACATTGGTGATGAATTTTTTAGATTTGATTGTATGGATATGTAGGAAACATCCATATGCTTATTTTCCATGCTAAAAAAGAACCCCTTAAGTAACAAAATTTTGATCTACAAAAAATTCAATGCAACCTTTTATATGCCCAAAATTTGTAAAGTAGATATTTCTTTATAACAATCAAATTTTGCCATTTGACTTGAACATTGTGACTAAGTTTGTACTTTTGAACATAATATTTTGTTTACTTAGTGAAAAACTAGTTAAAACAAAAAAATATCTATTTCACAAAATTTGGGCATATAAAAGGTTGCATTGAATTTTTTGCAGATCAAAATTTTGTTACTTAAGGGGTTCTTTTTTAGCATGGAAAATAAGCATATGGATGTTTCCTACATATCCATACAATCAAGTCTAAAAAAATTCATCACCAATGTTTTTCAATCAATTCTTTTGTAAAACCCATAGTTATTGTACAAAAACATTTACCAAAAATTGGGTTTTGATTTTTTGAAGTTAATTTTAGGTATGCTTGATTAGGATTGCTACTTACAATCAAACATAAAAAAATAAAAAAATGCTGAATACATTCTCAAAATTGCTAAACTCCATCAATGGCAAAATTGCCAAAAGGGGGGTGGCAATTATATTGGTCTGGGTATTGTACATTGATTCTGGCAACTGATTTGCGTGTACACTATGACAAAGACCAATAATATCATTGATGATTCAAGACCCTGGGTTTGCCATGCTCTAGTGATGACTGATGATGGGTGTGCTCTTCTTTAAGACTATTATTGCTGACTTGACTCCCATCATACTCAGCATACTCAACATATCAAGACTTTCTTGGCGTAAATGTTTAGAAGCAGAATCTTTTATGTACTTCAATTGTGGAGCCTTTACATTGACTAAGCTTTTGAGCTTGATGGTGCGTCCAAGGTCCAACATTCTACAAATAATGCTGGATCACCGAAGTTACTTTGGCACAAGTCCATTATGAGACTGTTGTGTTGGATGTGCCATTATGTATGTGTCCCCAAGTTTTCTAAAGTACCCATTTGTGTGGAATGGCTGATTGCCCTTGCAACAAAAGGAAGGAATAACAAAGTATCAATTTTCCCCCTTGAGTACCAATTCTGGCATTCCTCCAAGGCTTGCAACCTTTTGCATTTTTTTATAGATTTGGATTTGTTTTCTTTTATAATGACCAAATGAAGTAATATCTAACACTAAATGTAAACTTGTAAAAATTTCATACTCCCAAAAGTTATAATAATTGGCAATTAGTGTATACGTTGACATTTAGTGTTGGTAACATTATGGGGATTGTTGACATTTAGTGTTAGGTTTCGTAATTAGTGTTGCCAACACTATGTATCATTATTAGTGTAGTGTTGCAACTTTTAAAACAATATTATAATGGGTGGACACTTGTCACCATTGAAAACCACTATAGAATGGCTAGTCATGGTGACCAGCCTAGCATTTAGGGGTCAAATTTTTTTGTACAATTAATAATGTCATTTACACCAATGATTATATGAGAAGAGAGAAATGATATAAACCTCTGTGTACATATAGGATGAAGACACAATTAGTTAAAGTAACTCTTTAACCCTTGAACGCCGCATGACCTGTATCTTATTGTTCCTCATTGGGGAAAAGGTGCTCCTGAGCTTGGATTCTGTGGTACACAAGTGGGGGTTGTACCTCAATGTAGGGAGTAGGGCTTGTTATTTTAGGTAGTGGCTGGACAAGCCAAGCAAGTTTGCAGGGGACAGATTTTTCAACTTGAACTAGGGGTGGTATGGGTTTTCAAAGGGTCTCTCGATCGGCACTATTGGGGACCGGCGTTTGCTCACCGGGAGGTTTGATTTTGCTCGTGGCCAGCGTGTCTTTTACTAGTCGTTGTCTCAAAATTCTGAACCCAACCACCCATGAGCAAGGCGGGACTGCTGACGCGGCCTGCCATGCCCCACAATACGACCAAGAGGAGCCGGTGGCTGCAGGTGCCGAGCCGGTCGTTAGACCTTGCTACCCTTACAAGATCCTTCACGAATCCCCACCTAAACCGATTTGACTACGGATTTTTCAAAGAGAAGCCTACCTTGAAAGCGCACACCAAAACCAAAAACCCAAGGTGACTTGAATACTGACACACCTTACACCCCTTGTCAAAATCCTAGAGCTCCAAAAATTTCAACAAAAAACAATTGGTCAACCACTGTTTGACCAATATAACCTTCTGTGATCAACTGTGGAATCTTGTTTTCTTGAACCCAGTCAATGCAGCTCTGACCCTTCTTCCAATTCCAACAGTCAAGTTTGCTGGATCACAACCCAACAACAATAGCCACAATTGCAAATCAAAAGCCTAAACTGCCCTGCTTCACCCCCAAAAAACTCCGAGCGCTCAAGGGTTAAAGTTGACAACTCCACAGATACTTCAATAATATTGACACTATGTTTCATTCAAAAAATTCTCTTTAAAAAGCAAGGAACATTCAATTGTAAATTGGTTAGGCTTACTTTACAAAGTACCCAAACAAGTATTACTTCCCTATGTGCTAAAACTTCATATTGTACTATTATACTTGTAGCAATCTTTGTAATATCACATCTTCAAACAATTTTAGATTTCACAACAATTCTCATGGTGAATGTGTAGCAAAACACAATTAGGAAGTTCACATTGCGGAATTATTTAATTTATTGGTAGAAGGTTTTATTAATTTATGAACAAATTAACCAAAAATAAGTTGGCTGGACTATAATAATCTACATGATTAGAACAAAGAATTACCAATTATTACACCAAATTGCAAGTGGATGAGATTGGTCTAGTGGTATCAATTGGAGATGGAATTGCATGTGTTTATGGATTAACCCTTGAAGGGCCCTTGGGCTCTAGAGCTACGGTACCAAATATGGTTGCAACCAATATTAAAAAATTTGAATTAGTTAGAAATTCAATGTTACAACCATACATATTGAAGGGTTGTATGATGGTGGGTGCATATAAAAAAATTGAAAAACCCTTAGAGCAGCTCAATTATGTCTATACATACGACCATACATACGGCCTTAAAGGGCTTTTATGACGTTCAGAGATTAAACAAGATTCAAGCTAGAGAAATAGTTGAGCGCCCACCGCAATTGTGTTAAAAAAATCTTTAATCTCTAACTTTTACAACAAGGAAAAGAGCTTGGGAGTTGTGTATATTAAATGCTTGATAATTGATATTATTATCATCACCCTATTACTCATAAATTTCACTTGGATATGTGTTGAGTCATCCAAATAAAAATGAATTTTTCATCCAATGGAATTAAGATGGCCATCCCTCTTTTCTCAACCACATGATTGTTATAGATCATTCTTCTAATGTAAAGCACATAATTTGCTTGGAGAACATCTTTTTGAATTAATGATAATGATAGAAAAGGGTTGGAGAGTAGGAGTTAAACCATCAACAATTGCAAACATTGGAAGCATATATGCATTTTATTTGAGCTAATTCAAAGCAAAGCACAAGATTCAAGGCATAAAGAAGAAATGTACGGTATTACAGTACAGTACCCTTGCAAATCGTTACACCCAACCCTTGTTACCACTTAGAGAACTTAGCGTTTTATAGAGCACATTTAAAACTTTTGTATTTGTATCATTGATCTTTGATTCTTATATAATCCCAATCAAGCATACCAAATTTTGAGTTCCAAAATACCAAACTCTTTTTTTGGTGAATCATTTTACATAAAATTCATGGTTTAATGTGATAAATGATTGAAGAAGATTGGTGATGATTTTTTGAGATTTGATTGCTTGGGTATGTAGGAAACGACCATATGCAAATCTTTCCTTTAAGCAAAAATCTCCAAAAAGTTCAAAATTCCTTCTATATAAATTTTCATGTTAGGGTGGTCATGACCAAATTTAGTAAAAAAGAAATCTCTACTTTCTTGTTAGATTTTGGAAAATTTGAACACATCATCATGCTCAAAGGTATAAACTTAATAATAGTATATTAATTAATTTTCCAAAATCTAACAAGAAAGTAGAGATTTCTTTTTTACTAAATTTGGTCATGACCACCCTAACATGAAAATTTATATAGAAGGAATTTTGAACTTTTTGGAGATTTTTGCTTTAAGGAAAGATTTGCATATGATTGTTTCCTACATACCCATGCAATCAAATCTCAAAAAATCATCACCAATCTTCTTCAATCATTTATCACGTTAAACCATGAATTTTAAGTAAAATAATTCACCAAAAAATGAGTTTTGGTATTTTGGAACTCAAAATTTGGTATGCTTGATTGGGATTACATAAGAATCAAAGATCAATGATACAAATGCAAAAGTTTTAAATGTGCTCTATAAAACGCTAAGTTCTCTAAGTGGTAACAAGGATTGGGCGTAAAGATTTGCAAGGGCACTGTACATTGTTGCTAGAGGATTTACAATTGTATCATATGAAATTTCAAGCACATTGCATGTCATAAATGCTCATGAATTTGAATTTAATCTCTAGAATTCACATGAGGCAAAAAGTAAAGAGATGATAAAAAATTTGATCCTAAAAAAATGATGCTACTAAAGAAGGTGATGTGAACATGATTGAACAAGAAGCAATGGTAGGTTTCTGCAATTGAAACCTCAAACCAATTTCTTTGACAATGTTCTTTATTTTTTATATATATAAATATACACACATACTCATACACATAAAAGAAAAGGTAGAAATTTTCAACTGCAAAATATGATATTATAAAGAACATAATAAGAGTGCATTTCCAAAGATGACTTGTTAACGCTTTAGCCATATACTTGTTATGTAGTTAAGAAGAAAAAAAGGTTTTGTTATGTTATTATGATGTTTTTGTAACAAAAATTGAGCATTTTTAATCTTCTTTTATGTGTAAACTTTTACAAAGATAGGTTTAGCATAAAAGGTGCTACAATAATTTTTTACAAAATGTTAATTTATTTTAGATGTTACAAAGATTTGTCAGAAAAAACCACATACATAACTTTGAATAGCGAGTTCAAGTTAAGATTGTAGTAACCACACAGAGTAAGTGTAAAGTCATATTATGCCACATTTACCTAAATATGGACTAATCATGTAATTCTAAACTTTATGAATTTTTCATTTAATTTTGGACTATGAAAAATACAAGGAGATCTCCCACTCTTTTGGTAAAACATCAAAATATCTTTTTGTACATAAGCAAAATATAGGAGATCTCCCGATGCCTGGCATGTATTTCCAAAAAATTAGAAATTGGATTATCATTTTTGGAATTCAGACTATCATTCAATGTTTAGTTAAAGTCAAACATGCTTAAGACTTTAAAACATTTTGTTGCTATAAAATTGCTATATACATCCATTGTATAGAATTTGTTTTTTTTCCCAGTACAAAGCGTGGTCAACTAAGTTTGTTGGTAGCAAATCTTTTAGAAATGAAATAAAGCGTATACGGTAGTTGAGGTTGGGAATTCTCTTAACCCCTAAACGTCAGTAGGGCTGTATATACGGTGCCATATATTTGGCATTTGCTACCAATAAGAAGTTTTAGCTTGGGATCTCAAATAGCTCACTAAAACCGCACTTATCTATATTCCAATTTCTTTGTTAATCTCAAATGTAGTAAAAGTAAGGATCCATTCCAAATACAAGAAAAAATGCTGTATTGTACTGGTCGCAAAGGGTTGTTTTGACGTTTAGGGGTATGATCTAAAGTGTATGTTTATTACATCAACTTCTTTAACAACAAGAGGCCACAAATTCCATTCAAATTTGCAAGAACTTTAGAGTATGTTGATCAAGTGCTGCAATGTGATGTGTTTGTTGATCAATGTAATATGTTTGTTGATCAATTGTCAATGACAACTACTCCCTTTGTTTCTGAAAGAAACCTGGATTCATGTATTTTTTTCTATTTCAAAAAGAAACCCGTGTTTGTCTCTTGAGTTGATTTAAAAAAAAAAAATCCTACGCTTATCTCTAAAATGAGATTAACTACTTAGCATGTTTAATGATACTTTTTGGGTTTTTTATGCTCATTGATTGCTAATGTTAGCATTACAAACTTGATTTAGTGATTTTGTTTGCAAATTTTGCCTATCATTAAGCTAGAATCATCAGTAATATCAACAAAAAGATTTGGTTTTTTTTATAGATGGGACTACTTGGGCAACTAGGCTAACTTGTTCTGCACTTAAAATTGCATTGATATACTTCATAGCAATCATTCTTTTAACCATTTGTGACAATAACAAAGCACTTGAAATTTCAAAACTTTGGTACTAATTTTCTCTCCTTTTAAAAAAACCTTAATTCTAGAAAAAACTAAAATTATATTTAAAATGGCTTAAGCCTAATATCCAATAACTTCCAATTACAATTTGTTGTTATTATTCCTTAACTCCTCACAAATTCTCAAGTACGGGTTTCTTTCAGAAATAGAGGGAGTATATTTTATTAGCTTTGAACTATAAGGGAGGATGCTCTACAAGGAAGTTTGAGTAGATGCTATACTCAAAAAGCTAGCCAATACTGTAAAGACAAAGATTCATAGCGTAGACGCTTGTTGTTTATTGAGGCAAAGTAGATCACTAAGATCTTCATGAATCCAACTTGTGATAAGATCATAAAGGTTTGGACATTACAATGAAAGAAAATACTTTTTTGGACGACACTGTTTTGTGAGTGTAATATGGTGAACCAAGATTTAGTGAGCAGGAATTGATTTTGAGCTCAAAATTAATAAAAAACCTAAACAAACGGCAAGTTTTTCAAAAGAATACACAATTATAGGGCCTTATGTATACGGTTATAGGTGAAACTGAATATTTTGACAAACAATCTAGGCACACGGCTCCCAGATCCTCGCTCAGAATACAGCATTCCCCATACTCCTTCCATGATTTTGTGTTACTGAGGTGTAATTTTGGGTCCCGCTTAAGTGGAGTCCGAGAATGCCATTGAACTAATGTAGAAAAATGTAAGAAGAGGTAACAGTGAGGTAGTGCATATTTCGTATTTTGAGACTTACTTCCAACATCATCCAAGATTGTGATCATTTTGCAACGAATGTTCAATACTCTCCAGCGAGTACCTGTTTGACATCCAGATTTGTTTGGCCACAGGCTTTTGGGGAACGTTTGGATGATCCTCCCTTGCAGTTTGATGATCTCCATGACTTGCTTTGTTCCCATTTAGTTTTCAGATTCTTCTATTACCTTTCGTTCGCTTCCTTCAGTTGTTGGTCTTGTGCTTCTTGCTACCACACCCAGTGCTTAAACCTCATTAAGCTTATCCTTGCAGTGAAATTTTTCATCACTCACCAAGCACAAAATCATAAGGTAGGAGGCTCTAATTTGGTTCAGGCTCTAAAATGGTTCTCCTCCTCAAATGTATTATTTCTGTACATGTTGTTTTTCATAGGCTTCAACAATGTACAAATAATGTACATTTGAGGAGGTGAACCATTTTAGAGCCCCATGACATTTCAACTTCAAAAGTTCATAACTAATTCCACAAGGCTTCAAAAAATATGAAACAACTTGGGTCAGATGCCAATTCCTCGTCTTTGAAGGAAAATTTACTGAAAAAAGATTTCAATAAGTTTCACCTCCCCAAAACTCAGTTTCAGCCCTTAGATGATCCATTCATGAACCTCGTACCTTACAACAAAATCCAGCAACGTAACTTAGTTTTCTGCACCATATTATTTCAAAAGCTTTACACAAGCTGACCATGATGCAACAGAACTCCTATTGCTCGTCACACATGTTACATGATAACCTATTTGGTAGTTTCAAACACTCTTGCCAGCTTGTACACCTGCAAGACAGATCACAGGAAGAGCGTTAAGAGTAGATCCAATGGAGAAGCCAAAAATTTCCTAATCAGATCTAAATTGCACTTGTTTTATTTATCTATAAGGCTAGAAAACTAGTATTTTACAGTGAATGATATTTGGTTCACACCGGTTTCTGCAAATTAGCAAAGTTAGGAACGTACTTGTGCACTTAGCTGAGGCAAAACCAGTAGAACCGTGTTTGGAAATCCATCCGATCTGCACCATGTACAGCGGTTTCCAACTCGTGAATGAGAAAGTGTACAAAAAGGACAGCCAGCAAAAAGAACTAAAAATATGCAAGTGATCAGAATAAATACACAGATTAGTGATTTCCAGAGTATAAACTAAGCTGTAGAAACAACTTATTCAGAAAATGAATTAAACTTACTGTGCTCGAGAGGTTTTTAGAAGACCTTCAGTTTCTCGCATCTGATTAAGGCCGCCAAAATTGGATTGATCTGAGTTTAATACCAGCTGTACCATAAACACAATCCTGGGATGAGACAACTTCATATTTTCTTAAGCGTAGTTGAAACCTCTAATGGCTACAAACACAATGCCTTCAGCAGCTACATCAAGGCAAATCAACCTCTTTTTAGTGATAGCTCAAAAGTTGTCCGCAAAACTAAAACTGAAGTGCTCCATGTTAAGCAAGTTAATTTGTGCACTAAAGACATTCCTCAATAATTCCTTACCTGAAAGACCTTATTACAGTGCCATTGACTTCCATTTACACAGCAGATTTTTGTCTCAGTCTAGATTAGCAAGATGTTCCGACGTAACATATATGGCTCACAACAAAACGGAGATAAATATTGGCATAGTGATGTACCATAGCATTAAATGGACACATGCAACATTCGGTACTAAAATGCATATTGCATTTTAAACAGTAGTCTATCTCATTCCAACAGTAGGGTTTGAAAATCTTTGCAGCATATGTTTACTAATGGCAGGCATAGGACAAATTACCTCATATTCTCCGGCTTCTTGAACACCTACTTTGTACCTCTCGTATGTGTCCGTGACATGAAAATTGAAAGCAAATAAAAGGTTGCCTCTTGTATACACAATGACCTGTCAAGCGATTGTAACACATTATAAGGAATAGTAAGGATTAACCTACAATCCATGCGTTTCTCTGAACAATGTGTCTGTGTATATTTAGATAGGTACGAGGTTGAACTGATTGCTAGTCAACCATCACCACTACCAGTGGAAAACAGCCCCATGGATATTAAAGAACACATGGAAAAGTAATCATACCTTTGTAGTGTCATTTACATGACACGTTCGAGGAAGTCCTTGATCAAGTATGCTCATTGTCTCATCTAGTTCCATCAGTACCTGCATCATAAAAGCCCATATTCTAGTATTATCAGCAATATAACCTATGCAATTGACATATGGCAAGAGAACAGAAGAGACCATCTTCACACGCATTGCAACAATAATAGCATGAGGAAATCCAAGTTAATAAAGCTCAATGTGGGAAACAACTATACTTTTGACAAAACTACTAAATGTTGCGTCTCCATTAATTTTCTTGTCTATCTGGTTTGCATTTTAAATCCTCTTGTCCACCCGGTCTAATATTCCTACGATTAGATGAAGCTTTCACTTACTTGGTCAAAAGCTGCAAGTTGCAAATGAGGAGCTTGGTCTTGAAGGTCCCAGCGTCTATAGGCATGCGCAAAAGAGAAGCTGTTTTTGGGTCTTGGAAACTCTACCCACTAGCACCAGCAGTACACCTTCTAAAAAACAACTTCAAGATGAATAATATTCTACTGAATTCAGTTAGTTTCAAATTATCAGAAAAGCTTGAAAAATAATATTAAATTAAGACAGGAGCGTACCTCAGGATGCCCAAATTCGTTACCCATGAAATTCAAATACGCACTTCCTGCTAAACTCAAAGTAATTAGCCGTATCATCTGCTCAGGCAGACAAGTATGTTATTCCTTCATAGAAGAATTGATATGGAATTTCAAGATACCAGTATTTTGAAACATCACAAAAGACCTGCGTAAGACAAGAGAACGCTCTCAAAACATCATCAGTATTTGATTATAAAAATTCACAAAGAGAGAGATAAAGATGCCAACACCAGTTGCTGATTTCCAACAAAAACAAGAAAATCATACACTTGGAAACGGTCAAGGTTCGTACTTTGTATAACGAGATGCCTTCCAACTTAGAAATCTTTCTGTCAGCTTCTTCGGATGCGCCCAAAAGAGCCTCGGCAAGTGATTTTCCACCGACAATAGACTAGCCACGGAAATCAAACAAGAATTAGCCAATTCTCTACTTAAAAATGCATGTTCATATCTCAGAGGATCCACTAATACATACCTCAGTTCACAAATATATATACGTTCACTCACATGTGCAACTTTAGCATGGATATGGATATTCTAATACCAGCCTCTCACCTGATTGTGATTCTCAGCAAACACCAAAGCCTTCAATGTGTTTTCACTGCTTGTCAAAGTTCCTGTGATCTGATGCCAAAGATGCAAATGAACAAACGCATGTATTGTCTTGCATACTGTTTGAGCACAAAGTACCATTAGGACTGCAATCACAACAGGCTAATAGCCAGGAGCAAAGACAATACACAAAGGCCAAGACCAAAGTCACTAAGCCATGGCCGCAAGTGCCAACATCCATGTCAATATTTAGTTTGAAGAGGAGAGACTTACCTCAGTGACGCTCCAGTCTTGAATTGGAACGTTTGCAATTAGAAAAGGCCACATCTCAGATGGCGCAAGATTCACGTAATAGTCAAAACCAAGCCCTCCATTGCTGATGGGATCAACTAATCCAGGATAAAACGTGGCCTTTACATGCAATACCGATTCAAACGTAGAACTTTCATAAATAAGACTTACTATAACAGAACACAACAACTGACAGCATCAAAACATTCTCCGAAAGTAGCCACCCCTAAAAAGTCCATTCCTTGGAAGTACGTATAAAGGCACAAACAGAGCAGCAATTCTTATTGTGGAAATTACTTTGTCCTCAAAAAGCAAACCAAATCGTAGTAGAGGAAAGATTATTTCTCATGTTTAGCAGAAAGGATCAAAAAACAATAAAGTGGAAAGCTTACATCCTCGGCAATAGTGATCATGTTGGGTGAAAGCTGATGAAGCATCTCGTTGGCTAGACACAAGTAGATGAGTGCGTCTTTATCAACATATTGATTACAATAACTGCAGGACAATTCACCGAGTCATTCTCAACGTTGTAAAGTAAGGTCAGGTCAAAGTTTGGAGCAAGTACAAGACAAGGATGAAGAATTACCAATACTAACGTTCACAAATTGATACAAAAGCGTAAGTTTCAACTTACTCTTCGATACCGTTGGTGAAGGGGGTGAATCCATTATGCGTGTAAAGCATGGATGTGATTGAATGGAAGTGAAATCCATCAATACGATACTCTTCAACCCACCTGCATGTATGACGGCCATTATGTAAGGTCAACTGTCAGCGTATATTGAACAGCAATGGCATAACATACCGTCTACTACTTGCAATGCAGATGAACAAAGGTGTTCAAAAGAGCATACCACTTCAAATTGGATAGAAGAAAACGGAGAACTTCATATTCGCCATACTTGAACATTCGTGTACCCCAATATTTGTGATGCCCTCTTTTCCCTGTTTGCAGCGCAAACGAATTTGTAATAAATAACAAGTGAAAACCATTGCCATCTAGAGAAAACAGCACTGATCTGTAAGCATCGTCAAGTTCTAGCCAAAGTGCTAAATTGAAAAACGTGCTCTAAAAAGCTAACCTAACCCTTTCATATATTAAGCAACAATATCTGCCTAAAACAAATACTCCCTTCCCATAAAGCTTTACAGTGCTTGCTATATTTCCAAAGAATTCAAAATTGAAAAGCACCGATGCAATTCAAATTGTAGACTGAGACCTGGAGCACAAGTAAAGTTGCTGAGTTCTGATATATTATGATTTAACTGCCAGCAAGTTCTATGAATATAAAACTTCACTCAATGGCTGGCTATTCCCTAAGATCCTCTTCAAATTTTTTGGACCACATCTGGGTTGATCTCATAGTAACATCTAGGTATGAGTACAGGGTTTTACGAGCACAAGATTCTTAAAATTACCTGGATAGAAGTAGCAATCATTTGCTCCATCAAAAGAAGCTAGCCCATTGCCCTCATTTGGAGCAGCATGCGAATGAACAAGGTCCATTGTCACCATCAAACCCAAACCTGCAACTCCGCAGCGACAGGAATTTAGCCGAAGTACAGAAACATAAACATTGGGAAAACATTGCATGCCACAATTTGATTAAACACAAACATGAGAGTGGAACCAGAGTGATGGAACAATCAACACATGATAGTTAAAAACGACATATGTACCACTTATTAACATTTTAAGCCCCAAAATTCAAAATATCAGGAAAGCTGGGTTTAAAAGTGTCAACAAGTTTGATGGAGAAGGCAGTGCACTAACCATGAGCAGTGTCAACGAGCTTCTTAAAGTCGTCAGGCGTGCCAAAACGGCTACTGGTTGCAAAGAAATTGGTAACCTACATGTCAGTGTTCAAGCACGACGGAATAAGTACAAACCATGCAAGAAAATTCAGCTATCAATACCAATGAAGTCAAAAACGATAAAACCTGAAGCGTCAGAACTTAATGTCGACTTAACGACTTGACAGCATTTGTGTGATTCTCTTTCAGTACAATTCCTTCATTATTTACAAGTCCAAGGCAGATAGTAAAAGATTCTTTAACTAGGACCCTTAGTGAACTACTGATAAGAAATCTCACGTCAAAATTCATTAAAAGTGGGTACAAAAAGCACGGGTAAGTGCAGGATACATAAGGGTTGGAATCGGCAAACACCTTATAGCCAACACTCGAATATTCAGCATGTTCTTGTATGCCAATAAGCTGGACGATGTTGTATCCTGCTGCTTTTACTCGAGGAAGGACCTTCAGAAGTAAGCACACACGTTACATGTGTCAAATGCATGTTGCCACAATATTACTGAAAAAAACAATATTAAACCCTAAGCTCGCAAATTAAAAGGAGCAGTCCAAGTTAGAAGCTATTGGCAACTATAAAAAAATTAGTAAAAATGTAGGGTGTAGTTTTCTTCTTTCTATTGATAAATACAGCTACCTACCTCAAAGCTTTCTGCACGATTAATTTCAACGCCTACAGCAGCCATTTTTGCCGATTTGAGCATTTAGGAGTTAACTTCAGAGGAAATCACTAAGACGGGTTATGCGGTGCATGACACTTATAACCAACAACTCCCAATTCAAGTGGTTAGCCTAAGGCTTTGTCAAAAAAAAGGTTATCAAAAATTTGAGTCCACCAAGATGAAGCTTGAGGATTGTCCCGCTTGGTGGTGGAATTACTTATGAGCTAATGAGTACATGTGTTGTGCTTTAGTATTTCTTGTTTGGCCAATAGTTGTTGGTTGTAAGTGTCATATAGACTAATTGTAGAGAAGAAGATACACAACGGATATATGTTGAACGTATACCTTGTCAGTGAAATGATTAAATGACGAGATTTCAGGGTTTTCACCGCTAATTCCAACATGGCATTCATAAATTCGTAATGTCCGTGGTTTAGAGGGTTGGTCAGACTTCCAGATGTACTGTTGGTCTTCAGGAGGATCCCAAAATACCGCGCTTACTTCATTACCCTCTGCATCTGCGATCAAAGACGAGGAGTCACCAACAAGCACTATTTCCCATTTCATCACCAAGGGTATGACTATGATTTACAGAAATTTCTGACTATGTCTAAATATATTCAAGAAAGAATAAAAAAACCGATTTACCGTATTCACCTGATGACTTTACTGGCGGTAATGAATGTGGCCTCATTGCAAGTTAGCAAGTGAGATTTAGCACCAGTTTGCAAAAAAAAACAACTTAGGGAATGCCAGCATTTAGTAACTAATTCCAGTTAGCTAAAATTGCTACTTAGTTGGTGCAGGGGAGGGGAGGGGGGTTTATCAAGGAGAAGAGCCAGAAATACCCTAATACAATAAGATATTGTAACATAAGGATGGTGATATCTACTTACCAGGAAGAACATAAGAAGCCCATGCAGGCACTCGCTCTAACGGCCCCTCCGGAGTATGTAAATAAACACGATAGCGGCCACCATGAGGAACCCCTGGACGGTACTTCTTTTCCCAAGCTATTCGACCTTTAACAAAGTTTTCCCAGTAATTTTCAGGAAAATCCTTTTCCTCCACTCGTTTTGCCCATACAGGATCATCAATAAGCTCAAGGACGTCAGAGTCGCGTCCATCGTCTACAACTGTGATTGGAGGTAGATCCTTGCCTTTCTGTGCATCTGGGTTGTTGGCTAACCATTCCTCCATGTGCTTCTCCACCCCAGCCTTAAACTCGTCCAGAGTTTGAGGCTCTTTAATGTCGTCATCCTCGTCGTCATCACTGTCATCCTCATCATCATGGTACATCTTTTTCTTTGGCTTGCGTTTGCGTGTGACCTCGTTCACAATCTGCACAGGATCGAAATCCTTGCCGAACACAGTTCGAAACAACTCCATAGCCACATCTTGCTTGTGTCCTGACAAAAACTCATCCTCTCCAGGGTCCCAATACTCATTGTCAATTTTCTCGAAGAGTGCATCCTCGTCGATTTCTTCGTCGCCCTTGTCGTAGTCAGCCGAGTAATTGTACTCCTGGTGACAGACTCGTTTAGAGCAACGTATATGATTGAAATCATTTAACAAGGCTTTTTTTTAATAAAACTATACCATTTTCAGAAACTCTTAAACAATGTTATAAGCTTACTACAAAAGAAAGCACTATAAGAAAACGCAAAGTGCCAGTCGAAGTAGAAAGTCATACTTGAGTTATACGATCCTTCTCTTCTCCATCACGGAGTTCGTCATCAATGTACACCCGATAGTAACCAAAATCATCCCGGCCAAAATAACCCTCGCCAGCAAAATGTTTCCTGTGCTCCCAGTTGTTGAAGTCTCCTACCACTGAGCAGAATCGTCCGCCTGTGCAATAACTTTTCGTAAGCAAACTGTGATATATCGAGCTGAAACAGTAATAAATAATGAAAATTTCAAAGCGTCAACAAACTTGCTGGCCTGAGTAACAACACCATCAAACCAAGCCATAAAAGAGATCCAAAATTTTCCATATACAAGCGTCAACAATACACTCACTCAAAGGCAGACAACAAGGGGCTGGTTTTTGCCACTCTAAAAGTGTACCTGGTGCCCATTCATAAAACTCGACGTGATGTTCAGGATGTCGTTTCATTCCCATGTTCTCGTACCTGCAAACGCATATTAAGGCGGAGAACATAAAAATCAACACGCCAAACTGTGTGAAGACCAACTACCAGTACACAACAATATCATAGAACTACTACGCTCTGAATTCCTCATGCCAGTATATCGAACACGCACTCCCCATGGCCAACGTTTTAGGGTTTAGGGTTTAAGGTTTAGGGCTAAGGTTATCGGCAATGTCATAATGACATGTAAGATATCCTCCTCCACATCGCCAATCAAACATGTTTGATAATATTGAC